>OX596055.1:8632200-9832200 GCA_951394065.1 Venusia cambrica
GCAGTAAGCGAGAATCTCCATTGATGATGATCCATTCTACATTTAGGTATACAGAGTTTAAATAATTTAATTAATATTATAGGTATGTACATCATAAACATAAATACTTAATACTATCATAAAACATTTATACCTTACTGGGCATTATTTAATGGGCTGTTTGTTCTCATTAAGAAATCACCACACATCTGGAGAGTTTTGTAGTGGCTGAGCTGTATATTATTGGACCATTTAAGTCCTTTCGTTGCGTTGGCTGAGACGTGAGAAGAATGGGCGTAGGTCGTGCTGTCACGAAAACTTGTCTGGGCAAATCAGGGAAGAAACCGATCTGAGTGAACTTAACACTAACAGCTGGCGTGAGATTGAGAAGCTTATTGAGCTTATTTTAGATATATCTTGTATAGGAGGTCAAGATTTTCATTTTGGTTCATTGAGCCAGAAAGGTAAGTAAGTAATCAACTTGTTAATTTTATCCCGATGTAATACTACGGAGACACAATTTAAATAGATCGGGACATTGAGCAGAGCTTTCGGTAAACGTACTACATAAAAGGCTCGACAAACTGTCCGCACAGATGAGAATAAATGTCCTGTGGCCCAAGGGTGTCATTGTCAGCTCCAAGGTGGACAAAAAGAAACGTGAAAACGAGGCAAGACGATAGGTAAGTACATATCTACTGCCAGAATCTGATTCCCATTATGGTACTTATATAATCAGATATAATAAATATAATCCCGCGCTGATTTTGGACTAGGTTTTATTCCTCAGAATAAAACATTTAGCATAATATATATATATATGTAATAAAACATTTATACCACTTTGATGTTTTTTAATAAAATATTTAAATTCGTCGAGTAGCTGTCTGTGTGACTGACAATCAACAGCTTTATCCAGTTCCACGATACTTTTATTAAGTATCTTAGATAAGTTTCCATTATACAGGGATTTTTTGTTCGTTAAATGGTCAGTGGTTATTAAATTTTATTGTAATTTTCTCTAAATAAATAATAAAAAAAAAAAAAATACATATTCCAACAACAAAATGACTGAAACCAAGTCTCAGGCATTTTAAAAGAATAAGGTACTTGTGAAACATATATTTAAGAACACGGGTTTTACTCACGTTTACCTATACATACATAATAAGTTGATGTGTATACCTAATACATTTTATAAGCGTTCATTTAAAATCACACAACCTTTGCTAAATATATACAGTCAGTTTGGGAAAAGTGTATCGATTTTGTTATTTTTGGCATGTTTAAATAGGAAGCCGAAATCTGAAAGGCCGCTGTGATATTTCTCGTGTCGCGCCGTGTAGGTCGTCTAAGTCTTAACTTCACGGTTAAGGTGACTCTAACAAGAGTTTACTTAAGCCGATACGTGGCGGATTTATGTAAAGAGGGTTCCTCAGCTTTTGGTTCACGTTCCACAGTTTTTGATAAATTATAGCTTCAAAACACATCATAGAATCAAATTTCTCATTTACAAAGAAAAAATCAACTACAAAGTTACTTTGATAAATACAACATACGAAACTGTTGACCTATCATATGTTTTCACATATAGAAACTAGAAATAGCTTGTTAGTTTAGTATTTTTATATTTAAAGATTAATAAAAGAAAACACAGTTCGTGAACCAAGTTACACCAGTGGTTGGAGCATATATTTAGAATAACCTAATTTATGGGCTGGAGAGAATGCGTTTGAAAGAAGACGGCTTCAAAGTGAATGGAACATGGAACCAATAATATACGATTTTCAAAATGTAAAGCTTAGATTTTTCCACATTGGTTTCCTAACTGACAGTATTTTTACAAGCAAAGTTCGCTTAATTAGGGAAAATATAGAAAATCTAAGCATTACATTTTGAACATATGGTTGTTACATGTTAAATGTAGTTTGTACGTGGTGGCGAAATTCACGTATCCCAGATGTGTTTTGGAGCTATAATTTACCAAAATAAGAATAAGAATAAGAATTTATTTACTTAGCACACGCATTACAAGAAAATTTTGACTTAATAAATACAAAAACACACATAAAAATTAAAGAGTAGTTTAATTAAAGAATACAAATAAATTCTATGAAATAAAGCCGAGTCCAATCAGAGTCTCGAGTTCATTTAAAAATCTTATTTGGACTTAGTAGAGCAAGCCCTTATTCTGACTGAGACATCAACATTATTTTATACTTAGATTTAAAGACATGTAATGATTTAAAGCTGTGCAGTGGAGGAGGTATATTATTCCAGCAGCGAGTAGCTGCATAACGGAACGAGCCTCGGAAAGCTACCGTTCTATGCCTCTGCGTAAGTAGGACGAGGGAGCACGATCTACTTGGATAGCGAGGATTGTCTTTATTACGCACCCATTCCAGCTTGGCAAAAAGGTAAGGTGGAGACTTACTTTTAATAACCCCAAACAAAAGACTTGCCAGGTGCAAGTCCCGACGTGCCTTCATTTTCAGTAAGCCCGACGAGTTAAGGTAAGGTGTCACATGTGTACGAGGTGGAATGCAAAAGCAGAAACGCGTGCGTGCATTTTGAACACGCTGCACTAGCTTCTCAGTCCGGCTAAATAGGCATGGCCCGAATACTACATTACAGTAATTTAATTTAGATAAAATAAGAGACTCACATAGTGTAATTCGGACAGCCTCACTTAGATAGGGACGAATTTTGTAAAGGGTTTTCAACCTATAAAAACAGCCACGAGCACTCTCTGCCACCTGACTTTCAAACTTGAGTTGAGGATCAATGATCAGCCCCAGACTCTTAGCCTCAGAAACACATTCCACAAGCTCACCTCCCACTATTACTTTAATATCATCAACAGCCAGCTTAAGTAAATTTGCTTTAGACCCTGTTATAAGATATTGTGATTTTTTTGGATTAAGTACCAACGAATTCAAAATAGACCATTCTTAAATTTGACCTAAATCATAATTTAACTCGTTAATGGCAAGAGAACAATCTGATAGTGAAAACAAATGGTAAAGCTGCAGGTCATCTGCATAAAGGTGAAATTTACAATGAGTAATGTTTTTGACAATATCCGCACTGTAGAGAATGAAAAGGATCGGCCCAAGAATCGATATCGCGCGTACATATCCCAGAGGCACCACCATAATGTTACAGTAACAACCACATATAGTTTTGTATAACATTGTTTCGAGGCTAGCGAAAGCTTAGGACGTCATGCCTATCATCTACAAGGAATTGTTCAAATTGTTTTGTTGTTGCTCGTCTACGCCACAAAAGGAAGCTATTACGTTCACAGAAACTTATAGCATTAACTGTGTGTACAGTTAATGCTACAGATACAGATAAAGATATCCAATAATACAAACATTAGGAGATATTGTACATAAGTATACAACCTTAGCAGACGAATCAGAGAGTAAAAATATTACAGATAGCGCACAAATTACAAGCATGAGTCCTAGATCTAGGTCTTCTCGCTAGGCTTTGTGTTACTCCACTATCTACTTGCATACGGGGTGAAATAATGAATGCCAAGCTTTGGATACAAAATATGGTAGCTTAGATTTTGATTCACACATGTGGTGTATCTACGATACATAATACGGAAGATTTAAATAAAATATCTCACATATGTAGTACAATAGTGGTGTATAAAAACTCAAAACTGTAAATAAATGCAAGCCATTAGTGAACATTAAATAAGACTTCAAACGAGTTCATGGTAATAACATGTTTGCTCACTGAAAATCGTAATTTGATACACAGCCATTTCACTGAACATAAAATTCACAAATGTCTCTTGCGTTTCTAAAAATAAACATTTCGTAAATGCGGTTCTCATGTAACAAAGGACTCGTGCAGACGTACCTCAATGTCGAAGATGCGCTTAGATCTACCTTCCCACGCGTATCAAATTCTAATGCCAATCGCGTCTTGTAACATTCTCATAATAATAGCCCATCAGTCTCTTCTATTCAAGGGGCTAGTCTAGGTGCAAAATAACGGAATGCCGCTTTACACATAAAGCTGAATGAATTGGATAAGCGGAGTTCCACCGAATAAACATAACTTCTGTTAATTACGTTATAGATTAAATAGGTATCGCTATTCAAAAACTTATCTTGTTTTGAAAACCCTAATTAAAAGTTATATTAGATCTGAAGTTTTTTACAAACAACCAGAATTTTTAGGTGCGCGATTCATTCATTGCATTCTGAGCAATATTTTGGTTGCGGCCCATTTCCTGCAGTAGATTCTTAGGGCTGTTATGATTATGATGATGAAACAAATCATCATGAAAACGAAAAACGTTCTATTCGTAGCTATACCTGTTCGCAGAGAGCATGGGGAGGCCAATGTCCTACAGTTCTTAGGGCTGTGTACCTTATGATTATAATGATGAAGCAAAATCAGCATGAAAACGAAGAAATTTACATTCGCAGGTATAGCTAATACCTGTTCGCAAAAGGCTCGTGATAGAGATAATGAGCACTTTGAGCCCGCGCTTCACAGAAAACAAAGTACCAGTCATTAGTAGCGATTTCTCAATGTCGTTTCTCGGGAAAGTTGGTTGTTATAGGTTTGGGAACTGGCAATAATGAAGACACTGGCTAAGCGTTTGGTTTCATCTGATATATAAAACGCGCAACGCTGGACTCAGAACGTGTTGTCCAACTGGAATGACATCGGTTGCCGATAAGAGCCTCTATTCCAAGTTCAACTCAAAGTTCAATGAGTTGAAATAATTGTTTTTTTTTCAATTATTTCAACTTTCCCGTCTCTTATCCACAGGGGGAGTACAATATTATGCTTGCTTTGGTTGGAGGTAACATTTTGTTTAGTCCGCCTGGCTAGCTACCACCATCTTACTTAATTCTGTCGCCATAACAACAATTCTTATATTGTTGGGTTCCGGCATTCAGAGGCAAGACAGCCAGTTCCTCAGACAGTTGAGGATTTCGGGTCAAGTGCGCTTCTACCTTCAGCCTTATCACAACTTGTAAATCAGATGAGATGAAGGCAAAGCACCTACCCTTCGTAATATATAAAATAAAAATAAAAAAACTTTGTAACTACATTGGAAAAGTAGGAACACCAAATTATAATCCTGAACATAATGCTGATATTTACATAATAGAGTTAGATATTATTAGCCTCTGTGGTCTACTGGTTTGCCCCACCGATTTCAGATCCAGAGGTCCCGGGTTTGATCACCAGGGAAGTACAATACTGTGTTTGGTTTGGTTGTTGGAAGGAAACGGACTTAGGTAATGTAGTGGTAGCTATACCACTACATTATCTAAGTCTGTTTTATTAAAAAAATAATTCAAAATTAATTTTTTTAAGTTAAAAATTGTTGTTTTCCGGCATTTAGAGGTAGGATAGCCAGTTGCATACTGTTGAGGATTCCGGGTGAATTGCGCCTCCATCTTTAGCCTTATTATAGCCTTATTATAGCTTGTAACCAGGTGAGATGAAAGCCAAGTACTTCTCCGACGCACAATAAAAAAAAAAACTGTGTGCTTGTAACAGGCGTTGACCAACATGAGGCTATAAAGAATTTTAATAATTTGCGTTAATTACCAGATAGCATTTTTATGTTTTTGTAACCAGTAATGTTGTAAATTATGTTGACCTTAAAAGAAAGGTTACTTAATTAAGGCAAACCACTTATTTTATTTTCACCTACTATCCAGCGTGGGTAGAAGGAAAATGGCGATTCTTCCGCATTATCGTACACAAGGATCTATATAAATTCAAGGTTGGAATGGTTAGTAATTGATACACTACTTACTGGTAGACTTGTTTACGAAAATAGTGAATTAGGTAAACTTTGAGTTTTATTGGATTGGATTACGACTCTCATTTCTTTAAAATAGTTAGTGCAAATTTTGAGATCAGAAGCAAGGCCACTAAAATAAATAACGTTTCATTAACATGTATACAACAATATTTAAATAAATAGGTCAATGATCACAGATATCGCCAGCGAGTTGCTACGGCTCGTAGCAACTTCGTAGCAAAGTGCTACGGAACTGGCGTAGCGTAGTTAGCAGTAATGAAGTGTTTTATTCTAATTTTTGTATTATTCTTGTAATTCTTTAGTGTACAAATAGATATGATTTAAATATGTCATAGGAAAACATATGTACAGAGGCGAGCTTAACCCTTAAAGAGTTTTCTACCAACAAACCTTTGTGAGAGAGAGAGAGAGGTGATACTCTGAAAAGGTAGAAAAGTGTACCTACTTGAATTCAAGTAAAATTTTAATGGGCATGAAATATACATACATATGTCAAAAGTATACCTACACATATATGTTTAATACCAACTAAATATATAAATATAAGGCAAACTTATTTAGAATACTATTTTGTGTATTTCGCACGTTTGATGGTTGGAGTGATAGTAGGAATTTGTGCGACAATGAGGGTTGCAAGGCTCTATGCTATATTAATGCGTGTTATCATAAATAACTTATTGCGATATTTAATAGAAAAATAAGTAGTGATTTGCGATAGCTGAGATCTATCTCCGAGTGGTCTACCTCGAGCATCGGAATCGCTGGCTTTTGCTTGCGGTTACGGCTGACTGATTCCGACTCAGGTGGTAGGACCTGCAAAGGCCCGTTTGGCGGGGTAGGAGAGTGGTCGCTACACTCTTCTACCCCTGCTGAAGACCAACGTGGAGCATTTCGCTGATTCCTCGCGGGAGATCCTCTCTTGGTAAGCTCGCTCCATTGTCGATCTCACCTTAGCCTGTGCAAGTGAGGTTAAGAGCATACAAGTCAAAAAAAGAAGGTTTGCAGAGGCAAAAGACAGTGTTGTTTAATCGTTGCAGAGCCAACTCACCCTGGGGAAAAAAGCTCTTGTAGCCACTAACGCACTTTTCACCAGTTGGAGGAGTTTTTTCCGTTATCTAGAAGTATTGCTATTGGAATTTCACATATATTGAATTGCACGTTGTTACTCTTCAAATTGGAAGTTTCCTTTAAGAAGCTTAAGTACACAAAACTCAGATTAAACTGGCCAAGTACGGACACATCCAGGGTTTTGACCCAATTTGTATAGCAAGGTTTATTTAATTTTTTTTTACATTTACTTACTACAACAACACTTTGTATTGTTATTACAAAGCTTCGCATATCGCATTGGTTCCGTCATTTTTTTAGTCCCCCATTAATGCATTTAGACTTTAGACCCTATTGCAGAATTAAAATCCATTGTGATTTCTAAGCGACTATTATCAAAACTTGTACATTGATTCTCACCTGGTGTCAAGTTATGATTAGACGCAAGGTGGAAGCGCACTTCACCTGGAATCCTCAACAATCTGAGGAGCTTCCTACACTGCCTTATTAGAATTGTTGCTATGGCGACAGACTATGGTAAGATGGCGGACTTGAACAAAGTCCTACCACAAAGCAAACCAAGCACAATATTGTACTCCCCTGGGGATGGAACCCGGAACCTATGTATGTGACACCAGTGGGCGAACCAAGAGACCACAGAGGCGGTGTTTATTTGTTTTTGTTCAGTTCAACTTGTTACCAGGTGAGATGAAGGCCAACTGCTTACCCGTTGAACAAAAAAAAATAAAAAATGGTTCCCTATCTGAAAAAGCTTTGCTCATGAAGATTCAGCCAGTAACTGATAAGAAATCTTAACATTTATTATCAAAAATACGTAGTACACAGAGTACCTACCTACTTTGAAAATTGAATTGATTACTTCCTAACTTTTCAATTACTTTAATCCTTTTGTTCTATAAATGTTACATATCGATGAGTTTGCAGTAGTTTTATGTATATAGAATTTCGTACCTAGTTTCTTATGGTAATGTTTATTATTATATATTTATTATAAATGTACTGTTGTATAATGACGTACCTAGTTATAACGAAAGTAGGTTTATTAAGACTAAATAAATTAAATCTGAAAATATTGCTATTATTGCTATGAGTACGTAGCAGCGAATTTTACGTTTTTGAATCAACGATGTGTTGTGAAGCTACAATTAGCCAAAAACCGTCTGGAACGAATCTAAACAAGAGAATTCACCTTAAACGTGGCAGAATTTTCACTGCCCCCTTAAGTTAAATGTAGTGGTCACAGTAATGACGTCAAATGCGATGACGTCAGTTCACTTTCTCTGCTAAATCGTGACTCATTTTTCTAGGAATTTGATAGTGCGTTCGCCGTGGACGCAAATTAATAACTCAAGGCTGGAATAAATAAATATAATTAAATTTAATCCTATGACAACTTTGAAAAAAGGTAGCAAGAACTAGGTTTTTGACGTTGGGTAATTTACTTCGCCTCCAACGTCATTTACATAGATTACTGATTCTTATTATATTTTTAACACAAACATATTCATAAACATCATTTTCTTCTTAGAAATACACCTTACTCGGGTCATATATAGTGCAGGTATTGATGTTGGTAGCTCATTTGTTAGGATTTGAAGAAACAAATTTCCTTTTCTAGAAAAAGTTTTTAATTCAGTAAAATTTTGTAGTATCATTGAGAAACGTCAAATCCACCGCTTGTTCTGAGATAAGAGAGAAGATGAGAAATGTAGTGTATTGTAATAGAAATATTCATGTTGAAAGATAGCAGATAAATGAGAGATCAAAAGTAAAAAAAAAAATCTAATAAATATTGCCTCCACTTATTTCTTTAAAGAATTTTAATTACATGTACCCTATTACATGTAGATACATGTTTTACATGTAGATACATGTATTACATGTAGATACATGTATTTTCTTAGTTTCAAGAAAATACATGTATCTACCAAGCGGAGTGCGAACTAACTGTGGTTCAAACGTAGATACCAAAAAAGTCAAACATCTATGCATGTTGAATATTCTTAATTTTATAGATTTATTGTAAATTATTTCTTTTCTTCTTGAATTAAATATCTATGTTATATATATCTATGTTGTATTTGTATAAAAAAAAATATAAATTAAAAAATGTTTATTTATAAATAATAGTTTGCTGTGAATATATGTGGGTATAAATTTGTATTATATAGGTAGTAATGGTAAAAATTAACAAAAATATGACTACTGCGTTAAATTATAGCCTTCTTCTGGACGTTTAAATTAAATCGAATACAACGTGTTTCCTCCACGGTTGTTTAAGCTTCTCAGCAACGATTCTGCATTAAGGCTATTGATTTCACCCTGGGGAAATTGGTCCCAGTGGAACTTGAGCAAGGCTTTTAGCTGTTATTCCGTTAAAACCCCAAAAAGATCATTCAGGATCCTTCTCTGAAGCATATCCCACACATGCTCAATGTGTGGATTCAATCAAGTGATTTAGCTGGCCATGGCAAAACGCGTATATTTTCGCCATTGTTGATTCCGTCTCGCTGTGTGTGGTCGGGCATTGTCGTGCATCTACTAAACTCAGGTCTCAATGTTTGTGATAATTGACGCACACAGGGAGCTAGGACATGTTCCACATAATTAAATTTATAAAAAAAGAGATTGGTTTTGTGGTTTTTAGCTATTCCAGCCCAAACCGCTGTATGAATGGACTTCCTGGACACATCTTAGACGTTCTGCGTTTTCTGGGCGACGATATACCCTCATTCTTCTAGTATCAGGTTTGAATCTGAATTGAGATTCACCGCAGAACAAAATTTGGTTCCATCGTTCTTGCGGCCATAGCACGCGAGGTTTGTACCACTGAATACGACGAGCTCGATTTCCGTGACGGATCTGTGGGCATCTGATTGGACGACGTGCACTTAGACTATACTCTCGCAGTCTGTTTACACTGAACACTGAACACCAACAAATCATGGTAAATAATAAATTCATTAATTTCTTATGTATAAATCCATAATTATACACCATTAAAAACAAATTCCTAACTAGGTTGAATAAATAAACGAAGCAAATATAAAATTAGTTGTTGTGTTCATAGATATGATAGTTGCAAATGTACACGGTGAGAAACATGTTTTATGGGAAAAGCGTTCATGATACCTAATTGAAGCACCTAATTTGTTCAGTAAATTAACTAAGCCACAACGGCTTGGGTACATTGAGTGTTGTTGGGTACATTTGAACAGAACAGCATACAATGAAACGTGCCTATCCCTGCCGGGCTGGGTCAGCTGCACTAGACAAAGTAAACTTGGATTAGTAGCTACACTGTCGGTACCAGTTATGACGCCGTTCTACAGTTAATCGGTTCGAATAGTTCTGTACAAAATTAGGGGGCCATATCATATAGCCAGATATAGCATATAGCCAGTTCCTCAATTAGTTGAGGCTTGGCCTTGAAAATAAGAGCAAAACTTGTGCTTGGCTATTGAACATTTCAAATTATTTCGAACTCGACACAGATCTAAGTAAAAATCGGCCGATATAGAAGTGGCATTGACATTCTTTTGAAAATCTCCATACATTTCCCTTGAAATTGCCACATCTGGTAGGATATAGATCTATGCAATTCTCGAGTATCGATCGTCATTTTTTTCGAAAACGTTTCGAGTAAATGTAACTAAAATAGTAGAGTATAATGACGTTTACACTCGCACATTTTACGTTGACGTAAAATGCGTTTGGCGTAACTCGTTAAACTTGTTCGTCACGTTAACGCGATTTTACAAAACGGTTCGCACTCAGCTTACAGGATGCTTTTATTTTTTTAGTATTGGGGTGCACTTAGTAAGCTAAGCCTTGAATGACCTTCGAGATGTGTGGGCCGCTAAGTTTACTTAAACTGAATTATACGCCACAAATCACAGTATATACGGCTACAGGCTAAATGATCAAACACTTGTCTTAGATTGAGATCGTTTCCATTTCACAAGCATTTACTGAAAAACTGGGACTTTCCAGAAACACTATGTTTGTCTGTAATTTGACCTTAGAACGTCTTATTGACTTATCTAGTCTGGCACCTTATTCATTGACATAGTTATTCAAGTCTGCTTAACTCTATCTGTTATTAATTCTGTGAATCTTATAAATAAGCAAATTCATAATTTAAATAAAACCATAAGATTGTAATGACCTTGCACGTCTTGAGTACCTTTTTAACTTTGCAAATCCTACTATGTAGTTGGAATTGCAAAATTAATAAATACATGTCCACATATATCCTAATCTACTTGTAAAAGAGTTGAGAAATGTAAAGATTAATGGTAGAAGTGCGCGTCGCCTCGCTGCACCGCTAATCTCGGGGCTTAGCGCTTAACAAATGGAAAGACAAGAGGATTTCTTATCGTTTATGAGGGGGAAGAAAAACACTATGTTTTAGTTTCACTGAAATTGGAAATTTTACCGATAAATAACGTCAATTAGAAATACATTTTCCTAGATATTACTGTGTATTGTTATTTTCACTCTCTAGCCCTATATTAAGAAAAGCTTGTATTATGAAGACTAGATTATAAATATGTTACGTATTTATGTACAACACCCAAACAGAGAACAAACGTTTATAATTATCACACAAATGTTTGTTCTGCGCTTAGACGAAAATAAATTTAATGAATGCTATTAAAACCCAAACATTTTGTTAGTATTGTTTATGAGAATACATGGCGATAGATTAGTTATGTTATTTTAACATCTAGAAACACGGACTCATGTATAAACAACATTAAACTAAGTTTTAGAGGAGATTCTCAGTGTTTAGACAGACTCAGATGCGTTGGTCAAACTTTAATGAAGTTCCGAAATGTTGTTTAATATTATAGTAGAGAGAAACTACACGAGATCAGAACGGGTTTGAACACAGCTTAGAATGTTTCAATAGTTTACAAACTATTAAAGCTGAAGTCGCCTCTGGGTCCCGATTTTCCAATTGAATTACAAGAGTACTCCAAAGCCGTGATGTGACTGACCGTGCAAGATAGGTAACAAGGAATCTAAAGATAATGTTTCGCTATTTAAGCGAAAATTTAAACAATAAAAGATTTTGGTTTTTCTGCATAGCGTTCTCGGAATCTAGATCGGAAGTTTCCGAATTCGATCGGATAGGGCTTTCCGAATGTTTGAGAATAGCTATACAGATTTGGATTAAAGCTGTCGTTTGCTAGCGCTTATGTTTCCATACAGCCTAAAAATGTATAAATGTTTGATTAAGATAATCTTTTTGTTATCCAAGAAATAGTTAAATATTGTTAAGTTAACCATCAAGGGGTTGTCCTAATTCAACGTTTATTGTATGTTCTAGTGTATCGTTGTATCAACAGGCTTCACAGCTCAGTTGGTAGTAGCTCTGCCTTCTACGCTGTACGTTGCGGGTTCGATTCCCACCTGGGACATACATTTGTGTGATGAATATTGATGTTTGTTCTGTGTTTGGGTGTTATAATGTACAATAAGACATACTTATAATACAATATAACACCATTTACTAAAAAAAATAATACATATTGTTTCCGTAGGTAATCTAATTCCCATATTACAAGCATTGCTTAGTTTGGCAAATATATGCGAAATGAATGTAGTATTTATTTATTTATCTCAGTTTGTATTTACCGATAACTAGGTTCCATATATATGTAGTAACCCACAAATAACATGTTATCTCTCACATTTTGCTGAAATTTTAAATAATAAGTTTAGTTTAAAGTATTTATTTACGATTATTTACTAAAGATTTATTACACCTAAATATAGTTGTTCCATGAAAATGTATTTTCTGTTAATTGCGTAGTTCATACCGTTTGAGTTTAAGGTAAGAATAAGCTAACATATAAAATGAACTTCTCTTGGTTTTCCAGAACCGATAATAATATTCGACTTTATAGTTTGTTTTGACTATCGGGAATATACATTCTACTCGAATATACTTCGGTACTCAGGTTATCGACCAGAAATTTGTTAGAAATGATGGTTAGATATGTTTTATTTTGCACATGAATTGTAGCTGGCGTGAGATAATAAAAAATTCAAGCTTTGATTTCTATAGCTGTCAATATTATGGTCAATATATATGTAATTTATGAGATAGCTACATATGTAAATATTATAATCAATATATATATTTTACATTCGTTTCACAAAGCGCCATCTAGTCCGAAACTAATCAAAGTTTGCAATATGGGAACTCGATTACGGATATATTACTTAGATACTATTTTTTCATCATACATCATACAATACAACACCCAAACACAGAACAAAGGTCAGTAGTCTTCACACAAATGTTTATCCTGGGTGGCAATCGAACCGACAACCTACAGCGCAGACGGCAGAGCAACTACCAATTGAGCTGTGAGCTTAGTCACATTTGCTATCGAGAGCATGAGCCATCGTCGCAAGGTTGCATGTTTGTCGGTTTTTTACAGATTCGCTGAGTGTGCCCAGGATCTTCACGACTTACTCCGCCTTCGCCATTACTTGATATACATTTCAGACGCTTGGCTTTTACCATCCCCATCTGGTTAATTTTCCAGTTATTAGGACAATATTATGTTATGCGCACTGCAAAAACTTGTAATCAGATTCTAGCGTGTTTATATCCGCTGTGTCTGTCTTCAAGAAGTGATGTAAATGGCATCTGCTGAGAAGGCTCGCTCCATCGTTGATCTTATTCATGCCTATATATAATAGTATAAGTTTCGAGGTAAAGAGCTGAACCATTTTACCTAATAATAAAAAGTTTTATTACGAGTTTACATTTACATTTGTGCCAAACGGTACAAATTCCGTAAGTTCTCGGCATATAATTTTCTATTTAGATTGAACAATTTAGATAAGGAAGCCAAAGCAATGAAAAAGCTAAGCCGTTGGGAATGGATTGAAATACCGTCTACTCGTGGGCGGAGCAAGCAGAACTCATAAATTCCCGGTAACTCAAAAACCCATAACCCGCAAAGCTGAAAAGGAAATCTTACCAAGAAATTGTAATTTTTTTAATTTAAAAGTTTCGCTATGAGAGTATAATTATGTATTATGCATACGTTTCGATGTAGAATAGGGTGGCTTCTGACTTAAACATGTAAAACTTCTCTATTATTTCTTTGGTAAAAAGTAAAGAAGACTAGATTAATAAGAATAATGCTATGCTCTAGAAGTGTTGATATTTTCGGTTTCGTATTCAGCAGTTATAAAACCCGCTCCGGCAGAGCCGGAATCATCTCTCAGGGACTCAACATTGATTATTCAATCCATAATTGAGTTACCTTTTTCGTTTGGGTTTCTGATTGTCTTTTGATTCAATTTTATTATTTGGAAATTAGACAAATAGAAAGTTCACGCTACATTGAAAGTTGTGAAGCCGGTAAACGTTATTTTATGTTTAAGAAATGCCTATCAAATATTAATGATACATAATATTAGATATGCATTTTTTACTTGCTTGTAATGATTAATAAATTAAAAATAGTTTCATTTTTCTTATTACTTCTGCCATTACCATCTTCATTATCATAATCTTAATTTGTAATATAAATTATCTGTACCGAGTCTACTGTTTGACATGGGCTCGAACTCACACAGAAGTCTGCCATTCGTGGACAATATGCCGATAATGGTTTGTAAATACATGTAGACATAAGTTGCCTTGTACAACACCTGAGGTCGGTGCTTTTTTGACCTTCGACTGCAAGTATTTAGAAATATCTGATTTCTAAATACTTGCAGTCGACTGCAAGTATTTAGAAATATCTGATTTCTAAATACTTGCAGTCGATGTATGTTTGTATGAATTTATTTAACAAAATATTGGTTTGATATATATATAACAAGATATGCTTAGTTTGGGGCTAGATGGCGCTTTATGAAATGAATGTCCTGTAATATTTATGTACCTATCCACGAAAATGTAACTCAATCAATGTCTAATGTCCTGTAATATTTATGTACCTATGCACGAAAATGTAACTCATAAAACAAAGAAAAAATTGCGCATACAGCAAGTTATTATGTTCATTTTAGACCTAACTGATTAATATAGTCAAGTAATATTTTTTGTATTTAAATTACACTTTTTTGATCTCTCAGTTAAGTTGGGAAATCCGGCACTGTATGTATGTGGCAATGTTTGTGACATCGGTTTATCTGATTTTGGTGAAATTTAAACTGTAAAGAGATAACATAAATAGAAATTGATAGTCGCGGGGCATTTTTCGGTAATCGGTACTAGGATTTGTTTGACACTAGGGTAGTTTTTGAGAAATAGGGGTGTTAAGTATGACACGAAGATTTTTGGCTTGTAGGGTGTTATTTAAAAGAGTATCAGGTGCATATTAAAAAAATACATATTTTACTTTTTATTAAGGGTGGTTTTTGTAACAAATTTTTAGAGTTTAGAGGGTAACGCTTGATATGTCTTGTAGGATATACTGGTTAAAGGAGGTTGTCGTCACAATTACCTTTTTTTAATATGCTGAAACCACCCCTGTATTGCCATTAAGGGTTGTTAAAGGGGTAAATAAGATCAAAGCCTTGAAAAATTATGAAAACGTGAAATATCTAAATATACATATGAAATGGAAAACTGCAGATTTAAATTTACCCTTTATTATGGGTGGTTTTTAAGATCAGGTCTTGATCCGGTCAAGATAATAATAGGTATTCGGAATCTCAATAAAACTGGTCTAATTATTTTTCGTTATTCACTCAATAGAGGTGCCAAACCTAGGGAGTCGATAAAAATCGCTGCTAAGACCATCACGAGATCTCAGTTCGGGGCGAACTACTGGTATAGTTTATATCATCTAACGTTTCACGGGGCATCTCATTAATCATATTAGGTTCAACATATTCAATTGTACCTCTACCGTAATAATTGCTGGCTTTAGGGAATTTCATGTTTCCGTTGAGTTATTTTTCTAGTGATAATTCTATCACTGGTACTATTATTTCATTAAATTGTTAAGTCAATAAATGTACTTTGAATTTATCTTGAACCGGCAACAGTAACTTAATTTTAAAATACCTGATGGGATATCTATTTTAAATTTTAATAGAACGGAGTCATGGTTTTTAATTTAGGTCAATTTAGAGTACCGAAGTATTGAAATTGTTATTAACATTGACATAATAATATACCAGCTATTTTCTGAAACCGTTATCTACATATAACTTTTAGAATACAACAGACTCCAAACGAAACAGTATTTTTATCTGTCGCTAAACTGAATTCAAATTGCCCTCGCCATATTTTTAAAACTGGCTAATCAGAAACCTTGTTCATCTCGCTCAGTCAATTTTGTTAATGAAAAATCCTTTTAGGGGAAGCAATTTTTAGAATAATAGCTTCCTAATTTGTTACTTAATTTACCAAAAAAACAGTACTACATTAAAATTGAAATATTGGTTTTACAATTTGTATTATAAGAGCTTTTATATGTTGCAAAATCCGGTTTTTATCTCGATTTCCGGATTATACCCAATATAGAGTCAAAGTCAAATATTTTTATTCAGTATGATTCTTTTAGGATCACATTGAAACGTCAAATCTACCAATAATAATACGGCGGAATAGCGGAATAGCGACTAGCACACAAGAAGAAAGCCAGAACCCCGGGCTAGTTTTTTTATGATATATAAAAAACAACAGCTTAAAATTATCAAATACAAATTACATTTTATGACTCCGCAACCGTTCTCCTATGACCGATTCGTCATTGGACTGTTGGCCGACAGGAATTTTACATTAGGTAAGTTCCTAAATTGAAAACACAAATAATAGTCGGAAATATGCGGTAGGATTAAGATAAAAGAACCTACTATATCTTGAATAGGTTCATTCAAATCAAGTTGGTAATTCACAAAGGTATAAAAGAAAGCCAGCAGTTTCATTATCTGATCTAATCGCCGACTTTATAACAAGAAGAGACATTCAATAGCTTGAACAAGCTTAGGTACTGATAGAAATCACCGCGCAGATCCCACTTTTGTTTTCATTTCTATTATACACTTTGTGCCACTACTTGCAATGGTTTTAGATTAGTTAACTTATTAATCTTTGTTTTGTATCGCTTTGTAACTTTACCAAATGTAACGTTTTTCTATTAAAAACCGGCGGCGACGATATTTCAAATGTGGAATGACAAATATTTATGTGATGAATATGAGGTTTGTTCTGTGTCCAGACACAAGTCGTATGTTGTATTATGTGATACCAATAAAGTAGTATGATATTTTTGATTTATGATGAAAGTATTTTTTCTTTCACTGTACTACGGGGAAGCGCCTTCATCTCACCTGGTTACAAGTTAAGATAAGGCTGAAGTTGGAAGCGCACTTCTCCCGGAATCCTCATCAAACTGAGTAACTGGCGATCTTACCTCTAAATACCGGTACACAACCATTTGTAGAACGGCTGTTATGGCTACAGAATTAGGTAAGATGGTGGTAGCCAGCCAGTACTTAAACAAACTCCTACCACCAACCAAACCAAGCACAATATTTTACTACCTCTAGGGATCGAACCCGTGACCTCTGTATCTGACACCGGCAGGCGAACCATTAGACTACAGAGGCGGTTAAATATGATGAGAGAATATGATGGAAGATAAGAGCATTGCATCTTAGAACTAGATGACGCGTTGTGAAACTGGTTATCTGTAATATTTGGCGTGAATACAGAGTTGACTGCTCATTAAGAGGGAGTGAAAGAAGAAAATAAGATGTGCTGACCCCATTTGTAATATTTGGGTTATTAGGTGAATGCTTCTATTTTATTTAGGTATTACACTACACCCACATAACAAAATAAATGGATGAATATAGGTGGTGGCGTCAAAGCATGAATAAAATAATATTTTACACCTGGTATTCCTCAAACGTTCAAGCGGCATGAAAACCAAATTTATGAATAATGTAAAGAGTTGCGAGACGGAGGTATATCCTGATTTAAAACAGTTTTTACTTTAACCTTTTCAAATCGCTGCTCTCGCCATTTCCGCACCGTTGCTTTTCACCCGAACACGGGTCTTCTTATTAACCTACGTATAGATTTTTCTTACGTATAGACTCGAGATGCTTTGCTATTGCAATTATCATGTAGGTATAAGTTTCATATTTGTGATAAGTAAGTATTGATCGTGATAAATTGTGATTGTAAAATATATTTTATAATCGTATTGCTTACAATGTAAGAGTCCAATTCGTAGATTTCATGATAGATATCGCTATTTTACTAATAATACTACCAATATCAACGTACCTTTTAAACATACGTAAAAAAACAGCCTTACATAAGAAAAAAACAAGTATTACGTATAGATATAATCTCGTCTTTTTCTTAAAATGTTAAGAATTGCTCTAAATTGCAATTTAAATTCTCATCTGGTTACAAGTTACGATAGGGCCGAAATCGCACTTCACCCGGAATCCTAAGCAGTCTTAGGAACTGACAATCTTACTCTTATGTGCCAGAACAAAACAATTTAGAATTGTTGCTATGGCGACATACTTTATTATGTTATGGCGACTTAAGCCAGGTGGACTAAAACAAAGTCCTACCAACCACCAACCAAACTAAGCCCGAGGTTCTTGCCTTTCTCCTTGTGTGCTGGTCGCGATTCCGAACAGGCGGTAGATTTGACGTTTCAAAATGATCCTAAAAATCTTAATGAATAAAAATATTTGACTTTGAAGCACAATATCGTACTACCCTGGGGATCAAACCCGGGATCTCTGGATCTGACACCGGTGGGCGAACCACTAGACTACAAAGGCGGGACTTGAGTTTAAATGAATATTTCACACGCAATCATGTAGAACATTTTGGATTTTAGTCAATTTAGATTTTCAAAGAGAGGAGATTACTTTTTGTTCTGATTTGATTCAAGTTGGTTACAGTAAAGCCTAACTGGAAAGCGAGGCAATTTTGTTGGAACTACAAAAGACATACCTCAGGGAACCGTTGGATGTCAAGCCTGTCGCACTCCAATACTTTTTCATTCGAAATTGAGGAGTGCGACTTTACACAAAAATCCCCACGAGTTCGTAAACTTGGAATGGTATATGCAAATACTTTATTCACTATCAGATACAAATGTGTAGAACAATCCAACAAAGGCATTTTAGTAGTTTCACATTGTAAGAAAGCAAAAACGTAACTAGACTAACATGTTCGTGCCTCTGACACCCACTAGATGATTCCATCAAAGTACTGAGCAGTGATCAGAAGTGAATCCTCGAAGGGGAAATGTTGTGTCTGTAACTGTTTCTTTTTTAACAATCAATGTATTACATGATTGAAGTTTAGCTGATCTACATATAGTGAAGTTTAGTAATCATTAAATGTAATGTACGTGTTTCGCCACGAGTTTAAGAATCAACCTGTATCTTGGTGTGATTGTTAGCAACATAACTGGTTCCCGCAGTTGGTGTGCGCCGGCTAAGTTTCGGAGTTTCTAACAATTAGTCATAGTAACTTAGCGACCTTTCATTTGCGCTGCGCCATTGGGACGCTTACGTGAGTAGGACACATACTTGCACATATTTTTCTATTCAGCCGCAGAATGTTTGCTTCATATTTTTCGCTGTTTGTGAATAGGCCTGACCTACTATTCACTTGTAAGATTAATTGTTATTTTGTTAGCATTAGTAGTTTTACTTTTTATTTTATAAACGTAAGTAGTTGTAAGTTATTATTTACTTTAATTTATCTTAAATTTCGGTCGAGTGTGTGTGCCCTATAAATAGTAATAATGAATGTTTAAGTAATTAAAAAAAACATATCAAATGAATGCAATTTAATATACTTTATACATATATATTAGCTATTCAGCGTGGCTATGCAGCCAGTGTCTTGGACACGCTTCCGTCTGGTACTGGTCTGGAACAGTTGAGTTACCTATAGGCCGTTTGTAACGGTCCTTAGGTAATCTGACTGATTCCTTTGTACATAGTTAGTTTAATTGTACTTTTTATTGAATAAAAATACAGAAAAAAATATATACTATTAAATAGCATTATAATTGGTAGAATTATTATTGATTCAAAGCTAATGGTAACTTTTAACCTGTCATCCAGAAATATTGAGTATTCAGAATCGTTATAAACATACAAATAGCTCATTAAGTGGTGCAGGCTTGTGAGCGCACCCTCCGCGCCGCGCCGCGCCGCCAGCGGTCGTCTATTTAGTCCTGAACAAGCGGCCAATCGTTCGAATGATAAACTGCTTCACAACTTCTCTTTGGACACAATGGACCCACGAAAAGCTTAACGCAGAGAATGATAAATAGGTTTCAATTACCACAAAAGCTTGTAATGAGTTGCAGTTAAAAACATTATATCTACAGGTGTGTATGTATATGCTACTTTTAAATATTACAGCTCATGTCAATTACAGGTCCTTACAGGTCATTAATTTCACACATCTAGCTACAAAATAAGATTAGCTTGTGATATGGGAACTAGATTTTTTTAATAAATAATATAATAATATATAAACAAGATTACGGATAGAATATTTACATACTTTTCTTTTCTGTAAATACATACTTACTATAATGATACAACACCCAAACACAGAACAAACATCTATATTCACTACACAAATGTTTGTCCTGGGTGGGAATCAAACCCTGCTGAAATGAAACATCTGCGCTATAGATGTTTCATTTCAGCAAAACCACGAGCAAATACTAATAAAAAAATTAACAAGCCCGGGCAACCGTTCTTTCTTACTACGTAGATAATTTGTCTTGTGTTAAGAGAACACAAGTCAACTAATTGTCTACATCAACTAAGTTGAACGTGCACGTGAGTAAAACCCGTGTTTTGAACACAATGTGTATTGTCCAACTCACGCAAATTTACAACGTAAATTAAAACTTCAACAAAAGCATTGTGGCCACCGGCCCCGTGCTTTGAGAGCGTTCTAAAAAGTTATGGAGTAAACAAAAAAATACTAAAATTTAACAGCGAAAATAAAAAAATACTATATATTTGAATAGATCTTTACTTTCAAGTATGATGATGAGGTACTAAAGTAGTTACCGCTGTTTATATAATGCAGTAACTGTAGAAGGTTTTCCAAGAAAACATGCCTTACGATGACCAATTCCAACCATTATTTTGTGATTTCATCATACAATATTCAAGACTTTGTACCTCTATCTAAATCAAGATCAATTTGCCTATCAACCTAACGATCAGTATTCACCTTATTCATGAGTAGTAAGGAGTGAACTCGTTTTTTTTTAATACCACCAACATGGCAAGTAGGCATATGGCTGTGACGAAACAGGGTTCGTCACAGTTCGACACAATCAATATTTTGGTATCATATAAAATTAAGGATAACAATAACTATGAATATAATAACAAGTAGATATTTACGTATTCAAACTTAGCAGAGGTTGTACCAGTATATACTTATTCTTGATAAAAATAATGAGAGTTTGAAACAAAGTTCGATTAGACGAGATACTTCAGAAAGAATAAAAAACAAGGGATAGTTTTAGGATTTCTTCGTAGAAAGTCATGTATTGAGGAAATTAATGTTTTTACCTCAATTTTACCAATAATTCTAGTAGAATACGTAAATTGGTGCCTTGGAAGTATATGTTATAGGTGCTTGGAAGTATATGCAGGTGTTGTGTTCGTGAATATTTCCAGGTTCCATGTCAAATCCCGACTACATTCTAGAATCTCGGGAGCAAAGAAAATAAAAAGGAGTCATACATCGCGTGAAACCTTAGAGCAGACTCCGTGAGACGGTCAGACAGTCCAAGCTAGTATCGTTTTATATTCATAAAGTATTACCATTGAATTTCGAGTAGGTTGTAACTCTTACTCGTAAAAGGTAAGTACTCACTGTACATAGTTATAACCAGATATATCCCGGATCTCTAAACATGTAAGTTATATATTTTAGGACAAATTAGGCCAGAATTAAATCCGATCGACTTCTGTACTCATTTCAATATTACTGAACAAAATTATGGAATCGTTTGATTTCGTATATAAGTAAGGACTAGGTATCTACTACCTTAGGAACTAGATCTTCTACTTGGGGATAGAAAGGAATCCTTTGAAACTTCAGATAGAGTTGTATTGGATTCCATCTTTGGATAATTGTTGTAGCTAGAGGGATATGTATAATAGGGACTCTTGTATTATAACTGTAAATAAATAAATATAATTAAATGGCGCTGTGTAAAATGAATGTCCTTTAATATTTATTTATATTTATTCATTATTTATTTATTACTATAGTATAATTGAGTCCCGCAGGTATTCCATTTACATGACTATTGAAAGAAGGAAAGAATGAGCGTTTTCTTATTTAATGTGCATGGTTAAAACAGACAGACAAACATAGGTTTTGATTCCCTCTTATTCCCTTGCATGACATGAACAAACACACTACTTACACTATCTAGATTAAGTAATGGGGGGAGTTGTCTCCTGAGTGTGTGAGTACAGCGAGTAGTAAGGATTCGCCGGTTCTGGACCGAGGTCCAGAACCGGACGAATCCCCGCCGATCAAGGGTGTCTCAAAAAAATTGTCACCCCGTAAAAAAAAAAAAAAAAAAAAAAAAAAAAAAAAAAAAAAAAAAAAAAAAAAAAAAAAAAAAAAAAAAAAAAAAAAAAAAAAAAAAAAAAAAAAAAAAAGTATATCGACCACGCTGAATCGATGTAGCGCATCCATTTTACGCTATTTCAACTCGTTTCGGAGATAGGAATTTATGTTTTAAGCGCCTAGTACCCCTAATTAGCTAATCAGGGATTAACTAATCACCACCAACCTCGCCACGATGCTAATCACCTTGTTGTGAAGGGAAGCAGCATAGCAATAACAACGAACTATTTTTATTATCCTTTATTTCAATTGAACAAGCATTTAAACATATAATATACCAATATATCATTATAAATACTATCGTTTTTGAATAATCCTAGAAATTCACGCAAGGATATACCCTTGAATTTGTGATATATATATACATCAAGCAGTACTCGCCACATACTGAGGTCCAATCATTTTGTACTCTCCTTCTATTGACCCCATGCTAATGTATCAATACTGTTGGGTAAAATATATCTCTTAGTATCGCTGTATGATAAACATGTTTTGTTAATTTTTTGCGTAAAAATTGTATGCTTTATCGACTTAAATCTATACATATCACAAAATTGATTTTTTTTATCAAACAGGCATGATTTGAAATTTTCTATTTTCATCTTTTTTGTAACACATTTATTGACACCTTTTGCTTTAGCTGTAATTTTATTCTCCACTTTAAATTCCACAAAACTACTTTCAATAACAGGGTAGTTAGTTAATGTGATAATAGTTAGCAATATATAAATGAGAAACTCCAAAATAATTTCACAGTTGTTTGCTACCGTGAACAGTGGAGTGAATATATTTTAGTTTGAAGTGATTGATAGCAGTTATAGCATAATGGAGGTATGAAAACTACTTTTTATTTTTCTGTAATCATTTTAGCTATTGTTTCTATTTCTATTTTTTTATAGCCACATTTTTTTGTTGCAGAACATTGATATTAACGAAGAAAATACTTATAAACAGTACTATTACAATACAATTTCAGATGATAGTAATGATAAATTAACCATCACTGAACCTCCGATTTTAAAAAGAAAGAGACCTGAATCTGTATACGAGAGTATAGATGATTTTTTTAATGTACCAAGCAAATCTTATAAAAAAAAGCTGTCGTCAACAATATCTCGGGCGCATGAAGGAGGTACTGCATTTATATCGACAAATAATGAAGATGCTAGTAAAGCCACTCATTTAATAAAAATAGAGGTTTATAACCTCAAGAAGATATCAAAAATCCCTAAAGAACAACATTGGAAGCACGCAGATTTAAGGACAAAATATTATCTGAAAAATAGTGATGACAACTATACTCATGCACAAAACCTTATTTACAAGATAACAAAAGACATAGCAAACAATGAAGGTTCCAAAAAATATTTCTTCAAGGATAATTAGTAAAACAATGTCACTCTTAATTTTTTTACAAGATTTTTAAGATTAGCTAATGAGTGGGTGTTCTCAATTTACTTTAATGATAAATAACATTTTACCTGGATTTAATATATAAAGGACATCGAAAATGCCTCTCCTGGTCTCAGTTTGAGTCAGAAAATCATTGCAGTACATTGTCTACTAGTAATACAAGTGCAATAACTATGGATCACGAAGAAACTTGTGTTAATTCCTTTACCTTCTTTCAACCGGAAAGTATTGATTCTTGTGAAGATTGTGAAATGTTTACGCTCTGCGAAGAAGTTGAATCATGTGCAATAAAAATAGATCACAAGGAAGTTTGTGATAGTACCTTCAACACAGAAATCAATGATTCATGTGAAGATGCTGAAATATTTAAGCTCTGTGAGGAAATTGAATCATGTGATATGATAAGTTCATTATACGATGAGGAGCTCTACAATTTATGTGTTGCAGCTGAAAAACAATATATGTAAGTTACATTTTCATAGCAAATTATTTTAAGTATATTTACCATGATTGCTGGTTTTCTGTAACCATAAAGTTTTCCATTTAACTTTAAACTTTACCTTTCAGCGAGCCACAAGTACAAGTTGGAGGGGGAAACCACAAGAGACCTCGGAGTGATAACGAAAGCAACATCATGCCAACAAAAATACCAAGACTTGATGCTGAACCTTCATCTTCCGCGTCGTTGAGACTTCGGACTGACGATAACGATAAGGTGAACTGTGGCATTTGTCAACTTCTAATTAAAAAGCGTTTCTTCACTAATCATTTAAAGAGCAACACTCACAAAAATAATGTACTAAAATCACATGGTGCCTTGTCAAATGTATCTGTAGTAGAATCTGCTTTCGGTCAACGAATTATATCATATAAAATTAATTGTAAAGATAGTGCATCATCAAACTCAGTATTCGAAACACCCGAACAATTTTTGAAGTCAATTAAAGATGATGTAATGTTATTGATTGATGAATCAATCGAACAACATACAGTATTCAAAGTTAATTTCATTTTACATGCTGATTTTGTACAGCAGTCTAAAAATATGACAAATGCATTCGACTTCCAAACATGTAATTACATAATATTTCGTGGGGATGACTTGAATATTTTCTTTTCATCTTTGTGTGACACTATGACAAATAAGATAGATTCTTTTGAGAAAAAAGATAGTGGATGGAGTCTCAAAAAAATAAACTGTTTAGATATGAATGTAAATAAGTTCAACCCACTGCGAGGAACCTCATATATTGAATTACCTGCAGATGTAAGAGCAAAAAAAGCCGTTATAAACGTAAAAAATGCAGATAATTTATGTTTTAAATGGGCATTGCTATCAGCCCTATACCCAGCCAACAAGCATTCTGATCGAGTAACATCATACAGTATGCATGCAAACAAACTTAAATTTAACGGTGTACCTTTTCCAGTAAAACTAACTGATATACATAAAGTTGAAGCATTAAACGATATAAGTATCAATGTTTTCGGATTAGAATTTGATATAAAAAACAAAAAAAATATTGTTGTAGGTCCTTTGTTTTTTACCAAATCTCGTAAAACTCGTCACGTAAATCTTCTATACATTCAAAACGGTACAAATGGTCATTATTGCTACATCAAAAACTTGTCGCGATTAGTTAGCAAACAACTTTCTAATCAAGAGCATGCGGTTTACATTTGTGATGGTTGTTTACTTCACTTCCCTTCAAAAGAAAGGTTAAGTAACCATCAACAACATGATTGTTCTCACATTTCAACGAAGCTTCCAACTAAAGAAAAAATAATGAAAAATTGGTTTGGTGAATTGGTTTCTAATGACAAACTAAAGTTTGACAAATTCCAAAAAAAGATGAAAATGCCATTTGTTATATATGCTGACTTTGAGGCATTATTAAATCCAATAGAAACATGTGTTAATGATCCTACTAAACCATATACTACAAATGTAGCAAAGCATGAAGTTTATAGCTTCGGATACTATGTTAAATGTTCATATAACGATAGTTTATCAAAATATGAAACTTACAGTGGATCCAACTGTGCACAAATATTTATGAAACGTTTATATAACGATTTGAAGGAAATTTGTAGGGTAAACAATTTTCAAAAGAGCCCTAAACCATTAACACCTGAAAATGAAAATAAAATTGCAAACACCAAAAATTGTCACATCTGTGAAACAAATTTGAATGGAGAACGTGTTCTTGATTTCGATTGGCACACAGGTAATTTTAGAGGTGTTGCACATGATATTTGTATTAAAAACTTTCGACCACCATACTACGTTCCAGTTTTCCTTCACAATCTCAGTCATTACGATGCACATTTTATCGTACAGGCGTTAGATTTTGTGGAGGGTGAAATAGAAGTTATTCCTCAAAATAAAGAAAGGTACATATCTTTTACAAAAGTCCTCACCATAAACAATCAAAAGATTAAACTAAGATTTGTAGATTCTATGAAATTTTTATCGTGTAGCCTCGATCAACTAGCAAAAAATCTAAATAACGATCAGTTCAACACCCTCAAATGTTTTTTTCCTAATGATGAAGACTTCAGTCGCCTAAGGAAGAAGGGTATATATCCTTATGAGTTCATGACATCGTTTGAATCCCTAAAATCAACATCTCTCCCTAACCAAAACCAGTTTTACAGTTCTCTTTCCGATTCAAGCATATCAGATGAAGAATACAACCGTGCTCAGGATGTTTGGAAACACTTTAAGTGTCAAAATATGATGGAATATTCTAACTTATACTTAAAAACAGATGTCCTACTACTGACAGATATCTTTGAAAACTTCAGAAACCTTTGTATGATAACATACGATTTAGATCCTGCTCATTATTATACAGCACCAGGGCTAAGCTGGGATGCTATGTTAAAGTATACAAAAATAGAGTTAGAATTATTATCAGATTTCGATCAAATTGCATATATTCGAGCTGGAATACGAGGTGGTGTGTCCCAATGTAGTAATCGATATGCAAAGGCAAATAATGAATTTTTAGAAGACTTTGATAAAAATCAACCTACATCATATCTCACCTATTTAGATGCAAACAATCTATATGGTTGGGCTATGTCTCAGTACCTTCCAAAGGGAGGCTTTGAATGGGTGAGTCCTGACACCAACTTTATGGTTCCTGATAACTCTGAATACGGTTTCATATTAGAAGTTGACTTAGAATACCCCACAGATCTTCATGATCTACATTCAGATCTACCTCTTTGTCCCGAGAATATTTGCATAGGAGGTTCTAAAGAAAAAAAGCTTATTCCTAATCTCAACAATAAAACAAAATATAAAATCCATTACAGAAATCTAAAACAATGTCTTGATATGGGTCTGAAACTAACGAAAGTTCACAGAATTCTTAAATATGATCAAAGTGCTTGGTTGGAAAAGTACATAAATTTAAATACACAATTAAGGACAAAAGCAACTTCAGATTTTGAGAAAGATTTTTACAAATTGATGAATAATTCTGTTTTTGGTAAAACCATGGAAAACATCGAAAAACGTGTAAATGTAAAACTCCTAACGCATTGGGAAAATATAGGAAAATCTCTAGGTGCTCAAGATTTGATTGCTAAACCAGAATTTCATAGTCTATCAATTTTTAAAGAAAGTTTAGTCGCAGTGCAATTAAAAAAAACAAAACTCTACCATGACAAACCAATATATTTAGGGTTTAGTATATTAGATATTTCAAAAACATTAATGTATGATTTTCATTACAACTACATGTTACAGAAATTCCCAAATAAAACAAAACTATTGTATACGGACACCGATAGTTTTATCTATCAAACTTTTGCGGATCATTTTTATGATGATATCAAAACGGACTTATCCTCCAGATTTGATACATCGGATTATCCAGTAGATAATATATTTGGTTATCCGAGAATCAATAAAAAGAAGTTAGGTTTTTTCAAAGATGAAAATAACGGTAAAATTATGAAAGAATTTGTAGGCCTCCGATCAAAAATGTATGCGTTTGAAGTGGAGAATAAAATTACAGCTAAAGCAAAAGGTGTCAATAAATGTGTTACAAAAAAGATGAAAATAGAAAATTTCAAATCATGCCTGTTTGATAAAAAAAATCAATTTTGTGATATGTATAGATTTAAGTCGATAAAGCATACAATTTTTACGCAAAAAATTAACAAAACATGTTTATCATACAGCGATACTAAGAGATATATTTTACCCAACAGTATTGATACATTAGCATGGGGTCATTTTAGAATAAGAAATAGTATCTAAGATTTAATAAATGTGTATAATTAGTTGCTAAGGTAATTTTAAAGTTGTAGTTCATTGTGTAAATATTTTTTTTATTTTTGTATAATGTCAATGAGTTGAAATAAAATAATGATTGTACCAGAAATATGTGTTATTCATTACAATACCCTTATAGAGTCTAAGACCTGTGGTTTTTAAAAAGGAACTCAAAACAATGGTGTTACAATAGAAGGAGAGTACAAAATGATTGGACCTCAGTATGTGGCGAGTACTGCTTGATGTATATATATATCACAAATTCAAGGGTATATCCTTGCGTGAATTTCTAGGATTATTCAAAAACGATAGTATTTATAATGATATATTGGTATATTATATGTTTAAATGCTTGTTCAATTGAAATAAAGGATAATAAAAATAGTTCGTTGTTATTGCTATGCTGCTTCCCTTCACAACAAGGTGATTAGCATCGTGGCGAGGTTGGTGGTGATTAGTTAATCCCTGATTAGCTAATTAGGGGTACTAGGCGCTTAAAACATAAATTCCTATCTCCGAAACGAGTTGAAATAGCGTAAAATGGATGCGCTACATCGATTCAGCGTGGTCGATATACTTTTTTTTTTTTTTTTTTTACGGGGTGACAATTTTTTTGAGACACCCTTGATCGGCGGGGATTCGTCCGGTTCTGGACCTCGGTCCAGAACCGGCGAATCCTTACTACTACAGCGGTCTCTCTCTCACACTTAGCCAAAAGCCGCAGAGGAGGAGAAGCCAAGTATGTCGAAACTTCACTAGCTCAGGCCTATAAGTAGGGTCTTAGATAAGTTTCCAATGTACAGGCGTGCAAAATATTTTTTCGTTACATATTCCTACGGAATGACTAAATCTAATCCTCAGGTGTTTCACGTTTTTGCGTTTATGTGTACCTTGCTCCCAGATCCCGTCTAGTCTTGACTTGAGTCCCTACCACAGTACCCAAGGCTTTTTGTTATTTTTTATTGTACGACAGGGAAGCGCTTTTATCTCACCTGGTAACAAATTAAGTAAGGCCGAAGGTGGAGGCGCACTTCACCCAAAATCCTCAACAAACTGAGGAACTGGCTATTTACCTCTAAATATCGGAACACAACAATTTAGATTTTTTTTATGTGAATGACGAATGAATAGTGGCACATTGTTGCTATGAGAAGTAAAGTTTGTTTTATGAACACGACAAAAATGACAAAAAAAAGAAAGAAACAGAAATTTCTTCAAAGAAAGTTGTCTCATGCTCTAACCGGTGTTTGCTGTTGTTTTGTTGCACTGGAAAGTCACAGTAAGCTCAAAGCATATTGCAAGCGCGGACGGTAACAAGTGGTCGCGTGCCGAGCACCAGATTAAATACTTGCCCGCTCCTTTTCAACTTAGCACCACGATATACCATATTACTGCCAACTGCTTTTCGAGATTACATTTTCTTTTATTAATTCTTTCGCTTACGCTGTGACTTATTGCCGTATTCTTAAACAAGAGCATACACAAGGTCCCGGAAATAAGTTCATATCAACATTTCTTTATTCGTTAAGATTTTTTAGGATGATTTAGAAAGGTCAAATCTACCACCTGTTTGGAATCTTTAGTTATTATTGGATGATTTTCTGTTTTTGGATCATTGCAGCTTTTTTGAGTCCAGGTGTATTTTGAAGCTACAATTTATCACAACATCATTCACTTTGCTACAACTTATTGATAACATAACTTATGATATTGTGTTGGGTTTACTAATTTTATTTTGATGGTCGCATGGATAAAGTAAACATGACTTATAACTGTTATTTGTAACAAAACTAATCACAATATCATTCGTTTAACAAATAAGGTGTAACAAAATTATAGATATATAATTATAGATAACATTTATTCACTTATAATAGCACACTACACAACATCACAAAACGATAAAAACATAGTAAAAACATATTTTTATGGTAAAAAACAACATAAGTAACAGGAAATAAAGTAGGTAGGTAGGTACTTCAAAATAAATGAAACACAGCGGTAACAGGTGTGTGTGCTACAGTAGCAAAAAGCGCTGTACACAAAGGGCGCTGTTTTTCAGCCAGGACTCAAAATTAATGATATTGCTGTTAGTTTTATAATATATATATGTTATAGAGATATATATATTAAATATATATTTATATACGAGTACCTGTGTTCACGTTGTGAACACACATCGCGTTTGCAACAAATAAAAGCAACATATATCAAAGGTGCCAAAGGGATCCTACAGGAGTCCAACCATCTATCTGTCAGCGAGCTTTATGTCTCTAGGAACGTAATAGGTAGTCAAAAGACATTTTCACATAGTGTGTATTTCTATCAACGCTATAAAAACAAATAATTTAAATAAAAAAAAAGGGAAATTTAACGTGATTCTTTTGCCTTGGAATGTGGGCCGGAACCCTCGGTAAGAGTGCCCTTGGCCGGGTTCTTTTAATTTCTTAATTAGTTCAGATAATTTATAAATAGTAAATCCCGGTCGCTTTCAAACTAAGGAGATGCTATAAAGACAGGTTGTTACTACAGCAATCTTGCAGCAGCTGTATAAACATTGGCTCGATTGTCGTAGCACTTTGCTACGAATCTGCTACGCGGCTACGCGGCTACGCTTCCATGACACGGAAACGTGTCTTCGAAAAGTTTTACTAAGACATTATTTCTATTGATAAGTTAGAAAAGCATATTTAAATGCAGTTATTGTGAGTATCAAAGAAAAGTAGTGCATGTAAAGTTATTTTTTTGTACTGCAAGTTACACTTGGTTGCGATATTTACAAATGTTATGACACTAAAATTCACATACACCTTTACCTTTTCCAATAGATATATATAAATAGTAACAGACATGTTATGAGTACAACACCATCCCCAATTTGTAGCTTGCATCGGCAAGTAATAATTAAGAAAGAGCTCAGGCCAGTTAGGAGTACTCTGTGTACCTGACTCCTGTGTCGAAATGACTTTCAAATCTTGCGTAAGTCGTATTATACATTTTAAAACAAGGGTTTTACTCACAAATGTACCTAAACTATCTCAAATTAGTGCAAACAGTATTTTTTAATGAAATCGCAATGCCACTGCTTGCAATAAAGATCAAGTTGGTGTGTCTGGAATGCGCGTTAATTTATTAATCCGACATAGTAATACACACAACACCCTTAAATCCAGCCGAGCAAGCATTTCTACACATACGGCTTACGGTATATCTCAAACGTTGGTATAAACACGTCCGCATATATATACGATATATGCACGTAGATGTTTGTTTGTTTTAGATTTAGCATATGTAATGCTACAGAAGTTGTTTTCGTATTGTTAGTTTATCGTATTTCTTTCATGACATAGGGTTGTCGATGTTTGTGTTGTGATTATTTTTGTTATGCGGCTTCCATATTTTTGTTATGGTTTTTCGCGTTGAGTATTATTGTCTAGACTTAACATAAAGCAAATGTATTTATGTTGACACCAAGCTAGTAAGCACTTACTATAGTGGTGGAATACTGCCCAGGACTGTTTTTTTATACGACGGAGAAGCGCTTGGTCTTCATCTTGCCTGGTTTAAAGTTATAATAAGGCCGAAAGTGGAAGCGCACTTCACCCAAAAGCCTCAATAGCCTGTAAAACTGGTTATCTTACCTCTAAATGCTGGAACATAACAATTTTGAATCGTTGTTACGGCGTCATACTCAGGTAAGATGGTGGTACGTTTGGAAGGGAGAAAGGTGACAAAAAAGGAAAGTCCATTTTCTTGCTGGGCCTTTGTACAGCATTAGGACACACAAGTAAGTAGGTACATATTGCACAGCCTACGGTATAGCAGTTTTTGATACAAGTGAAACAAGGAAAGCGAAATGATTAGGTTTCTTGAAGATGTGAGCATATCTGAAAATAAAATAACCATCTCCTATATTTCAATACATAATGTAGGTTCCTAATCTTTGTATCTTTTCTGTTTTCGTATCCTGTTCAGTTCACAAATTTTATGTTATATATTCCATAACATGAAAACCTTGTATTGGCCTTCTGTGTTTCGTTATTATTATTTTTATATATATGCATACGAATAAATAAAATTGAATTGCCTGCTTGTATTGTTTAAAAAACGGCTTCGTACTAAATGCACCACAAAAAAACAATTATAAACTGTTTAATTTTATTAAGTGTTTGTCTGTCGGTCTGTCAGTTTGTTCAGGCTTATATCCAAAACAGCTGGACCGATTATGACACGATTACTCACTGGCCGATAGCTGATACTATAAAAATATAATAAATAACTTAGTCGCTAGGCAATTCTTATTTAGGAATAGGAATTAGGGTTCAGTGTAAAAAATATAACCATGAAATTCAATAAATATAAGAAGACTGCAAATATATCGCAACGCTTGTTTCGGACACTGCTAGACTCAGTCTCCACTCATCATAGAATATTTTTTCAATATACGAGTACTATCACCAATATTTGTTTAGCAACGGTCTGTTGGTATTTATCATTAAGTTGTAGTAGAGCCCCTTGTGAAAGGGTTCGCCCGGGTAAGTACTACCACCATACCTATTTCAGCCGCCAAGCAGAATTGCTGTGATCCGGTTTGAAGGGTACAGTTGCTGGTGAAATTACGGACACGCGAGGCTAAACACCTTTGTGCCTCAAGTTGACGGGCGCAATGCCATGTTGGCTATGTTCTTTGTGGATATGACCAACGCAGTAAAGCATTGTTGTATTAAAATAAACGTCACTTTGGCCATCTCTACAACCTTTACATTCAACTCTCTCCTAAATTTAAGCAAACTGTAAAAATAAGATATTCACAATCGTTAGCACTGTTCAGCCTTCCCAACGTTCCCATATTTTTCTGGGCTACGACGGGTTCAGTCTCATAATAAGGAGATATTTCATTTCATGCGGTTATTGTGTTTCTTACGAAAGTAATTCATTTGCCAGCGAGCGTGCACGCCGTAAACACAATCGTGCATGTTAAACGTAATCCCTAGAATTATGGCCACATTCAAAGCAAGATTACTCGACACGTGCAGAGCTCTCAGATAGTTTGTGCTAGCAAGTGCTGATAGTTTGTGCAAAACAACGAAAGTGATCAAAATATTACTACGTAAATGTATGAAATGTTTGTGAAGCCGATATCTGACAATCACCGCACGCCCCAAACCAGAGCTCCGACGATACATATTAATTTAAATATTCACTTTCATTATGTGTATCCTCCTACCATCACCCATATTTGTATTTTGCTCTCCATCCTATGGCTATCTTGAAGAGATACAAAAGAAACAAATATATATTTGTATTGACATTGTTTTAATATTTATTATTTATTTAATGGTTTTGGTGTATGTAAAATACAAAATAAATCGAATCTAACTCTCATACCCAAGCTCTTAAATCATCGAATAAGACGCCTTCTAGTAATATATACTATAGATTCCACAAACTTGTTACCGTATCGAACGTTTTGCAATATATTGCTGATAAACATTGGGTATGTATGGGCTATGGACGAAGATCTTTGTTCGTATTGTAGTGGAATAAGAAATAAATATCACGTATTTTCCCCGATGATCTGTCACACCGTATTATGTCCTTTGATCGAGCCTAATACCAATATTCTACCAGTATGTATAACGAGAATGTATTACCAACACAACTAAACTCAGTCCTAGAGCGACATTCTCATTTTTGTACAACACATATTTGCCGACTCTTAGACCATAGATTATAGGTCATTTGGTATTTTTACACAAGTAGGGTGGATCAATTTGCGTTGTGCGAAGGGACGCTTTTGTCCTGCTGTAGTTTCTTTACTCAAAGGGTGCCAAGAGTAACGAATAACAACGGTTCCGCTGTTCGACTGTGCGTCTGTCTGTAATCGGCTTGTATTTCATATAAATCTTGATAGATAGATAGATTTTTTTTGTTATCTACCTGATATTAAGTGCATATCTTGCCTATAACAAAGCCTTACTTACTGCGTAGATCACATCCACAAAGAACATGGACTATGCCGCCCTGCATTGCGCCCGGCAACTTGCTTGATTTATTTATAAAAGACCCTTTAGTCTAAAGTTTTGATAAACGCCTTACATAAAATATTCAAGCCTCAATAAGAAATTATATTTGCTAAGCTTCCCGGACGACCGACTAAATCTAAATGATTCATTATTCACTTGAATCACAAAACAACATCTTATTTCATCGTTCACTTGAATCACTATACAAAAAATGTTTATTGAATCACAATACAGCAAAATCTTATTTCATCGTTCACTTGAATCACATCATACGCGCGGTACTTTCCTTTTCCTATTCAGATGAGCCAGCTTCAGATCTAATACAAGGATTAAAATTGGTTACAAATGATAATTGTTACTGTACAATAATCATTTGTAACCAATTTTAGTCGTTAAAAAAAACAAGTTAAATTAGAATATCCATTGGTATATTCTAATTTAACTTGATTTTTTAATTATATTAATATTTTCCCCTTGTTACTCGTACATAACTAAGTTACAGTACCAGCAATGTACAAAGAAAAAATATTCTTCTTACATAACCGGGTAATTTACTAAGAAGCATTCGTTCTTTGTACATTACCAGTTGTGTACAAGGACGTAAACATTCTTCCTACACATATTTTCAATGTATTCGAAAAAAAAAAACTGTATTTTTTTACTACGAGGTATGAAATCTAAACTCTATCTGAAATCAATCTCGGTTTTTTACTTTACTTTTTTATTACTCTTCTGGTCGTACTACGTAATCTAAACAATATTTATATTGGAAAATTAAATTTAACGGATAGTTAAATAAAAGCATTGTTGAAAGCGCAGGGGCGTCAATGAATTGATAGCACGTTGATCGTGTAAAACGAGGGAACGCCACCTTCCTGATAGCTTACATAGAGCTAGGTGCCGCATGCCGGGGGGTCGGGGGTTCGGGGGGTCGGGGCATTCCTTCCGGTAAAATAGACACCTCGAACGTGACGCGAGACTGCCACTCCTTGCCTTGATTTCCCTCGCGCCTAATATCAAAAATTATAGCCCGCAGCACCAGTATTCGTAGAACGCTCACTTTTACCTAAATCAAAGCATAATGAAGCGAAATCGTGACTGCAATTTTATTCAAATGGATTTATCGTAGGGTTTCATTATTATACATGAGCCATTTTCTCAAGACTTTTTTTAATAGATATTTTACACAACGCCAGCTAGAGTCAAACTAAGCATAGCTTGTAAATATTGGGACTATATTACGGATACAATACTTACTTAGGTTTTTTGTGAATACAAACAATATCATATAATACAACACCCAACCACAGAGCAAACAGCTAGATTCATATAACAAATTTTGTCCAGGCTGAGAATCGAATCCACAACCTATAGCGTAGAAGGCAGAGTTACTACCAGATAAGCTGTGAGGCTTTTTTGTTTGTATTACATTCATTGTGCAATTGTGCAAACCACATGTACTCAAAGTAGGTACCACCATTATCTTGAATTGAAACATGTTCGTTATTTGTCTTATATATTGGAAGCGTAAAATAATTTAGATTTGTTTTAAAAAAACCATTCACATATACACTATGGCGGTCGTCAAATCATATGGATGTCGTAAAGGCCAACTAAGGAATCTTATCAGATGAAGGGCAGCAGCTTCCTTCTGTGTGTTAGCTACACCTTTACTGCGATCACCTATCCGCCTGGTAAGCGTGGTGTTTGTGGTAAAACCCTCCAGCTTGTGAGGAGGCTCTGTGCAGCAGTGGACAATAATGGGCTGTTGATGTGACGACACATAGTAGTTTTGGTATGTTTGTAGTGAGCCCGGGCTGTGTAGAATGGAGGTGTAAGCGTGTGTGCGGGTGTGAATGGACGCGAGTTGAAGCCAGCGGGGTGGAGGTGAGGGTGAGGGGTAGGTATCGACGCGAGCGCCGCGCCTGCGCCGCGCCTTCACCTGTTGCCGGGGAAATATACTCTTTCAAATAAATGTGGACACCTGATACCGAAATAAAAGCAAAGTTCCAGCTAAAGTACACCACTGTTTCTTAGTTCCCAAGAAACAGAAACAACACTCCCTGAAAGTTGGTGAAATATCTACGGGCGACGAGCACAGGAGTAGGTATATTTGCTTCGTAATTATACTCGTTCGTCTACGAGTAGGTATATGAACGATGTTCCGAAGTCTAGAGTAAAAGCTCCAAGATTCGAACCTACCACAGATTGACATGTTATAGGATAGTTAGGCAAATATATAGGTTATTTTAAGTGAACTCTGTTCTTTTTGAGTATTACATTTCTTTAAATCGAATTCGCCTAAAATTACATAATATGCTTACAAAAGGTATACTTACCTGTTGTTTCACGCTCAACTTTTACACTACTTATATGTTACATACGAGGCCCAATAACATAAAGCATATCATAACCATTGGATTCATTGGAACTTGGTTGTATGGTGTACAAAAATGTGTTTATTTAAATTTATATTTTCGGAAAAACAAAAAATGAGATTTATGAAACTAGTAATAATTATACCTTTTTAGGCCCGCAGATGCTCAAGGTTGCCCTGAGATTAAATAAAACTAGCATCTAACTTCGGTAAACTATTAATTTATCATAATACAGCGAGGATTCCGAGCTCACCGCATAATTAGTTAGTCAAGTTGTGGTTTTGCTGCAGTTGCAATGTAGTAACACAACATTTAATAATTTTATAATTATTTAAAATAGATTTATTCTTCAGGGAAAAAGCGTTTTATAACAGAGATAAATACATGGAAATGAAACTCTCAGATGTCAATTTAATGAAGTTTGACATGACACCGAAAAAAAAATCGAATCTAAATAAAAAATCATGACGAAATAAAAATTGTAAGTTTTAAATATTGTAATTTGCAAAAAATATTTTTTAAATTATTTCGTATATAAATTAAATTAATTATATTTTTGTGATGTTATTATGTTTATCTACCATTCGTAATTTATTTGTCAATTATTGTCTGTCATATATTATCTACCTGATGGTCTAGTTTGTGCACTTTTTCCACTTACTTAGCAGCTTAGACCCGTGATGTCTGGATCTGACACCAGTGAGCGAACCACTAGGCCAGAGGCGATTTTTACAATTTAGAAAAATATACCAGGCGTATACCCATACATACCACGTCCATTATTCTGTACGTGCATTATAGAGCAATGCCGTAGTACTTACTACTACTGGTAACTCAACTAGTCTGTCTGAAGAAAATTATCGACACATTATCGATATGGAATATGCACAACCCTATTCCACTGATTGTTTATGTATTGATTGATTAAACAATAAAAACTAATCCTTATAACATATAAAAATGTATGATGAAATTGAAAAAAATAAGCATAGGTACCTTTATTAATAGCTCCAAACATTAATAAAAACAATTTTATTCGTAAGATTCACTTACTTGTGGTAGGTTATACCGCTGCCATTTTGGTAACGCGTTCTACAAAATACGCATACTCGCATTATAAAAATATTCCAAATGTCACGTCATCAACACTAAACATAAAAGTAAAGTGTTTTTTCTGAATTTTTCATGAAATTATCAGAGACGCACCAAAGCAAAGGAACACAACGGCCATTTGCAACAAACAAATGTCAATTTTAGTATCCGAAACGCTCGATAGCGGCGCTTCGAATCCGCACAAAAACCACTATCATTTCCTAGAGAATATTTAGTCCAGCGTACTTGTATAACAGAGGTCAGTGACTTTTTCCCTATGACTATATCCTCTTTGATCACTTTGTCTATGATGTAAGCAGAATGGTAAAACCTTCAAGCTTCGGAGGAGGATTTGTCCAGAAGTGGACACTAATAAGCTGTTTATGTGATAAGTGATGTGATGTACACAGTGTACCAACCTACTTTTTATAATGTAACTGCTCGCTTAATCTAATCGTTTTGTTTTGTAAATGGTATATATCTATTTATAAGTTTATCGTAGCTTTATATTTTATTCAGTACCTAGTTTATGATGATTATTATTTATTTCTCTTATGCTGGATGATGACGTAGATAGTGATAACTAACATTGTTATAAGGCCAAATAAATGAAATCTGATATCTGAAATGTAAAAAAATCATACAGTCTAGAACACGTACGTATAATTTATTGAAAAGGACTAATAACTGTACATTATTAATTTCCACATTTACGTGTTTATTCATAGGGGTCCTATTCTTAGTTCAAGGCCCATCATGGTTGAAGGCTTACGATGGATATTTTTAGTTTTATTCATAAGTTCTTGTACTGAAATATCTATAGAAATATTTTTTTTCTCGTTCAGCGAATGGTATACATTGAATATAATATTGTATGCTTACACGTAGGTTGTTACTGAAACTTTACTAATAGGTATTTAGCAAACCTATTTAGGGTTCTGCATATGCAGTCTCATGCATTTGGGTGTATTCATACCGACTTTGCTTGAAGTTACATAAACACACGAGCCATTTATTTATATGTCTCTTTATCTACGTTAATGAAGATCGGATTGCTCAAAGTACACAAACCTTAGTAGACAAGATCTTGGATTATTCCTTTTGAATTTATGAATTAAATAACGTCGTGGTATTTTTAATCAGTAAATTCAGTAATAGCACAGGCACGAAGAAAACGTCTATTTAGTAACAATAATGGAGTTCACAATGGTTACCCGTGCATCTTTTACGGACTTTCTTGAAAAAAACGAATGTTATAATTTTTTTGTTAATGTTGGAAAGTTCCCATTTGTTCCATGGAAAATAACGTCATCGAACAAAATGAGACATTTTTTTTCCATAAAACTACATACTAGCTTTTCACCCGATTTTCATGCCATAGAACAAAATGCATATTACATTTTCCCAAAATCTTCAATGAGAACCTAAATGACACGGATATTGACAAATACTGTGTCCTGCTTAAATAACGATAAATAAAAATTATAATAAATTAATAACAAAAACGGGTCTTCATAGCGTACTTTTTTTTTTGTTACTACCGCGGCCGTTGTAACACGGTATTATATTATTCGGTTTTATATTTCGGTTATATTTATTATGTATAATAATCGCGATAATTTAATAATTCAAATAAGATATATATACCATAGATCAAACATCTGCCTCGGTAAAATAATCCTAAAAATCGAATGAATTGATAATCGTAGCGAGAAGCGCTGGGAGTACTCTCAAGATTATGTAGGAGATACTCAGGGCATTCTGTTCTGTTCCGGCATTTAGAGGTTAGATAGCCAGTTCCTCAGTTTATTGAAGAATCCAGGTGAAGTGCGCTTCCAACTTCGGCCTTATCATAACTTGAACAAGAACACCCCCGTAGAACAAATAAAAACTGTTTGGATGTCGTGCTGAGTCTAATGACGTAAAAAATTACGTTCGCGCAAATGCATATGAATTGCCCACAAAAAGGTCGACATGTCTCCCGTTTTACGGTTTTCGTGAGGCAAACATTCATCATTGTAAATTGTATTTCATGACATAAATGTGCCCTACACATTTGCGCGCTATAACATTTAATGCGATGGAAGTGACGCTGTGAAGACTACAACTTTTCGCTTTTAGGGCTTTCCTTATGCTCATGATCATTACGTTAGCAAACGTTCCATAAACACATAAAGGCTAGATACCTGGGTAGGATTCCAACTAATAAATTTGGTAATAAAAATCTCTTGGGGAAAAATAGGGTAGTTAGACGCTTTTAAAGGCTAGTTTTATGGAAGTTAAATGTCGTTGCGTAGGCGTTAACAGCTTCTCTGAACTGAACAGGAATACGCGTGCCTTTCCAACTTCCCTGCAGAAGGTCATTTCCATTTTAAATAATCAGAAACTGTTAGCTTATTTTTTTTTTCTAAATAATTTTCATAACTCATATTCCAAAAAATTGCTTCGGCACGCGGCTTTTCCTACCCGTACATATTACCATATACCTATACCGTAGATTGTTTAAAGATCCATTGAGACATTTAGTTGTGATAAAGTAAAAACAGAGGGTCTATTTTCTTGTGTTAAGTGTTAAAGTAGCATGCGATGTGTGAAGTAATGAGAGGTGGAGAGTTTAAATACAAGTGACTTCTTTTTTTAGTTCTCATAATATTTAAAAAATTGTTAGTACGCTCAAGGATGGTTGAAAATAGGTTGTAATCGAATAAAAAAAAAACATTGAAATTATTTACCATTTCATTGATAAAATAAAAACGCTATTTTATTAGCGCACTCCAAACCTGGAAAAAAAGAAAGCTAAGAAGTTAAAAGGCCATCTTTTGACATAATTTTTAAAGCGGATCCTTTCAGGGTGCTAAAATACAAAACGAACGACTATCATATTTCTATGTAACAAAAGCATTGTGCGAGGTGACTCAGCGTCCACTGAACAGGAGTGGCAATGTTTATAAGTACTGTGAAATTCCTGAGGAGTGTCCTCAAAGAATGGATGAATGAAAGCCATCCATGCTACGTTTGGGCCCATTGTACTTAGACACTATTGTTACTAAATAAATGTTTGTGTTGTTCTATAATATTATTTCTGTGTACAATAAAGTGTACAATAAGTGTATAATAGCTATTCAGCGTGGCAATGCAGCCAGTGTCTTGGGCATGCTTCCGTCTGGTACTGGTCTGGAACAGTTGAGTTACCTATAGGCCGTTTGTAACGGTCCTTAGGTAATCTGACTGATTCCTTTGTACATAGTTAGTTTAATTGTACTTATTATTGAATAAATTAATTGAAAAAATAAAGTGTTAATTCATTCATTCATGCATTCATACGTCTTGGGTTCCACAAATTATGCAAGATTTTATGCACCTTGAGGCACATTTCGGACTAGGTGCTACTGTGGTATGGCTAAAATCGTTGCGGGAAAGTATCATGAACGATCACACCGCGTTGTGGGCAATACTTCAACGGATGAAGACACAACTCATGCTAAGCACTTGTTTGGTTCATCACATGCTTATGTCCTAGAAACTAAGAAACGAGATAAATAGCGCTATTCATACAAACAGAACATATCTACGACGTTTAGTAGTTTGCTCTACTAAATCGTTTTTGTTAGGAGCGTCATAGACTGATAAAACTTGTCTATCGCTTGAAGCCTCTGTGTTTTAACCGCTTCTGTGGTCTAGTGTGCAAGCAATATTGTGCTTTGGTTGGTGGTAGGACGTTGTTTAAGTCCATCTGGCTAGCTACCACCATCTCACCTAATTCTGTCGCCATAACAACAATTTTAAAATTGTTGTGTTCCGGCATTTAGAGGTAAGATAGCCAGATCCTCAGTAACGACATAGAAACGCAGCCTGACCACCCTTCCGGCATCCAGCCGGCATTTCTAGCAGAATAACATTTATCTATCTAAAGTTTACTGTAGTTTTGCAATCTTCTGTGTAGATCGAAGGATCAGGAAGGATCCTTATGAAAATGTACGTTCCGTTGTTTACGTCTGGTCATAGCAAAGAAAATGGACTCTCATTGAGTTAATGCACTCACTTAAGCTGATTACTTGTAATGATAAGGGTCGACAAAAAAGTTCGTCTTGTACGCAGGACGAGCGTTTTTGTAATACATTAGGGGGTGGCTAACAGCTTCGGATATTTAGGTTCGATTGAAGAATTATATTTCACGGCTATTTAGCAGGCATGGTTATGTCGGAAGTAACTAATGGTATGGACCTGTTGCTTGGGACTGATGGTGACTAGCCCTTGGCAGTTCCATTTCTCTCACTCAACAAGGAAATGAAAAACAAGAAAGAAAAACATGGAACCGACTAAACCACTAAAAACTTACAAATACCTCTTAGGGTAAGTTCATATAATTTGAAGTTGGTGCGGAATTGCCAAGCACAACAACATGTTTATTGTATGGCACCGCCTTCAAAGTATATGAACTTACCCTAAGAGTTATTTGTAAGTTTTTAGTGAAAAATGGAACCGACTTCACCACTAAGTCGGTTCCATTTTTTTTCCAAAATGAGTTTATTTTTAGCTTTTTTAAGAGTCATGTGAGGGTGCAATAATACGTTATTTTTTGTGTGAAAATATATTTTGATTTGATTGACTTTGACGTATTCTGGCTATAAATGCTGTATACGTGTATCATCATCATCATTACAGCCCATAAAAGTCAACTACATAGGACATGGGACTCCCCCAATGCTAAACAAACAAAGCAATGGAGGTTTTTTTTTTTTTTTTTTAACCATAATACCTATGCTTGGCAGGCGTGTTGGTGATCGCAGTAATGATACTTATATACTTTTTTTTGTTATACGAGCCACCGCTATAGGCGTCTGTCATGACTCGTTAACGACTACTACTGCATTATCTCAGAAATCCGTTATTAATCAACCGATTTGAAAAAATATTTTTTTGTATGAAAAGATATGATTCCAGATCAATCTGGAATCATATTGTTTCATACCACGGTTTTACAACGAAAAAAAGCTAAAAATAAACTTTTTTTTTTAAATATACATCTTAGAGGACAAATAAGGGTTTGTTACAATGCTTTAGCTTCAGTTCAGTTTCAGGAACATATTTATTAGCCTCATAGACATTTTGGCTGTCTCTATTTATTAGTCAAGTATACGAAGCATACAGGCACTTGTAACTTGATCAATAACAATCCTTTTTATGGTGGCCAGTCCATTCTCTCATTAATCAATGTGATAAATAGCTTTGATTCCAGATAATTACCGATAGGGAGGGAGTGTTTACTTTGCCAATCTCTGTTTTGGTGTTTTCGTTGCTAAAACGTTTTCTTTACAAGTGCGTCTCTGGTAATAAAAACCGCCTCTGTGGTCTAGTGGTTCAACCCACCGATTTCACATCGAGAGGTCCTGGGGTCGGGACTACAATATATTGTGCTTGGTTTGGTTGGTGGTAGGACTTTGTTTTCCGCCTGGCTAGCTGCCAACATTTTACCTAATTCTGTCGCCATAACAACAATGATATAATTGTTGTGTTCCGACATTTAGAGGTAAGATAGCCAGTTCCTCAGATTGTTGAGGATGCCGGGTGAAGTGCGTCTCCACCTTCGGCATTATCTCAACTTGTAACCAGGTGAGATGAAGGCCAAGCGCTTCCCCGTCGTACAATAAAAAAAACCGGAAACGTTTATGATTTGTTCAAATGCTGGGTGGATATTAAAAAGAGCCGGTACCTTAATCGATGTAGCTAAGGAAACACCTTGAAACGAGACTGTCCCCAAATGCTTTCTGCCACACAAAAAAAAAAACAAAACAATCATGAATATCAGGATTATATTCTGACATAAGATACAATTCATAAATTACGGAAGAAAGTAACTTTACTCTAACAAATTTAAATGAATTATTTGAAAGTTGATCCGCCCCCAGGATTAAAGCTGTCATAGAACTTGGTTTATTTAACCTTTACCACAGATTTGTAGATCAGACAAAATTAATGTAAATTAGTTTTAATATTTCAAGGAATAGCGATATACAACATTATATTGACACAATTAATTCGTTATCGTAATGTTTTTTTGTACGCAGTATATTTCTTATAAAGTAGCTACTTATTTAATATGTTTTCATTTATTCAATAAATTAAACTAACTAAGTACAAAGGAATCAGTCAGATTAACCTAAGGACCGTTACAAACGGCCTATAGGTAACTCAACTGTTCCAGACCAGTACCAGACGGAAGCGTGCCCAAGACACTGGCTGCATTGCCACGCTGAATAGCTATGCTAATTCGCTGGCCTAAATAAGAGCCAGCCCTTGGGTCACGTGTCGCCTCAATCAAAAGCCCCGCAATATTTTTGAAAACCCGGAGGGCACCGGCTCCCCACGGACCCAAGGTCTCCACCCCAAAAGGCTCAAATAGGTAAGCTCTGTCGAGACCACTATATTTGCGCCTTTTGTGATCCTCGGCCGAATCAGCCGCCGCACCAGCCCTTACTGATGTCCCAGGCAGATGAGATGTCGACGCAGGTAGCGTCCCACACCAAAGGCCTACCCATTTCCCAAGGGACAAGAGTCATACCGTCGGGCCGCTTACCATCATCACGTAACAGACCATTCGGTTCAAGAACGGCTGGCACATTGACACTGGTAAACGCTCGACGGATAATGTCATTAAGACTAGCGTGGCGCGAAATATGTTTAATATGTTAACCTGTTAAGGCCATTATGCATCACTCATCATCCAAACGTTCAGAGGTCAATTCAGACATCGAGATAAGCACACATGATGTTACGGTAACAGCTTCTGTGGTCTAGTTGTTCGCCTGCCATTAAAAGACATAGAGGTCCCGGGTTCAATCCCCAGGGAGTACAAAAATGTGCTTGGTTTAATGATGCCAGCAAATCAGATGTAAAGATAAACATTAATTCAAATCATCGCTTGATAATGAAGACAATTTCACCAGATGTCACATGTAAGTCGTATGTCATGAATGTTTGACACACACCAACCCGACATACATGCATGTCATACATGTACATGTATGTCATACGGTGGTGGAAGCGCACTTCACCCGGAATCCTTAACATAACTGGCTATCCTACCTCTGAATGCCGGAATAAAACTATTTAAAATTGTTGTTATAGCGACAGGCTTAGGTAACTCATTATGGACTACGTAGGTAACATTCAGATAGTCAGGAAACCAATTTAAATACAATAAATTTAAGAAAAACTGTTGGTTTAAGTTAGATGTAGCCGGTGTATATAGGCTAAATTAGTATTTATGAATGTGTTTTGAAGCTACAATTTAAAGTAAACCATATTGCGCGTAAATCACCCTAAGGAACCATCTTAAGGGCAAAATAGCTGTGACATTAGTATGGGCTCCACGTTCCTAGTTGTACAAGTACCTACGTGATCAGCCCCTTTCGCATCAATCGAGCTCGGCCATTCACAACGTTGAGAAAAACTAACGTATCTATTTTTAGCAAACATGACGTGAGGGAAGAATAACAACTAGACATCAATATAACATTAGATTCAAATTATAGATTGAAAAATATTTTCCTCACTATTTCTTCACTATTTCAGTTGCTTCGAATTTGAAGGGTATGGGAACTAGATTACGGATAGAATACCTACTTAAATACTTTTTTTTTGTAAATCTTATCATACAATACAGCTCCTAAAAACAGAACAAACATCTATATTCATCACACAAGTGTTTGTCTTGGGTGGGAATCGAACCCACAACCTATATCGCAGAAGGCAGAGTTGCTACCATCTGAGCTATGAAGCTTGTTATTAATGTTATATATAAAGACGGACAGACCTCAAATTAATTGTATGTATTACTCATTACGGGATAAGTGATATTTTAAAATAAATCTACTTATATATAAATAGGTTATTTGCGATTAATAAGTTAACATGCCACGATGGTAAAAAACTAAAGTTATGTTTTTTGCAAGTCAATAAAAATTGGTATTGAAAATACAGAAATAAAAGCGGCAGACGGAACCATAGTTCGAAACTAAAAGAAAAAAGCAAGGCCCCAAAAACGAACTGGTGGGAAAGCTTGAGAGAGAGAGACATTGAGGTGACAAAATAATTATGTTTAAACCTAAAAAGAAAACTTCAATGAAGAATATGATACAATTTCGTTTATCTGGATGAGGTATTTTAACCTATTAATTTGATTTGAAACCCAAACAACGGAACCGATTTTGATGAAATTTCTGTGGGACCAATTTAAAAGTATATTATTTTAAATAAAAATATTTACAATCGGTTGATATACAACGAAGCTCTAATACTAATAAATACTACGGTATTACTAATAAAAAAATACTTTCCATCCAATGGGAAACTGATTTGTTGGGCATCAAGTAGCTTCATTGTTATTAGTCTATTTTAAACTTTCTCGATTAGAACACATAATTCTGATTCGAGAAACGGGTATTTATCGCGTATTTGACCTATATTTATCCCGAGGTTTCGCCACCAGCGGGGGTTGCACCAGCCGTAGTCGCGGGCAGACTCATTCATCATTCATTGTTATTGCTGGTCTAGAGTAACATATGTGCAAAGTTTCTGCTCAATCCATTTAGAAGTTTTTGCGTGAAGGACCAATAATACATGAAAGTCAGTTTTGAATAACAATGTTTGACTTTTTTTCCATCCAATGGGAATCTGATTTGTTGAACAAAAAGTAGCCTATTTGTTATTGCTGGTGGCAACATATGTGCAAAGTTTCTGTTTAATCCATTTAGAAGGTTTTGCGTGAAGGAGCAATAATAAATGAGTCAGTTTTTAATGATAAAGAAGAAGCCTATTTTTATTGCTGGTAATATATGTGCAATGTTTGAGCTTAATCCGTTCAACAGCTTTAGTATGTACAATAAAAAGAAATAGTATAATTTTACGTTACGTTACGTTAAAATATAGTACTCGTAAGTGTATTACAGCTTAAATCGCAGTTGGTATGTCCTCCACTCTAGAATCAGTTGATACTCACAGTTAAGGATTTACCGCTCATGTTATTTTAAGATATAATTTAAACGGTCAGCTTATTAAAGTGGTTTAAGTTAGCTCCAAATTTAATTTTGACAGCAAATAAAGTGAATTAACATAGCAAGTATTTTGCCATAACTTTAAATTACATGATGTCAAAATCTTTGGAGCATTTTTTTCTGGCTGATCGAATATAAACTTTTTTTGAAAAAAAATGGAACCGACTTCACCACTAAAAACTTCAAAATAACTCTTCAAGTTTATTTAAAGCTTTTTTTCGTCGTAAAACCTACGACACCACGACGTCTCCGACACCCTATTAAAAAGTCACGAGAGGGTGCAATAATACGGGATTCTGGGAAATATCTTCGCAATGATGTGAACGAAGATAAATACAGATTACCTAAACAAATGTTAAAAATCGGTCCCTACTATAGTGCAGTGTAGGGGTGCACTATATCAGGATAATGGGAACGACCTTACCCATTATCCTATTTTCCTGTATTTTGATTTATAAGCCGTGGACTTTTATGGGCTGTAGTGATAATGATAGCGATGATGATGATACAAGTATATAGCATTTATAGCCAGAATGCATCATAAGATATTTCCACTAAGCCCAAACAATGCTAGGTTTAATTGTTTTTTTTGCGGAGTTTCGGTGAACATTGTCATCATCGTCATCTTATGATGAAGCCAAAGGCCTACCCTAGACCTACCGGAAGGCAGGCAGCTCAGTGGGACTACTACGTATCATCATTAGTGCGATCAACAACACACCTGCCAAGCGTGTTGAAATGATGATGATGATGATTCTGGAAGGTAAGCAGTTCAATAGGTCTCTAGTGACCGTAAACACCACAGGAAAGCAGAATACGCAATTGTGTTTACTTGGATGACATATTTTTTCCAGTTATTTTGATATAAAAACCAATCTCCTCAACAGTCTGAGGAACTGGCTATCTTACCTCTAAATGCCGGAACTCAACAATTTGGAATATGTGTTATATCGACAGACGTAAGTCGAGTAAGGTAGTGGTAGAAAGCCAGGTGCACTTAAACAAGTAAGTAGTAAAAGTACCACCAACCAAGCATTAATTTGTACCCTCTTGGGTATCGAACCCGGGACTTCTGGGTCCAATCTTATACCGGTGGGCAAACCCCTACACTACAAAGGTGGTCAATATAATCATCGGAATTCAAACCGCTTTCAATTAAATGTATGCGAAACATAGAACGTTTATTAATAGTTGTACCTCAATTTTCATAGCAGTATGAATTAAACGTAAATAAATAATGTTAGATATGCCAAGAATAAGGAACGCTTTAATTATTCAAAGGGGTCTAACTAATTCGGCTTGTTCGATCGCCTTCTAAGCTTAGTTACATTGAGATGCAAATTACGCTAACTATGTTCATGCTAATCAAGTTTCAGCGAGGGTCTGATTAGATCAAACGACTAGACTCATATTGAAAAGTGTCGTTACAGAGAGGCCAGTATCTTTGACAGGTTTAAACGAAATATATGAAAATATGAGACGAAACGCGTTTGGGACCGCTGCCAAAAGGGACCGCGGTCCCAATCATCTTTAATTTTAATTAAATACTCAATGTTGTATGGACTCCAATGCGGTTTTGACGGGACACTTACTGGCAGATATCTGATGTTATAAGGCATTACTCAGGCAATAATGATTTAGGAAAAATAATTTGGGTTCCGCGTCAAAAAACCCATAAAATCCAACTAGATCTTTTTTAGATTAGCAACCCTTTAACTTGAAAGGAAGGCATTCCAGGTAAAGGGTTGCTATAAGAAATGATTGTTGAAAAATCCTCTAAGATGATGGGAACTAGGACCGGATGCTCCACACTATTTACAATGGAAGCAGTCGAGTTACCATGTTCATGATTAAACTAAATATATAATAAAGTTGCATAGCTGACTGATTGACTCATTGAAAATTAACGCACAGCTAGTACCAGAGGATTTAGCGAATTGCCACTTTTCGCTTTTCGCTCCAAAATAATTTGAAAGTTCGCACGAAATAACTTTTTACTAAAAAAGAATATGTAGCAAATAAATAAGTAACCCGAGTTCCAAAAAAACTGCTGATTTAATACAGAACGTACTAGAGACAAAATTTAGTTTATTTTTTTTATTGATAATAGTCAAGCGTTTGACCACCAGCTTACATATAAAACAAGTAAAGATGTGGCCTAAGATGGAGCACGCTTGCCTAAAAGGAACCTATTTACTCTGGATTTGAAGACTCCAAGATGGTACTCGTGCGGAAAAACAAACGAAGGCAAGGAATTCCATTCTTTACCAGTATTAATGATAAAGGTAGAGGCGAAACGATGTGTTCGGCACAATGGAACATTTACAAGGTACGGGCTGTAGCCAGCCGTACGTCTGCTAGTCCGGTGGTGGAAAGGGGATGGATGGATCAGGTCAAAGGTATCGTGCGCACACTCGCCGAAGTGGAATTTATAGGACACAGACAGCCTGGCAACCCGTCGTCTATGTTATAGGCTCTGCAAATTAGCCTTAACAAGCGAATCATCACCTATGAGCCTAGCAGCACGACGCTCAATCGAATCCAGGGCTTCGAGCTGATACTTGGCTGAGCCATCCCAGAGATGACAGCAATACAAGATCGGACCTGAGCTTTGTACAAACTTAAAAGCTGTCCCGTGTGAAGTACCGCCGAACCTTAGCAAGAATACCCAGCTTCATAGCAGCTAATTTGGCCTTAGACTCGATATGGGACCCAAAGTTCAAGTTCGATGAAAGTTCAACGCCTAGAAGGGTCAAATATGAACTGGAGCGAAGTGCCGTTAAAAATAGGTACGGGATGAAATTAGCTTTTCTTAGCAGAAAACACACACGCCTGAGTTTTGGAAGCGTACAACCATTACAAACATTACCGTACAAGATTTGCGTCCCCCCATTCAGACACAAAGTTAAGCTTGAGGTTCAAACGCTCCACCATCCCTTTTCGCCTTCCTATCTTAAGGACAGATTCGAGTTTCTGTATTCTTCCCATAACTTTTCTCTTTACACCCTGTTGTTAAAAACCCCGACGCAAAGAACTTTTTTTTATAGTGGTTCGTTTACAGCTGAAGCTGTTAGGCTGTGGAACGCATTACCTAATAATATTAAAAAGACGACATCGCAACGCACTTTTAAAGTGAAAGTTTATCAGTATTATCTATCAGTTTATTCTTAAATTATCATTTCTATCCTTCATTATTATTATCATGACTATTATTATTGTAATTTTATGTATGTATATTTTGTTTTGTATTCATTATTCGTATAGTCCGCTATCCTTGAAAGCCGTTATCTTATCGGTTGCCTGGAAGAGATTCAGCGATAAGGCCGCCCATAGTTTTACCAGTGACGCTTAGATTAAGTTTCCACTATCTGTATTTTGTTATGTTATTTGTAAATGGTGAACAATAAAGAGTAATCTATCTATCTAATACCCTAATGCTACTAAGCCTAAGCTGTCGGTCCGTCCGTCTGTCTGTCTGTCTGTCTGTGGAATGTATCTCTGCTGATACCTCACGTTCAAAAGATCAGTCTAAGTAATAGGCTCCCGTTGACACTATTTGGGTACTGAACCCTAAAATCAGTTCAGAGTAAGATCAGAGTACCTACCTAAACTTTTAACACACATACGGACTAGTTAAGTCTTTGCTTCGTCTACACGTGGCAATTTTTCGACTCACTTTACGGGCTAAGTGAGTAAGGGCAATTATCCGCTCGGTGGAAATACCCGTGGAAAATTTGTTGTAAAGCGCGATATTATGATTGATACAACAAAGCTTTTACAGAAACCCACACTGACTATACTTGTACAAGTAGCCTTGTGACCCTTAACTTTACAATATCCTCAATACAACTTATAAAGGTTCTACCTACACAACCATAACATGTAATTTAAATCATTTTTTGTTATTTTCGGAGCGTAAGTTTGCTAAGTCAGGTTACCTAATATCCTAATGTCCTTTTATTCATATTCATATTCATTTATTGCATTCCATATGTACATAAGATGTTCAAAAAGTTACTGGTAACGTTATGGACCCTGTCGGGCACAGCAATTTGTAGTAGAGAGGACGACTGCGATATTACAATATTAAAATTTATCATTAAAATAAATGGTTCTTAGGTAATCTGACTGATTCCTTTGTACACAGTTAGTTTAATTGTACTTTTTATTAAAATAATCGTTTATATTATAATAACATTTAGTAGTGAATAGTTTTTTTTTTATCTTTTATGATTGGGAGTTTAATATATGTTACATTATTAACAACTCGCTATTTTGTAACATTTTGGTCGCTATTTTTCAAATAACCTTTAAAAACAAGTCGAGTAGCCATTTCCCTGATGACTAAAATCTAGAATTTGATAATAATATTTTTATTGACATATGTAACATGGGCATTAGATGATCGTAGAGCTAAACGTGAATGTGGACGAAGAAGTCTATTTTTGTCTATTTTATATCACATCACACACACAGCCTATTACTGTCCACTGCTGACCACCCATCCCCCTGGCTAGGAACTAGGAACCCCCCTGACTAACAAGTATCGGCTTACACGTGGTCAGCATTCAAGAACCTTTACTCCCCAGTGGTTCAAGTTTTTGGAAACTGTATGGTCAGTGGATAGAGGCGTTATAAGACGACCCAAAGTCCGTCTATGGACGTGCAGAAACTATGATAGCCTATACAGATAATTATAAATATTATATATGTTTATCTGTGGTCTAGTGGTTCGTCCACCGGTGTCAAATCCAGAGGCCTCGGGTTCGAACCCCAGAGGAGGACAATATTATGCTAGGTTTTGTTGGTGGTAGGACTTTGTTTAAATCCGCTTAGCTAACCACCTTCATACCTAAATTTGTCGCCATAACAACAATTCAATATTGTTGTGTTCCGGCATTTAGAGGTAAGATAGCCCTCAGACTGTTTAGTATTCCGGGTGAAGTGCGCTTCCATCTTCGGCCTTATTACAATTTTAACCAGGTGAGATGAAAGCCAAGTGCTTCCCCATCGTAGTAATAATAAAAAATCCCAAAAGATTACACCAATGAAAATAGTTTTTAACGCTCTTTTAGAAAATATTTTTAAGTAAATTTGTACGTGTAGTGAGAACCACACTTAAGCTTCCAGATGAATATGCAAAATAACGCATTTTGTGTTGACAGGTGGGTTGGAATTCTTGGTGCGCAAGTCCTTCATCATCAGCTTTCTTAAATTTATCTGAAGCATACAACATAACATAGTCCAGCGCTTCGCCGCATGAAAAGTAAATTGAAAAAGATTTAAATAAATGAAACGGTTATTACCACAAAATTTATACGTCGATTTGCTGACGTTTCGAGATCATTTTGAGATCAGTTTGCGCCGCGCGACCGACGAACGTGCGCGCGGGCGAAGCTCGTGAAGAAGGGGTCTCAAAATGATCTCGAAACGTCAGCAAATCGACGTATAAATTTTGTGGTAATAACAATATATAATAATAGACATACTGCATAGACAGCCCTCTACACGCAGAAATGCATAGCAGCAGAGGAGACAGCCGCGCACGTACTCATCGAGAGCGCAGTAGCATGGCGTCTCAGCGGCTAGAATTCTTCGGGATACCGGGGACACTCAGAGAAGGCAACGCCGGGATCAGCGATCTGCCAGCCATCTTGACATCGGGTGAAAAAATAAGCCTACATATGGCTTAATTGCGGAAACCGGTCCTCACAAGTACCAAGTAGCTTCTAGTTACAAATCAGAATAGGAAGCTGCTCGTTACTTAATATTGATGATGATTCTTATCATTGTGTTTTGTTTAGTGCAGATCAAATATCTACAAAGGTGATCAGCGTTCCTACAATGGTAAGATACGTGTCAATAGAGGGAACACGACTGCACTTCACCGGGCGGTCATTGCAATAATTGGTGACGATCGCCGGTAGTCGGACGTGCATTGACAACGACAGGCATGGCCGCCCGCCGCGCAAATTACACACTCCACGACATGACACGGGGAATTGATTACGTAGAAGCGGTAGGTACTCTGAACTTTGTGAATGTTTTACATTGTGACCTTGTTTTATTTTAAGCTGAGGAAGGTTTTTTTTGCAAAGAAGGACGAGATGAAGAACACAACTATTTCAGAATTGTTGTTTTGGCGACAGAATTAGGTAAGGTGGTGGCGGACTTAAACAAAGTCTTACCGCCAACCAAACCAATCACAATGTTGTACTTCCCCCTGGGGATGGAACCCGGGATCTCTAGATCTGACACCGGTGGGTGAACCACTAGACCACGGAGGCAGTCAATAGCCTTCTAGCAATACAGCTGGGTTATGGCTCTGTGCCTGTGGATTATTGATGTGGCGGTCGCGGCAAGAATCGACCCTTCCAACTTAGCCCACGGATGTTGTTAAAGCCAACTAATGGGTCTAATCAGAAGCACAAGCTACCTTCTGTGTATTATCAGCAAGCGTGGTAATAATGGCAAAACCCTCCAGTTTTAGAGGAGGCTCTGTCTAGCCGTGGAAACTAATGAGCTGATGATGTGATGGCTCGGCGCAAATCGTAAACGTCATTTTAATGTTTGCACACTCATGTTAGTTTGCACTCTCAAAGTATTAATCTCAAGATTTATAACGACTTTAAAAAACTAGTGGTTCTGTAAGAACAGTAGACCTCGTGAGCCCTTATAACCATGCAATAACCGATGCTTTCCTCTTCCATTTTCTTTTGAGACTTTTGAGCTAATTGGGGTAAAGTTTTAGCGATTACTCGCGTTACCTTCTCTCGGTCTGAGGAGATCGAACTTGGTTAGTAAACGTAGGGACACATATTCAGAAAAAAAACTAAAATTGAAATTCTACAGCATACTTCTCCCCGTTTCCCCCTCCACTCCCCCTTTTTGTTTTTTATTTTCACATCATGTTGTGTAGAATTAAATCTTTAGTATGTCTTTCAAATGTAATTGCTGTGATAAATAACGCTACAGCAAACTATTTTCCCCGATCAAAAATCGCGATTGACTAAAAAATTTATTAAATCAAGAAACATGTGCCACATAAAAGCACCTGTGCTATTCTTTGCGCAGCTGAGCTACTGTTATCTTTCTTACTGCTATTTTTCTTCAGAGAAAAAAGACAACGGCACTGTAAAGAAATAAACTGGCCATGTTAGGCACGCATACCAAGGGTTACCAAAAGAATTACACAATCTGTGGAAATTTTAGCTGTCTACCTATAACGGTTCATAAAATACTGTATCGTATGAACCACTGATAGACAGACAGATGCGCGAACAGGCAGTGGAGGCTATGTATCAGGATCTCGTCGAAACCCTTTGGATACGGAACCCTAATAAAAACGAATGTTTAGCTAATTGATTCAGGCGTTATTTTGCGGTGATCCATATTTCAAAATAAAATCTGAAGACAGAAAAAATATTTAGTAACAAATCCGCCAAATCTCTGTGAAAAATGTGTGTTTGAAACACGTGTCGATTTGATTTTTTCACAGAGATTTGGCGGATTTGATAATAAATATTTTTTTTGTTTTCAGATTTTATTTTGAAACTTAAGTTTAGTTCAGTTACGTATTGAAAACCTCCTTATGTTTGAAGTTGATAAGAGCGCTACGCGCAATGCAGCTCTATAGCAGTATTTACCATTAAAACATTAACACGCCTTTTGAAAACAACATTTTGACAATTAATCACCCCTGTGGTCTAGTGGTTCGCTCACCATATCAGATCCAGAGGTCCCAGTTTCGATCCCCAGGGGGTACAATATTGTGCTTGGCTTGTTTGGTGGTAGAACTTTGTTTAAGTCCGCCTGGCTAACTACCACCATCTTACCTAGTTCTGTCGCCAAAACAACAGTTCTTAAATTGTTGTGTTCCGGCATTTTAGAGGCTAGATATACAGTTCCTCTGTTTGTTAAGGATTCGGGGTGAAGTGCGCTTCCACCTTCGGCCTTATCAACTTGTAACCAGGTGTGACGAGGACCAAGCGCTACCCGTACAATTAAAAATAGGCAGTGCCACCTGTCACTACCAAAGGTGTACGACACCTTTTAGCAACAAGCCAAAACTTGTCGAAAAATAGTAAGTGTAAAGTTTTCGCGAGTTGGGATTCTACGTTCCAGCAATTAGTTCTGGACATTCCTGTCACACCCGGGCTAACCGCACTATTGCAGGGAATTACCGCACTAACGGGATTCCACTCGCATCCACGGTTATTAGTCTCGTTAGTCCGATCGTACTTAATGCTCGGCTTATCAACTGCTGTAATAATAGCGTACGTGAAAATTCGAGAATATTCACGGTAATCTAAATCAATAACAATATTGCTGGAAGTATATACAGGTGAGTTTGTTTCCAGGGCCACTGAGGCGATTTCTGAAACCGTAAGCTATCGAAAGGGCAGGTTAGGAGTTAGGAGCTCATAATAATAATAAGTAATAAGCTCATAAAAATAAGTTCTGCATTAAAGAAAATCAACTTTATTTATAGTTAATTTTGTTTGAAAGTTTGAAATTAATAATTAATAATCTTTATTCAATCAAATGTACAATTAAACTAATTAACTATGTACAAGGGAATCAGTCAGATTACCTAAGGACCGTTACAAACGGCTTATAGGTAACTCTTATAGGTAACTGTTTCAGACCAGTACCAGACGTAAGCGTGCCCAATACACTGGCTGCATTGCCACGCTGAATAGCTATGCTAATTTGCTGGCCTAAATAAGAGCCAGCCCTTGGGGTCACGTGTCGCCTCAATCAAAAGCCCCGCAAGATTTTTGAAAACCCGCAAGGCACCGGCTCCCCACGGACCCAAGGTCTCCACCCCAAAAGGCTCTAATAGGTAAGCTCTGTCGAGACCACTATATTTGCGCGTTTTGTGATCCTCGACCGCCGCTCCAGCCCTAACTGATGTCCCAGGCAGATGAGTCGGCGTGATCGACTCCTAAGGTCGACGCAGGTAGCGTCCCACACCAAAGGCCTACACATTTCCCAAGGGACAAGTCTTATCGTCAGGCTGCTTACCATCATCACGTAACAGACCATTCGGTTCAAGAACGGCTAGAACATTGAAACTGCTAAAAGCTCGACGGATAATGTCATTAAGGCTTGCGTGGCACGAAATCCTGCCGACAGGATTTGTACATGAAAGTCCATAAAAACCACGTTGATTTACAGACGCACCGCACCGGCACTGGTGAGAGGCGCAGCATCTTGCACCCAACCGAAGACAAGTGGCAATACGGAAAGTTACAGGATCCATAAGTGTAACGGTATTGTAAGATGGATGTGCTTGCAGCCAAAGACCTGATTCCTATTTTGAAAAAACTAAGAGACGAGCACGATCTGTGGAGGTTGAGCACGTATGTAATAGATAATTCCGTGTCAACTCGCACAGAGGCCCGTCCCACTGCCGTTGTGCCGAAAGGTGTTTTGGGGGATCGGTATTAGGACAAGCACTATGCCAAGCATTTCGAGCCTCGTCATGATAAGAAATTTGGAGTATATTGCCAGGAACAGCCAAAATTGATGGTTTTCTCATCGAAATAATGTGTACCATAGACGGAAGACAAGAACGCTGGCAAAGCAACACTAGAAATTTTGCGTATACCTAAGCCGCCCAATCGAACAGGCAATGAGGCCTGCGACCATACTCTGTCATCCAACTCAATATCCAAAACCGTGGAAAGGGTTAGGGTTATTATGTTGTTAAGCCTTCCACCAGCTCACTGTGTAATTATTTAATAATTAAGTAATTCTAATGTTTTCAGACGCTTAAGTTTTATCTTCGCATTCAGCGATACCAACCTTTTTGAAGACGTTCCGATTTTTAAAAATACAGCAAAAGTAGCTTTGCTAACGCGTAGTCATAAACAGAATACATGATACGACAATCATAAACGAAGTACAAACTAAATTCATAAAGTTGAATTTATACAATTTCAATTTTGAAAGTGTTCCAACAACTTTGGGCATATAGTCAACATATTTTTTTAAAATTATCAATCAAAGAACTCAAAAACGCATTTTTTTAAACTCACTTTTCCAGAAAAACCATGTAAAAAAAGATTTTAATTAATGCAGAACTTATTTTTTTTATAATCGAGCACGTAGCTCGTAACATGACTTTTCGATAACTCTCGCGGTTTCAGACTTCGCCTCAGTGGCCCTGGAAAAAAACTCAGCCTGTATACAGAGTTGTGTAGCCAAGTGGGTATCTCAAATCCAGTCGTGGACTATTCGGTTTTTGGAAGTTTATGTGCGCATTCGATACATGCATATGCTCTGACGGTGAAGGTTTGACCTGCGGTGTCGTGTAGTTTCCGTTGTGGGGTAGCCGGCATGTTCCTAGGACCACAAGTCCGAATGACAAGTGTCACTGGCTAATATTCCGTATTCCGCTAAGCAGCGTTGAGCTTGCAACCTGTCACGTATCACGTAAGTAGCTAGTATTTAAGCTACTAACAAACTTTTGACTACCCCCTAGTATGTGATCCTCATAAGATCCATGCTCTGGTTAGTGAGGTGAATCCTATAACCGCCTCTGTGGTCTAGTGGTTCAACCCACCGATTTCAGATCCAGAGGTCCCGGGTTCGATCCCCATGGGGAGTACAATATTTTGTGTTTGGTTTGGTTGGTGGTAGGACTTTGTTTGAGTCCGCCTGGCTAGCTACCACTATCTTACCTAATTATATCGCCATAATAACAATTCTTAAAAAAAATGTTGTGTTCTGGCATTCAGAGGTAAGATAGCCAGTTCCTCAGTTTGTTGAGGATTCCGGGTGAAGTGCGGCTCCACTTTCGGCCTTATCTCAACTTGTTACCAGGTGAAATGAAGGCCAAGCGCTACCCCGTCGAACAATAAAAAATAAAAATAAATAGACAACGTCGTGAGTCTATTTATTTTTATTGCTGGAAGTTTCCACGAGTAAAGAGAAAGGTTGTGTCGATAAAGTCACCCCTTTTTGAACGTTATCAATCTTATTAATTATGTACGAACGTTGATGGATTAAAACAAGTGGGAATTTTAGAACACTTTCGTGAATATTCTCAGTAATCGGTATATAAGTATTGGTTGATTGATGAAAAAAAGTTATCATCCAATACTTTGGTACCGCTATCTCATGGGAATTATCAGATATGAATATAATTGCACCACTTTTTCGCGCAAACGATACACAGTAGTATTATTTGCACTATTGATGGTGCTAGCCAATGGTGTATATACAATAGGGGGTATTTGGTTTTGGTTTAAGATATATGATCCAGGAATTATATAGGTTTTTAGTCGGGTACTACGAGGGTGAAGCCGCAGGTAAAAGCTAATATATTATTTAGACCTTTATTAAACCAATTGAAATAAATCGATGGCCATGGTATGAGAAGGTAAGTATGAAAATTACACCAGCAGCGGCTACGAAAGCTGCTTAAACGCTACGACGTGCGAAGTGTCTACGAAAAGTGCTACGCCATTGCTACGTCAAGTGCTACACCGCACGCCATCTCTTGGACATTCCTCGATCTCACCAAATTATAAGAAAATGTAAACATAAAATTGTTTAACGGCCTATTAGGCCTATCATATCTACCTCAGATTAGCAACTCAACGCACCTTTACTCTAGTTTCGAACTAAGATTTAGTTATAATGAAGGTGACATTGCTGTGCGCTCAACCACGGCGCTTATGACCCAGAAGACAAAACGACGCGCGAATTTCTCGATTTAATTTTTTACTAAAACTTTTCTTAAACACAGACCGTCTGCTGTATACTGTGTTTATTTACTGTATTAAGTGTCAAGGGCTAATTGTACGTATTTATTGAATGGCGAACATTTTTGGTACAAATTAGAGTCACCTTTGGATATTTTTTTTCTAATGAGAAAATATTATGTAATCATGTTTTTGCAACACTAGAGTTCTAGCATCAATCCTGCAAACCATAACATATATTAATTTAAAAGTAAATGCTACAGTATTGTGGAAGATATGATCGCTGAAGCTAAGTCATTTCAGGTATCATACACTTACGGAGCTGCATAAGAGTGATATAACTTACCAATTTGCGGGACATCGTAAGCGCGGTTAGATCGTGAGGCCCTCAGCATCATCTGGCTGGCGATCTGCGAGGGGACCTGGTGAGAGCCACGCTTGTTATTGCGCGCGCGGCGACGCTCCTTGTGCACGAGGGTTGGGGGGGCGAAGGGGGGCGCCTCGGGCTCAAACAGCTCGTGGAGGTTGCGGGCGCGCCACTCGGGCACGGCCGCACCTTCACCTAGGGCCAGTCCCGCGACGCGCCCGAGGTGGCCCAGGGCGAACCCCGCCACCACGCACGCGCAACACACGCGCATGGCGACGCCGCCCCACACGACCATGCTGCCGGCACTAAGTGCACACGCCGACGACCGAGCCCGCTAGGCGCTTGCCTGACCGCATTATTCAGTAACCGACAAGATCCTTTAGTTGTTCCCTTACGAGAGTTACAACTTGTTTATGATTACACCTGAAACAACAAAAAAAAACATACATATTTTTCAATTCCTGGTAGCCTTACACAGGTAGTTTGACCCTATTAGGCTTTCCAAATGTTTGAAAATAGCTATACTGGTGTCAAGGTTCTGCTAAGGCTGAAGGTGGAAGCGCACTTCATCTGGAATCCTCAACTATTTGGGGAACTGGGTATTTTAAATCTCATACCGGAACACAACAATTTAGAATTATTTTTATAACGACAGTCTTAAGAGATGGTAGGTAGTCTGCCAAACGGTCATGAACAAAGTCCTACCACCAAACAAATTTTAAAAGGGCAAGTTATTGGCTTCAAGGCTTGCCTGGGCATAAAGTGGGCGAGGATGAGGCTTACGATGAAGCGAGACTTGACTAAAACTTTTTTTTATTATAAAAATATGGGTCGGCTCTTCACTGCGGAACATGCAGTGTTTAACAACAAGTACTTAAAATCAGCCAAGCGTGAGTTGGAGCTACACGAATGCTACGGAACAAAATGCAAAAAACCAACACATTTTACCTTGAAACACGGGTCGCAACCCTCTTTGTGCTAGTCCGACTCTTACTTGGCCGGTTTATTAGATTGTTTGTTATCAAAAAGCCGCTAAAATCACAGCAACGTCGACCATAAATCGTTACAAACACTATTCATTCACATTTCAGATTCTATAAAATCGATTAGTCTGAGTAATTTGTGTCGCATATGCGCTAGACAAGACATTGATATTTTACGGTTAGGTCCTCATCACTTGTAAATAGGATTAAAGATAAACTTTACCACTGAAAGTCGGCGAAATAGATGCTAGTACTTAGACCGCAAGTAATTTGTTTTTATTGACAAACTTTTCCACAGTTTGAGCTCCGTCTACAATAACGATGATTCAACGCAGCTATGTATTCGCATATGTAGATAGCATGAAGTGAGTTTATACAATAGATACTTGGTAGTTACTATCTGTATCACTGGACTACATCGCCCTAACTAAGATGTACACTGAGACACATTAATTACTTAGTGGACTTGGTAATTGATCCGCCACGCCGCTACCGAACCGCTAAGTAATTCGGTTTTCGGGACTCGGCGGCGGCGCATCACACAAAAACGTTAACTGTATTTGTCGTGATGTTTCTTCATGATTTCTGTCGCGATGTCGTACATGACGTGGGACAGAGGGGTCACCGGTTACGGAATGGTTACACTCTGTGGTTACACTGTTGCCGACGCTTTGTATTGTGTAGAATAACAAGATAAGTTGCCGTGGCGGTCGCGACCATGCATGCTCAGTCCATGCATGTCGCAAAGGCCGACTAAGGGATCTCATACTGGTGAGAAGGGCAGTTTCCTTCCAATCCGCCCAAGTGTGGTAATTAAGGCTTCCTCCAGCTTTGGAGGAGGCTCTGTTTAGCAGTGGATACTAATGAGCTGTTGATGATGAAGATGATGACGAACAAGATAAAAGTTGACTGGTGATGTTTTGAACTGCTGATCAGGTGAATGGAAGTAGCACGTTCTGTGCCAACCCCACCAGCGTGAGATAAGGGAGAAAGTTGATTTATGATGTTAAGAATCAATGCTGTTTGACTGAATTTGAATGGAATCTAAATATATATTTTTCGTTATTTTCTTTTTCTAATCTTCTTAATGGCCATCTGTTAATATTGACAATAATCCAACCTGGTGTCATACAATTTGGCGCTGTATCTTTTAACAAAAGCATTTATTAAAAAAAGATTCCGTCGAATTCAGAACCTCCTCCTTTTTTTTAAGTAGGTTAAAGAGAACACGCACGTTTTAATGATGCAAAATGTATACTTACAAAATATAAAACGTTCAGAAAGACGTAGAAAAGAGTACAAGGTTTTAGTCTTACGACTTTCGTTAAACACAATTACCAGCTGAGAAAGTAATTTGAAGAATCTTGACTTTACCTCTAAATGCTTTCACAATTAACTTTTTGGTCAGTAAAAGCGGTAAAAGGCTTTTGTTATTGCAAAAAGATTTAGTCAGTTTACTTTCAACGGTACTTTTCACTTAATTACAATTAGTAATTCTAGTCTTAGTCTTTTCTTTACTCTTGCCACTTTTTTCGGTCCTGTGGTTTGGCTGACATATTCTACTAATATTAGTTTAGATGTCAATATGTTAGGGGAAAGATTTGATTGCTTGTTTGCATTGATAGGCTCCGAAACTACAGGACCGATTTGAAATTCTTTCGCCAATTGAATACTATAGTATCACTGAGTAACAAAGACTATTTTATATCAGACTTTAGTAGGGATCCTTACGAAAACACTAATAATATAACCTAAAGTGAAGGAAAATAACCCGTAAAGTTCCAAACATCGCGTGCACTGCCTTATACTATTGATGATAGAACAAAGTAATGTTCTACAGTTTTTGAGATCACCAATAATATCTACAAAAAAGTCAGCAATAACATATGTATAACTATTATAGTATGGTCACTATACCCACTTTTAAATGTTTAAAAAGTTTAGTAAAAACGCCGGATTTGTGAGTTATTCAAGTATAATATTCCATTCAATAGATTTCGTGATTTTAAAAATATTATTAAAACATATATATAAATAAAAATAAATAAATATTACAGGACATTCATTTTACACAGCGCCATCTAGCCCTTAACTAAGCATAGCTTGTAATATGGGATCTAGATTACGGATAAAATACTTGAATACTTTTTGTTATACATACATACTATATGATACGACACCCAAACACAGAACAAACATCTATATTCATCACACAAATGTTTGTCCTGGGTGGGAATCGAACCCACAGCCTACAGCGTCGAAGGCAGAGATACTACCAACTGAGCTATGAGGCTTGTCATTACATCCACCTACCAGGTGGATTTTAATAAAACTTTGCATACCTAATTATGCTGATATAATCTAGGATGTAATCTTTTTATCTTTATATACTTTTACAAAGTAATAAATGAAACATTTTTTCGCGGGTTTACTAGGATCTAAAAAAAACAGCCTAATCTGAGCTCACTATACAAAGAGTTTGCTACGCGCGAGGGGACTTACCTAGATGTTCTTGCCATATGTTCAACTAATGTTTTATCATATAGTATGTATGTATTTACAAAAGTATTTAAGTATTCTAACGGTAATGTAGTTCCCATATTACAAGCTATGCTTAGTTTGGGTAGGCCTAGATGGCGCTGTGTAAAATTTATGTCCTGTAATATTTATTTTATAAAACCAATTATAAATTAGTGTTGGGTTGACTTGAAATATATGATACAAATTTGGGAACCCCCCAGTTGTTTCTACAACATTTTTGCAGTGTATTGTACCTAATATTCAGTGACAAGGTATGAAATATATATTTTATTCATTTGAGATGGGTGATATGTTGAACTGGGTATACATTCGCTAGAAACACTACACTTAGCAGACGACTAAGCCGCCACCACTCCGTGGCCTGTATTGTGACTAGTGGCGGTCACGTAGATGTGGTAGATAGAGGCAGCTCATGATTACGTAATGTCAGCCCTGGATCTCGAGGTTTGCCTGAGCAACAATGAGGTCTATAATGGAGCGAGCCTTCCGAGAACATGCGTTCAGCAGCGGACTTATATGTCCCGAAACGATAGTGATGAACTTAGAACCTTGGCGTAAGTGTAACTGCGCAGGGCCAGCTAGTGAATACTATAAGTCATATAAATTATCACAAAACACAAATCATAGGCCTCAAAATGCCAACATTGCGTGCTCGTTTTCTTAGAAAGCAATGTAAAGTTTATTAAGTGAGCATATAACTTGGTCCAACATTCATTACAGGAAAATAATCAACGGTATTAAATCGCCAAGTGGTAATTTGGTGAGACGACAAGTACTAGACGTGAACGATCTAGAAGTGAAAGGGCCAGAACCTGTGGCGTGCTATCAGCAAGGCTATATTTAAAATTGGGTGGCGGTGGGCCGTTGACGTCATTACAAGGGTCGCGGCTGAGGGCCCCGAGGGTCGGGGGCGGGCAGAGTCGACGCGCCCTCCGGTAGGTACGCACTTGGATATTCTCACCTCAATGAATGGACGAATTAAATTATCTTTAGCGGAGCGCTGAATTCACACGCAGCTGACCTGGACGAGGAGTGCTTTTCTAGATTATGCTCTCTCTCAAAACTAACGAGCCGCGGCTTTAGGAAGTGTCGTGCATGCATACTAATTCTCGTATTCTCGTATATAAGTAAAGAGTAGAATCTGTAATACACCATTGGAATGTCCTGCGCACGGAGGAGTTTCATATTTGGGATATTTCTAGTTTTTTTTACGGTATGAACAACCTTGCTTCTAGTATTGCTTGAATGCGAGTTCTTTACAAGACCTAATTTTATGCTACCAAAAATGTCATGCACAACAGTATATAATTTTTTCAAGGATACGTTAAATTACATTTTAATTAGAGCGTCGGTTTTCAAGTAGTTACCTCTTTCAATCACGCATCGCATTCAATTAAGTTATAATAGTTTCTAATTCAACTATTTAACAGTTATTGTTTTTAGGGTTCCATACAAAAAGAGTGCCAACGTAACCCTATTGCTATGCCTGTGTTGTCCGTCCGTTGTCTGTCAGACTGTGTATTTCTATTGCCACTATTATAATTAGATATATAAAATAAATAAAATGAAAAGTTAAGACACACAAGAAACCCGTCTTGAAACCTTCGGTGTGCGTGACGCATTTGTCCAGTTTTTCATTCCAAATGGTTGTTGTACGTCAAGAAATGACTCTCGTTATAAACAACGTGAACGACATTCTATTAAAAACACACCGTTCAGACAACTATAATGTTACCGGCATACAAATAATAGAACTGACATTTAGCTTCAAACATGAGAAGGTTACTTTACAACAAATAGGTAGATGAAAGCTTTTGAGTGAGACATGTTTCATCTATGAGTTGGACAACAGTGAAATCGTATGAAACTCTTGTTTGTCTATCCGATGGCAAATTGTTGATCATCTGTGTGTGAGAGCCTACTGTAACGGCCTACCCTTCCAGTAGGCATCTAATTGGCGTGTTCCGTGCTACAGTAGGTACTTCCAACTGTCGTGAGTTTCAATTCAATTATGTGTGCGTATCACGCGAACCGCTGCTTAGACCACCTAGCTACGAATAGAAGCTAGATAGTGAATCGAGAACTCGAATCTACTGTTGTGTCTTCAAATGACGTGTTAGCTCAAGACTTGTCTCGTTCTAGAACAGAGCAAAGATGAGGTCTACGGGGGAACTAGTTTCCCAGAAGGCACTGGCTCTCCCGCGCACCGATGTCAAACTAACCGTTGGGCGCTGGACTTTGGCAGGAGGGTGTAAATGATGCAACTTGCCTCGGATACACAAATGCTTTGGATACTACCAAAATATGTCTATATCGCTGTACCAATCTAATGCTAAAAAGTTCATATAAAGTAAATGTTCCGAATTCAGGCCGAAATAATGATGTAAGGCACTTGCTATGATATTCACAAACGCAATAAAATAATAAAATTGCGAAACAGCTAACACGGTTGGCAGTATCAGGTTAAAAGTAGCTAGGTACTAGGTATTCGTACTACACATACGAAGAGCGTTGGGATTTCATTTTACTTCATAAAAGGCTTTCATACAAGGACGCGAATCGATGTGTCCCGTGAGTTCTAACTTGTGGAATTGGATTTCTGATAAGGAACTTCTGTCTACTTTCAAACTTTGCAGCTACTTTACTATATTCCGTCATGCTTTCCGATATTGAACAATTTAGATAAATAATGTTCACGATCCGAGGTACAGATCAACATACGCAGGGCAACATAAGATGCTTCGTTAATAATTTGATACGAGTACCTACTTAGATTCTTGTTTTATTATTTAGCTTTCTACCTTCCTCCAATAAGGGCAAAGTTTTCTCTTCAAGTGAAGAGAGAGAAAAGTTTTCTCTTCAAGCGAAGAGAAAACTTTGACCCCTCTTCAAACATATTGCGCGCTCAGAGGCAGGCAGATAGTTAATTTTCTAAATTCACTAAGCGACCTCTAATGATCGAAAGTTTTCAAGATTAAGCTCTTTTTTTCTTGTACGACGGGAAAGCGCTTAGCTTTCATCTCATCTGTTGTCAAGCTATGATTAGGCCGAAGGTCACCCGGAATCCTCAACAGTCAGAGGAAATGACTATCTTACCGGAAATACCGTAACGCAACGCAATGAACTAGATAACGGATATAATATTTACCGAACCAAATATAGAACAAACATATATTCATCACACAAATGTTTGTCCTGTGTGAGAATCGAACTCACAACCAGTACTATTACAGTACGGAAGGCAGAGCCACTGCCAACTAAGCTTTTCGACTTGTCTGTATTATTAGAAAATTTACAGTAGGTACCTGAGTATATAAGTTGTGAAATACTCAATATTTTTGTATGCTCATACAAAAACTGACAAACAGTTCAATAAAAGTTATTTTTAGTTTGTCTTTGGTTACACCTTCGCTAAAGGAATATGTAGGCTCTACACCAGAATACAGAATACAGAAATGTATTAATAACACCATTGTTACAAAGTCAAAAATTATAGGTAATATGTGTAATTAATTCTAAATATTATTGGTAACTTATAAAATTCAACTAATACTTAAGCCTACTCTTAAAGCCAAGGTAAGGCACCTTACAGTAGGTGCCTTACCTACCGTGTAGAGCCTACGTATTCAGTTCGTACTCATAGTTCAGATGTCCGCCACACTGTGCGCTCCGCTGCCGTCAGATCCACAATGCAAACCGGCTGATGTGAATATAAATGATGCGAATACGGCCCCAGCGTCCATTGTATTCACAACCTACTTGGCGCTCTGGCCAGCATTTTATGCTAAACACGAAAAAATATACGAAGATTTTATTATTTTATCATCACTTTCTTTTCGGAAACGGAGTGCTTACCTAGTAGGAGAGAAAGACACTTTTCATATGAACAAAACAACGCGATTCAATCACAGTAGGGATTGTATCGTTATGTCGAAAACATGTTCTACGGTAGATGCCCACATTGGAATCGAACTATAAAATTAACTTTTTCAATGTGTAAGTCTATTGGATTGTATTGCTAGGATTTGATACCACGACATCCGATTTGGAAGGCTAGCTTACTTTAGATCTTAGATGGTATCATGCTTACCTAAAAATAACCTATTTATTCTGGACTTGAAGACTCTATGATTGTACTATCTTCGCTGAGCCATCCCAGAGATTGCAGCAGTACCTACTCCATACACAAGATAGAACCTGAGCTTTAGTACAAACTTAAAAGCTGTCCCGGTGTGAAGTACTTTTGAACCTTTGCAAGAATACCCAGCTTCATAGTAGTGAATTTAGCATCAGACTCGGTATGGGATTGTAATTTTTTTTTTCATACATTTTTTTATTTGGCTCTTGACTTCGAGGCTCATCAATGCATTATTGGGCGAGGATGAGTTCTAATGATGAGAGAGCTTACCCAGAAGGCACTGGCACTTCTGTGTACCGACGACATAGCAAACTGCTTGGAGCCAGACTACGGTATGTAAAGCATCATGGTCTGGACGTACTCAGATGTCACCTAATCACCTATTCTTTAATATCACGGATGATGTAATATATTATGTGAGTTTAATTATATTTAGACCACGGCCATTGTAACACAGTACCGATATAGACCTAATGATATAGAGGTAGGTATATTTATTTAAGAGACACGACACAGTAAATTATCGACGCTTTTTATGTCGTGTAACTTATAATTATTTATCTGTAGTCTCCTGCATGTATTGATACAACCGTGAGATGAGAAGCAAGTACTTTACCGCCGCACTGTAAAAAATAGGCCATAAACTCGAGTTACAAGTCCAATTATCTCAACAAATGAATATAAAGCCACCACACCAAAATGTTATGTTATTTCTTGTTCCTGCTAACTGGCAATACAGGGCGGTATTTATGCAAAATTGTCGGGACTGCAATCAGTAGCGTAATTATGCATTACAACGCAATGAAGGTTGTATTATGTTTTTTTTCTTTTCCGTTCTTTATGTCTGTTACCTTAGAACTCCGTCATTTCTCAATCGATTAGAAAATGTATTTTTTGTTTGAAAAGATATGATTCCAGATTAGTCCCTTAGAATTTTATTAAAATCGGTCCATTAGTTTTGCTTTTAAATAAAAAACAGGATATCGGGAACGAAAAACAGTTTCCATTGTCCTGACATAGTGCACCAGGGATGCACCGCACCATAGTATGAACCGATTCTTAACATCATGTCATCTGTATTTATTTTAGTTCCCATCATTGCGCATATATTTCCCAGAATCCCGTATTATTGCACTCTCACACGACTCTCATAGGATGTCGTAGACGTCGTGGTGTCCTAGGTTTTATAACGAAAAAGTCAATCCCATTTTTTTTCAAAACTAACTTCATTATTTTATTTAAATGTTTTATAACGAAAAAGTCAATCCCATTTTTTTTCAAAACTAACTTCATTATTTTATTTAAATGTTTTATAACGAAAAAGTCAATCCCATTTTTTTTCAAAACTAACTTCATTATTTTATTTAAATGTCAAATGTCAAATGTCCCCATTAACAGATTTTTGACAATGGGGACGGCGGGTAAGTTTTTTAATTATTTTATTTAAACCCCATTGACTGGGACACGGCTAATGGGGATATCGGGATATAATGGGGATATACACGTCTAATTATATCCCTGTCTATTTCTAGTCCATGTTAATATTGCTAATTGTACTACATATGGTGTGATGTAAAACAGACTTGAATAATTATTACGTGGGTTATTTGATACGTGATTGTTGTTGTATGATTTAGAAATGGATTTATAATTTATGCTGGTATTTGTTATTTTCAGCTTAATTAATTTGTCCAATATTTTACCGAATTTGCTTTGTTTTTACCATCTGTAATGTTTTGTACATTATGTTTGTTTTACGAATATAAGGCCGGCCATTGTACTTGTGTCACCTAATGTTTCAATTATTCGATGTAATTTTGTATACAACAAAGCGTTATTCAATTCAATTCAATAATATCCGTAACCTAGTAAGAATATTAAAACTTTGCTTAGTTAGGGGCTAGATGGCGCTGTGTGAAATGCATGTCCTGTAATATTTATTAATTTATATAATGTACACTAACTAGTATACGTTACACTTGGAAATACTATTATGAATTGTTTCTATTATATCTTTACTCGTGTAAACCTATTATTAGCTCACTGTAATCATATTTAGTTTTTATACTGTATTTTTGAGCTGTTGGTTTTCCAATGTAAATAAATGTTTACCTTAATCCACGCTGAGTTTATTTCTCTGGTTCCCTTTGCATTTGCCACACCAAACAATATTGTTCGATCTTATCCAGATACGACTTGCGATAGGCGTTCAACAGTATTTTATATTTGCTTGCGATGTTGACAATATCGTTCCATCTTGTCGCAAAGTACCCGCCCTGGGTACTAATTCAAATACTTAAAATGCTTTAGCGACGAGTTAGTGAAGATTGGTAAACTAATTTTATATGTTTAGTCGCCTGCATAATATCATACACGTCATATATATAGACATATATATATATATATATATATATAGTCATATATATAGACATAGTTTTTAAATGGTTTTGTATCCACATTTAATTTTGTGTTCAAGTGTATTAGCTAAAAACAAAAGTGATGATAGAATTACATGACGACTGACGCTAATAAAGCACAAATCCTTCGCAATAATCATTACGTTTCCATTTAACAGCCCGTAACACCACTATACTCTAAAAATGAACTACAATAAAAAATACTTATAATTGACCAAGCGAGCAAAACATCTCAGTTTCCAGATTGTCCAAAAATGCTTTTGTCCTGAAAAATGTGTTTGATTGGTGTTAAAATAGGAAGGGGAAGTTTGCTGTAGCGTTATTTACCAACGGATATCAATTAAATTTGAAAGAGACACCAAACATTTTATTCTATTATATAAAATTTGAACTGTAAAAAGATAACGTAAATAGAAATGACACCTAAATTAAACGAATTAACTATGTACAAAGGAATCAGTCAGATTACCTAAGGACCATTACAAACGGCCTATAGGTAACTCAACTGTTCCAGACCAGTACCAGACGCTAATTAGCTATGCTAATTCGCTGGCCTAAATAAGAGCCAGCCCGTTGGTCACGTGTCGCCTCAATCAAAAGCCCCGTAAGGTTTTTGAAAACCCGGAGGGCACCGGCTCCCCACGGATCCAAGGTCTCCACCCCAAAAGGCTCAAATAGATAAGCTCTGTCGAGACTATTATATTTGCGCCTTTTGTGATCCTCGGCCGAATCAGCCGCCGCACCAGCCCTAACTGATGTCCCAGGCAGATGAGATGGCGCTAGGGTGTCGACGCAGGTAGCGTCCCACACCAAAGGCCTACACATTTCCCAAGGGACAACAGTCATACCGTCGGGCCGCTTACCATCATCACGTAACAGACCATTCGGTTCAAGAACGGCTGGAACATTGACACTAGTAAAAGCTCGACGGATAATGTCATTAAGGCTTGCGTGGCACGAAATCCTGCCGGCAGACCTTGTACATGAAAGTCCGTAAAAACCACGTGGATTTACAGCCGTACCGCACCGGCACTGGTGAGAGGCGCAGCATCTTGCACCCAACCGAAGACAAGTGGCAATACGGAAAGTTACAGGATCCATAAGTGTAACGGTATTGTAAGATGGATGTGCTTGCAGTCAAAGACTTGAATGACTTCCCATTTTGAAAAAACTAAGAGACGAGCACGATCTGTGGAGGTTGAGCACGTATGTAATAGATAATTCCGTGTCAACTCGCACAGAGGCCCGTCCCATTGCCGTTGTGCCGAAAGGTGTTTTGGGGGATCGGTATTAGGACAAGCACTATGCCAAGCATTTCGAGCCTCGTCAAGATAATAATTTTGGAGTATATTGCCAGGAACAGCCAAAATTGATGGTTTTAGAATTTTCTCAACGAAATAATGTGTACTATAGACGGAAGACAAGAACGCTGGCAAAGCAACACTAGAAATTTTGCGTAAACCTAAGCCGCCCAATCGAACAGGCAATGAGGCCTGCGACCATACTCTGTCATCCAACTCAATATTCAAAACCGTGGAAAGGGTTAAGGTTATTATGTTGTCTAAGCCTACCAGCTCACTGTGTCTCCACAGTTGACTGAATTAAAAGACTAAATTTTATTATGTTGAAAGCCATATGTGAGTTAATTTTTGAAAGTCTGCACGAAACCTGCATACAATTCCGAATTTTGAATTAATAATTTTTAGTTCGCCAAATACATCGTGGGTTCCGTCATCTAGATACCAAACATTCAATTTAGATTTCAGGCGTTGAATAAAGCTTAAGCCTAGCTGCACGGGTCGAAAATAGGCGCCTAGGTACGTGGCTTTTTTGCGACAGCAAAGCGGCGTTAAGTGGTGCTATAGAAATTGATTGTCACGGGGGATTTTTGATAAGTGGGGTAGTTTTTGAGATATTGGGGTGAAAATAAATTCAATTTTTCGCCCATATATTTTGAATGGCTGATCCGATCAATTCAAAATTTTGAACATGTAGAGATTATTTTAATACTCATCAATATAATATATATATATATTATATTGATCCTCTTAACTCCTTTAACACTTTAACAACTTTTTTTATCTCCTTTAACACCCCTATTTCGATGAGTTTTTGATGATTTTTGACTCATCAAATTTCGATGAGTTTTTGATGAGTATATACTCATATATACTCATCAAAAACTCATCGAAATAGGGGTGTTAAAGGAGACAAAACAGACAGTTTTTTGGCGTGTGGGGTATCATTTGAAAGAGTATCGACTGCACATTCATAAAATGTAGATTAATTTTTTTAATAGGGGTGGTTTTCGTAAGAAAGGTTTGCGTAATGTGGGTAAAACGCTTAATAATGTCTTGTTGGATATACTGTTAAAGGGGTTAACATCACAATTAATTTGTTTTTTTATATGCTATAACCACGGGTTGCAAAAGGGGTGAAAAAGATTGAAGTCTTGAAAATGTATGAAAACTTGAAATATCATTTGAAATGGCGTTTGAATCTTAATATACGAGTATGTGGTTTTTAAAGATGAAGGGGCAAAAGATAATCATCAGGTCTATACATCAGGTCAGGTCAGTCAGTAAGATAAGAAAGGAAATTCCCAAACCCTTTCTCGAAACCTCATGAAAACTGGTCTAATTATTTTTTGTAATTCACTCAATAGATTTGTCAAACCAAGGGTAGGTCGATAAAATCCAAGAATTACTTTTAGGATGTCATGCAAGGGGTTTGACTGTGCATATCAAACATGAACAGCAAATTATTGTCCACCACAATGTAGAAAAAAAATCATCTCAAACTGTAAGGCTTGGCCATAAACACCACACTTGGTAGACAGTTAAGGATGTACAGTCGGTGTTTTGGTGCTTTGCTCTCATTTTGGCTTTGCATACAATAAGAGTTAGCAACAAGAAATTGTCTGGGATACTCAGGTGTATTAAGATATATTAAGCAAAAGACTGCTTATGTAAGGTAAGTAAGTTGTAAAGAAAGCACACTTTGATCGTTTGTTAAGTACGTTCTATTAGAGAAACAATCTCTGTGGTTAAATACTTAACTCAAACCAGACATCACGAGATCTCAGTTCGGGGTGAACTATTAGTATTATATTTGTTAAATATTTCACCAGAATGTCCGCGCCTAGAGCCTGGTGGAAAATATACACCAGAAAATGCTGCCAACGTGTTACAATCAGACGCGAATGTAAAATGTAATAGCTTCATTTTGAAAATTATGAAGTGAATACAATATTGTTGAAGGCGATATTATATTAATTTTATATTATATTACCTTCGCAGTTTTACTATCGATCTAAAATGTTAAAATGTATATCAGCTTTTACATGAGAATCTTAAGATGTCAATTTGTAACCATGTGACCGGGGAAGAAGTCGTTTCATAGGTAAACGACAGTGACACACAGTCTGACACAAGCAACCGTAGACAGCGCGCCGCTAACCTAATTGGCGACGAAACCGAACAAAATGCTAATTTTATGAGCATCATCCTAGCAATATTCTGCTAAGTCAGGGCACCATTTATATGCGTAATTCAGAAAGAAGTTTACATCTTTCAGGGTATCGCTTGGATTAAAGAGATTTATATCGTTTAATTTTTGATCCTTAAAAGTTTTTAGATAATGTGTATTTTTTCATATTGTCACATCAATTATCCTACTGTAATTATTTGCTTGTAATCGCTCATCTTACACTTCAATAGTAAAATTTCTAGAAATACCGTCTTTATTGTCTTTATTTAAAATTATACACATACTTGTTGAAGTAGGTAATACCTACAATAAACTTACAAGATGTTAGATTGAATTTGATTTTCTTTTTGCTTGTTCTGTGGCCATACCATGATACAAACTTTGTCTTTTTAGTGTGTGGTATTAGCGCTTTTATGTAACTGTATAAAACTGTGGTGAAGCTGGTTGAAGGACTGATAATCCACGCACAGCTCATATTTTATCCATATATTTAATCTAATTCCTATATTCCCTTCCTAAGGAAAACTAGATGTTTTCCTTAGAAAAGGAATTATTTATCACATTATCCTGGCTTTTGCGTTTGAATCGGCTATGAGAAAGTGAAATGGCCAGCAAAACTAGGATTCGATTTTTATAAAAGATAGAATAGCAAGAATTTATTTCAGCAGAGCTTGAAGTTTTAATCTGATAACTTAGTTGGAGTGGCGGCGGCGGCGCTTTGCCGTCAAACATCTCACTTTGTTTACCGCTCAAAACGGGTTTTGTTCGTGATATACAGTAGGTACACTTTTTTATGTTGAAAGGTTGTACCTACGTGCTTCAAACATGATAAACAAGCATGCGCGTGGATTTTGTATTACGCAATCAATTTTTCTACGAAAACATTGTTATTTTCACTTGATCAATATTATTATACGAGATCATACCTAGACTTTGTTGACTAGGTTTTGTTGTGCAATAAATTTCAGCTTCGGTTTCGGCAGTAATTTGAACTTCTAGCGGAGTACGTCACAAGGTCGTTAATTTACATTGTTTGCTGTCAAAATACATGTTGGTGCTGACCAAACATCTTAAATCATATGACAAATTAAAATAATTGGCATTAAATGATAAATTTTATTTAATTAATATGCAGGTATATTTGTGAAAAATAAATGACAAAACCTACTCTCTAGGGCTCTCTATCACGCACCAACGGAGCACAGCGAACTGCATGGTACTGGACTTCGGCAGGTGTCGCGTCAGGCAGCTTTCACGAGTCCTACCACCATAGATGGGATCTTTCAGCCGCAGCGATTACCTAGCAAAAGCTAACGCCATAATAACAATTCTCAAATTTTTGTGTTCCGGCATTTAGAGGTAAGGTAGCGAGTTCCTCAGTTTGTTGAGGATTCCGGGTGCAGTGCGCCTCTACCCAGACCTGGATCTAAGGGGGGGGGGGGGGGGGGCATGCCGGGGCCTATGCCCCGGTCAGCAAGTTCAGAGGGCGGCCAAATTCACGCTTTACATACGAATGGACAACTCATCATTTACTTACAGAAATTTCATGGCCTTATCAACTCGACCGATACCCAGAGCGCGGAGTAGCCATGGTTAAATTATATTCTCCGCGAAATGATTCGAGTGAATATAGAAATTCAGAAAGATATTTGATTGTGCTACCTTGCTGAATTTGAATTCTGCTTTTCTTAATAGTAGGTACTAACATTCTGAAAATGACAATTGAAGAACTGCAAAAGTATGGAGTAGATCTGGCTCGAAAATTCGAGCGAGATTTAAGCGCCGTAGAATTCTGCAAGGAACTCTACGTTTTTAAAGAGCAAACTCCGCTTTTATTTGGTGATATATAAAATGCTAACGGTTTCAATCTCTTGCAACAGATTCTCAGCTCATGATTTGCAGGATTATCAACGATCTTCTATGAGCCAGGAACGCTTATCGAGTCTTGCAATCTTAGCTTTAGATCATTACGTTTTAAAAGCTAAAAAGAAAACCGACTGCAATGAAGAATATAATACAATATCGTTTACCTGGGTGACGTATTTTTTCCAATTATTTTGGTCACAGATGGACGGACGCGTGATCCTATATGGGGTCCGTTTTTTCCTTACTTTTGAGGTAATACACCCAAATCGCTTCAAGTGTGTCTATAATATTTGAAGAGCTCCCTCGATTTCTCCAGGATTCCATTATCAGATCCTAACCTGATGACAATGGGACCACCCTTTCAAACAAAAAAAGAATTTTCCAAATCGGTTCAGGCGTATTCGAATAATCGGGGAACATACAAAAAAAAAAGATTCTGATGAATTGAGAACCTTATTTTTTTCGATGGTTAAAAATAGAATTGCACACGAGTTAAATTATGACAAACCCATAGACTTATTTGCTTGCAAGTGGGTGGGGGCAACATTTTTCAGTTTTTGCCCCGCCTAAAAAAAATCGAAGATCCGGGGCTGCCTCCACCTTCGGCCTTATCTTAACTTATAACCAGGTGAGATGAAGGTCAAGCAGTTCCTCGTCGTAAAATAAAAAAAGATTCCGTTACTCAGAGTATACCACTATTCCACCCGCCTCTGTTGTCTATCGCTGTCAGATCCAGAGGTCCAGTTTCGATCCCCACGGGGAGTACAATATTGTGTTTGGTTTGGTTGGTGGTAGGACTTTGTTTAAGTCCGCCCTGCAGCTATCTTACCTAATTCTGTTGCCATTAAAACAATTCTAAAATTGTTCTGTTCTGGAATATAGAGCTAAGATAGCCAGAGCCTCATTTTATTGAGGATTCCGGGCAAAGTGAATTTCGGCCTTATCATAACATGAAAAATCAGGTAAGATGAAAGCCAAGCATCCCTCCGTAGTGCATAAAAAATAAAAACATAAATGGCACAACTATATATTACCTGAATTCAACATTAAAATATTTTGCAGTTTATATCAGAAACTGTAAAGAAGTGGTTCAGTTAAACATGATTCGAGTTGGCAGCTAGTTTAATGTTGGGTCTTTGGTACTCGCGCATTGAATAACAGGCATCATGTCGTAGTATCATGTTCAAAGTAACTAAAGGTACAAATTAATGTTAATGGCGCATTCCGTTGAAACAAGACTCGGAGGACCGCCAGACCTATTTAAAATGAAGCGTATTAAATTGTCTGGTATTTGTAAAAATAGTACCGTATTTTGCTTTATAATGAGTATAATTATTGTTCTTACCGATCACATAATATGACATTTATAATGGTCTATATTCGATAACATTGGTTTTATCGACCGTTGCCAGTGCGGTACTAACCTCACCGATCGGTAGACAAAATAAATAAATAAATATTACAGGACATTAATTTCCCACAGCGCTATCTAGTCCCAAACTAAGCATAGCTTGTAGCTAACATGGGGACTAGATTACGGGTATTATAATGCTTATTATCCTTTTTTTTAAATACATACTTATTAGACAATATAACACCCACACACAGAACAAACATCAATTTTCATCACACAAATATTAACAATAAAAATATTGTACAATCGTAACATTTTATGGAATTTATCGATAACCTTGACAATATAACTATTGTTTGACAGAAAAATATATTTGCTTAAGTTACCGATTTAAGTTAATTAAAAAGCATTGATATGAGTAACCGACAGAGTTCCATATTCGCAAGGAACGATACGATTATGTTAATTTTATCGACCGTTGCGATTCGCAAAAAAGCATACGATATGAAACGTTATGCTTTACTTGCACTACAGGTGCCAATTCCAATACAAGAGTATGCACTTGGCTGTTTTATTTATTATCCGACCTCAAAGAAATGAGAAGGTTTTCAAAAAGTGTTTTTGTAAAAATTATACGCAAAGCAGAAATCATACAAAAATCCAGGAATTCAGAATACATTTTCAGAATGAACGTCACACTACTTTCCAAAACACCTGATATATTCAAATACAGATCAATTTATTTAGGGTTCCGTACCCTAAGGGTGCCACCGGGACCCTATTACTAAGCCGCCACTGTCCGTCCGACAGTACGTCTATAATGATTACAGATTGGTGAATGACACGTTGATTGAAGAACCTTCACGCAAGTGAATCTGCGCGGAGCACTACCGCCGGTCACGGGATGGCACCACCTCTCTACTACTGTAGCTCCACTGATCTGTTTAACGCGACTCGGGCCCGGGTGAGGTGAGTAGGTGCGGTTGGCCCTCGGTACATCAACTCTTGTTTGTGCAGTTTTAAACCACAATCAAGTGAATCTGATCCCGGATTAAGCGCTCAGAGGACCCGGTTGGACGATTTGAAACTAAAGTGAACTGACCGAGCACACTTCTTCGATGACCCTTCCTAACACATCCGACTAAGATGTTATCATAGGACTGACAGTAAACAAACACGAGTTATATTGTACGCAAAGACAATATTTTAGAACAACATCCCACGCGATTGTTTAGATTCATCTGGGCGGGAAAAATACATTTTATTATTCTAGGTAAATTACCATTGCCGCCCACTGTAAATATCATTTGATGCATAAACTCATAAATGGGACCAAATCTGTGTAAAAAGTATAAACCTAGTTTTTTTTTTATTGAAGGGCTTTGTAGCTTAGCTACCACATCACCCATAAGGCTAATGAAAAACAAATTTAATAGTATTTGATTAGTGACACAATTATACTATCGTATTTTATCGATTTTAAATTGATCGGATTATTTTTCAGATTTCACGTAAGTTTTGCATTTGATGGATCAAAAATTATACCTCTTATCAAGCAAACTGTCGCTGGTTGACCACCGGAACATGAATGTGTTCAAACCGTAGATTTAAATAATACTAACGTTTAACGACTAGCAATGGAGTGCTTAGGACAAGACAAAAAACAAATGTGATGTTAATGTGTGCGAGGTAAATAGTACTGCGCCATGCACCACCTGAAAGTTCGTCTATCAATAATATAAATATAAAATAATATAATATAAAATAATCTGACTGATTCCTTTGTACATAGTTAGTTTGATTGTACTTTTTATTGAATAAAGAGTTTATTAAAAGAAAAAAAAATTTTTTTTAATAATAATAACATAATTTGACGCAGATGTACCTTCAAGTGATTATATTTTTGTAGGAAATAAAATAATAAAACTTAATTATTATTTTTCGCAACAATGAAATTTAAATTATCTCTATATGGTTTGACATAAAACAGATTTAGGGCGTTGCCATTCATTCCGTAATATTTCAGTTTGGAAATCAATGTTTCGTAATTACGCAGTCGAATGCCTTTGAAAGATCACAGAAGATAGGTACCAATAGCATAAATAAATAGCACAATATCTAAACAAAACCAGTTGGATTTTTATTTTCCTCCAAAGAGAACTAGTTTAATATAAGAATATCGCAAGCTTTCCTTAGAAGTATTTTGCACTTTTTCTGTAAAAATTAAAATCTAATAATACCTACAAGTTGCAGGCTGTATGGAATCTTTGCCAGTTAGTAAAATATCGATAAGTGTTATCGACAATAGTAAATTTACATATGTCAAAAGTGAGTTTAATATTAACAGTAGATATTTTACGTATTTGTTATTATGTTAAAATGAATAACAATATATTAAATAAAATAATAAAAAAATTCCAATCATGTATGTGTCATAGTCAAAGCCTTCGGGCAAACCGCGAAATAAATTCCATTTCATTTGACTGAGTACTGTATTTCTAGTCAAACATGGAAGTTCCTAACTTTTCAGTCAAACGTGGAAAGTAAAATAATCTGTTTCGGGCTTTACCTAGTCGACCCTTGAAGTGACTGGCAAACTCGGTCAAACGTCGACTGTACTTGTAACATGAAATAAAAATAAATGAAGAAGGCAATGGAAGTTCTTGAAGCTCAGGATGTTATGAAATAATTATCTCAACAAATTTCCGCCAGTTGATTTCTATTCCTATTCCTATTTCTATTTCTATTTCTATTTCTATTCCTTACTTCAACAGAGCTAGAGGAGACGCTCAAAATGTTTTAGGTATCATACGTAAGATATGACAGTTGATGGTTTATATAGGAAGGGACTGAACATGGAACGATAAACATACTTTTTTCGAGGCATCAAATATAAAATGCACAGGGTATTTTCTTAATTTCAAAAATGTGCCCGACGCAAAGCTGTCTCTAAGAGTAAAAGTGTAAAACTAAGTGCAAAAGGTTCTAAATTTGGGGCCCAAGGATTTGTAAAATGTCATTGCAACAAAAAATGCTCTTCAAAATTATGTAAATGTAAAAGATCTAATGTATTGTGCAATTTTAAATGTCATAATGCCTCACCATGTATGGATAAAGTTTTTTTTTTTTAATAATTAAGACAAAATTAATACATTAAACCTTAATCCATTAACATTGTTATTAATAAATATAATAACATTTAAGGCTTAGGTCCCGCTTTACAATGTCTTTGTTTTTTTTTCGGAGGGTGGTACATTTTACACGGTCTTTTAGCTTCAGCCCCATTCCTCGTTGGCATATCCTAAGTTTTTCTAAAAGGTTCTTATTAAGAGGTCAAGTCTGGCAGGCATAGGTAAAGCAGGGTGTTAGGCAGATATCCATTGCTTTAGTTTTTAGTTTGTAGGAAAATTTCCTTTAAATATTTCCTTTAAAGCCCAATATTTGCTTCAGGTATTTGTTATTTGCCTAGCGATTTCCTTCTTGGTACATGCTTTGAACGAGATTATATGTCCGAGATATATATAATCATCGACGTATTCCAAGGTACGTGAGCCAACTGTGATAGGGATATTTGTGCGATTTGTCATAACCTTAGTTTTATCTTGGTTTACTTCTAGTCCTATATTTTTACTCTGCCTGCTTAAGGACTCTACCATGTATTCAAGCTCGGTTGGGTCTTCTGACAACAAGGTTGTCTGCAAACCTAAGATGTGTAAGTTGATTGCAACTTATATTAATGCCTATTTCCATCCACTGAAGTTCCCTGAAAATGTTTTCTAAAACTGCGATAAAAATATTTGGTGAAAGCGGATCGCCTTGTTTTACTCCTCGTCCTATTTTAAATGAAACACTTGCCGTTTCCGTTAACTAAGACTTCAAGTCAGACCTAGGAGAGCTAGGAGCCAGAGTCCCGAGGTTTGACTATGACATATGCACAAAACTTTTATCGCAGTTCTAAAACATTGCATTAAGAGAGAGAGAGAGAGAGAGAGAGAGAGAGATTTCAATCGTAATTATATACCTCAAGGGGCGTATATGGCGGTGTCGCGCTTCTCTGGCGTAAATCTTTATTCCAGTACGTGTCAGTAGTACCATGTACGAATCCGCGAATAACGGCTATGCAGCTTACAACTAATGATCAGCCCGTGCTTGTTGTTTGTGTTTATATGCCTACTGACTGCGCCGAGACCCGTCCGAAGTTTACAGACTGTCTAAGTGCTATAATAGATGAAAACAGCGTCGAGTCCGTTTTTATTCTCGAAGATTTTAATGCCCATCCGGGTGAGCGTTATTATAGTGAGCTAATTTATTTTTCAGCTGAACAAGACTGGACCTGCGCTGATACCAGTAAATCTACTTTGTGTTCAGATACTTTTACTTTTATAAGCGAGTCTCACCGGTGCCGGCGGTGGTTAGACCAATGTGTCGCAAGAGGGAAATCACCAGGTCACGATGTGCTCATCACTGAACATTTAAAGCATACTGGCGTCCACTTACCACGACTACTGGCTATGTTGTACAGCTTTTGTCTGAGCCATTCCTACCTCCCACCGGACTTGATACAGACTCTGGTGGTACCAATTGTTAAGAGCAGGACTGGTGATGTGTCTGATAAAAACAGCTACAGACCAATCTCTTTAGCTACCATTGTTGCAAAGGTGCTTGACAGTGTCCTTAACTCCTGTCTGAATAAGCATATACACGATGCACAGTTTGGGTTTTGGCCCGGGCTATCAACAAAGTCGGCAATTCTGAGTTTAAAGCATACTGTCAAGTATTACACAGACAGGCAGAACCCAGTTTGAGCCTGCTTTTTAGATTTAACAAATGCTTTCGATTTGGTTTCGTACAATATATTATGGCAGAAGTTAGAAGATGCAGGGCTACCGCCAGAGTTGATATCAACTATTAAGTTTTGGTACCTCAACCAAGAGAACCGAGTGAGGTTAGCGGGTGAGTTTTCGGACGCGTACAGGATGGAATGTAGGGGGGTTAAGCTCGCCCTCAATTTTCAACCTGTACCTGAAAGCGTTGATTGAGAGACTCAGCTGCAAGACAGTGGGCTATCATGTCGGAGGTATATTCGTGAACAACCTTAGCTATGCCGATGACATGGTACTGCTGGCTCCTTCTGTCAGCGCGCTCCGAAAGCTGTTGACTATATGTGAGTCGTATGCGGCCTTGCATGGGCTTGTGTATAAAGTTAAAAAGTCTGAGTTAATGGTTTCCTCTTGTCACACTATACGGTACTCCCCTTAAAAGGGTGTCGCAGTTTAAGTACCTTGGGCATTTGGTAACCGAAAACCTAAAAGATGACGAGGATATGGAAAGGGAACGCAGAGCATTGACAGTCAGGACTAATATGCTGGCCCGCAGATTCGCACGATGTACAGACGCAATTAAAATAACTCTCTTCAAGGCGTATTGTACATCCATGTATAAGGCTAGTCTGTGGTTTCAGCATACTAAAAAGGCTTACAACTCTCTGCGGGTCCAATATAATAATGCATTCAGAACGTTATTGCGGCTCCCGCGCTTTTGCAGTGCGTCAGGCATGTTCGCCGATGCGCGCACAGACACATTTGACGCCATCTTGCGGAAAAAGACTGCCTCACTGCTCTGTCGAGTGCGCGCGAGTGATAACAGTATTCTGAAAGTTATTGCTAATAATTATGAATGTCCGCTGGTTTGGCAGCTCACCCAGAGGACCATATATCTTTTGGTTAAGTACTAACCTCTAATTCTAAGTTTTACTAAGACTTTGGACCAAGACGTCTGAATAAATGAATTTGAATTGTTAATTGTATATGTGAAGAGTATAATTCTCTGGGTTATCTTTTTTAGATGCGCTACATCCTATTTAACACAAATTTTCACCCTAGAACCATTTTAATTAAATAAGAGGATTTTTTTGGGATCACGATTGACGCCAGTCCGGTACAGGCCGGTAGCGTGTTCGTGAATGGTCTCGTCTAACTATCTCACTCTAACATAAGTTTACACTATTCTCTTTCTCTCTTGCATTGCCAATCTACGTAATATATGGTTCAAACCGTGTCCAAGAATCACAAAAATCAGATTTTGCGGGTAGGGTAAGTGAGCATAAAAAACATTAATGAAAGAAGATCCGTCCACTATCAAGGTGGATGAGTAAGAAAAGGAGTGGAAAGGGAATTGTCTAGTACATTCACTAGCTCTCGATTATTGTGAACAATATAACGATATGTTATAAACATACATCGATTGAAGGCGATGGATGTCCGAGGGTTCATTCGCTTTATAGCAATTGGAAACGTTACCGGCGGCCTACACATTTCGATTTTGTGAATGTCCTTTTGAATATCAATGCCCTCTGAACGACGTAGGTGATGCTAAAATATATTATCATGGTCATTATGAGCGCGTCGTGTGTCGTAAAAAGGTTTAACTTATGAGGTGACATAATTTATTCATGCTTTTTTTTTAACAACTATGAGACGGAACAAGCAAGAAGCCCACGATGTTAAGTCCACAAAAAACATAGCCAAACGGCACTGCGTTGCATCTGACAACTTCAAGATATATTCAAAGTACATTTAGTGACTGAACAATTTAATAATAATGAAATATTAGTACCAGTGACACATAAAATTACCACTGGAAAAATAACTCAACGTAAATATGAAATTCCTAAAGCCAGCTATTATTACGGTAGACGTACAATTGAATATATTTTACCTCATATTTATTATAAGATTTATTAGATGCCCCGTAAAAATTTAGATGATATAAACTATAAAAACTGTATATGTAAATATAAAAATATTTCTTAGAAATCAGTTAAGTATAAAGTGAACATAGCAACATCCTGTATGTGCAATAACGTCTTTGTTTCATCACTTGCATTTTTGTGGATAGGGACATGTAGTATATGTGTACGCTAGCACAAACCAATAATGGTTTCTTTAGTGTCTATATATTATTATTGTTTGTAAACTTTTTTAATGAATAAATTCATACATATATTACTTGAGACATCAAAGACATCAAGGTGTTAAGCCTCACGTGCCTGTAATTTCATAAAGGACCATACTTTTTGAACCGGAACACAGCAATGCTGCTTGGTGGCTGAAATAGGTGTGGTAGTAGTACTTACACGGACGAGCCCTTTCACTATGAGCTCTACTACCTACTCTTAAAGTTACTTTAAAAGGTCATCTTTAGGGTAACCTTTTTAACCTATTCCTAGGTTGTAGTTCATAGAAGAATATGCACGGGGGGGATAAAATAAGGCTTACGTCACGAAACATGCAGTGTCTGTTTTAATAAACTCGAGTAGAATCACTATCGTTCCACGACATTTTTTTTAATAAAAAATAATAGTATAATAACATTCAGACCAGTTAACATTCAGGTAAAAAAATTAACCACCTCTGTGGTCTAGTGGTTTAACCCACCGATTTAAGATCTAGGCCCCGGTTCGATTCCCAGGGGCTGTATATACTGGGCTTGGTTTGGTTAGTGGTAAGACTTTATTTAAGTCTGCCTAGCTATCTACCACGTATCTATTCATAATAAAACAATTTATCAATAAACAAATATTAATATTGTCATAATCACCACGCTTGGTAGGCGTGTTGGTGATCACAGTAATGGTGATACGTGTAATGTAATGGTGATTCGAGTCTGTAATAGGACATTGCAAGCTCGAATCACCCGAACTTGGAACACACATCACAAAGATGTACCCCACCCGCGTTTGTCCCGGATGTGAATCGAACCCACAACCTTTAACTAAATATACGTCAAAACCAAACTATCTTGTTTTTGGAAAGATTACGCAACAAACAAAAGTTTTAAATATCCCGAAAAAAATAAAAATAGTATACGTAACTAATAGTGGGTTAGTATAATTGTTAATAATTTGTATCATATTCTTCATTTAAGTCGGTTTTCTTTTCAGTTTTTAAAACGTATCATATACTTACCCAAAACTTTTGACTATAAAGCAATGGGTTATTTTGTAATTTACTTTTGTTTGGATTCAAAACAAAAGTAAATCACAAAATTCGAAGCAAAGAAAACGAAAACAGGTAGGTAACATTTTGTTAATAGAATTGAGCAATTTTCTTTCGAAATTCAAACTCCATTTTGTTTCCACACTTCATAAAAAGTAGAGCCTTTTTATGAAAGCCTTCTTTTGTTAACTATGAATAAGATTTACGAGTTCAAAAAGCCTGGAGCTGTTACGCACCCGTTCGCTCAGCAAGTACCTACTACCTATTTAATACACTATTATATATACTTTACTTTAATACATAGAGCCTGACTTCCATGTGGTGTCTGCTTGCGTGGTTATTTTTCTGATCACATTAATATTATAAAAGCAATAGTTTGTTTGGATTTTGGATGAATGATTGCTCCTCCTTAACACTAAAACCACTTAACGGGTTGAGCTGAAACTTTGAACATATATTGAACCGGAAATGAGACACAGGCTTCTTTTTATCCCGTACCTAAATCAGTTCCCTTGGGATGAAAATGGGATGTCATACGTTGCCATACAAAGCTGATCGAAAAATACTGAACGGATTGAGTTGTAACTTTGCAAATATGTAGTTGTATGTATATTCTGTGGGATGGGAACGGAATGTCAAACAAGCTTTTTCTAGGAAGTGTCTTTGTTTGTCTATTTGTTACTGTTAAACAACAAATCTGCTGGACGGATCTTAATTAAAATTAGCAAGGATATAATGTATGCCATGGAATACAACATAGGCTTCCTTATATCCGGGTACCAAGTGAGCTAAGCCGCGGGCAAAAGCTTGTAAAGCAGCATGAGGAATATTAGATTTGACGCGTTGGCTCCAACAACAATTTTTCCACGTTTTGCACGAAAACTGTGTAAACGCTGTAAACTCCCTTCACCATGCCGTGCCGTAAAGGTGTAGTGAAACAATATAATAAATATAACAACAAAAACATGTTTATATCCTTATATATTGCAGGTATCTATAAATATAACATTTACCTCCAAGCTCGGGGCAGACGAGCAACGGAAAGGAGGATGGCAGACTATAACTAGCGGTTACGGCTAAATGATTCACAATCTGGTGGAAGGAACCTGCAAAAGCCCGCCTGGCTAGCGACTACCCTCCTGCCCGAACGTATTTGCATTTATCACGATTTGTTAGAAAAATAATACCTATGAGTACGTGGCGAGTCAATTGGATACTGGACGACAGCTTAACTCTATATTTCTGGATTTCAGGCGGGCTTTTGTTATGGTCGACAATGATAAACTGCTGTCAAAACTTTCAAAGCTGGGTGCTTCTCTTCAGTTGCTGACGTTTTTTGGTAACTATTTGTGTAATCGTAGGCAATACTACGTTAGTATTTTATTATCTGTGGCAATACTTAGAATTAATTATTATTTTTTAAATATTACTTAGAATTTCAGCTGAAATTCTTCAGGTCCTGCGAATTTTATGAGATCGGGAGGCAGTCAGTACTGCCCGGGTCGACTATGTTCTTAACCATGATTAAAGACCTTCCCTTAAAATTAGAAAATGCCAAACGCTAAATGATGTTTGCAGATGACTCAAAAATATACAAATATATCGAGTTAGCCACGGATTGTATACTATTGCAGCTATACATTGACTCAGTTGAGGAAATTACTACTGCAGCAACACATTGACTTAGTTGAGGAATGGGAAAGTACTATCATTTAATATCATGTAATATAATATTTAAAATTTATAATAACAATTCTAAAATTGTTGTGTTCCGGCATTTAGAGGTAAGATAGCCAGTTCCTCAGTTTGTTGAGGATTCCGGATGAAGTGCGCCGCCACCTTCAGCCTTATCTCAACTTGTAACATCGTACAATAAAAAAAATCGGGAAATGCAAGGTGATGAACACGTTCGCTAACGTACTCTTTAAGCTTATACCTTGGTATGAGCAAATAGCATTCGTAGCTTTTCCCTTAACTGTCGTGAAAATATATTGTAGATATATAATAAATCGAATAAAACTCTAAATGAGAACGACTTCACAGTTTTGCCATAATGCTCTGCAACGCCATCGTGCGCAGTAGACTCGAGTTTAGCTCTTCAGACGTGTGGCCTAATATACGCTTGTTCTAAAGAGTAACAACAAATTCTCCAGGTACGTCTACATGCGTATGTCCGGGTGGTATCCCTTACCCTTCCCTATTGGTTACCGGGATGGTAACATTGGACACCTTGAAATTGCAGCGTAAACTACATGTACCTACATATTGTCTGATATAGCACAACAAGGTGAATAATTGGATCATTCTGGGCAGTATGTCCCTGTATGTCCTTGATAGTTATGTTAGAGGAGTCCATCTCCTCATCCACTCATATAATATTTCAACCAGCTACCCTTGAGGGTTCAAAAGATATATAGAACCCCATAGGTCAGATTTACACCTAAGACAATCAAGGAACCCTAATGAAAAATATCCACATAAAATCAATATAAAATTCTTGATATCTATTGGCATGACCTCACGTCGTCATAAAAGTTTTTGTAAGGGGCTTCAGATTGTTGGGTAAAATTCAATAATTTTTTACTAAGTTTCTTAAAACGTTTTTGTTGAGAATTTATTTTCAAACCTTTACCCAAAGTATCTGGAAAAACGGCTATTGAGAACAATTGAGAAATTATCAAACACATTTGTTTCAACTTCCACTTTACCGAGAAAAACAATCACTTTTAACTAGAAGCTCGCCCCGAACTGAGACCTCGTGGTTTGTGTTAGTTATTTAACAACAGAGATTATTCTCAAATATAAAATTATAAACACTACAATAAAAGTGTGCTTTTATAACACCTTACACTAAGCTCACTTTTCCTCAATCTCTCCTTATTTACCTGAATGTTCGCGGCACTATCTCGTTACTATCACTATCTAACTCTCATTATATGCAAAGCCAGAATGAGAGCAAAGCACAATTACACCTACTGTATGTCATAGCGGGTGGGCAGAATACAATAAGTTAAAAAGTTACACCTAACTAATATGAAAAGGTTGGTTCCAAATTTTTTTAAAGTGCTCTCAAAACCGTGGCCTTCGTAATCTTGGTTCAAAAATCTACCTTTATAGCCCACGGCTGTTGTAAAAGTAAAATTGTAAGAGTTGTAGAATTGTAAAAGGTTCACCAAAAAGGCAGCAGTATCCTTCTGTGTATAAAATCGCCTAAAAGAAATTCGTGGATTTTATCAATACCTTGGTTTGCCAACCCTATTGAGTAAATAACATTAAATAAATAGTCCAGTTTTAATGAGATTCCGAATACCCTCGCTTATCTTACAAGACTTGATGATCATCCTTTGTCCCTTCATCTTATAAACCACCCCTATTATGGGCAAAATTAACTAATTTTGAAATCTGCAGTCTCAACTATCCCTTTCAATCCAATTCAAAATTTCTTTTTTATTCAAAAAAATCAATTTTAATATTTCACGTTTTCACATATTGTCAAGACTTCACTCTTATTTACCTCTTTTTCAATCCGTAATTACAGGGGTGGTTACAGCAAGTTAAAAAAAGTTAATTGTAAAGTCAATCCCCCTTTGACGCAGTTTACCGTCTTAAAGCACCCCTTTGTTACAAAAACCACAAGCTGAAATGTAACATTTAACATCCCTATTTCTCCAAAGCTACCCTAGTATCAAAAACAATCCTGATACCGATTGATGAGTATTAATGTATTCTCTGTATATACAAAATTTTGAATTGATCGGATCAGCCATCCAAAAGATACGGGCCAAAAAATTCATAACACGTATTTCTTTTCACTCGTATCTCAATAACTACCCCACTAATGAAAATCCCCCGCGACAATCCCATTATATTTATGTTATCTCTTTACAGATGAAATTTTATCAAAATCAAATGAACCGTTCAAGAGTTATCCCGTCACAAGCATTGTCACATACATACATACATACAGTGCCGGATTTCCAAACTTAACTCGGAGATATCATTCCTACTATCTTAGTTTATGGTACCGACGTTATAATTGTTTCTAAGTTTTTCAGTGCGCAGTTACCTATTGTATTGTATCTACCTTTGTCCTTTGATTGATTTTGTTATTCCTTTTGTTTAAATTAACTAACACAGTATAATGTACATTCATTCGACACTAAATGAAAAAATAGCCCGCCACTTAGCAAGAAAGCTACCAGCAGAAATTGGTAACTATACCATCTACTAGCGATCGAAGTGTGTGAATATTTTACGGAATTTCTCATTATATTTTGGGTTCCATTTGGTAGGTAGGTGATAAAGAAAAGGCACTTTTCTTGTTCAACTGGCTGCGGGCTATAAATGAAACGAGAACAATCTAGGGCCCCGGAGCTTTATTACGAATGTATTAGCTTTCCACTACACATTTTCAAATAAAATACCAAGCTTCGCTTAAGCTACACTTTTCATACATCATTATTTTGTTTTAACAAAATTTTACCAACTTAGGTGCTCTCGGATAGCCAGGTGGCGAACATTTTTTTTTCTATCATTATATGGTGCATTCGTAATATCTGAGATTTGTTGTAAGGACAAACACTGGACTGGGTAATAACCGGGATTGCGGACAGCCTATCGCAGACCTGGCTTCGCAGAAGGCGCTAAGTCAGATGAGTAATTCTGAGAACAGTTGTATCAGAGACGAGCGATTCTGAGAACTGTTGATTCAGAGACTACTGATTCGAAGAGCAGTGCGAAACTCAGTTCAACAATGATTGGAGCATATTATGATGAATCAATTTTCGTTCCATTAGTGAAGATATCAAAATACAAGTGAACGAAATGTTTACCAAATGATTACTCGAATTTCAGATTTCACCTTTTATTAAAAGAGACGGGTGAAATTGTCTCATAAGCCCCAATAATATTACAGCAGACAATTATCTGACTAAATGTTCATCTTCTTCTTTCGGCCACTAAATGTCTGAACCCTTGAGTAAAATTATTAATCAAGGTGGTGACGCTGTACGTAATTCCTAACAAAATAATGCAATTCCTGTAGCCAAAGATTTCGATAACTAATTTAATTCTGCACATTGGCACCGTTTTCTTTTTCTCGTAACATTTACCCGAGGTGACCATGCTGCCCGAGCCCACCCGAGCCATGTTGTGAAAATTGACTAAAGTAAATGCATTTAAATGAAATAATTATATTTTGACATTAACAAAATTGTAAACTCAGTATGATAACAAGAATTAATTTTTTACATCCCATTTTAAAGCCGCGATATAATTCTGAAGCAAATAATAATCTAAAAGGTAAACGCTGGTATGGTGCCTTTGTTCATGTTTAAAAGAAAATCGGCTAAAGCTGCTGTTTTTCTTGTAGTTGTATCTCTGCGAACCTAGACTGTAAAATATATGATAGTTTCATGTAATCCGACTATAACAGTGCTACTAGCGCTGTTTGAGCTTAACCCAATTGTGCAGTGCCGTTCCGACTCTTTCCTGTATTAAGATAGATGTTCCACATTTAAGAAACCAGTATTGAATGCATGCTTGTCTTAAAGGAACCTTTCACTCTGAATCTAAAGACTCCAAGATTAAGAAGATAAAGATTAAGTAACGATTTCCATTCCATACTAATACTAAAGATTTTGGTAGACGTTAATCGATGTGGAATGATCTTGTAAAGTTTTTATAGCTTCGTGACTCAAATCTTAATCTTTTGAAACATTTATCTTGATACAATCTTTTTAGATATATAATTCTTCTGTGCTTATTTTTGTCACTGAACTTGTGTATCGGCTAATAACCTGATTAAGGTGATTTTTTTTTTGTGTTAGTGTAGGTCTGTTGACGGCTTAAATTCAGAATTGACGCCACGGGATGGCGGAGCGATGTCTACATTCTAATCTAAATTACGTTCACGCCTCTTAAAATAAATAAGTTTCATACTATATAATGAAACCTCGAGGTTTGTTAATAGCTCTGGAACTATTAATTACCTGGCATATACGAGAACGTATATGCCAGTTCACACACCTGCCTGCCCCTTGGGACATTTTGTTACGAGTACTCTATTAGTGTCCCATCTCTAAGCTGCGCCTGTTGGCCACACTGTATCCACATGCCCGACTAGCTAGTGCGAGTACAAACGAGTGCATCGGATAATAAAACACCAACAATTTATGCCATCCTGTGGACAGTTCGACCTAAATTTCCACAAAAAAAATGCTTTTTACATTTTGTTCTGGACCTGAGTGCGCGGGCTCAGCTCACACTTGGTTATGCTTTTTTGTTCAGGTAAAAGACAGTTTTTTGGCTAGCGGTGATTTACACAAAGCTAGTATTATACCGTTTATACAATAGACTAAATAAAAAACTTCGATAAACACAATTCGTTTTTGCGGTCTCAGTAATCATTTATTTTCTTCTTGTGTTTTTTTATGATTTGTTAGAAAATTTATCATAATAACGCTAAATACATAAATTTCAACCAGCTACCGGTGCAGAAGATACAACTCTGATAGACGGACGGATAACGAAGCCTTAGTAATATGACGGTCCCTTTGGCACACTTTGGGAACGTAATCCTAAAAAGGATGGATCACACGCACTGTGAATATAGTTTTTGTATAACTAATCGCTGAAATTATTGAGTATTATTGCAAACCATACTCAATTTGAACGTCACTCTAACACCAACAATGTCGCACGCCCACGCGTCGACCTGCATGCGCTGCGGAGCTTTCCAATTAAGTAATTTAAATTTAATATCAGGACAAACACTGGGCTCACGGAATATTAATTTAGTTAAGTGAGGGATGGACTCAACATACTTCCGCTCCGTTTCAGTTCGATACTAATTTCAAGCATCTGTGCTGACAAATTACACTTTGGTTGGTGGTAGGACTTTGTTTAAGTCCGCCTGGCTGGCTACCACTAGTTATCAAAAAGAAACTCTTGAAAACTGACAATATTTGCCTCTGCAATTCGGCTACAACAGAGCCTAAGCACATCATTCAACAAATTCTTCCAACCTTCCAACATGCTTCTTGTATGTAATTTTTAACTAATCTATGCGAACTTAAATGCAAGTAAGAATAGTCTGTAAGCAGTCCCGGAGTTATGTACCGCCGCACCGTAGCCCTGCCTAACTTCGTGACAATCTTAGCCCTCGGTTTGACATGAGATCCTAAGTTCAAGTTACGTCTAATCATTTTTATTATTGTACGCTTGGCCTTCATCATGGTCTTCACCTGGTTTACAAGCTATGATAAGGTCAAAGGTGGAAGCGCACTTCATCCGGGATCCTCAACAGAGGCGTTAAAATGTTTGCTTGTTCTGATGGTAGGCTTCGGCTACGGCGAATCCACCGATCGAAGCCGTGCCGCCAAATGATCTGGTCGTGTTCAGGTGCGTAGGTTGGTGTAGCCATGAAACAACCGAGTGAGTACTTGCCTTGCACTAAACAGTGTCGGAGTACTAGTAGTGTCACTGCTATGAAGCTGGGTATTATTGCTAAGCTTTGGCGAAACTTCACACCGGGACAGTTTGTACAAAACTCAGGTCCAATCTTATATGGAGTACTGCTGCTATCACTGGGATGACTCAGCCAAGTATCAGCTCGAAGCCCTGGACTCGATTGAGCGTCGTGCTGCTAATTGGTGATGATTCGCTTGTTAAGCTTAATTTGCAGAGCCTAAAACATAGACGGCGGGTTACCAGGCTGTCTGTGTTCTATAAAATTCCCTTCGTGCGCACGCTCGTGCGCACAATATCTTTGACCTGATCCCATCCCCTTTCCATCACCGGACTAGCATATTCATATTCTATATGCATATTCTTTCTCTTCTTTATTCAATACTTTTCAATCCCTTTTCACCTTCCTGTATATTCTGCAGGGTTTTCCCAGATGTTAGCTCAGTATTGTCTCTCACTCTCTCAACTCATCAGGATCTACTGTATTAGTGTTAGTATTTTGCTGGTTGGAGCTGGTACTCGTTTTGTTGTTTGTGGTTTTAGGATTGGTAAAATTTATTTTCGTTATTACAAAATTGATTGTTCTGAGTCTTCCGGTGATAGCAGGCTTTATAACGTCTGAGGCGACTACTTATCACTGCTAGTATCTGCTTTAAGGTGTCTCAATAATGTGCGAGGTTGGAATTAGGTTCTTCGTGTAAAGTGTGTGTTTTGTATTGTTCAAAAATAGATTTTACCTGTTCAGCTAGTGCCCGACTCCTATTACCATTCATGAATTGAGTAAGCCTACCTATCTTTTTTCTAAGTTCATTAATCTTCATTTCTAATAGTTTTTGCCAATTGGGCACACTTGATTACCTGATTCTTGAAGTGGTAGCTGAAATTTCGTTCCATTGGCCTTTGCTGCAGTCCACGCAGAACAATAAATTATCGTTTGTAGCTTATTGAAATTTGAGTCACCTTTGACGTTTTCTGGCAGTACTACTTTATTTATGTAATTCACGATCTTGTCTAATCTTTTAGAGGTCCGTTGCTTTGGAATAAAAGGCCTTTTTTCTGGGTCCGTTGGCAAAGTACTGTTTGGCTTGGCTGAATATATCGTCTACTTGTTGGTTCCTTTCTTGTGGTGAGTCGACTAACCTTGACGACCTATAACCAACTGGTTTTCATTGAGTGTAATGTCTTTGATGTTATCTAGAAGGTTTGTATTATTGCTGTCTACTGCATGTCGGATCTGTGATCGTGTGCTGTGTACCTAGCTCATTAGCTACTTCCTGTCGTATTTCGTTGATTCTATTTTCATTAACAAGTTCATTGACGATGACTCTCCTTTGATCAGCAATCCTCTGCTCACTAACGTGAGCAAGGTGGGGGTAAACACTTATAAATGCTTGTTGCAGGGGTTTCCTGTAGGCTGTTTTGTTTGTTTCTAGCTGAGGTATTCTAAAATATTTTCTAATAATTGTCTCATTGTGTTTGTGAGTCCGTGCTTTCGTTGTATTTGCTGTGCCCGAGAGACCGGTTGTTGTGTTTGGTGATTGTGTGAGGATAAGTGTCGTTCTACATCTGCTCGTATCTCAGCTATTTTAGCTTCATTTAGTAAGTTACTTCGAATTATCGCCCTACGTTGGTCGCCAACCCTCTGTCTGCTGACGTCCATACCGGGGATTTTTTCTGTAAATCTACTATGTAGTTCAGTGAGATACGTTCTGGTGTTTGCTTCTAGATTAGTTATTATGAAAAATGTACGCAGGATAAAGACATTCATTTCTTCGCTCCATTTTTTGCGCGCACGTGTTTTGGCGTTGGTGGGTGCAGGATTATCGACTGCTTTCGTCGCCTGCACAACATCCTCAGCCGTTAAAGACATAGATTTGTAATAAAGATAAGAAATAGGGGACTGTGAATTAGAGTCTAAATAGAAGGGTGGGGATGAAGGAATAGAGGAAAAATAGATTTAGGAGATGACGAAGTACAAGATTGGGTTTCAAAATCTTCTATCACCCTATTTTCGCAGTTGTGATGAATCCCTTCCTCGACGGAGGTCAGCTGCGTTACTGCTTCTTCAGCTGCGCATGCGCTGCTGCTACCTTCTGCGCCGGCTCTAGATGTTATCCGGTTTGATCTTCTTAGTGGTCGTAGGTTGTACCTGCTTTGTTCGGGTTCCCCGGCAGAGGGCCACCCATTACCCCCGCCACCGATGACTTCCGATGATGTCCGATGCTGGACGTCACAACGTTCAGCATCGGCTCCAGACGTGCCCCGGCGTTCGCCCCCGGGAAGCGACCATATACGTTTACTCTTTCTCTTACTCTCCATCTTGATGGGTTTGCCCTGGCCCTTTTGGTCACTTTTGGTTTTTGGTTATTTCATTGCGGGTGTCCGCCCCTTACATGGCTTAGAAGGTCAGCACGGACGTGGGTTTGGTCTTTGAGGGGCTTATTATTATTATTATTATCTGCAGAAACACCGTCAAAAAAAAAAAGATTTTGAGGGCTTGTGAGAAGTATGTTGCTGATACAGTGCCGAATTGCCAAGCACAACAACATGTTTATTGTATGGCACCGCCTTCAAATTATATGAACTTACCCTAAGAGTTATTTGTAAGTTTTTAGTGGTGAATTCGGTTCCATTCGACGTCTCCGACACACTATTTAAGAGTCGTATGAGGGTGCAATAATACGTTATTTTTTGTGTGAAAATATATTTTGCAAATCGGTTGAGTAATAACGGAGTTCTGAGGTAATGCAGTAGTAGTCGTTAAAGAGTCATCGATCACCAACACGCCTGCCAAGCGTGAGTATTATGGCAAAACCCTCCATTGCTTTCTTTGCATTGGGGACCAAAAAAAAAACATCCGAATTGAGAACCTCCTTAAAAAATCACATTAAATTAATAAAATACACAACACAATACAGAAATAATAATCAAGTAATTAAATTCATAGTCATAACATAGTCTAAAACAATATAAATAATAACAATAGTCAGTCATACAAATCTCTCACAAAACCTCAAGCATTCTGTCAATATTGCCGTCCGCAAACAAATCCAGATCAGTGTTGTCATCAAGGAGAGCGTTGAGAGAAGTGAAAATTCGAGGTATGGGGGAAAAGGCCCGAGCCACTGTGCGAGCAGATCGAACGGCAAACAACTTGCGTCTACGGTGACAGCCGCAATAATGATGAGGGGCGTAAAATTGGCACAGCTCTTCACTTAAATCCGAAGCATCAATCATCCCTCGGAATATCTTGGATGCCGTAATCATTTGGCCACTGACCCGACGGACTTCTTGAGAATTGTAGCTGAGGCACCCCAGTAGGAACAGAGTCGGGTACATAGATGGATAGTATGCATAACGAAACTTATAAAAAAACCTTAAAAAGCCTTCTGAACCTCTTCTAGGAGTAGTACGTATTTAGCTTCGTGCGGATTCCACACGCACGCACTGGTCTCAAGCTTGCTCTGAACAAGGGCACTAAAAATTAGGAGGATCACATGCTCATTTCGGAAGTCACGTGATTTTCTAAGTACAAATCCCAAGCGCCTATAGGACTCATTTGCCAGTTCAGCCACATGACGGTGAAAAGTGAGTTTGTGGTCAAATGTAACACCCAGGTCCTTACGGTGTTGACTCGTTCAATGGGCTCATTATTTATTATGTAAATAAAAGGAATAGGACGCCACTTTCAACCGAAAGTCATTACATAGCATTTACTGGGGTTGAACTCCATCCTATTGGTCACGCTGCAGTCATAAATTGAGTCAAAATCACTCTGCACTGCCTGACAATCTGCTATAGTTCTGACCCCGATAAAAAGTTTTAGGTCATCCGCATACATTAAACTTTTTGCATGAGTTGTGACTGCCGGGGGGTCTTTAACCATTATTAAAAACAATAGTGGCCCAAGTAAGTACCCTTGGCTAACTCCGGCACGCGTGTGATAGGAACGGAATTCGTACAAGCCGTGTTTTACGAACTGTTGGCGGTCACGGAGGTAGTCCGCAAAAGCCGGAGAAGACCCGGGGCAAAGCCTATAACGGCAAGCTTTGCAAGCAATATGTCATAATTTACCCGATCAAACGCCTTCCGAAAGTCAAAATACAACATGGACTCCCCGGTCAATCCTCTTGGATAAGCAGTCTACTATTGTCAACAAATTTGAGTTTATAGATCTCTTGCTTCTGAAGCCATGTTGTTCATTGCATAAGTATTTACTCACTGTATTTGTGCAGTATGCTTTCGAATATCTTTGCTGCAGGTAAGGTAGATGAACGATATTCTTCAATCGAGGACTTTTCTGAGCTTTTAGGTATGGGGGTAACCCTTGACAGTTTCCACTGAGGACACACCTGTCCTCAGTCCAAGATTAAATATATGACAAAGCGGTGCACAAAACTGCTTTTTGACATTTTGATGGTTGGTATATAATCAGGGCCGACTGAACTATTAGGCTTTAACTTATTAATACCATAGACAACATCATCGGGAGTTATTTCTGTGATGTTAATATGATTACTATTAGCGCTGTGTTCTAAGGCCATAGCTTGGGAGGGATTAAGTTTGGGAATATCTATTCTATATTTTCTATTAATATTATATTATATTAATAGTTGTGTGACTGCCACGTTCTTTGCTTACCGCAATTGGCGGTTTAGTCAAAATGGGTTTGTTATTATAATTAGAAGTTATTGTTAATGTTTGATAGATCAATAATGCATTATAATTAGAGTCATGATATATAATGTAATTCGCACTTGTATAATCCATTATTCTGTAACGATAATACTGAGACAATATGTTTCTAAATGTGGGTCGGCTGTCAACAGTATATAAGCGGGTGGACCGTTTCGTAGATTCTTACTTTTATATTCATCTTTGTGAAGTAAACGCTGTATCTCTGTGCAAATATGTTTTTGACTTATGAAGTCTGCTTTTCCTGTCAGTACCTACCTATCTTGCCTTCTGTAATACGAAATAATAAGGAATCATCATATCTACTTCTATTATATTTTAACTTGTAAAATGAATTGAAGAAATTTGTATCGTCGAGTTGTGGTAAGACATGAAGCACATAGTGCATCCTTTTCTAACACGTGGGTTGAGTTTGATGTTGCTCAATCATGCTCAACCTTCTCAACGTACGCATCGTACGAGGACTTAACACGAAACTTCAAATCAGCTCTTAGCTCTGAAAAAGCACAATAGGCGACTGCGGATTGAACACGCTATAATCATTGCAATATGTACTTATCAGCTCGTCTAACTTATAATAGCTTTTATTGATTTTTTTCTTTTAATAATTAATTTGGTTTTTTCATATTATTTTTCAGGTAATTCGCCGTAATAACACCTTTTCTCTGAAATGTTCAACCGGCTTGCTAATAATACAGTTCGAATGATATTTCAATGTGAATGAGAAGAAGCCCTATCAAAAAAAAAGTGAAAGTCAAAGTCAAAGTCAAAGTCAGAGTCAGAGTCAGAGTCAGAGACAGAGTCAGAGTCAGAGTCAGCGTCAGAGTCAGAATCAGAGTCAGAGTCAGAGTCGGAGTCAGAGTCAGAGTTAAAGTCAAAGTCAAGAACTTCAACAATTGTGATAGTATAATTGTGAATGTATGTGATCATTATCTGGATCTCATTTTCACTTGTTGTAAAAAGTTGAGAAGTTCAAAACTTAAATGCCGACTTCCTACTGAAAAACACGCTCTATAAAGTATGAAACAAGAAAATATTCTTATCTTAAATTGTTATGAACAAACTATTCAATGTAATACATACCATGTAAGTAAATAGCTTACACGGTATATATTATAGTGTATTTAGTACATATTCATAGTGATGTTCAGAGGAAAGCCGTGGTCGCCCAGTGCTACTTTTCTGTTATATCCGTTAGAAATCATGAAAAAAATTGACAAAGCCTTTGGCACCGCCTTAGGTAAGCAAAGCCATAAAGGGAAGAAGGGGTTTCTTGAATGAAGTCCAAGTCTTTGGTACCGGCACTAAAGCGACGTTAGTAAAGAGAATTCGAGGCGCCAATATTGTTCACAAGCTTCGCTTTGAAAAGCATAGTTTCACGCTATTGATAATACGAAAACATTTCTATAAGCGGATAGCTTTTTTATTAATATAATTACGTTTTATAAACTAAAACTAAAAAAAAAAAAATATAAAAATAAAAAGGAATTCAATGAAGAATATGATACAATTTCATTTACCTGGATGACGTATTTTTTTCCAATTATTTTGATGACAGATGGACGGACAGACAGACAGACGAATTAGGAAAAAACGGACCTCTTATGGGATAGGTCCCATAAGAGGCCCGTTACTTTTAAACCGTTACATTGTCCGTTTTCCTTAATTTTAAGGTAATACACCCCTACTACCCAAATCACATCAAATGTGCCTTTAACAGATTTGAAGATTTCCCTCAATTTCTCCAAGATTTCATTATCAGATCCTGACCTGATGACGATGGGACCACTTTTAAATTATTTTTCAAACAAAAAAATAATTTTCCAAATCGGTCCAGGCTTCTTCGAGTAATCGGGGAACACACATTAAAAAAAAGGTGCCGACAAATTGAGGACCACCTTTTTTTGAAGAAAAACATATAGGTCAATTACGTTATTATTGTCTATTCTCTTCTTTGTAAACAACTTGAACGCGGAACAGGCGATCACAAACCTGGTGTAAGTGCATATCTTGCCTACAATGAAGCCTGACTACGCATCCACAAATAATAATAATAACATTTATTTCCGGTAACTTAAGAACAGTTACGTAGTACAGATTAGTTTAGTACAGATTGGTAATTTTAATAATTCTAGGATCCATAAATATATATACCTTAAACTAAAATACATATAATATGTATTTTAGTTTCAGTAAAAGTTTAAAATTTTCAGTTTAAGTAGGCACACGTAATGTCGACGTGTTATCCCCAGTGTCTCGTCTCAGGCGTGTGACGAACAGACGAAACTTGACACCACGCGGCCAGAAGCTAGTGTCCATGAACATGGATAGTCGATCTGTTGGGACTCTCACCATAAACGAGCTAAAGCTAACGTTATGACGTGAGTTAACCTCTCGACCCTCATGGAGATTCCGGTCTTCTGCTTCAGGTACTCCACCACTTCCTCAGTCTTCACGCTGTACTGTACGCGCGATACGTACAGTTGTGTGGTGGGTACCTCAGCTCGCAACAAGCTATGCAAGTTCTTTTCGTTCAGTGCCGTGCCGCAATGGTTTCGGCTAGATAGTTTTCGTCTCCTACGCACAACTTTGGTGAAACCCTGCATCACAAGGCACTTTACGAGTAGCCTCAGTCTCAACGCTGCGGAGAGTTCCACAGCTTCTCATTTCCTTGATATTAGCCGTCGGCGCGGGCAGGTGGGCGGCGGCGGCGGCATATGCGCGAGCGGGGGAACAGGCGTGTTCGCACGTGATGCACCCTAGGGCGGTGAAGCCGAGGGGGGGTATGGCTCGATGCATTTGCCGTGTCGACAATCGGTGACGACTCCAATAACGCTGATTCAAGAGAAGCCACTGACGCATTTTGTGCTCCACGACGTAAGTTTACATTCGATGGAACCTCAGGTGACCTACTTGCCAAGGCTACGATACGTAACGAAGCAACCTCAGAACGAAGTTCACCGATGGTGTTCTGCGATTCCTCCAACCTTAACTTCACCTCGACCAGACTCGCCTTGAGTGATGCAATGTCCTTCAGCAGTCTGGTTACATCGACGTGATCGAAAGTCACGGGAAAAAGCTTGTGAAGCTCCTTCGCGACGAAGTCAGGCACGTCGTGTGGATCGGTCTCCTTGAACAGGGTGTTGATGTCCTGGAGACTTTTCTCACCACCATCTCTTCGACGGGAAGGCATCTTGGCAGTTTTACCGGTCACTTGGAACAGAAGGGCCTTACCACTGCAAACCACATCCTCCTTAAAGTTAGATTTGCAGATTTGCATGATGCTCGGCTCATCCGTAGTATCAATGGCATTCTGTATGATTGCTAGTAACTCGTTTACGATAAGTGGTTTTGAACTCATCGCGGTAGTAGCGGGCAGCGGCGGAAGCCGCGTGAGCAAAAGTGTGTACAACGCGCATTATAACCTACGCGGCAGTCCTGCCTACTTACAAGATAAGTAGGCAAACTTTTTCAGACAAAACACTTGCAAATAAACTCGTAGTTTACATTTAAGATTGTATATACAAACTAGAGGAACGTCAAATGTATTCGTAGTTTACATTTAAGATTGTATATACAGACTAGAGGAACGTCAGTTATTGGCGTTCGCAGCGCCAGCTACCGGGTACAATTGTGAATCTGAATCATCAAGAACCCCACTCAAACACATATTTTTTTATCAAAATCGGTGCAGCCGTTTAGAATGCCAAACACACGAACAGAAGAATGATATATAGAAAAATTTGATTTAACTCGTAGAGTGCTGGGCATCTAGTAGTCTATGAATAACACCCCGTGTGTTTTACAGCACCCAACTAGTTGAAATACTGAGACACTTTACTACAATCGTTTAGCTGCCTGACAATCAACGCACCACCCTTCTGGTTTAGGTCGAGTATACCTAAATCTGAAATCCTAGAAGGGACGAAAAAATTGCTATATTTGTAGTATAAAGCCACTAATAAACATTTTGGAAAATTCCCAAGGTATGATAGCGAGGCAGTTCTTGTTTCTATTTAATGAAACGAAGATAATGTTTGGGTATTATATTCTCATTTTCAGCAAGATCGGAAAAGGGCGGTAATTTCATTATAAACCTTTTTTGAGGTATAGTTTTTAAAGAGGGTATTTTGTTGGTTGTTAAAACGGTCAAGGGCTATGGTACAGTCATCTGAGATCGTTCAAAGCGATAAAGCCTCCCATTGTACAATGCTGCGCCTTTTTAAATCTCAAATCCATCACGTGAGATATTTTTTGATTGCATAATGCAATAATATTACTTACACACATTACGAAAAAAAGCTACATTTTAACGCTTGAACGCATAATCTTGAGTTTCAATTTTCTGAGGGCGAAGCTAGCCGTAATGTATTGTGCTATTTAATAGTTGGTTTATCGTGACAGTCTAACTTATGTAAAAAAAGGGACTGAGTATATTTTTTATTGTAAGACGGGAAAGTGCCTTCATCTTACCTTGTTTCATGTTAAATAGTTATGATAAGGCAGAAGGTGGAAGCGCACTTCACCTGGAATCCTCAAAAGGAACAAAACAATTTAGAATTGTTGTTATGGCGTCAGACTTAGGTAAGATGACGGTAGCTAGCCAGGCGGAGTCGGCAAAGTCCTCTTACCAAACCAAGAACAAATTTGTACCTACCTGGAAAGCGAACCCGGGACCTCTGGATCTATTACCGGTAAAGGAACCAAGTCGGTTAAAATCGGTCGCAGTTTGTGGGACAATCATTAACCGTTTCTACGCGATAGAATTTTATGAATACTCTTTAGCATTTATTCTGAACTATTAAAAGTAGCTCGTACATATCTGACATGGTTTGTGCCACTTGGCACAAAGATTAAACTCTTAAGAATGAGATAAATGATATGGAGACTTGTTGTTTGAAATTAATTAAAACTGCAGTTCTAATTGCAACTGTTGACGCTTTAAACTTCCTGATCCCAACCGCAGCAGAGCATCTCTTAACTGAGATTGATTCTCACTATTGACATTTACAATAAAACAGCTTTGTCGTTATAACCGACTTGTTTTTACCTAAAAAAATATGACACTAAATAACTGTCTGCTTTTCGATAACGATTTGTACATACTTGAATGTTTTGTAACTTGTAACAGTTATTAATTTTGTAGATAATTCATTTCACATTTTCCTATTTAAGTGTTAGTGAGTTCGTACCTATAGTAAGTTAATAAGGTAAGGTACCCAGTATCTTAACAGACTCAGTGGTTGAAGCTTAAGGCGTATTACAATTATGACGGCAAACCTTTGTTAGTATAACATCATTGATAGACCGAAACAATATGTTAGGGGTTCATTACGGGTTCTAGTTCACCTGTTTGTTTTTATGTTTTCAGAACGCCGTTCTTGGTAATTTAATTTTAGCCGAGTTAGTAATCGGTTGGGATCTGTAAGTATATACTACATTATACTACTAGTATATACTATATATATCCAGCTATACAATATAGGCACATCCATCGGGCATTTAATGTGAAGTACCGGCTCGTGATGTTGCTCAGGTGAGCAACTGGTCAATTATATCTCTTCAGAAGGGTGCGCGTAAGCCTTATCTGCACCTGAGTTCATAATGTAGTAGGGTTGGGATTTATCGCGCCAATATCTCGGTTTTCTCGATACGAGAATGGATTGATATCTTTTTAGCGATACATTTCCACTTCAGAAGCTTCCCGTAAAGTGAAATACTATAAGGTTGCGATGAAAGGTATCAAATAAAGTTATGGTCAGACCGATTGTAATATTGATATATGGAAAAAGGTAAGTAACTTTGCGGTATTCGTATATAAATATACTGATTTGTATCCATAATGATTATAGACGTTCCTTAACAGCGTCTGATAAGTATGTCCAATATCTTTGAAATTTTACTTGTATTTTAATAAAAGCTCTCAATACATCCCCTGTAAATTAGGCGCCAAAACACGGAACCCAATTATTCTTACCGAAACTTTAAACACATATGTAGCTAAAAGGAAAACTACACAACAAGAGTAGAAGAGGTAGTTTTAGAGTAACTATATTATTTCCATTATCATGGTGTTTAAAGCTAGCCTCGCTGTACAAAAAAGTACAGCTTTTGTTCTAACCAATAAGCTCAATAAGTAGTAACGTAGGGCTTGTCACACAAAACTGAAACCAATTACGGTGAGTGACTTTGCTGCTAAAAATAGAATAGGTTTCAGTTATAATAAATGGTTGACTTACCGGTGAAGAGCGATGGGCGGCGTGACACTGGTGGTGTAAGCACAAGGCACAAGGGCACCGCCAGTCCGCGCGAGTTTGTTGTGCCGGCGGCGGGTCAGCTCGGGGTGAGGGGCTGGGGGCGCGTAGGGCGCACGGGAAGGCTTTACGGGACGTGCGGCTGTCGCGGCGGCGGGCAGATACTGACGGCTCCTGCCCGCGCAGCCCGCCCGCCCACACAGCCTAGCGCCTCGCAGCCTGAGCTCGCGCTCCCCAACTTGAATCGTGCCACATCACCGCTACCAAGTCCACCCTTTATACTCCATACCTTTTCACCAAATCTAAGCCCATAGTGTAATTGGAAAACGATTTGTTAGCGAAATCATGCATTCGATTATAATATCGATTTGGTAACAATCTCATAAAATCCCATCAAGATATTCAATGTTGAAGTAAGTAATTATGATACTAGTAATTATGATAATGGTTCTCATAAAAGTCATGAAGGGATGCATGGTTAAATTTGTATATTAATTTGAATTTGGCGAGTCTGACCAATGCCATGATCATGAATTGTATCGGCACGATGTGTGTGTTGAGGAATGCGCTCGAGAACTAGGGCTCCTTATCATACGGGTTCTAGTTCCTAAAGGTAGCGATTGTAGTCACCAAAAATAATTGCAATCACGATAAAATTTCATTAAATCGACTGCCAATTAATAGAGCTTTTGTGTCAAAAAATAAGGTTTCTGATAAATACAAGCATTCACATTACCATAATTCACTTGCTTAGTCGCAACTATGTCTGACTAAGAAGTTTTCGAGGAAACGACGTAACTCCAAGTGAGTCACACAAATAGGTACACCTACGCTTTCCCATCTCGAGCCAACTCATATAACCTCATGAAAACTTGCCGTCATTACCTACTTTTTTCATGAACCAGTGAATAAAATGGGCTACGGCAAGAGTTCCTAGGATCAATCGAAGTTCTAGAATGTTTGTGAAAGTTCGGGAAGGCGCTGCCATTGCGCAAGTTTAAAAATATAGTACGTGGGCTATATTGTAATTACGTTATATTGTGCAAGCTTTTTTTATATTTTTTTATATGGTAGAAGATTATGGTAAAAACCTAAAATCTTAAAAATAGAGTTTTGTATCACAATTTATTTATTTATTTTGTAGATAATCCATTTGATATTTTGCAATTTAACTACTTATTAGTTCGTACTATAATAAGCTTATGTTAATTTATTTAAATAACAGTTATTGATTCAATTGATTCTTAAATATCACATTACAGAATATAATCATAAACTCTTTTTGGAAAAAAAATGGACCCGACTTCACCACTAAAAACCTACAAATAACTCTTAGGGCAAGTTCGCCCTAAGAATTATATGAACTTACCCTAAGAGTTATTTGTAAGTTTTTAGTGGTGAAGTCGGTTCCATTTTTTTTCCAAAAAGAGTTTATTTTTAGCTTTTTTTCGTTGTTAAACCTACGACAACGACAACGAAGTCCCAGAGTCGTGTGAGGGTGCAATAATACGTTATTTTTTGTTTATTGTATGAAAATATATTTTCCAAATCGGTTGAGTAATAACGGAGTTCTGAGGTAATGCAGTAGTAGTCGTTAAAGAGTCATCGATCACCAACACGCCTGCCAAGCGTGAGTATTATGGCCTACCAAAGGTAACAAGAATCATCAAAAACTATTTCGAATTGGCGAAGAAATCAAGTAACAAACAAACAAAAAAAAACATACACCCGAATTGAGAACCTCCTCCTTTTTTTGAAGTCGGTTAAAAATAATGAATTCAGCTTTTTTAATAAAACGATAGTGGAAAAGCTGAATTCATTATTTAAAAACTGTTTTAATTCTGTGACATACAAAAAAATGTGAAGGTGTCAGTGAGACAAAAAATAACAAGGCCCCATTTCTCAATGACTGAAAAATCAATTTTCTGTTAACATGTCACAAAGCAAGAAGTATTTATATTTTGTCTACTCAGTGATCGTGAAATAAATCGCTTAGAATTCTATATCGTAAAAAGAAATTTTAATTGTAAGGTACCTTTTTTATTTTCTTTTTACATTAGATAGTTATTATTGTACATCCATATAAGAAACAGAATAGGTATATACAACCATATCAGAAACATGAGCTGTGAGGCCAAGTGGGTATGAGCTCGCCTTCCGATCCGAATGTTGTGAGTTCAAACCCAGTCCTGCACCAATGGACTTTTCGGTTTTTCGGAAGTTTATGTGCGCATTTGACATATGCACATGCTCTGACGGTAAAAGTCACATCGTAAGGATACCCCACGACCAAAAAGCTACTAGCCACTAGACATGTGTCACTGGCTAGTATTCTGCTAACGGCGATGGGCTGGCAAGCTGTCGTGTATTGAACACTAGCTACTTGCAATGCGTGGGCATGAGCCGAACGTAACTTTGGACGTGCCTCTGACTACCCCCTTGTAGGTGATCCTCATAAGATCCATGCTCTGAGTAGTGATCAGACATGAATCCTCGAAAAGGAAAAAGTTGTATGTCTATTTATTTTTATTAGAAGGAAGTGCGCTGGTGCAAGGGCAATAGGTATATTAGGCAACATCAAAGTCATATTTTACCCTCTATCATTTTCCAGCCGTCCTAAAACAGATCCATCTGAGGTTGGTTGTACTACAAGTTGTTGTCAAAGAAACCTCAAGGCACTTGTAGGAAAGTACGTTGAGGTTTCTTTGTGCTCTACAGACGGGGGATTATTGCCAAGATACCGTCCTTGCTGGAGTCGATGCCAACAAAGGGACTCGTCCTGGAAGGAATCGGCAACGGTTTTGAGAAACGCAAAGTTGGCTGACGTTGCCGAGTTACTTAGATCGGGCAATCGATGTAATAATGCTACTTGTGATATTGTATTATTTGCCGAAAATGGGGAGAGGATACAGGAAAATGTTTTAGTAAAACAATATGGCGGTAGCTAATTGATTCAGGCGTTAGTTTGCAGAGATCAATTTTTCATAATAAATTTGTCTTTGTGTTTCAGATTTATTTAGAAATTGATTTGAAAATGTATATTTCATTACTCATATTACCACACATAACTTCATTTATCTATCAAATGAAGATTATCAACATGCCAATTCCGAATACATAAATGGATACTTTTGTGTTATTGATAAACAAGTTGTTATTGTCTTATTTTCTCGGAACTATGCGAAGGCTCGCGAATATTCTAGACGTTTCTGACTGGCGTAACATTGCCCCCTTCTTAGACATGCTCGCCCGAGCATTCTCAGCTCTAGAATATCGCGCCAATCAATCTTCTTAACTGCGAACTGGATTATGTAAAACCTTCTTAGAATCTTTTGCTGTGCCTCTTGTAGTCCCCCCGGGATCGTAGTCCTGAAGATCCAAGTCATCTCGCGATAAGTCCCGTTGACTGGCTGTAGTCTTTCTTCAAATTGACACTTCGATCCTTTTTGTCGCTGCACAAGTATCCCTCTTGTTTGTCGTAACGCCTGGATCTGCTACAGCGATATCCGTAAGTCACTAGTCTCGACTTCTCTCTTTGTTTGCGCCATTGGTCTTCATTCTCATGTTTCTCGACAGCAGTGCACACCAACTTCGCGACTTCACAACTCTTCTCAGAAATTACCGGCTTGGCTATGTTTACAGGTTTCTTAGCCTCCATATCTGCACTGTCCTGTCCTGTCAATGAAGTTGAAATTTTGCAGTCGGCTTTAGTTTTTCACGTTTCAACTTGTTGTAATTGGTCATTAAGAGCCAGAAAGGTCATATCTACCGCCAGTTTGGAATCACGAGGAGAACGGCAAGAACCTCGGCTGATATTATAATAAATATAATATATATTAACAAATATTACAGGACGTTAATTAAACACAGCGCCATCTAGCCCCAAACTAAGCAAAGCTTGTAATATTGGAACTATATTACGGATAGAATACTTACATACTTTCTTCTTTATTTTTTGCAAATACATACGTACTATATGATACAAAACCCAAACACAAAACAAACATCTATATTAATCACAAAAATGTTTATCCTGGGTGGAAATCAAACCCATAACCTACAGCGTAGAAGGTAGTGTTACTACCTGAGCTATGAGGCTTATAATGTGAGGTATATGTACCTACCTATAACAGTCACGTGCATTTTGTCGATGTAACACCAATGTTATGATTACGATCCTCGTGCAAAGGCATTTCAAGTTTTATATGGACCTACACAATAAAGTGAAAGGGCGAATGAACACTTTATTGAACACAGAAATTACGTCGAACAAACACGAAAATTGTTTATTATTTATTGTTTATTTATTTTTACTTCTTTAATTTTAACTCAAGATAATATTTGTGTAATTGTGTACTTATGGACTACCTCAATGTTTGAATAAATATATATTCTATTTATTTATTAATTTAATACCTTATCGCCAAAAGGTATTGAGAGAGTGATGGTTATATAATGGTATGCAATAATTTATTGTGAAACTGTGTGGGGTACAACTAATAGTTCGCCCCGAACTGAGATCTCGTCTGGTATGTCTGGTTTGTGTTAGATATTTAACTACGGAGATTATTTCTCAAATAGAAAGTAATTAACAAACGATAAGTGTGCTTTCATTACACCTTTACTTTTAAGTACTCTTTTTCTCAATGTCTCTTTATTTACTTGAGTGATCGAGGCTTTTTTTTCTATATGTAAAGTAAACTTTAACTGTGAGCACCAATCAGTTAGTCAAGCGTGGTGATTATGGCCAAACTTCACAGTTTCAGAGAAAGTCCTTTCCACATTGTGGTATCATGTGCTGTTGATGTAGGATTCGTTAACGTAATACGCGAATATTACGTTATTGAAATATTTAATGATATATTTTATATTTCTCATGATTGCATCGTAATAAAAAACATATCTAACAATAACGATACTATATTTTTATGAAGCACTATTGTCCCGCGGCAGGGCATATGCCTCCTTTCCCTTGGTACTTCAAGTAAAAAACATATCATTCCACTTATTTTAATTTAGATTGAACTTTAAGACGTCCTACATATTGTATCTATAATGCTCAAACATATTGATTTTCCACAAGTTGAGGTTCAATCACACCTTAGAATTTGAGCCCTGAATCTACACGAAGGGAACTATTTGCGGACCCAGTACTAATACTGCTTACATAGGCTTTCAATATCTTAATATTTAAAGCCTATTTTAATTCTGGGTATATAAACTAGATTACATTTAAACATAGTAGGAGACGCAAATATGAAACTAAATTGTAAGCTTCAATCACGATATTATTCTCTGTGACTAATTTTAGTTCTAAATTACCAATACACGGGAATAACACATTCGGGATGCTAGAAGGAAGTTCGTGTCCAATATTTTTATATTTTATTGTACGACGGGGGAGCATTGGCCTTCATCTCAACTGGTAACAAGTTGAGATAAGGCCGAAGGTGGAGGCGCACTTCACCCGGAACCGTCAACAAACTGAGGAACTGGCTATCTTACCTCTAAATGCCGGATCACAACATTTTTTTAAGATTTGTTATTATGGCGACAGAATTAGGTAAGACGGTGGTTGCTAGCCAGACGGACTTTAACAAAATCCTACCTTCAACCAAACCAAGCACAATATTGCTCCCCCTGAGGATCGAACCCGTGACCTCTGGATCTGAAATCGGTGGGTTGAACCACTAAACCATAGAAGCGGGTAACTAAATACTATAAATAAATCTGTACTTGAACATGACTTGGCTGGTGGTAGAAATTTGTTTACCGTCTGGCCGCCTGGCTAGCTACCACATCTTACCTAGGACTGTCACCATGATATCAATTATAAATTGTTGTATTCTGGAATTTAGAGCTTAATATAACTAATTCCTCAGACTTGATGATCCGGGTGAAGTGCGCTTCCATATTTGTCCTTGATCATAGTTTTAAGCCAGGTGAGATGAAGACTAGATACTTACAATCGTACAAAAAAATACACACATATTTTGTCTTGTCTGTTTGTCTATACTAACACCTAATTATTTAAGATTTTCTTTTTTAGCCACACAATTAATATGGACTTCTCGGTATATATTTTATTTAAAGATATGTTTCTATTCCTATTAAGTCTGTGATGAATGTGAAGTCCTATTATTTTTTAAGCCAATAAATAAACATCGCGAAAATCCCTAACGCTGTCATTTGTTTTAGCACTGCTAAGTCGTGCATTAGGTTTTCATAAATAATGGGGAGCTGACTGTAAGAATACCAATCTCTTTTAAACGTTCCCTGACTCCCCTTTTCTTTTCATTAATTGCCTTTACAGCTCTCTTCTGCAGAATAAAAATGCTTTCAATATCTGCTGCACTTCCCCATAAAAATATGCCATAAGACATAATACTAAGAAAGTAACTAAAATAAACTAACCTCGCAGTGGTTTCACCAGAAAGATGTCTTATTGTACGTACAGCGTTTGCAGCCGAGCTTAATCTGCTAGGTAATGACTCAATATGAAAACCCCATTACATCTTTGCATCAAAATTTTAACCTAAGAAAGTAGTTGCTTCAATTAGCTCATTAAAAAAGTTAATTATTTCCCCATTTAAGATAATAAAAAAATATATTCCTTCCCCCAATGCATTTCAAATTCAAGCCCACTCTTGTAACTATCCGCGTAACCCTACTGGTAACTGTACAGTTCTCGATCAAGTCCCTTCAATTAAATATCTTGGGGTCTCTATTGATAACCAATTAAACTGGTCCCACCTAATTAACTCAGTAGCTGCTCGCCTTTAAAAACTGATCTGGGTATTTAGAAACTTGCGTAACGTAGGAACCCCTTTAAATTCTTAAAACCGCATACTACTCGTTAGGTCAATCAGTACACGGCTATTGTATCTCAGTTTGGGGAAGTGCATGTAAGACTAAACTTATTAAAGAATAAAGAGCCCAACGCTCGATTTAGAAAGTTATGATGGCTAAACCATTCACTTACTCATCAGAGTCATTATACAATGAGAGTAAGGTTCTATCAGATCGTAAATTATTTATTCTCCAAATCATAGTAGCTCAGCATAGGAAAATTAATTTCAATCTAGTTCGATATTATCGAATTAGAGGAAGCAAACGGGTATGCGAGTCACTAAATACAATACAACTTTTGCTAGACGTCAAACCTATTTTGTACGATCCTATATATACAACAATCTCAATAATCTCCAACAAATTTATCCCATGATAAGCTTAAATGTAAAATTACGCTAGAAAATTGGTTATGGAACAGCCTTACGATTCAATTGAGAGTTTGCTGTCTATTCTAACATAAATAAAACTATAAATTTTACTTACTACACATTCTTGTGAACTCATACGTCCATACATAATTAAAATCCCGCCACGATAATGGGAACTCCTGTTGCCTGAACTCTTAAGAGATCGGTGTTCTCAGGAGTCCCTAAAACAAAACTCACACACACACATCCGGCCACTATACTACATAATATTCCCCCACACTTTCATACATGCACACACTTTCATACATGCACATACTTACTCACTCCCACTCACCATTTATCCAACTGTTTAAATACTTTATGACTAGATGTGTTAGTATTAGAGTGTAATTTAATGTTTTTCTTTTTCCACAATTATTTTCCTAATTTTAGAATACTCTAGTAATTTTTTTTTTGACAGCTTTATTTATTCAATAAAAAGTACAATTAAACTAACTATGTACAAAGGAATCAGTCAGATTACCTAAGGACCGTTACAAACGGCCTATAGGTAACTCAACTGTTCCAGACCAGTGCCAGACGGAATGGTGCCCAAGACACTGGCTGCATTGCCACGCTGAATAGCTATGCTAATTCGCTGGCCTAAATAAGAGCCAGCCCTTGGGTCACGTGTCGCCTCAATCAAAAGCCCCGTAAGATTTTTGAAAACCCGGAGGGCACCGGCTCCCCACGGACTCAAGGTCTCCACCCCAAAAGGCTCAAATAGGTAAGCTCTGTCGAGACCACTATATTTGCGCCTTTTGTGATCCTCGGCCGAATCAGCCGCCGCACCAGCCCTAACTGATGTTCCAGGCAGATGAGATGGCGCTAGGGTGTCGACGCAGGTAGCGTCCTACACCAAAGGCCTACCCATTTCCCAAGGGACAAGAGTAAATTAATATATACATATGTATATATATATATATATATATATATATATATATATATATATATATATATATATATATATATGTTTTTCTTGCTTGTCTGTTTATTTTTGTTTTTTGGTGTACAAAAAAGAGTTTATCTATCTATCTATCTATCTATATATATATATATATATATAATATAATCAAAAAATCATAACTACCATAAAAATTACTAGGTACTTTTATATGTAGCCAAACGTAATGTAATGAATAACAGTCTTACGGAGGAAGGCTAGGTATACCATCATACAGGATTTTCCTAGTTTGGGTACCTAAGCTTTTCAAATTTGTACTGTACAATGTTAAATGTGACTTGTTCTTAATTTATGTAATATCTAATCTTAAAATAAAATGTTTTTATCAAATGGTGAATCGGACACGTTTTTCTTTTTTTCATTTACTGGAAGGTTATTTACCATAAGCCAATCAAGAACGTTAGCTCGAGAAGCATTTACACAAGCATCATGAAATTGATGTTTTATCCACTAGCATTTGCTGTTCTAGGAAGTATGTGGGAATTACTTTTTTATTTTGATGCTTATTTTCACTCTCTTATGATTATACTTTAACTTGTAATTTTTAATTTGATTCCTATTTATTTTGATTTTAATAATTTGAATCTGCATTTATATAAAAATATGATTTGTTAATAAAACCTATATACTTATGTATTATATGTTTTTATATAATGTAATTTGCTTTTGAAAATTGATTGTTTTTTTTTTTTGTTTTTTTTAATGAATGTTGTATGTTTTAAAATGTATTATAATATTTTTTCTCTATGCTTACTACCTACTAATGTTATCATCATTTCAGCCCACATACATCCACTGCTGAACATAGGCCTCCCCCAATCGACGCCACAAATAGCGATCATCCCACACTCCGTTTCGCATTTAATCGTGGTCGAGAGAGAACTTTTGCGACCTAACTTACGTAAGTTAACTCTATAATTTTGTTGATGTAATTCTAATTTAATATCTTTTGTAAATTTTATTAGTTCCCAGAGTTCTTCTTTTATTAGAATTGCATGGATGACATGCCTATGATCGAGGGGACACTTAGCTGATATTTTTTGATCATTTTTATGTCTAAATGAATTGGTATTTTGTTGGTGTAACTGAATAAATATAAAAAAAAAAAATAGAGAACAACAGAATGAGTCAGTGCTGTGTCGGAATTTGTTCTTTTAGTATATTTCCACCATTTCCAACATCAATATTATATTTTGATTTATATAAGCTGTTACATAATAAGTATCTGCTTAAGTGTATACTTGTGTGTTTTTGAAGGACTTAACGCTTACGATCTAAATAAGCGGTTGCATAACTTTGGAACGGTCTCAGTAAAAACATTTCCTAAAACCTGAAATAAACTTGATTGTTGAATTCTTTTCATGTTTACATAACCATATTTAAACATTGTTGTGCGTAAGGAAATGTATGGATCCTTACTTCCCTTTGGTAAACAATGACCAGTTTAAGAATAACTTTTGTTGCGGAACCGCCTTTTATCCTCTCCCTGCTGTTGACAAAGAGTTAAAAATCAAAACAAGTGGAATATTTCCATTCGTTATATAAAAAGACCATACGAAGGATAACAGCTTTCTTTTGAAACGAAATATGAATACTTTATTGTTTATTATATTATTTATTTTAACAAGCCTCATAGCTCAGTTGGTAGTAACTCTGCCTTCTGCGCTGTAGGCTGTGGGTTCGATTCCCACTCAGAGCAAACATTTGTGTGGTGAATATAGATGTTTGTTCTGTGTTTGGTGATCGTATGTATTTATTAATACGTATGTATTTACAAAAAGTATTTAAGTATTGTACCCGTAGTCTAGTTCCCATATTACAAGCTATGCTTAGTTTGGGGTTAGAGGGCGCTGCGTAAAATTAATGTCGTGTAATATTATATTTATTGTACTTACACTTTTCATACATCTAAGAATATCGTAGAAAAACTGTGCTGTACCTAATTTTAATATTATCTAGTAAAAATCTCCATCTACGAGTACTAAAGACACGCAGCTGAGCAAATTATTGTTTTTAGAATTTTTGTCTGATTTTCAGTTTGTTTGTGCACGCATATTTCCGGAACAGCTTAACTGATTTGGATATGGTTTCGATGATGTGTATATACAACATATCATCGAAAACCAAATCGTATAACATCATCATCATCGCTCAAAAAGTACTACTGCAGAACATGGGCCACGCATAGCTAGCGAGTCAGTCAGTGCTCGCAGTGTTAGTATCTTTGCGCAAACCGCGTAAGGGAGAATTTAAGTGCTTCACACTTAATGAAGCCCTATGTAACTTTTGTGAATATGAGTATTTTTTATAGTGATCTTGAAACGTGTACAGCTTAAGTTTTTAATCTCATCAGTTAGTAAATTATACAACCTAATCGCATTGGCAGCAAAACTCTTTGAGCTTTTACTAAGTCTACACAGTTGAGTCTGTAGTTTACCTCCATGTTATTGTAATTGTGGTTTGCCGATAATGTTGTAAAATCATTAATATTATTTTTATGTGAAGTAGACGTTGTAATATAATAAAGTAATATAAACTCCTGTTAATGTTCCTCCACAGTTCTGCATCGATACAGACGCGACGCTAATGCTATTTTTTTTAGAGCTAGGTCAGGTGAGAGTCATCACGTCTATGGATTAATACTGTCACACTCGCACGGGTCTGTCCAAGGCAGACTTGCATACAAAGCCACAGAACAACCACTTTTCCTACAAGCATATATGTATATATGATTAACTTCAAAGAAAAGAAACTTCAAATTGTATGAACTTACCCTTTTATTTTAAGTTTTTAGTGATGAAGTCGGTTCCTAGGTTCCGGTTTTATTTTTAGCTTTTTTTGTTGTAAAACTTACGACACCACTACGTCTTCAACACCCTATTTAAGAGCTGAATATCACGGGATTTTGAGAAATATTTACACAATGATGGATGGGAACGAAGCTAAATACAAATGACGTAAACAAATGTTAAGAATCGGTTCCTACTATAGTGCAGTGTATAGTAGCTTTCCTTGGCATTGGGGGAGGCCCATGTCCTATGCAGTGGAATTTTATGTAATGATGATGATACAAGTATACAGCATTTATAGCCAGAATGCATCATAAGACTACCTCTCCTTATAGATTCATAATATATTAATATGTATATCTATATATCTATGTTATGTATATGATTATATTTGTTTATATATTATATTTAAAACTATATTCTTAGTAAGTAAATTAAGTATTATTGATAAATATAATATAATTTATGTGTCTTAGTTATATGTTACTTATTAAACTTTATTAAATTGTTATGTACACTATTTCCCAATTTTTTTCTATCTTTTCTCTCTCCACATCACTGGTTTGCTGGAAGAAAACTTTTTTTAGGGTTAAGCTCGCCTTTGCCATGTATTTTAATTTTTAAGTTTTTCTTTGCTATTATGTTTATGTGTGCAATAAAGTATAAATAAAAGACAATTCCACTAAGCTCAAGCAATGCTAGGTTAAATTGTTTTTTTTTACGGAGTTTCGGTGAACTTCGTTATCATCGTCATCTGATGATGAAGCCAAAGGCCTACTCTAGACCTACCGCAAGGCAGGCAGTTCAGTGGGACTACTACGTAATCATCATTACTGCGATCAAAAACACGCCTGACAAGCGTGGTGATTGTGGCAAAATCCTGATAATGATGATGATGATACTAGGAGGTAAGCAGTTCAATAGGTCTACTCTACAGTCCATCAAATCTAAGAAATAAACTTTGACAGCTGTTAGATCAACTTGTTTAGGTATGTGAACCAAATAATCTCCATAGAAAATATCCGATATTAATGAGAAATGACTTTATTCAATAAAAAGTACAATTAAACTAACTATGTACAAAGGAATCAGTCAGATTACCTAAGGACCGTTACAAACGGCCTATAGGTAACTCAACTGTTCCAGACCAGTACCAGACGGAAGCGTGCCCAAGACGCTGGCTGCATTGCCACGCTGAATAGCTATGCTTATTCGCTGGCCTAAATAAGAGCCAACCCTTGGGTGGAACGCCTCAATCAAAAGCCCCGCATTATTTTTTAAAACCCGGAGGGCACCGGCTCCCCACGGACCCAAGGTCTCCACCCCAAAAGGCTCAAATAGGTAGCTCTATCGAGACCACTATATTTGCGCCTTTTGTGATCCTCGGCCGAATCAGCCGCCGCACCAGCCCTAACTGATGTCCCAGGTAGATGAGATGGCGCTAGGGTGTCGACGCAGGTAGCGTCCCACACCAAAGGCCTACCCATTTCCCAAGGGACAACAGTCATACCGTCGGGCCGCTTACCATCATCACGTAACAGACCATTCAGTTCAACAACGGCTGGCACATTGACACTGGTAAAAGCTCGACGGATAATGTCATTAAGACTTGCGTGGCGCGAAATCCTGCCGGCAGACCTTGTGCACGAAAGTCGGTGAAAACCAAATTGATCTACGGCCGCACCGCACCGGCACTGGTGAGAGGCGCAGCATCTTGCACCCAACCGAAGACAAGTGGCAATACGGGAAGTTACAGGATCCATAAGTGTACCGGTATTTTAAGATGGATGTGCTTGCAGCCAAAGACCTGATTCCCACCTGATTCGAGCCTCGTCAAGATAAGAAATTTGGAGTATATTGCCAGGAACAGCCGAAATTGATGGTGTTAGAATTTTCTCAACCAAAGAATGTGTACTATAGACGGAAGACAAGAACGCTGGCAAAGCAACACTAGAAATTTTGCGTATGCCTAAGCCGCCTAATCGAATAGCCAATGAGGCCTGCGACCATGCTTTGTCATCCAACTCAATATTCAAAACCGTGGAAGTTCTTTATTATGTTGTCTAAGACTTCCACCAGCTCACTGTGTTTCCACAGTTGACAACATCGTAAAGCATAAGTAAATTTTGGGACAAAAAGGCAAAATTTTATAATGCTGAAAGCCATATATGAGTTAATTTTTGAAAGTCTGTCCGAAACCTTCATAAAATTTTGAATTTTGTCGTCGACGAAACCCGGTAGGCGGAGTGAACTCTTATCTACAACAGTAATATTGGAAGCCAAAGTCTCAAACTTTTGAATAATTGAATTTCTACCCAAACATGTATCTGAAATGTATATTTCACATTTCGAAAAATTTAGTTCTAAGCCAATCTGCCGAAATGACTAATGACAAAAATCGATATTGATACTTTATAGGTAGGAAACAATCGCTTACTTTTTTGACAAAACTATAAACTCAGATAGAAGATAAATAAATATGTATCGCTTAATTAATACGAAATAAATTATTTCAGCTTACATTTTTTTTCAAGATGGCCACCCACAGATAGACAACAGACTAAATTGGAGGTTGTATTGTACCTACGGAGTGAACTACAACTTCAACTTCTTTATTTTGGCTTGAAACTGTTGTATCGATTGTGCCAGTGACAAGTGACGTATTAAAAGTGTCAAGCATATGAGACACAAAAAATATCGAGGGTGATTCGGTAAAAGTGATTGATTTCTTAAGACAAATTCAATGCCATGACAAAGATAATTGGGAAATCCGGCACTGTATGTGGCAATGTTTGTGACGGCATAATTTTGGAATAGACTATCCTGATAGAATATCATGAAATTTAAACTGAATAGAGATAACGTAAATATAATTTGATGGTCGCGGGGGATTATTGAAAAGTGGGGTAGTTTTTGAGATATTGGGGTTAAAAGAAATTCAATTTTTTCCTTTTCAAAACGACATCAACTTTTGTTTTATGTTAGGAAGGATATTCCATTACGTTATCAACAAGAGAGAGCTCTCTCTCTCGAATACTCAGGTGAATAAAGAGAGTTCGAGATAAAAGTGCTTAAGTGAAGTGAGAAAGGTGTAATGAAAACACACTTTTATCGTTTGTTAATTACGTTATATTTGAGAAATAATATCTGTAACGGAGATTATTTCTCAAATTAAAAAAAAACAGACATCACGAGATCTCAGTTTGCGGCGAATTACTAGAATATAATTATATTTTTTATTTATTTATGTAGGTACCTATATTTATTCATGACAAGTCATTCGAAGAACTACTGAACTAAATTTCGGTCACTAGCGCACTACACCAAACTATCTTACTGAATTTCCGCCAAAAAATCGGTTCGATTAATTAAATTATTTCAATATTTCACCGATTATTTGGAAACTCAAGAATTTTAAACTGTCGCAGCACTACTGTAATAACTTAATGACATAACATTGTCTAACTGTGAACCTCATTTAGAATTTTACTATTTGTGTATGTTTTAAACAAATTTTACGAGATTCAAATATAGATTATTGTACAGGAATGTTTAATAAATATAATTATTTAGAAAGTAAATAATTCTTCGACATAATAAGAATTACTGTTTGTAATATTGGGTGTCTACGTTTGAACAAAGTTTAGCGTAATAAGAAATGCGAAACGTCAAAATGTATTTCTTACATTTGATGGACTATAGTGACCGTAAACTCCACAGGAAAGCAGAATACGCAATTTCATTTACTTGGATGACATATTTTTTCCAGTTATTTTGATATACAAACCAAACTGCTGAACCGATTTTGATGAAACTTCTATGGGACCACCTCGAAAGTATGGGCTATCAAACATAACAAGAATCATCAAAATCAATTTCGAATTGGCGGAGAAATCGAGTAACAAACAAACAATAAAAAAACAAAACAAAAAACATACAGCCGAATTGAGAACCTCCTCCTTTTTTTGAAGTCGGTTAAAAGCACCTATAGTGGCAATTCTGCGACGATATCATTGTCATAGTGAAGCGACTGGTTAAATAAAATCGAGGCCCTGTGCGATAGTATCGCTACCTGAATAGCTTCTGTCGCACGTTGCAAATATTACCGAACCGGCCAGGGGCCTTATTCGCTATGATCTATGTGATTCCTTGCCAACGTGTGATGTCATACCGTTTTCAAAACGTTAAACGCAAAAGTTATTCTTTAACTTAGAGTGAAATAAAAAATAATGAATTCCGCATGCCACAAGGTAGGTTGTCACAGGAAAAACAATAACGTTTTTTACTACACGTGATTCGTTCAAAATCGTATCATGTGGTCTTTTCGAAAATTAATCAGATTTTTATTACTTTGTTTCCAATCTATCTTAAAAAGTAAATATGTATTGAATTTTAAAGTTTCATAAATGAATATCATAGCGAATAAGGGCCCAGAAGTAGTGATGCAGACGTTGAACGAAACGCGCCACTGAATAGCCGCTAGAAGTCGGCGTGCTTGATCTCATAATTATATACAGACCCTATTAACGCCTATGTAGGCTTGAATATAGGACAATCCAATCCAATTCTTTATTTTTTATAACGCCAAGGTACAAGTCAAACACAAAAAATAAAGGTAAGCAAAAGCTATACAATAAAAATAAGAATAAAAAATTGAATTAATAATTTAATAAAAATTAAATATAAGAAATATATTTTTTGTAATTAAATATCTTCTGAAATGCACAAATTACCTACACTTGGAAATGTTGCTCACAAGGTTTTCACCTCTGTCTAGCGCCTATGCACCTTCTCATTTGCATTAAATATCATAATACAAATATAATTAAAAAATAGTTATACAATGAAATCATATAAAATTATATTAAATAATAGGCAATGCGTAGAACTCGTCTACAGAATAAAATGAATTCTTTATGAGCCAAGTTTTATTTGTGGAAGTTGAATCCTTTTTGATCGTGTCAGGCAGTGTTGTAGACCGTATATATCCCCATTATAGACCTCTCCGACTTGCACGGTTTGTGCGCGGGCGAAGACAAGAGCTAAGCCATGCTGTAACTGCCTTTGTGGTCAAGTGTTCAATTGATAGCGGTTCGATCTCCAGAGGAGTACAATATTGTGGTTGGTTTAGTTGGTGCTAGGACTTTGTTTAAATCCGCCTGGCTAGCTACCACCTATAAGCCTACCATACAAGCATACTATAATAAGGTACTACCTATAAGTCTGTCGCCATAATAACAATTCTAAATCCTTGTGTTCCAGCATTCAGAGGTAAGATAACCAGTTCCTCAGACTGTTGAGGATTCCGGGGAAGTGCGCTTCCGTAATATCATTATAACTTGAAACCAGGCAATATGAAGGCCAAGTGCTTCCCCGCCGAACAATTTTTTTATCATAACCATTTTATCAAAAAGAGATAAAATAAATACAAACTCGGCTATCCGTAACTGAATATCCTAACGAAGGTTTGAAAATAGAAGAACGGACGAGACAAAAATAAACAGCCTTTCCAAACAAACAACCCTTTTCGTTTTCTTAGTGTGTTCAAGTTCTTCGTATTATTTTTAAGCCTTTAATGAACCGTAGTTATGAGATGCCCGTTTTTAGTTACATCAGTTCACATCCTGGAAAACCTGTGCGTCGAACGAAGTTTGGTGACCCGCCTCGGTGTCAGATCCAGAGGTCGCGAGTTCGATACCCAGGGGGAGTAGAATATTGTAATTGGTTTGGTTGGTGGTAGGACTCTGTTTAAGTCTGACTGGCTAGCTACCACCGTCTTACCTAATTCTGTCGCAATAACTAAAGTAATAATAAGAGGTAAGATAGCCCTACGTTTGTCGAGGACTCCGGGTGAAGTGCGTTTCCACGTTCGGCCTTATCTTAACATGAAAATCAGGTGAGATGAAAAGCACCTCCCTGTAGTACAACGTAGTACAATAAAAAAAACAAGCTTAGCAAACTTTAAAAGTAAATAAAATAAATCAACCGGCCAAGTGCGGAAACGAAAGCCGAAGGTTCCATATATTGAAAAGTATTTCGTGCTGAACTCTGTTAAGTTACTTGTACCTACCTCACCCAGAAAACATCGATAGCTAGACATTTTTTCATGTGGTGACTGGTATCTAGGTACGTAGTTAATAAGGTACAACTACTTAAAAAAAATGTACTTACAAACTCAACTAGTTTCACAGATAACGCAAATAAGCTGGTAAATGTAGGAGCATGTAATTTGGCATGGAGTTTATTTTAGAGTGAAAGTGAGCAAAAAGAAAGATTTTGAAAATTCAACCCCCGAATTGAATTAGAGGTATAAAGTGTGTTTGCAGCAAGTAAATGAGGGAAAAAATATTAAGGTGTGGGATATTACGATTTAGAAATGTATAGGCACATTTATAAGCATAGAAATTTATATCCGCTTTTTTGGAAACTAAAACTTTTCGCATACGCTAAGGGGATAAAATATGGGATAGGTGCAAGTGCATTCGTATCAGCATTTTTTATTCTTAAGGGTGTAACATGAATTAAATTCAATACATTTATTTCAGACAATGTAATTTTGTTCGTAACAGCACTAATAGGTAAAACTCAAAAATAAATCATAAAATAAAAATATAATTAGTTAGTTACATTATAAATTATACATTCAAATGACACAGAGGTTTCAATAAAAAAAACAACCGATTCATTATAGGACAGTCCCACCTGTCAGACAATGTGTTCAGGATAATGTATTTATGATTCCTATTCTTCTAAGTAAACAAGCCTTATACTTCAGTTGGTAGTTACTCTGCCTTCTGCGCTGTAGGCTTTGGGTTCGATTCCCACCCAGGATAAACATTTATGTGATAAATGTGTGTACTGTGTATGGGTGTTGTATCGTATAGTGGGTATGTATTTATAAAAAAATAGTAGTATTCTATCCGTAATCTAGTTCCCATATCACAAGTTATGCTTAGTTTGGGGCTATATGGCGCAGTGTGAAATTAATGTCCTGTAATATATCCTGTAATATTAAATATGCGCATCTCTTACGGACTATGGCATGAAAACCGTCCAATATTTTTTCCGCAAACGTACCTGACGCACTACAAAAACCAGGCAGTCCCATCAGCACCCTGAACGCATTAAAATTAACACGTGTACGCTTAAACTCATCACAATTGCTCACTGAATAAATATATTTGACATTGACTTTGACTTTGCCAAAGTCAAATATATTTATTCAGTAAGATTTTTAGGATCACTTTGAAACGTCAAATCTACCGCCTGTTCGGAATCGCGACCAGCACACAAGGAGAAAGGCAAGAACCTCGGGCTAGTTTTTTTTTTTTTCATGATCCATTACAATAGCTTAAAATTATCTAATACTAATTACAATTTATTCACTGGAGCAAATTCATTTTTTTAATGCTAGGCTTTCTTATCTTCTAGGTAATCTGAAATTTTATAATAAGCTTTCCTGGATAGCTTTTGTTTTACAAAAATTTAGAATTTATTATTTGACAAGCTTAGCACATCACTTGGCAATTTATTATAAAAGCGTACAGTTTGCCCTATAAACGATTTATTAACCTTATGGAGCCTAGTTGTGGGAACAGCTAGTTTATTCTTATTTCTAGTATTATTATTATGTTTATCAGAGTTTTTATCAAATAATCTTATGTTTTTACGCGCTTACATAATATTTACATAAATATATTACAATACAATATTGGCAGGGCATAGTCTAAATAAATATTTCCTTAAACTTGTTTCTTTATGAATCTCTGGGACCCATTTTGTAAACGTCTGTGAGAAAACGTCTTCTTTACAGAATATGCTGCAGAACTAAGTCTTTTCGCCAGTTTACCTATGCGTGGGCCCCATTGAAGTTTATTATCTAGGGTTAATCCCAAAATTACAGTGGTTTTGACTAATTCTATGTTTTCCTCTTTAACTTTTACACTAGCAAAGAATACAGCATACTCCTGAATAAGCATGCTCAAAGCAAACAATTGGCCCCACGTGCTATTGAAACGCAGGCTCTCGGCCAAAATGGAAGCTTTGCAAGCAAATACAAATCTAAACAGTCGCAACTGTAGTTCCCTACAGTTGCAAAGTTAGATATAATAGAGACAGTTCTATCCGTACACGATTCAATAGAATAATAGAACACGCGTGCTTAATTTCTGAATTCTGTTTGGCTACCAATCCAAAAATATTAACAGGTTAGCCCTCTTGGGTATTGAACCATAAAACCTTAAACCGTCCGGGTTTAAGGTTTTATGGATCCATAGCAAACTATTAATTAGATACATGGTTAAGTTGATACATCTATCTTTGAACACATTACCTACTATCTTCAAATCATACAGTTTACGTATAGCGTCTCCATGAAACAGATATGCATGACTGTACTTCAGGCTTAAACAAGGTGCCTCATCACTTAAGACTACACAACAATTATCTGTACATGTACCAAATAATCTAACACATAACTACCTATATATGTTAACATACCTAAAGATAGACCATTTATAAATTACACTTACGTTATTGAATTACCTTTTAGATTAGAACCTATGTGAGCCTATTTACAAGAAATAAATGTTTTCTTTTTTAAACAAACATGACATAATCTAATTTACGTTTTATTTATATATTATTATAGCCATGCGTTTGACCACCAGCTAACTTGAAAAATTAAGCAGGAAATGATGCCTAAGATGCGCTTGTGTAAAAGGTAAATGAGTTTTATGAGTGAAACCTATTCATGAGGTTTCATGGTTTCATTTCAACCTACTCATGAATTGAAGACTCCAATATTGTACCAGTATTAAATACTCTAGAGACACATAACCCTCCTTCTGAGACAGTTGGATTAAAATAATGCGAATATCCCATATCACCTTTCTTTATTCCTTATTGTACACATAAATTTAAAAATGATTCAGAAAAATTATGTACTTGATGAGCCTTATGACCCTTGATCATAAAGAGAGGTTGCAATAAAATGGATAGATAAGGTGTACCTACATATATACATTCCATAAAGAGCAAGCCTCATAGCTCAGTTGGTAGTAGCTCTGCCTTCTGCGCTTTAGGTTGTGGGTTCGATTCCCACCCAGGACAAACATTTGTGTGATGAATATAGATTTGTTCTTTGTTTTTCTGTGTTTGGTTCTTGTTGTATCATATAGTACGTATGTATTTACAAAAAGTATTTAAGAGTTCTATCCGTATTATCCTCAGTTCGTTGAGGATTCCGGGTGAAGTGCGCCACCTTCAGCCTTCTTATTCTTCTTATTCTTATTCTGAGTTGGGGTGACCAAGGCCTGCACTGACGTCCCGCTGTGGGGTGTATTGTGCATTGTCTCCTTGGTTTTAACTAACCCTACCCCAGCCAGCCCAGCTCCTTAAAATACCGGAGCAGAACTTTGGGTTGTAGGTGGTACTTATTTAGCGCCTGAGTATGCAGCAGCGAAAATGAAAATGACATGATGCTTGCTCCAAGCCGGGGCCAATTATTCCCCTAAGTCCCGTCTTCTCCCTTGTTGATTCTGTAGCCGAGCAGTGAAGGATCACACGCTCTATTGTTTCCTCCTCCTGTAAGCAGCCCCGGCAGAGAGGACTGTCCGTGACTCCAGTTTTGAACTGGTGGTAGTTCAGGTCGCAGTGACCTGTGATGATGCCTACCATCAGTCGTAGATCACTGCGTTTCATTTTGATAAGAATATTCGATAATTTCTTATTCGTACCTGGGAACATCATCTTTGATATCCTACAGTCCTTCCTTTTCTCCCACAGCTTTTTGTGTTCCATATCAGAGTATAGTTTCAGTCTTTTCTTTATTTCCATCGTTGATGGTCTTGTTAAGCTGAGGTCGCGGTCGCTGGGTGCAACATTTGCTCCTGCTCTGGATAACTTGTCAGCTTTATGTTTCCTGGGCACTTGCCGTGGCTCTTAGTCCAGTGTATGGTGACATCATGCTCTGCGGCGAGTTTCTGCAGCGCTAAGTGACACTCTACCACCGTTGCTGACCTTGTGTCCGGTCCACGAAGTGCATTCATTACTGAAACACTGTCGGTTGTAAAAATAAATTATTTTTTAAGTTTGAGTTACTGTTTGAAGTAGTCGGTGCAGACTCAATTAACTCCTGTATGTCTGTAGCTGCTAGTGCGAGGCATATGGTCTCTGCTTGAAGAGCCGTAGTCGTGTCGTTGAGAGGCTGGGATGTTGAGAGTCCTGCTTCAGGGCAGTGATAACCACAGCCTGCTCCACTCGAGTTTCTCGCCCCGTCTGTGTAAATGTTGTAGGTTGTCCCATATACAGGGCTTGGGAGTTTCCGTTCTTGTGTTGCGACTGTGTAGTTTTTATTTTTTAGATAAGTTGTGACCACCCTGTCCGTGCCATACTTGGCTTCCGGAATAATATTGGTGGCCCTGTCTAGTATTGTGCAATGAGTCGTTGTCCTGTTATGACATTTCCATTGTCTTGTGGATCTAATTGTTAGGGTTGCCGCCATGGCTTCTTGCTGCATATGCAGATGCAGCGGGGTCAGTCCTAGAATGGAGTCCAATGCTGCTGATGGGTTGCTCTTTGAGCACCCGCTGATTAGTGAGTAGGCTAGTCTTTGTACTTGCGGTAGCCGATCGCTGTAGTAACGGCCAACTAGGCAAGTTCTTGGCCACCAGACTACTGCACCGTATGTCAGTACAGGACGTAACATAATTTCGAACAACCAGAGACCAGAGAGTTTTGGTTTTAGACCCCAGTCTTTTCCTACACCGGGGTGCATTGCCATAGCACGTTTGTGGCTTTTGCAGTGACATGTTCTAATTGTTTGTTCCATAGGAGTTTGCTGTCCAGCCATATTTCTAGGTATTTGATTTCTTTGCTCAGGGTCAGATTCGCCCCAAATAGCAATAAAGTTTTGAGTATTGGCAGCTTCATCTTGCGAGTGAAGAGAACTACCTCTGTTTTACTGGGATTCATAGACAGGCCGTGTCTGTGACACCACGACTCAACTGTCTTCATTGCTTTTTGCATTATGTCACGTAGCGTCGATTCAAACAGACCCGAGACCATAATGGCCATATTATCCGCATATCCAACTGTATGAACTCCATCTCTGTTCAGTAGATCCAGGAGTTCGTTAGCAACTAGCACCTAGAGGTGATAGAACCCCACTCTGTGGGCATCCTTTTGTTACCACACACCTGGCCTTCGCTGAACCTTCTATGATGGCTGCCCTGTTTGACAGCATTTGTTGTATCCATTCATTTAGCGATTCATTGACGCGAAGGTAAAGGTAGAAGGTAGTTTTGTCAAAGGCACCCTCGATATCTATGAATGTGACGAGACATGACTGTTTGTCTGACCTTCGGCCTTATCTTATCTTGTTACCAGGTGAGATGAAGGCCAAGCGCGTCCCCGTCGTACAATAAAAAAAAAAAACTAGTTCCCATATTACAAGCTATGCTTTGTTTGGGGCTAGATGGCGCTGTGTAAAATTAATGTCCTGTAATATTATTATTATAAAATAAAAAAATCATCGTCATCAGTCTTAGTTTTCGTATGTTTGTCAATCAAAATATTGACGAAAGTATAATTATGTCATAGTGTTTATTAATACGGGTGACAGCAGTCACCCGTATTATGAAACGCAACACAGATTGGTGCTTTTATTACCATAATGGTAATTTGTATCAATTCAGGGTCTATATTCTCATAACAGCCAATCTAGGCTTGTGCATTGATCGAGTGAAATGAGATTAAGGTACCTACAGACGAGAATCTTTTCTGAAATCACATGAGTAGTTTACCATCGGTGTTTTATTATGTAAATCGGGTCCCACGCACTGCTATTTCGGTAATGAGTGACGAATAAATTATGTACAGAGTGATTTCGCAGATTCATGTTGTCAACGTCGCTGTGCATTCGTCGAGCTGTCCGAACTACCGTTGCGAAACTGTGACGTAATAATAAGTTTCGCTTTACACAACGCCTTCGACAATCAACGGAACAATGAAATTCTATTTCGCTCCCTTTTATACACACAAACCGCAATTACAGTGGAATCAGAGATGTGTAACCGTATAAAAAAAATAAAAAGATCATATGCTCACTTCATTCGAACAGGGTACGATTACGGCTTTTGAAAGGCGCGAAGGTTAAAGTAACCATAAACACGTTCACTTTTTAAAATTGTTTAAAACGAGTATGAATATTGTCCGATGTAAAAAGTACCTCAATGTTCCAAGTCCTTCGTGATGAGGGAAGATGAAGTCAACTTCGCTTCGTAATGAGTTCATTATACAAATTTACAATGAATTCTAATTATGCGCAAGAAGCTAAACCTTGAATTTTTATTAGGGTTCAGGGTCGAAGCTAAGGATTAGCAGTAACAGGAGTAGGTAAGTACCTGTAACTTAGCCTTGCTGGTAGAAGTGACTACCTATTATTATTATAGTGAATACCTAATTTGTTTATTTAATTATTATTATTATTACACCAGTGTCAATGTGCCAGCCGTTCTTGAACCGAATGGTCTGTTACGTGATGATGGTAAGCGGCCCGACGGTATGACTCTTGTCCCTTGGGAAATGGGTAGGCCTTTGGTGTGGGACGCTACCTGCGTCGACACCCTAGCGCCATCTCATCTGCCTGGGACATCAGTTAGGGCTGGTGCGGCGGCTGATTCGGCCGAGGATCACAAAAGGCGCAAATATAGTGGTCTCGACAGAGCTTACCTATTTGAGCCTTTTGGGGTGGAGACCTTGGGTCCGTGGGGAGCCGGTGCCCTCCGGGTTTTCAAAAATATTGCGGGGCTTTTGATTGAGGCGACACGTGACCCAAGGGCTGGCTCTTATTTAGGCCAGCGAATTAGCATAGCTATTCAGCGTGGCAATGCAGCCAGTGTCTTGGGCACGCTTCCGTCTGGTACTGGTCTGGAACAGTTGAGTTACCTATAGGCCGTTTGTAACGGTCCTTAGGTAATCTGACTGATTCCTTTGTACTTAGTTAGTTTAATTTATTGAATAAATGTATAATTATTATTTATAACCTTACTGTTGTTAAAATAGATCGTGTATGCAGGCAGTTTTCTTTTATTTTCAGTTGTCGAACCCTAAACAAGGGTACTTATTTTTATAGATTCCACAACCTACAGCGCAGGTTAAAGGAGTGTAGTGCAATGTGTGATTGAACTGTTAACAATACTATACAAACGGAACAGAGTTATGTTATGTAACAATGTGTAAAATCTCAATTGAATATTTGATTTAGTTTTTTTGGTTTTTGTACAATCAGCCAAGCCGTTAAATGAGAAAATAAAAGAGTTTATGCAAATTAAATATTTAAAATTAATTGATTAACCTATGTGCCCATATGATATTCGCGGTCAATCAATGGCGTGGCAATTCTCAGGAAAATAATTATAATAACAAAACAAACGAAAGCTCTTTTCAACTTACCACTTTTTTAATTCTACAATTAAATTTCTATAAGTATGGCAACAATTGATTAACAAAAAAATACTACATATTACTATTTTCAGTCAAACTTAAAGTTCTAAACATATTTTCTACCAGCGGCATCTCAAATCTAGTGCCCTCCATTCCTAGTCCGTACGGCGTGTTTGCCAACGTTCGCAAATAGTAGAGCCCTTGACTTGCAGTGGATGATCCGTAACCCAACACTGCAAAAACTTCACTCTCACACGCATTTGACTGAAAATGTTTCCAACTCTGACACCGGATCCCCAAAAATGATTTCGGTATTCTCACACTCTCTGTATACACTTGCGCCGCTCGCAAATGACTACACGACGGCATGAGACAGCCCGGCTGATGAGGGCCACCTCCGTTTATATAAAAGTCCGCATGCCCCAACGGCTCTATGACACCTTGAACTAATCTATTTGAATGTACAATATCCACATAGGTAGCATCTATTTTATCTAGTCTTTGATCACTGAGAGCGTATGAAAAGCACGGCCCGGCCGGGTCCAATCCTGTGATGCGACCTAAACTCTGACCTTTGTACCGCCGGAAATATTTACCCGCCCACCCGGCAATGTGTGCACCCAAGCTTATACCCAATAAATGAAAATCTTCAGCGTTCACTCCAAAACTTTCGAGATTGGCAAGCAAATTGCCGAGTCTTTTTCCAACGATTCGCGCGTTGTGAGCCGACAAAATGTATCCTTTGTCTATCATTTCTTCAGCGTCTACCAGCAGCACATTGAACATTTGTGTGTCGTTTTTTTTCTTCTCGTTGTAAGCTTGCGCTAAATCCAATGGCACACGAGAGCGTGAATTGTCTTTGAAACCGTGTATGATAATTTTGGTCTGTTTCGTTATATCATAGATAGATGGTCTTGCTAATGCGCTGAAAGCTTCGTCGATCGGAAACGTCCTGACCGTGTCACCGTCCAACTGTACTATTTTCATGGTCTTAATCAATTTGCTTTGATCATTCGTCGAACTGTAACGAAGGTCCATGATGGCTCTACCTGCGAAATAAAAGCGCGTTTTACTCTAAGTATGTTCACAATCGGTTCTCGATAGAAGGTAAATTATACGTCTACTTACATGCACTAGACATCTTGACGTAAACAGTCTCTGCGAAGGTTAGGTCTGCGGTACCCTGGCTGGCGCGCACAGCAGCCGGCTGGCTGATCGCAATCCCCAGCACGACAACACTGAACGACACCGCTAAGTACATGGTCCGACCTCTCAGCTATCGCGGTTACTATGCCACTGGCCTCAGAGAGAAAGGTTCTTCGTTAACTTTAACAGTGTTGGTGGGGATTATCTGGTTCGATATTGTACGTGCACTTGGCTTTACAAGGTCTTCGGCCGTTGTATGTTATTTAATGATACACTTGATTGGCGGTAATCTAATGTTTACCGCTTGTCTGTGTAAATAGTATCTCATGATTTCATCGGCAAGTGCACAGCATACTTCAGAAAATGATCGCTGTTCGTACCATGAATAGGTAGGTATGGATGGCTCATAGGTTTTCAGGTCAGAGATTTAAACTTGATTGATCACTAGCTCTCGCCCACAAAGTCGCGACCATCGACGAATGCCATCCTCAATTCACGAACGCTGTTGGTTTTTTCTGTATATTGTGCTTTGGGTCTACGTACTATGGAACTTGGTAAGAGTATCGCTATCGATTCAAAAATAAATCTAAATATAGGCCTTATTTGGTTTGTAGTTTTCTTAAGTGCGCTGCCCCAGCAGGAAAGAATGTACTAGAAGGAATTGAGTTTAACTTATTAGGATGTGATGTAATGACCCATGGATGTAACGGAAAAGTCTAATCTGAGTGAAAGTTGTTCCAGCAGGAAGATTCTTAACGAATGATCGCAGATTAAATAACTTAAAAGAAACATGACATTAATTTCACACAGCGCCATCTAGCCCCAACTAAGCATAGCTTGTAATATGGGAACTAGATTGCGGATAGAATACTAAAATCCTTTTTTTTTTGTAAATACATACTTGGGGCTAGATGGCGCTGTGTAAAATTAATGTCCTGTAATATGTCTATATATATGTCTGTATATATGTCTGTATGTAATGTCCTGTATTTATTTATCATACAATACAACACCCAAACAAACATCATCACACAAATGTTTGTCCTGGGTGGGAATCGAACCCACAACCTACAGCGCAGAAGGCAGAGTTTGTTATGTATATAAAACTTACCGCCTCTGTGGTCTAGAGGCTCGCCCACTGGCGTCAGATCCAGAGGTCCCGCGTTGGATCCCCAAAGTGTACAATATTGTGCTTGGTTTAGTTGGTGGACTTTGTTTAAGTCCGCCTGGCTAGCTACCATTTTACCTAATTCTGCCTAATTCCGCCATAATAACAATTCTTAAAAAAAAATGTGTCCGTATGGTATCCTCAGTTTTTTGAGGATTCCGGGTGAAGTGCACCTCCACCTTCGGCCTTATCTCAACTTGTTACCAGATGAAATTAAGGCCAAGCGCTTCCCCGTCGTACAAAAAAAAAAGATTCCCTGAACTGTGATCTACTGTTTGAAATTACACTCAAAATCACTAGCGAGAAGGCTTATTACTGGCTTTCCGACCAAATTCGACTGACTTATAAAAAGCGACAAATTCATATATAGCAAAGCCCATTCGGGCCACGTGACCTTCATATTCTGGCTTTGAATTCTCTTAATATTAGCTTGGAGGCTAGATTTTCTCTTCTCAACTAAGTATTTTTATTCGATAATGTAAAGCCTGTGTCCATGATGAAAAAACAACTTTACCTAATTATAATAAATATGTAGATGAGATATCATGTAAACGCAGGTGATTACATCATACCCGCGCGGGCAAAATGTGATTTCAATTTAGAACCTCAACATTGAAAATTATGACCAAAGAGACCCACACAATAAGATCTCATTCGTATTCCTGAACTAATCTGCACATTTTGCTTTTTATTTTATCGCAGAAAGAGTGAAATGAAGAGCATTCTCCTCGGTGATAAAGCTGTCGTTGTCTTGGGCATGCTCATACTGCTCTCTGCATTCAAATAAGTACTCAGATACTCTGTCGCTACGCTCGTGAGTTAACTGTACAATCCTTCGTTACGGTCGGGATATAAGCATGCCCGTGACGTAAGGCACTGCTTTATTCCATTGGTTAAGTATCTGTTATATGTTATTATTAAGTCTTTTCGACTAGGAATGTGAATGTGGAAGCGCACTTCACTCGGATTCCTCAACAAACCGAGGAACTGGCTATCTTACCTCTGAATACCGGAACACAACAATTTAGGAATGGTTGATAAGTCCAAAGAAGTAGGTAAGATGGTGGTAGTTAGCCAGGCGGACTTAAACAAAGTCCTCCAACTAAACCAAGCACAATATTGTACCTCTGGATCTGACGCCAGTCAGCGAGCCTCTAGCGCACATCTGATCAATTTCATATCATAAAAAACACAACTTCGATAATGAGTTAAACCGAAGAATCCAGCTGAGCTGGGCAGCATTTGGGAAACTTCGTCAGTTCTTCTCGTCTTCCATCCCGCAGTGCCTGAAGACTAAAGTCCTCAACCAAATGTGTGATGATGGTGTGATGACCTACGCTGCCGAAACGTGGACCCTTACAATAGGGCTAGTCCACAAATTGAAAGCACTCAGCGAGCGGGCTCAGTGGCGCACCTTGGGAGAGACCTATGTCCAGCAGTGGACTGCGATAGGTCGATGATGATGATGATGATGATTATTTAGCATAGCTGTTCAGCATGGCAATGCAGCCAGTGGCTTAGGCATGTTTCCGTCCGGTACTGTACTGGTCTAGTACAGTTAAGTTACCTTTAGACTATCTGTAAAGGTCCTTATGTAACCCGACAGCTTCCCTTGTATAGTGATTGTTTAATTTTAGGTTTTTGTGAATAACTATGTTATAATATTAACTCTAATACGGTAATTGTCAGTGAACACCTGCTTTTCATAAATATTGTGCTATTTAACATTTACATGGAAGGAAATACTTAAGCTCTTGCGGCGACCAAAAAAAATGTTTTTTCAGATCATGTAAGATCTCAAATCTACCGCCTTTTTGGAATCGTAACCAATTAGAAACGCAAGAAACTCGGGCCAGTAAGTTTTTTGATAATCCATTCAATAGTTAGTTTTAGTACAGTTTTAAATTATTGAAATACATCATAAACTTAAATACTTTGTACTATATTAAACTATTTATTATTATCAAACTACTTTATGGGCAGGTATTTAACACTGAGAAATCACCATTTAACTGCCAACTGGTAACACGAGTTCTTATCGTTGATAAAAACACACGATGATGTAGGCTCAAAGATAACTATTTATTTGTATTTTGAATGAACACTAGTAAGATGCCTTAGTGTAGGAACGTACTACTTATGCAACCGCGGTTAGCCTGTTAGCCAATTAAACCAATAAATATCTACCCCATTGCAACTTCGCATATACCTAAGAAAATGTTTTCATTGTTCATATCTGTTACAAGACTGTTTATCATAAAAAATCGAGCAACGAATGTTCAGAATTCATTTTTAAAACGTATTATTTCACGTTTTTCACGTAACGCGTAAAATGTAACGGCTTTATTATTGTCGAGGTGGTATGCTTGTCTGAAGTCATTGTCGGCACGTGTCCGGTTAGCATTGTGCGTGAAATCACCTGAAGTGGGAGATTCCTCGACCTTTGTCCCTGCCAATAATGGCCAATTTGAAAAATATATTGGCATGATTTGCTGTCACAAAAAACATATAGTCTTTAGGTTCCTCCGCGCCGGGTTCGTATGTAAAGTAGGCACTTAGGTAGGTATTAAACTGATTTGAATCCCGATGTACAATATTCTCACAATTAACACAATAATTAAATATTAATTTACAGCAATAGATATTATTATTATGTAATGCTATGTTAATCTCTAATAATAGATATTATTATTATATAATGAAATATTAATCTCTAGTAATAGAGCTTATTATTCAATAATAAAATATTAATGTCCAGTAATAGAGATTATTAAGTATTTCATGTTTTAAAAATGTATCCAAGAGAAATTTGATCACCTCAATAGGTTTAGTGGGCATTAAACAAAAACATTAAAGGATTCCTTACCCGACGGGTACACACGGGACCTTATTACTATTTCCATCCGTCTGTTTATCGGCGGGCTGTATCTCATGAGCCGTAATAAGTAGACAGTTGTCATTTTACTAAGTGTGTATTATTACAATAAATAATATAAATAAAGTTAAATTCAAAACGTGATTATTTGCCTTTTATTGTGGGTCGGAACCCTTGGTGAGCGTGTTCACACTTGGCCGGTTTTCAGCTTTAATAATGATAATAAGCAAATAAAGTTCCCATATTTAATGTCGGTGGGTCTTTTCGATTGCTTATTGTTTCGTCGGTTCTTGCTGATTTGTTAGGTACATTTGCATCTCGGCTTTATTCGGTATGTTCCCTAACGAGCGCGACATTCAAACGACAAGCTTATTACATATTCAACTCAACATATACTCAAGTACACTGAGGAGCACAATAAATCATTGACCACCACGGTAAAGTCTCGTACCTATAATATTTTAAGTTTACGGTACAACCAGAATAAAAAACGAAGAAGAAGAAAAAGACGAAAGTGCATAAATTAATTCAATTTATTTTAGAAGCTGCTGTAGGTATCAGTTATGTATTATAATCACATATATACACGATACAATACAATACAAATGTTTATATCTTTAACCTATTCAATATAATATAATTGAGTTTGGTTGGATAGACACATAATGTTTTTTTCCCAGAGGGGTGGAGGGGCAGTGATAAGTTAACATAATCCTGGCCAATGATATCAGTAATTATACATATGATATCAGAAACCCAAGGCTCGTGAGGTTTACTTGATGCCAGAACTGCAAGTATCGTCGTCAAATGTATTTTGTGGGCAATTTGTAGGCAAGAATATATATCCATTGATTGGCCAATTAAAATTATTTCGATCTGTGTGTTGCGGATTCTTGAAACCGAGTTTAGTTTTATTTTATTTCGAAAAGTTAATCAAAGCTAAAGTTTGTCTTGGGGAAGCAATCCTTGAAACTTGCGAGTGGCGATGCGGGAGCGGAGCGCTAAGCCGAGCCACTATAAACTGGCCAAGTGCTTACATCCTCACCGAGGGTTCCAACCCACATTTCAAAGCAAAAAATCACGTTTCTCTTACAGTGCCCCTTTAATTTTTAAAGTTCCCTATACTCTATAAAAATCCTCTCATCATTTTTTTCTAACGTGATTTTCGATCCGCACGCCCAGAGATATGAAATTGAAGTTAAATTAAAAATAGGTATATAGATCCCATAGTAACTAGGTATACATTACTGTCTCACTGATTCCACCTGGTACGTACGCAGACAATTCCACTTACACGGCTTGCATTATAAGAAGTTAATTCATTCAATTGAATTATCTATGAACATATCCATAGTTAATGTTGTTTAGATACAAAAATATTACAATCGTTCAGATACAAAAATATTACAAAACAAAATAAAATAAAATAAACACATAGCAGAAAGCAAAATACAACCATCTAATCAATTATAAATACTATGACCCTCAAATGTAATGTAACGCCGATGGTTATTTTGAGAGCAGAAATAAAACAGAGTCCTAAAAGTAGTAAGAAAGTTAATCGATAAACATCCCTTAAGTATAGTGTGAAGTGATATTTAATACCACTTACTAAATACTTAACACTCGCAAGTTTCAAGGATTGCTCTTCCGAGACAAACGATAGCTTTGATTTACTTCTCAAAGTAAAATAAAACTAAAACCGGTTTAATGAAAATGCAACACAGATCGAAATTATTCTAAATTGATATTCAAGATTTATATATATATATTATATATTGATATAAATAAAAACATTTGATGTGATTTAATTACAGTGTCGTGAATGATATCAAATAACTGTGAACAAACAACAACTAAAAACCAAAAAAAAACATTTATTATTCATAAATATATGTAATACATGCACATTATTGTATCATTGAGTTTAACTGAGGTGTATATTATTTGTACATATTAATAATAAATTTTTACTTGAGTTATCTTTCATAGACCTCAAAACGTGCAAAACACACACTTTAACATGGCAAAAAAGTACATACTCTGTGAAAAGTTTAACTGCCTTCCTAATAAGGTTAATGGCATACTGCCCGCAGATATACAGAGTTACGGACTGACAGCGATGTGTGTGAACCTAGCAGATCATTTTTCAGCAGATCAAAATTTTATGAGAGTTCTATTCCCATGCAGGTGAGTTCTATAGTTCCTGAAACTTTTTAGAAATAGTTCTGGCGATTTCAGCTGAAAAAAGTTAACTGAAAATATGCTCTGCTAACTTCCCGTAGCAGATCATTTTCGTCAGATCGTCAAAATAACGCAAGGTATTTACGGATATAGGTTCGTTCAATAGTTCCTGATACTTTTTAAAAATAGTTCTGTCGATTTTACTACCAAAAAAAATCATAGAAGTTTTTTTAAAAAAATATTTTTTTCTTAAAAGTATAGCAAAATATTGTAGTAAAATGGCTAAATTGAAGCGTATCAAGAAAATATCATAATTATAAAATAAAAAAACACAATATACACTCAGGTAACTAAAAAACATGACACAATACTCCCAAAAAAATCACAGCAGATCAAGGGTAAGTTGAGAGAAAATCATTCTGGTCACCGAATTTCAATAAAATATTGTGACAAGAACAAACGCTGTAGAGTATAGAACTCTTTTGTTTCACATAAACTAGGCTGTCAGTCAGTGAAAACAGTCCAAAACATACCCGGAACTCACATGAAAATATCAGCAGAGCAGGGGTATATGTTAAAAGAAAATTATTCTGGTAATCAAATTTCAAAAAAATATTGTGACAAGAAAAAACGCTGTAGAGCCTAGAACTCTTTTGTATTATATAGAATAGACTAATTGTCAATGAAAACGGTCCAAAACTTACCCAGAACTCACAAGAAAATATCAGCAGAGCAGGGGTATTTGTTAAAAGAAAATTATTCTGGTAATCAAATTTCAAAAAAATATTGTGACAAGAAAAAACGCTGTAGAGCCTAGAACTCTTTTGTTTTACATAAATTAGGCTATAAGTCAATAAAAACGGTCCAAAACATACCCAGAACTCACATGAAAAAATTAGCAGAGCAGGGGTAAATGTTGAAAGAAAATTATTCTGGTCATCAAATTAAAAAAAAATATTGTGGCAAGAATAAACGCTGTAGAGGCTAGAACTCTTTTGTTTTATATAGAATAGACTGTTTGTCAATGAAAACGGTCCAAAACTGACCCAGAACTCTCAAGAAAATATCAGCAGAGCAGGGGTAAATGTTGAAAGAAAATTATTCTGGTCACCGAAATTCAAAAAAATATTGTGACAAGAAGCTAAGACGTAGAGCCTAGAACTCTTTTGTATTATATAGACTAGACTGTCAGTCAATGAAAACGGTCCAAAACATACCCAGAACTCACAAGAAAATATCAGCAGAGCAGGGGTATATGTTCTAAGAAAATTATTCTGGTCATCAAATTTTAAAAAAATATTGCGGCTAGATGCTAAGACGTAAGGCCTAGAACTCTTTTGTTTTACATAGATTAGACTGTCAGTCAATGAAAACGGTCCAAAACATACCCAGAACTCTCAAGAAAATATCAGCAGAGCAGGGGTATATGTTATTAGAAAATTATTCTGGTCATCAAATTTAAAAAAAATATTGCGGCTAGATGCTAAGACGTAGAGCCTAGAACTCTTTTGTTTTACATAGACTAGACTGTCAGTCAATGAAAACGGTCCAAAACATACCCAGAACTCTCAAGAAAATATCAGCAGAGCAGGGGTATATGTTATAAGAAAATTATTCTGGTCATCAAATTTAAAAAAAATATTGCGGCTAGATGCTAAGACGTAGAGCCTAGAACTCTTTTGTTTTACATAGACTAGACTGTCAGTCAATGAAAACGGTCCAAAAAATACCCAGAACTCTCAAGAAAATATCAGCAGAGCAGGGGTATATGTTATAAGAATATTATTCTGGTCATCAAATTAAAAAAAAATATTGCGGCTAGATGCTAAAACTTAGAGCCTAGAACTCTTTTGTTTTACATATACTAGACTGTCAGTCAATGAAAACGGTCCAAAACATACCCAGAACTCACAAGAAAATATCAGCAGAGCAGGGGTATATGTTATTAGAAAATTATTCTGGTCATCAAATTTAAAAAAAATATTGCGGCTAGATGCTAAGACGTAAGGCCTAGAACTCTTTTGTTTTACATAGATTAGACTGTCAGTCAATGAAAACGGTCCAAAACATACCCAGAACTCTCAAGAAAATATCAGCAGAGCAGGGTTATATGTTATAAGAAAATTATTCTGGTCATCAAATTTAAAAAAAATATTGCGGCTAGATGCTAAGACGTAGAGCCTAGAACTCTTTTGTTTTACATAGACTAGACTGTCAGTCAATGAAAACAGTCCAAAACATACCCAGAACTCTCAAGAAAATATCAGCAGAGCAGGGGTATATGTTCTAAGAAAATTATTCTGGTCATCAAATTTAAAAAAAATATTGCGGCTAGATGCTAAGACGTAAGGCCTAGAACTCTTTTGTTTTACATAGACTAGACTGTCAGTCAATGAAAACGGTCCAAAACATACCCGGAACTCTCAAGAAAATATCAGCAGAGCAGGGGTATATGTTATGAGAAAATTATTCTGGTCATCAAATTTAAAAAAAATATTGCGGCTAGATGCTAAGACGTAGAGCCTAGAACTCTTTTGTTTTACATAGATTAGACTGTCAGTCAATGAAAACGGTCCAAAACATACCCAGAACTCTCAAGAAAATATCAGCAGAGCAGGGGTATATGTTCTAAGAAAATTATTCTGGTCATCAAATTTAAAAAAAATATTGCGGCTAGATGCTAAGACGTAGAGCCTAGAACTCTTTTGTTTTACATAGATTAGACTGTCAGTCAATGAAAACGGTCCAAAACATACCCAGAACTCTCAAGAAAATATCAGCAGAGCAGGGGTATATGTTCTAAGAAAATTATTCTGGTCATCAAATTTAAAAAAAATATTGCGGCTAGATGCTAAGACGTAGAGCCTAGAACTCTTTTGTTTTACATAGATTAGACTGTCAGTCAATGAAAACGGTCCAAAACATACCCAGAACTCTCAAGAAATTATCAGCAGAGCAGGGGTAAATGTTGAAAGAAAATTATTCTGGTCACCGAAATTCAAAAAAATATTGTGACAAGAAGCTAAGACGTAGAGCCTAGAACTCTTTTGTATTATATAGACTAGACTGTCAGTCAATGAAAACGGTCCAAAACATACCCAGAACTCTCAAGAAAATATCAGATTTCAAAAAAAGATCATCAAATTTAAAAAAAATATTGCGGCTTGATGCTAAGACGTAGAGCCTAGAACTCTTTTGTTTTACATAGATTAGACTGTCAGTCAATGAAAACGGTCCAAAACATACCCAGAACTCTCAAGAAAATATCAGCAGAGCAGGGGTATATGTTATAAGAAAATTATTCTGGTCATCAAATTTAAAAAAAATATTGCGGCTAGATGCTGACCAGAATAATTTTCTTTCAACATTTACCCCTGCTCTGCTAATTTTTTCATGTGAGTTCTGGGTATGTTTTGGACCGTTTTTATTGACTTATAGCCTAATTTATGTAAAACAAAAGAGTTCTAGGCTCTACAGCGTTTTTTCTTGTCACAATATTTTTTTGAAATTTGATTTCCAGAATAATTTTCTTTTAACATATACCCCTGCTCTGCTGATATTTTCTTGTGAGTTCTGGGTAAGTTTTGGACCGTTTTCATTGACAATTAGTCTATTCTATATAATACAAAAGAGTTCTAGGCTCTACAGCGTTTTTTCTTGTCACAATATTTTTTTGAAATTTGATTACCAGAATAATTTTCTTTTAACATATACCCCTGCTCTGCTGATATTTTCATGTGAGTTCCGGGTATGTTTTGGACTGTTTTCACTGACTGACAGCCTAGTTTATGTGAAACAAAAGAGTTCTATACTCTACAGCGTTTGTTCTTGTCACAATATTTTATTGAAATTCGGTGACCAGAATGATTTTCTCTCAACTTACCCTTGATCTGCTGTGATTTTTTTGGGAGTATTGTGTCATGTTTTTTAGTTACCTGAGTGTATATTGTGTTTTTTTATTTTATAATTATGATATTTTCTTGATACGCTTCAATTTAGCCATCTTACTACAATATTTTGCTATACTTTTAAGAAAAAAATATTTTTTTAAAAAAACTTCTATGATTTTTTTTGGTAGTAAAATCGACAGAACTATTTTTAAAAAGTATCAGGAACTATTGAACGAACCTATATCCGTAAATACCTTGCGTTATTTTGACGATCTGACGAAAATGATCTGCTACGGGAAGTTAGCAGAGCATATTTTCAGTTAACTTTTTTCAGCTGAAATCGCCAGAACTATTTCTAAAAAGTTTCAGGAACTATAGAACTCACCTGCATGGGAATAGAACTCTCATAAAATTTTGATCTGCTGAAAAATGATCTGCTAGGTTCACACACATCTGACAGCGGAGGCTCAGTAACAGGCTTAGGAGCTCGCGTTGACACCCATACGCAACCCTGAAAACTATTCCACGCGAGACTTTATATTTAAACGAACTAGATAAACAGGTACAACGTACAAAGGTTCGAGCAGGAAATTGGTTCAATCATTTCCCAAGAGTGCAAAAAGCGGAACATTCTGATACCTAATTTACTGCGGCTGAATATCTGGGATCATAAAAAGCCGAATCGAACTTCTTTCTTAGTGAATTATTTGAATCATATAACAACAAAGTTTCATTTATTTTGCTAAAATTTGTCATTTTGTTCTGCTGTGCAATTTTGATTAGAGAAGTTTGAGAGAAAAAGTTCCCTTTTTTGGAAAATTCATATATCAATTGATAAGATTTATTTATTGAAAAATATGACAACAGTTAACATTTATTATAAAAAGTTAATGTGACATCAGTGTCAGGTCAACTTATTCTATTACATTATGTAAAATATAAATATGATAGATAGTACACTATTTCAAATACCTATGCATATTTAACATTTAAAATTAGGTAATTTGATATATTTGGCAGGTGGTTTTTCTCTACGCTTGAAATGCCTCGACAGTATCTTACAGTCCCTCATAACAAGTTTCAGGAACTAAGCTACACATTCAATATACGAGACGCATGGATTTTTAAAAGTCTTATAAAATGACAGCTACTAATTTTAGACTAGACCCTCTAGCAGGTATATTTAGCTATTTGCGCCTCGTTTACGCGGAGGAAAGCGCTCGTTTATTGCCGAAATATTGTAAATCTTATCGCTTTTTATGAGCAATAACCGACCGGGATTACTTTACACTTTCATCTCTTATAGTACCTCTTATTACGAAAATAAAGGTTAAAACAAATGTATTGGTATTGCATATTGGACTTTTATCGATTTATTTTTGTGTTCAATAGATTAGATAGATTTACTTTAACAAACTTACTCATTGAATACATTTCTATATAATATATAGAAACGTGTTCAATAAGTATAGACTTGTACAAAGCACTTATAAATAAAAACTTATATTTAAAATTAAATTATCTTCTCCTAAGGCTTTGGAGTAGTGTTAGTCTTGGTGAGATGTCGGTAGCGCTGCTCTGAACCAACTGTCAAGCAATTAGTGTGCAGTGCCCGGGTGTGATGCCAGTCATCCATGCGGGCCGGTTATGAATTACAAGCTTAGGTTTTTTTATTGTGCGACGGGGAGTTGCTTGGCCTTCACCTCACATGATTTTCAAGTTATGATAAGGCTCAAGGTGGAAACGCACTTCACCCGGAATCCTCAACAACCTATGAAACTTGCTATCTTACCTCTAAAATCCGAAACACAAAAATTTAAGAATTGTTGTTATGGCGATAGATTTAGGTAAGATGATGGTAGCTAGCCAGGTGGACGCAAACAAAGTCCTGCCACCAACCAAACCAAGCACAATATTGTACTCCCCTTGGGGATCGAACCCGTGACCTCTGGATCTGACACCGTTAGGCGAACCAATAGAACACAGAGGCGGTTAAAGGCTTAATTTGATTATAATATCGGTATTGAAGTACCTTTCCGGTAAAGCTGAGCCGTGTAGGTAATGTGGGTGGTTGTGGTCACAGAGGATATGCTTAGGATCGAGATGAGTGCAAACGAGACTAATCGCAGACAATCTCAGAGATAAACATGATTGACAGCTTCCCTTATCGTAGTGAGTAACGAGCTAACACTCTCTTAACCTCAATTCACTCGCTTTTTATGTCTATTTAATACATCTCACTGTATAACTTTTGTATCTATAATTAAAAAGACTGACGGATAGACCGTTGAGGTGACCAATCTTCGTTCCAACTGTTTCCATTCTTACTCGCAGACTCCGTAAGACATGTATTCGTGTTTGCACTTGCAGCGCAGAGCTCGGAGCGACAACATGTCCACAGAGGGCTAGTCAGTTAGCAGCAAGACTACATTTCCTGAGGATGCCTCGTCTAGAGGCGAAGCACGTGTCGATTTGATTTTTTCAGAAAGATTTGGTGGTTTTATTACTAATTTTTTTTTTTTTATTATCAGATTTTATTTTGATGTATCCGTGATCATTGCGCATGCAACTGCGTCCAAAGATCGAATATTTCATTCACCCACAAATCATGGTGTTAAAGAACCGTGGATGGATACAGTACGATAACCAACTCACCTGTGAAGCCTGATGAGGTCAAGTCCCAGTTTCAGAGAAGGGTTATTAAATTTAAATTAACGAACATGGTAAACACCAATAACATCAATTAAACATACATTAGAAAGGAACCCATCATGAAACAATATTCTGTACAAAAAATAAAATAAAATCAATGACATATTATTCAATTTAGTCAGACCATAGCAATTATTTAACCGCCTCTGAGGTCTAGTGGTTCAACTCACCGATTTCAGATCCAGAGGTCCCGGGTAAGATCCCGGGAGGGAGTCTCTCTCCAGGGGGAGTACAATACTGTGCTTGGTTTCGTTGGTGGTAGGACTTTGTAGGACTAAGCCTACCTAACTCTGCCTGGCTAGCTACCACCATCTTATCTAATTCTGTCGCCATAACAACAATTCTAAGAAAAAATGTGTTCCGGCAATTAGAGGTAAGATAGCCAGTTCCTCAGTAAGTTGAGGATTCCGGGTGAAGTGCGCCTCCAACCCGGCCTAATCTCAACTTGTAATCATGTGAGATGAAGGTCAAGCGGTTCTCTATCGTACAATAAAAAAAAAATGAAATCAATAATTTATATCACTCACAAAAACATGAACACTCGCGCAGAATGTTTGCCCAACTATCTGCAAATAAATCGCATTCTAGGACTAGGAACCACCAGGATGCGCGGAAGAGGTGATGGGGCTCGAGCCACCAAACCACACCGCGACTCCGTTGTCCAGGGTAGACCGGTAGTAGGTAGAATCTACCTACCCCACCTATACATATAACTATTGTCCACGAAATATCCAATTAGTATGCCAGACCACGTCCAGCTTCATTTAGGATAGGTATATTAGATTGTGGCTTCAGATTCGTCCAGCAAGAATTCAAGGCACGTGTGATGTTATCCCTTGAAATTAAACATCGTCCCAGTTAGGTTATAAGCCATGTAATAAATGACTGGTTTCAGGGTTCCGTACCCAAAGGGTGCAAATGGGACCAATCTGGATAGGGAAGCGCTTGGCCAAGCTTTGATAAGGCCGAAGGTGGAAGCGCACTTCACATGGAATCCTCAACAGTCTAAGGAACTGGCTAGCTTACCTCTAAATGCCGGAACACAATAATTTAGAATTGTTACTATGAGAAATATAAGGTAAGATAGTAGCAAGCCAGGTGGACTTTGACAGTCCTTCAATCATCCACATTTTTTAAAGGGTCTGTATTTCTATTGCCATAACAACAAATAATGAAACGGTGTCGTAATAAACTCCGTTCAAGAAACGTGATTTTTTATCATGCCATGTGGGACAGAACCCTCGGGGTGTGTTTCCAACTCTGGCTTATATAGGATCCTCTACGTAATAACGTGAGATCTTATGTCCTTACCTGTAAGTGTAGATTTTAACCGCCTCTCTACAGAGGCTTGTGGTGGGTGGGTGAACCACCAGACTACTCTAGTGGTTCCCCGGTGTCAGTTCCAGAGGTCCCTTGTACAATCCTTAGTCTAAATAATATAGTCTTAATATTGTCTTAGTTTGTTTGGACTCTGTTTAAGTCCGCTTGCTTCAAGCATCTTACCTAAGTCTGTCACCATATTAAAAAGGAAAATACTTGAGATCTCACGTTCACGACAAAGCTAATCAACGCCATCTACACAATGAACGCAGCGTACGCATCGTTATGTATGACGTACAACTCAGTAGCTATGCCTTCGGGCTGTAAGTAGTGGGTTTGATTACCACCCAGAATAAAGATTTTGTATGATGAATATAGATGGTGTTCTGTGTATGGGTTTTACATTTAAATTTAAATTATTTCAAACATATTTTTATAAATTTTAATAGCCAAAAGTTTTAATAGCGTGAGCTGTGTGAGCGTGCCCAGGAAACAGTTTCTTAAAAAAAGACACTGATTCCATATTGCAAGCTTTGCTTTTATGCAACGCATCAGCACCAACTGGGGCCTCAACAGACACGGTGAACTGCAGCTGTACGGTGGGTACGACAATATTTAAAATGTTCAGCCATTAGGGTGTCCGTGCCTTATCATCAGCTGCAGTACCATGAAAAAGCGAACGTTTTTTAATCCGATGACGATTAAATTTAAGCTCATCACGAACAGAAAATACAGCAAAAGAGGTTTTAATAGCTTAACTAACGCAGAGTCTGAACGTATTAGCTTTACTAAATGCAAAAAGTATTTTTTTAATTTTGAAAGCGTTCCAACAACTTTGGGTACATAGTCACCTTACATTATTTTTTTTAGTATCAAACAAAGAACTCATAAATGCAAAAAAAAAAATTTCCTCTAAAAATTCCCTTTTCCAGTAAAACTATAAAAAAATTAGATGTTCTTTAATGCAGAACTTATTTTTTTAAAATCGAGCACGTAACTTCAAACATGACGTTTCGATAACTCTCAAGGATTTGGCCTCAGTGGCCCTGAAAAAAAACTCACCAGGAGAAATAGGGGTTCATTTATATACAGGATATAAATAAACCCCTATTTCTCCTGGTCGCGCTATAACTTGAGAACGGCTTGACCGATTTCTTTCATATTTTTTTAACGTATCCACGCCACGCAGCATACTACAGGAGAGTACCAGTGGTGACCGAGTGATTGTTCCTAGAGACTCTAAATGTCAGGCCTTCAGCCCAATTTTGTAGCCTAAGAGAGAGAGAGAGAGAGACTATCATACACCCCACGCCCATAGCCGGTGCATGTAGAATCTAACTTATCATCTATATCCTCTATCAATATATCTACTACCTACCATTTTCTATTCACCTTCCTATCACTACCGTATATAGGTATGTTAAACGATATCGCCAACGCGACAATGGCAACAAGCATTACAATAAACAATATCAAAATATACAACAATAGAAATAGTAATTATAAGTATTGTATTCCAATTTAAATTGAATGACAGGACAACGTCTGTCGGGTCAGCTAGTTACCTTAATCAACAATTGTGTTTCTTGTACCAAATAAAGTGATAACAACAACCTCAAAGTGACTTTATTGATAAGACTTGAGCGTTTACTTTATTGTACGACGTGGAAGCTCTTGGCCGCCATCTCACCTGGTTACGAGTTGAGATAAGGCCGAAGGTGGAGGCGCAGTGGTTGCTTACCTTTTTATCTTATATTTTTTATTAGCTTCATGATTTTTTTCAACAAGCCTCATAGCTCAGTTGGTAGTACCTCTGCCTTCTGCGCTGTAGGCTGTGGGTTCGATTCCCACCCAGAGCAAACATTTGTGTGATGAATATAGATGTTTGTTCTGTGTTTGGGTGTTGTATCATATAGTAAGTATGTATTTAAAAAAAAAGTATTTAAGTATTATATCCGTAATCTAGGTCCCATATTACAAGCCATGCTTAGTTTGGGCCTAGATGGCGCTGTGTAAAAATTAATGTCCTATAATATTTATTATTATTTATTTATTTATTATCTGATCATGCCGTTTTTCTTCCACTACAGGAAAAGCAGACGCACAGAGCACACCATCCTACTTTGTAAGTGTTACACCCACAAATTGACACAAATTGGTTCATACGGATTAGGAGTGTGATACATTTCTTGCATCTAGTTATCCTCGAAGTTACAATATGGGCCTTTTCGAAGCGAGAAAGAATTTGTGTCTTTTAAACGCTTCCATTAGATGAGACTGTGATCAAATGTAGGGTATCCCTTTTAAAAATATATTTTCGTTGATATTTGTGTTTCCTGTTTGTGGAAGGTAAATGAGCAACCTGGGCTGAGTGTTGATTATTAGCAGTCACCGGCACGACTATTTTATACATTCGATTGTGAAAAAAGTGAAACGCCCGGAATACGTCGTTACGTTATTCACAAAAGGAAACTACCTTGAAAATGTCAAGTCCCTAACACTGAGGCCTTAGTATGAGTTTCTGACAGCTAACTGAAACTGTTTCGTTTTCGCGGCGTGTGTTCGAGGTGGGTTCTTATTTCCATACATTTGGTTAGCGGAATAGTAATGCAACTGTAGTTCCTTTCAATGTCCGCTAACCAAATGTAAGGAAATAAGCGCCCTATACGAAAACGAAAATAGTTTCCGTTAGGTGTCAGAAACGTATACTAAGGCCACTGGAATTCATAGTCAAGATTGGAGTTTCCCCCGATTCATGCGCACTTAAACTCTAATGCATACCATAACGTACCTATATATACCGTCCCTTCTATTTGATTTCGTTCTGTAGACAAATATTATTTTAATATTCATGATTTTTAGATTTAGACGGACTGTGATTAACATAAATTTGACATTTCACAACAAATTTAATACAATTTTATTTTTATTGCTGGATCTGAAGACACTTTTAAATCACATTTTCATTCGTTTATTTTTCTTTTAGTAACAATTATTAAGTTTATGAGATAATATGTTAAAATTTGCATGCACTTTTAAGCCAGAGCATAATCGATTATGCTCCGATACGAGTAGATAATACCTATATTTAAGATATATGTGAAATTAATACCAGTGTTAGACCTCAGGTTTGGGCTGTGCATTGATTCTCAGCCAGTCCGTTAGCTTCACGGCCATTTTATATATTTAGATGTTTGCGTCCACCAGAACTTTCGCTTTATAGCCTGTATTATTCATAGCCGCAATAAAGGTTTTTATATCCGAGAAGGTTATAAGGGCTTTCCATAATATCTAAGAGATCCAAGGGATTTCTGACACGTCTATGAGAACTTACGTTTTGTGGCAGCGGATTACTTTAGATGTTATTGTGAATGATCGTAATATTATATTCCTCCGTGTTTGAAACACGATTGATATCCAGTCTCGATGCTTGGAGTATCCAGAGAGTGCGGAGTGGAGTGACAATTATTTTGGTAGTTCGGCGCCTGGCACAGTTTCAATCAGCCGCGCCTGCTCTACGTATGTCGCTGAATGTACTATTTTTAAATAATGAACAGTAAAAAAAACTTACGTTGCGCAAATGTAGAAAATGTTGATCTCTGAGTTTCAGCAACCCGCAACCAGCTTTAATATGTAACGATATCTCTATTATCTTTTTTGAAGTGCATTACAATATTAATAATAATACAAATATTATGAATAAACAAATATTAAGTACCGATACTATATTAGCAGTCGGGTAACTTAAGGACCGTTACAAACGGTCTAAAGGTAACTCAACTGTTCCAGACCGGTACCCAGATGGAAGCATGCAAAGACATTGACTACATTACCACGCTAGATAGCTATGCTAATTCGCTGACCTAAATAAGAGCCAGCCCTTGTGTCACGTGTCGTCTCAATCAAAAGCCCGCAAAATTTTGTTTTCTCATTTTGCGAGGATTTAAAATTTAGATTTGATTAAATTGATACGGAGAAAGCTGAATATTTTAAACCAGTGTCGACCACTACTATAAATTTAACAAAATTGAAACTTCATTGTAAATATTGGTTAAATATCAACAACAGGTTAAAATAAGCAGACACAGTGGCCCTAGCCGCCGCAAGTCATCGGTTCCTACTTTATCGGATCCAACGTTTTACTTATTCTAATACTTGTACAGACAATAATCGTACTTGTTAGTACATACGCAGTTTGCATACTGAGCGTGACTAGGTAGGTACATAATATTCTTACAATAAACAGTATCGTCTTAGACGCGAACTCTGGTGGTTGTCATTTATTGTACCCATCCTTATTATTATCATTTTATCGTAGCAATATCATCGATTGTGTAGGTATATCACCCTACATTATGTATGTCCTTTAAACGCCTTCGGTGCAAAGACACGTAATTTTTGGTTACAGTACGTGTGCTAGTCATAGTACGGAAAACATTCCTATTGCTACAGACTCACATAAGCTCATATCCATAAATACCTGAAATGCGTCAATTCAAATAGGATAACTGATAAGAGCAATAAATGTGTAATGAATAGAATATTAACATTTTCATACTGAGAATTTTTCGTAGGTATTTTCTTACTTCGGTCTTTATTAAATTTGTTGATTGAGCCCCCGAGCTTATTCACACACGTTTGCCCTTTAACGGCTCTTCGCAAGTTTACCCACGGCCTCCATACGTGTGAAAATCGTAAACACAATTTAAACAGATTTCATAATGTGGTGCCCAAGCCAACCGCATGTAAATCACGGGACCAGAAGGATATTTGCATTGCTAATGGAAATAACGCCTTGGTCGAGTATGTTTGATGCATCTGATTACTAAAATTAACAACAGGATGCAGTAGAAACTATTTTATATTGTATTACTAATAGAACAAGATATTGTTTATTGTCATATATCATTACATGATAGTAAAAATGATTATGTGCGTATACTTAATGTGATTCGTCGAAATTACATTTTAAAATCTGATTTCAGTAGGTTCATTATCGGGTATCTTATCAAAATAATTTGATACTTTTTTTAATTGTACGACGGGGAAGAGCTTGGCCTTCATCACATCTGGTTTCAAGTTAAGTAAAGGCCGAAGGTGGAAGCACACTTCAGCCGGAATCCTCAAAGATCTGAAGAACTGGCTATATTTTACCTCTGAAGGCCGGAATTTAAGAATTGCTGTTATGGCGACAGAATTTGGTAAGATGGTTACATAGACTCGCGCCTATTTCCCAAAGGGGTAGGCAGAGTCTCAGGATTCCATTTACTACGCTCCTTGCACACTTCTTATGCCTCATTCACTCTCAATCTCTGACCTGGCCTTTGTCAAGAACAATAAATAAAAAAAAACACGAAACAGAATAATAGTATGATTTTTATAAAGGCAGGATAAATTGTGTGTAAAACACATGTATGTAAGTAATAAGTCAGATAATAAATCTAGGTTGAAATAGGATGTACGAATACTTGACTGTCTAAAACTCTATAGTCTGGGAAGCTACAAAACACAACGAAGATGCCTTATTATATCACTAGATTGATCACTGACCATTTTAAGTTAGCAATCAGCAAATAAAGTAGGAAGGTAATCTATAAAAGTAGGTAGGCTTTCTTGTTATCAAATCAAAAATAAGTAGGGTTTTTAGGGATGATGGGGGTATTACAAATTCACACAGATCTCTTTGGTCCACTGGTAAAGACCATGGAGCCAAATTATTATTTTTGATTACGATGAGTCAGCTCTTGACCTTGAGGTAGCCTGGGTCTTTTTGAAGGTTTTGGGGTCAAGCGTAACTAGAAAAATGGACGGTAGCAAGCAGCTGATATTTTTTTTTAATGCAGTTTGTTTATTTCTAAAATATTGCAGCTTTAACAGAATTATATTCTAAGGCATTAGTACGGTTTATTAGTAGTTATTGCAGTATTCAATAATAAATTATTCTTGGTAGCGCTTAGTCCTAATCAATGGAATATAAGCCAAACGTGGATGATTATAAGTTATGCGGCTGAAAATTTGATCATGGAACGGTGATGGCGGAATTCCGAAGCTCCTGTAAGGCTATCGTCACCTATGAACGTTTGCAAGCAGAAGCATCTCGCGCGTTGCTGACCCGCGTAAAGGAGTTCTTGCGACCTTCCTCATCTCAGAAACAAATCACTATATTTTTTTATTTTATTTATTAATTTTAGGAAGACCATCGGCAAATAGAAACACAATAACAAATAACCATTTAGAGATCTCCACAAATATAAACACAGTTAATAGAGACAAACAATAAAACTAGCAGATTCATGTCAATACCATATAGTTAAAACAAAACTGATAAACTGAATAATTTAATTAACATTTGCGATCAGAATCATTTATACGTAATTTATGAATTAATGCTGAAAATGAAACGTTCGTAAATAATATTTACTCTACCTCTACCTAATTTGGAATATGGGATACTAATTTGGCTAGCAATTATGGTAATAATAGGCTTACAATCAGATTTGTTGCCGGTAAATAAGCCGAGAATAAAGTTTGGTGAGTTTATACTTAATACTAATAGATATAGTGCGATATTCTGTATTCTCACGACGGTGGCTCAGGCTATCGAGTCTTGTAGAATTCGATAGAGCGAGAAAATGTGAGCGATAAATAATAATGCGTTTGAGTTTAATTTTGGGAGGAGCGTGGGCGCGGCGCGGGCGCTGCAGTGTGCGCCGCGAGTCCGCCGAGGAGCCTGCGTGTGCGACGACGCGTTAAAACTGCTGTGAACGCGTTACGTGTACTGAACGGTATTGCTGGTACCTAAGCTTCATTAGTGGATAGTTAAACTACATTTGTATCGATGTATTATGTATAAATACGAAGAGAAAGCTTTGGAGCCCTTTTTAAGTGTAACGTGCAAAGGAGTGTGAGATTTGGAGTACTTAGTGCAGAAAGCTTAAATTTCTTCTATACTATCTATTGTATGAATTTTACCTCTGCATAGCTTCTAGTTAAAACAAATATGTATTCGTAGTGCTCCGGCATTAAGAGGTAAGATAGCCAGTACCTCAGTTGAGGATTTCGGATGAAGTGCGCTTCCACCTGTCTTATCATAACTTGACACCAGGTGAGATTAAAAAAAACTTGATGTCTTTACTTAAAGACATAGTGTGGCGATAATATCAGTTTCTATCTGATTTAATAAAGAAAATTTTTTTTTCCAAAGTGGAGCAAATTTGTTCAACAGTCTAAATAAGATGAAATATCAGATTAAACGCCTTAAACTTCGTTTCCGCTATCCCTTGAAAATTTTCAAAAGTACTTTGTGCAAAAAGTAGCGAACCTTTCTGGATTGTCTGTTCAACTACACGTCGATTTCATGGTATTGTTTTAAAGTTTCTGAAACTCAAATACACTTTAACCGCTCCTGAACCAAAACATTAGATCAAGTCAATAATAAGCAGTATACCTACTACAAGTTCCAAGAAAATAAGTTTCTTTAACAATTAAATTTCAGGACAATTTAATTTGTATTAAGAATTCTCGATTATTTTTTTAACATACGAGCAGGTCAAACACTGTCTAGTCTAGTTTACGTAACTGCTTCTTTTGTTAATACGATTGCTGCTACACTCGTTCCAAAAGTTTTATTTGCTCAATTCGATTTTGCTACCGGCCAGTATTTTTTCTTTTAAATGTGATAAGTACGTTCGATTTACAAACGAATTGATCATTTTTAGTGTTGCCATCACGGCTCTAATACTATAGCTTCTAAACAGGAAATCCTTGACTTCTCCAGCCAACAACTAAAGGCATTGCGTAGGTTTTGGACTAATGCCAGTTGCTTGATTCCGTCACTGGTATAGATTTCCTTAATAGACATCAAAAAGGAAAAGCCATAACACCTACGCCGTCTACAATGATAAACTTATTTTTATACGCACTTTAGATCATTTACATTTCCTTCGGTTAACTTTGTATACGGTTTCGTACCCAGAGGTTACAAAAGGAGCCTTGTTATGTATTCGATAGTCACAATTGCTGCACGTATAAAAAAATCAGTCCACCTACAACAGAAATGGTAATTAAATTTTCATACAAGTGTTATCGAAATCTTTGACAGGGCCCTATTACTAAGCCTCCGCTATCAGTCCATTCGTCCGTTTGTTTGTCAGCGGGCTGTCATGAAACGTAATAGGTAGACAGTTGAAATTTTCAGTGTGTAACTATAGCCGCTATAGTAACAAATTATAAAAAATACATTTAATTAAATGGGTCCTCCATGCGTTTAACGTGATTAATGTTTTTAAATGTGGATTAGAACCCCTGATGACACTTTGCCGGTTTGTTATGATGATTATAATTTATTATAAAAATATTGAGGTATACTTTTAGTCAATAAATGCGACTAAACAATTCTGCACGACTTATATGCGTATAACAACGGATTAATACGAGTATAATAACAGCAGTACAAAATAGTTGATTGTAAAAGTAATACAACCCGAGAACAAATTGGACTTTGAGGTTAATATAATGTCAAAGACGCAATTTAATTTCGTGTTTTCAACAACTCCAAAGCTTCCAAATGGGAAACAAAAGGTCAAGATAGAATTAAGATACTTATTATGCCTCGAGCTTTCTTACGATGCAACAGATTATAATTTAGATTGTACCATGAAACATTATTTTCCGAAAGCGTTATTTACGTACCTACGGATGTTAGATTTACGAGAAAGCCGCGCATCCGTAAATAAAATTCTACTCTCGCGGTTGTAATAAATTTTACGACCAATAAATTCATAAAAAATACGTAGCCATTGCTTATATACAAGCTGCAGCTTCGAGAATCGTTACCAAAGTACCTACAGCCACAGATTACCACCGCTTCGTGAGGTATATTTATTTTGATTAAGACAGCTGTAGGTACCGCAACGAGAATTCTAAAGTCTGCCTTTGACAAAGGTCTTTGAATATTGTGAAATCACAAAAACACACTGAAATAAATTGCAAATCCCAATTTCAATCTATACTTTCACACATTCCAAATCATATCTGTGAAATTTCCAATCATTCGTGCTACGATTTGCAAACGAAATATGAAATGTTCAACCGTCGACAGGTCCACACGTCGTCTATCCGAGTTCATATTAATTTGGCACTAGCCATAAGACTATAAGAGCAGCCTATAAGGCCGAAGTTACTGTTACCTGTTAAAAATAAACATGTCCGGCGGCGGGTCGCTCGGCAATCCGTGACATTTACACCGCTTGCACTTTCTATTTGCGAGCCAGCGTCCCAGCCGCAGCACACCTTGTGTATCCACGTAACTTCTGTACAATAGTGATATTGGGATCGCCCTTGTTGTCAGTGAAGCGGAGTGGAGTAAAGCAGCGTGAAGATGGTGGCGGGAGACGTGACGCGGCGCGCGTCCATCACAGCGCCATCGATGCATCGCCGGCCCTCAGCCAGACGAGGATCCCTTATCAAGAATCCCCAGACTCAATCACAGGTAACTTCTATTATTATTACTTTTATTGGTTGACCCAGCGATTTAACTCTCTTGAAAATAAGTAAAACTTTGGCCCAAGATAGAGCACGCTTGCCATAAGCCTATTCACTCTGTACTTGACGCATCCAAGATTACAACCATACAAATACAACTATTTATGATTAAAAACAGACGAGGGCAAGGAGTTCCATTCCATACCAGTCCTAATGATAAAGGTAGAGACGACCCAATGGAACATCTACAAGGTACTGGTTGTAGCCAGCCGTACGTCGGCTATTCGATGTTACAGCTCAACTACTCATCATTATGTATTTGTTATATTATTCATCATATTATAGGTTCACAGCTCAGTTGGTAGTAGCTCTTTTCTGCGCTATTGTGGGTTCGATTCCCTCACGAGACAAAAATGTTAATGTTGAATTAAATTGTTCTGTGTTTGGGTGTTGTATGGTAAAAATGCATTTAAAATATCCGTATTCTTGTTCCCATTACATACTTAGTTTGGAGCTAGATGACGCTGTTTGATTTTGATTTACTATGACAGAACGTTGACTATAACAGGACACTAAAAAAAAATATAAAATACAGAATGTTACTGTATTTTTACTGTATGTGAAGTAATATTGTAAAACATTGAAATTGGAATCAAAACGATTTCAAATGTATAAAATTATTAAAATATATTAATAACATAAAATAACTTATATATAAGTATAAATTAAAATTTTATATCAATAAAATGTTACAGTAATATTTAACGAGAGACGCGTTTGTTTGCCCGGCATCATTATTTTACGTTTGCATTGGATGTCAAATGATTTGATGAATTTGCGTCAGGCAAGATTTTTCTCAGACCAGCTAGCAGTAGACCGTAAACCAAAATATTTCAGACTTAAATGCAAGATAATATTCTTGCTATATTTTGATGAAATGGATATTTAACGAGGGGATGTAGACTGCCACTAGATGGCAACGTCTAGGCGCGACGAAGTTTCTTCCACGATATTTATAAAAACAGTTGACACTACTAGGTACTTAACTGTTCATGGTGGGTCATCAGAGGTGAAACACATGATACGGCTTTTAGTAGATTGTTGCTTCAAAGCGCATCGTTCATCAAAAACGTGAAATAAGCCACTACATAAAAAAAAACTTAAAATAACATTATTGTTCAAAAAACCAAACAAGTTTCATAAATATTCCTTACGGTTCAACGAGTAAGTCAATATTATCTTCATTTGATATTTTGAGTTTTTGGAATGTCATCATACCCATATGACTTATTCACCCATTTTAAAGCTATTTAGAATTTAATTTCTGTTTGTTTGCTGAAATTCCACGTCATTACTTATCCTATCCATATAATTTGTCAAAAATTTCACAGCGTCTTTTTTTTTATCATCATCATCAAAGATTTTATATCATATTGATCAGAAAAGATGTCAGCAATTTTCTGGGTATCGGTAACAATTTCATTATTTATTTTTGAAAAGATAGTACTTACCATATTTTATTTCTGCCTTATCAACTTGTTGTGTTCAGGCATTTAGAGGTAAAATAGCCAGTTCCTCGGACTGTTGAGGATTCCGGGTAAAGTGCACTTCCACTTTTGGCCTTACCATAACTTGTAACCAGGTGAGATGAAGGCCAAACGCTTATGAATAAAAAATATTAATAAAAACTTTCTATAACCGTTCCATAGTATTAGAATATTGTTATCATTTGAAGCTGTTTCCCGGCCCTTTCAAGCCAGTGTACGGGGAGTGGTTCCCGGGACACCGGCTTGCTCTCGAATGGCGAAGTGATTGGGGTTTTAAAGATCACGATACACGTCTTCTGAGATGGGTCAATGGGTTAGTGGATAGAAAATGTTTAAAACTAGCTTCAAACATGTCAAACTCCTCTTTATTTTCTTATCTTGTAACACAAACCTGCGCTTAATAAAAATAAAGTTCAAAAGTCCAAGCTTAAGTACTTTTTTTGGTTGCAGTAAGACCATTTTTGATCATTTTAAAACGTCAAATCTACCGCCTGTTCGGAATCACCATCAGCAACTGACATTGACAAGTGCAACTAGAAAGGATTTTAGAATATTACGCGCTTCAGCTTGTTTGCAGTGAGCCCCGAACCATGGTTGAGCTTTGCCTGACATCAAGACGACAGAGAATGGAATAGGAGATAGGCAAGAAACTCCTAATTAGTTTCCTTTGATGTACGTACCAGAATGTTAACCTAGTACACAACATTCGTATTCAAAGGCAGGCGTCAACCCGTTTCGCAAACAGCTCTCGGTTCTCGGAACCTTCAGTTCGAAAGCTTTGCATTTTATTTGCAATGAATCTGAAAGAGCGTATTGCGTCATAAACGTTTTCATGTTCAACAGGTTTATGTGTGTGGCCTACCTACCTTTAACCTTTACCCATTTGCCTTAGAGGAAATGCTTCCGTAGATCGCACTTAGGTAAGTGCCTTCTTGCATACAAACACAAGCACATAATAACGCAAATACACTTATCTATTGATACACTTGCAGACTAAATTGCGTCAGTACAAACGAGGATAAGTACATGCTGAGACAAATAAAAAGAAAATATTATTTTGTTAAATTCTGAAGCAGAGTTGAGACTCTCATCTCAAATTTATATTTTTTTGTTTTCGTTTGATATGTATAGTGGCAAATTGTCATTTTATTAATCCAGGGTGGTTTAGATATGTTACGTGTTACCCATACCATCTCATGCGTACATTACTTATACAGAGGATATGTTCACGATTATCAAATATTATATCCTATGCATGGATCATTTATATTTATAATTTATAATTCATGTATTATTCGTGGTATATAAATGTGGTAAAGCTTAGTCTATCTGCTAAGTCCTACTGATCAGCATACATACAAACATTACAATTATTTCTTATTTTACCTCATATATATGTCAATTAAATAAATTAAATGCCAAGAAATTATATTAAGATTAGCATAGTTTTGAGAAATATGTCAAAATAAAATTGTAGAAACTCATTTAATGTATAATGTGCCTTATTTTTATAAAATATCACATAATACTAACCACTCAATTAAACCGAACGTAAAATAAATAAAATTCAACTATCAAAATGTTCATACCACGCAACATAATCTCGATTTTCAGTCTCCACGATTATTTGAGTTCATAAATACTGATATTTTATTCCAATCTGTATTTTATTCAGTCCGCTCGAAAAATAAACTTACCTTCTATAAAATCCAGCAATGCTGAAAAAAATCGATTTCAAATAATTTATGAAACTGGATGATGTAATGTTTCAGATATAGGTGATGATTTTGCGTGTTTTTCGAGGGGATGTATATCTTTTCTGTTTTAAAATTAGCCTGAAAATTTCTGGAAAGCATTCTTCGATGTGATTCGTCATGTTATTGAATTAAATATTAAAAACTGAAATTTAAACTATACAGGCCAATTAGGTGTATGGATGACAGCTCGTACATACATATTTTTCGTAGTTTTTCACAGCATCTTTTAGTGCATTCATGCACTAAAAGACAGCGTGAATGCAATAATTCTTTAAAAATGCTGCACTGTATTTAAAGTGTAATTTACTCAAAAGTCATAGTGCCGTACTCATATATTGTCAGTAAGCATTCAAAGATATTTAAAATATGATCTTTTATGATCTTAGCCGCCCAGTCAGGCACTCTACTCTCTCTCTACTCTACAGCCCATTAGTGTCCAAGATCCTCCTCCAAAGCTGGAGGGTCTTGCCATAATCACCACGCTTGGCAGGCGGATTGGTGATCGCAGTAAAATATTCTAAAATTAGGTCTAGGCTTAGCGTTCATCTCACCTAATTTTCGAGTAACATTATGGCCGAAGGTGGATGCGCACTTCACCCGGAATCCTCAACAAACTGAGGATCTGGCTATCTTACCTCTAAATGCCGGAACACAACAATTTTAGAATTGTTATTATGGCGACAGACTTAGGTAAGATGGTAGCTAATAAAGCCCTGCCACCAACCAAAGCACAACATATTGTACTCCCCATGGGGATCGAACCCGGGACCTCTGGATCTGAAATCGGTGGATTGAACCACTAGACCACAGAGGCGGTTAAATTGGCTACATATGTTTACATATAGTGCCGGATTTCCCTGAATAACTCTGATATCAATTAACAGTAAAATTATATTTACTATTGTAGTTTGTCTTACTATTCCTGTATATTATAACATAACCAATGTTATTTATTAATTTTGTACACGGGAAAACTTAAAATTTCGTTTCTGTCTCTACCTTGGTTTGCTGGAAGAAAACTCTTATTAGGGTTAAGCTCGGCTTTACCGTACTTGTTGATTGTAATTTAACTTTTTTTTATAACATACAATACAACACCCAAACACAGAACAAATATCTACATTAATCACACAAATGTTTGTCCCAGGTGGGAATCCAACAGCCAACAGCGCAGAAGGCAAAGCTGAGGTGTGAGACTAATGGGGATCACGCCAGCTAATCTGTGATTGTTTACAGGAGGTCCCGTGGGATATAATCGACCGGTGCGCTCTACCGATAGTACTGTGCCATGCGGTCGCAGTAGTGCTGTCAACAATTCTAAACGCTCTCCACATCAGCCAAGTGTCGGTCTTCACGCTATTTCTGTGGTTTGCTATCTCCATCGTTGGCTCTTTGTGGTTCTATCACAATTTGCAGGTGAGTAAAATCAAGGTAAAAGAATCTATTACCTATTTTGTCTTGTTTTATCCCGTTTTATGATATTTTTCGGTTTTGTCCTGATATATCTACCGCCACATATTTCAGTTATTTCTTACTTATTTTTCATTAATCTGTAATATTTTTACGTTCTGTTTCGCCTACTGACTGCCTTGAAGAAATCTCTTTTAGGGAAAAGGCTAATTGTATTTATAGGTACACTGTGTTGCCTAGTGCTTACATTATTTGATGTTTATCGTGTACAATAACGCGTTATTCAAACCAAATCATTTAAAACAGCATTTTTAGGGCTCCGAGCCTCAAAAGAATCCTTTTAGAAGCTACAAAGGTGAAATAATTAGGGAAAAAAAACAATTAGTCAACGAGTCGAACTTTGAGTTGAACTTAGTGGAATAGAGGATTTCGTTGACCGTCTGTCTGTCTGCACCTGTATAGGCATTGATTGAAATTTGGTATCAAAGACTACCATGAAAAAATATAAAAAAACTGAAAATCACATCTACATTACCTGTGACCCGTATTCTTTGAGTTTTGTTTTATATTTTGTATTAATATTAGTTTTTCATAAAAGGGGCTGAGTAAGTCACAGACTATAGATATATTTCTGTGCAAGTAACCTATATGGCCTTGGTACTGTCGGCGTGTGAGTTTAACTTGCATTCATTTATTTAGTTTAGTGTTGGCATTGTTTCATAGCATCCGGCTTTTTTTCTCAACGACAAATACAAAAGGCCATCAGGGTCATAACCTTCTGTGTTCTGTACCTCTGTTGTATACCTTTCCTAGAAACAAAATTAATTCCTAATCAAGATTAATTCTTAGAAAAATCTAATTCATAATTTATTCGAATTCATTTAAGCTTATTTCTTTGCTGATGTAAAATAGCACCGAAACACCAGTAACAAAGTACATAGCTAAACAAAGACGTAAATATGCTCACCGCTAGATATTTCCATATGAAGGGGCTCATAACGCTGGATTCTATAAAGAAGCAGCCAGGAACAGCGAATGAATATTCATGTCGCCTCGCTCGACTCTTTGGCGTACAAATTAAACTTCCGTTGTGTGGCTGTACCAAGTGTTCATAATAAACAATCACCCCATTCCACTTGATAATTCAATCGAGCAAAGGGCATACTGTATCTCATACAGGGGAAGATAAGTCACGGTTTATTAAATACTAGTATTATAGCTTCATTTTTATCCGCCTCTTTGGTCTTGTGGTCTAGTAGTTCGCCTACCGGTGTTAGATCCAGGGGTCCGGGTTCGATATACAGGGGAGTACAATATCGTGCTTGGTGTGGTTGGTGGTAGGACTTTGTTTAAGTCCGCCTGGCTAGTTACCACCATCTTACCGGATTCTGTCGCCATGATAACTGTTGGGTATTTGTAGGTAGTTACTAGTTTATTGAACTACCGTCATTAAGAAATAAAAAATTCTAAAAATTGTTGTGTTCCGGCATTTAGAGGTAAGATAGCCCTCAGTCCCTCAGTTTCTTGAGAATTCCGGGTGAAGTGCGCCGCCACTTTCGGACTTATCTCAACTTGTAACCAAGTAAGGTGTAGGCCAAGTGCTAACCGTACAAAAAAAAAATGATTTTAAGCAAGACAGACGGACTTAAACAAAGTCCTACCATCAACCAAACATAGCACGATATTGTACTCCCGATGCGGATTGAACCCGGGACCTCTGGATCTGATACCAGTGGTCGTACCACTAGACCACGGAGGCTGGCAAAGGCTGAGAACCGAAGACCGGGCTCTTTTGCGAAGCTTGGGAGTGATCTATCCTGCATTGGATCGGACTGAAATAGGTGGATGATGAGTCAGTTTCAGATTTTATTTATTGTGAAACATGGGTTACTAAATTATATAACCTCGGTGCCATACAGAAGACACTGCTGTTAAACAATGCAGATCTGCTCATGGAAAGGTTATTTTTAATCGCTAGTGTTTACTTCGATGATGATGATGATGTTCAAATCGACATTTTACGGCATCTTTTGCGGGAGGTAATACAGCTACAGGTCCGTTGGTACGTGATCCGACTGTTGAAAGTTATCCAAGCAAGATTAATTTTCACATCACATTGGATTAAAGGATTTTCTAGGAAAGTCGTTCACGCCCACGCATTCTTCTCGACCCTGGATACCACAAGACACTACAGCATTATGCCAATGTAACAAAGGTAAGCCGACTTTATGATCGTACACCGCCAGAGTCTAGCGACGAGTTTATCGATGAACAAACGGAAACTGTTACCCGGCCTCGGCAAAGCAAAGTTGGGTTATGATTTTGATCATCCACTGTTTATTGGCTACTTTGCCCTAAATCTTGTGATCACTTTCTACTGTTAGAATGTATTGTTATGTTAGGGTAGGTGGCATACGACCACGATTATCCTCTAAAACCCACTATGAATATGTAATAAACATAATTAAAATATATAATCTGTAAGTTGTTCGTTGAATATACCATACGATATTGAATAGTTTGTACATAACATTTTCAGACGAGAATATTTTCTTGTTTCATACATTATAGAGCGTGGTTTGTCTGTTTTAGTTTATGTTCATACTCATTTTTTGACCCAAGCGTTTTATAACCACACTTGAAATATATTAAAAATGTGGACTGAGGAGCATATTCCTCTAACCTTGAAGACACACTGGTGCAGAAAAACAGACGAGGGCACCGAGTTCCATTCTTAACCAGTAGGTACTAATGATAAAGGTAGAAATAACGAATGGATGTGTTCGGCACAATGGAACTTCAATGTATAAAAAATAAATAATATGGCCCTTATATACATATACGTATATATGCATAGGGAGGCCTATACCCAGCAGTGGGTGAAATCAGGGTGCGGATGATGATGATGATGATACATATACGGCATACAAAGCGGGACGAAAGCAGATTTTTTGATTGTGGGCCGAACTTCCTCGGGATGAATATGGCATAAATCGTTGAAACTCGTACATATGTTGTGGGTCGGTGGTAGAAATGGGAAGGTAGGATTAGGTGATGCACATTCCCCATATTGGAATCAGAACACTGACAGTCTAACCACCGTCTGTTTTAAAAGCTCTGCCACATAAGCCTTTGTTATGAGCCTAGCAGCACGACGCTCAATCAAGTCCAAAGCTTCGAGCTAGTAATTGTCTAAGCCATCCCAGAGATGTCAGCAGTACTCCATTCAAGACAATCTGAGCTTTATACTAACTTAAATAAAAGCTGTCTCATATTAAACCACCTCTGTGGCCTAGTAGTTCGCCCACTGGTGACAGACCTGGAGGTTCCGGGTTCGAATCCGCACGCGTGCATCGATTCTTTTTGTTTCATGTTTTTGCATGACATTTTGGTATACAAAGACAAAAACTATAGAGGTAAAATGTCGTCTGAAAATGTAACGCTTCGTAAGCCGAGTAAAGCGAAATGTAATAAAGCAAGCTCCTTATCGGATGAATCACCGGAATCATCGTTATTTGATACAACAATGATGAGTTTACCAGGCACGCCTCTCGACTATGGTGACAGTTTCAATGAGCTGAGTGAAAAAGTCAATTGTCTTAACAATGAACTATTAAGTGCACACCAAGAAATTGAAAACCTAAATAGCGAAATTTGTACCCTAAAGGCGGAACTTGTTAAATGTGTTAAAGCCATCGACGCATATAAGAAAATTCAATCACCTGGGCGTAAGCTTACAACACAGACGCCCTCTAATAGACGTAAATTAAAATGCATATTAACTAATCAACAGTTACCAATGTCACCAGCAACGCCAGCAAGTATGATGAAACATAAACCCAAAAATACACCAAGTAGGAGCATAGAAACATCGAATTTGGATACTTCACCGTGTGGATCACTAAAATCTGGAATTTCTGATGACAATATTGATGTATATTTAACGCCTCCTACTAGGTTTGAAACTGATTTCCAGGAACCGCAGCCGAAGGAAATAAAAACTGTCAAAAGTAAACACATAGCTACAGAAAAAACTAAGGCCAGTGATGAAAATTACCAGATTAATACCCACAAATATACACAAACGACCGAAGAAACTAAGAAAACACAGCACGAAACTCAAACAACAAATGAATTATTTTATACAAACAGAAAAAAATATTTTAACATAGATAATAAGGACGGAAACTTCACACACAAGGCAAAGATAGTCTCAAAATCGAATCTACCAAGAGTATGCATAATAAGTACAAACAATCGCAATAAAATTTTACCAATTGCAGAAAATAGCTTGAACTATGCAGAACTCTGCCACTACATGAAACCACAAAGTAACATTAATGAACTATTAACAGATATAGACATCAAAACTGAAGAATTTACACTGAATGACTTTTGCGTAATAATAATGGGAGATGAGGAATTTCTAACTACACGAGACTATTTCGGCACAATTTCCTTGATTAGGCAGACGCTAAAGGAAATTAAACATACCAATTTCATAATCTGCCTACCAACATACAGATATGGTCAAAATTTTAACATGTTTAATTGGAGAGTAGAGACTTTCAACAACCTCCTATACCTAGATGTGTCCACACATGAGCATGCATTCATACTTGACTCAAATGAAAACCTAGACTATGACCATAGTATGTTCAATAGATATACAGGAAAAATAAACAATAACGGCACTCGATCTATATTCGAAAATCTTAAAAAATATATAGATGACATACAATATCATAATAATATTGAGAAACTGACACAGGAAACTGATACATTCAATATTATAGGGAAAACACATGAAGAAACACAATTTTTTCGAGGCTAATAGATATATACATGTCCTCCACCAGAACATTTCAGGTCTACTTAGCAAAGCAGACTCACTTATGGTCAACATAGAAGAACTTAAGGACCATAACAGGGATGTCGACGTATTGTGTATCACTGAACACAACATGAAAACAGAACGTGAGCAGCATCTAGATATCTATAATTTTTCTCTTGCAGCATGCTTTAGCAGAAAGGACATAAATAAAGGTGGGGCCTGCATATTAGTAAAGAAAGGACATGAGTGGAAAGAACTACATGATATTAGGAAAATTTCACTGATTAATGTATTTGAATGTTGTGCTATAGAGCTTGTTGAATATAAAGTGATAATCGTATGTATCTATAGGTTACCTAAAAATAACTGTGAACGTTTCAATATATTTTTTAATAAACTGGATAAAATATTGACTTATACTAATAAATCTAAATATAATAACATAATTATAGCTGGGGACTTTAACATAGACATGCTAAAAAACAATAAACAAACAAGAAATTTTGAATGTATCCTACTAAATTATAACATGAAACTGACAGTAAATGAACCAACACGTTTAAACTCAAGAACGTGTATTGACAACATTGCCCATGACTACAAAAAGAAATGTAAGACTAAAGTTTTTGAATTTGGCTTATCCGATCACACTGCACAATCGATAAAAATACCTGTCAAAATGATTAACAAGTTAAAATCATGGCGCAAAAAGATAAGATACTACAGTGTAGAAAATATAAATAAGTTTAAAATGTGCATCAAAAACCTATCGTTCGCTGAAATGTACACCACGAATGACTCCACCACAGCTTACCGACACTTTATTGAAACCTTTAAGCTGTTTTATGACCTTTGCTTCCCAAACAAACAGATCATAATCAGAACTATAAGTAAACCAAAATGGATCTCACGGGGCATAAAGATCTGCAGCAAAAAGAAAAGAGAATTATTATGGAATTTAAGATCAAAACCTAACTTAGAAAATAGTCAAAATTACTTAAACTACAAAAAACGCTTCAAAAAAATTATATCACTGACTAAAAGAGCTCAAAACAATCATAAAATAATGACGTCAGATAACAAATCCAAAACTTCTTGGGAAATTATTAATAAGGCACGATCAAATTTCCCTAAAGAACCAATATCAAAAATTAGGAGTTGTAATACAAACCGTCTATTAACAAACCCTACGGATATTGCAAATAATTTTAATGACTACTATATAGACAAAATCAAGCCTATTCCAGGAAATGGTAATAATGTAACATCTTTTATAAGCAAGCATGGAAAATCGATGTTTATGTTACCATGTTTGCCACAACATGTATATAAAATTATCGTCAATTTAAAAAACACTAATACCACCGGCTATGACGGGATAACAACAAAAGTAATAAAAGCAGTCAATGAAATAATTTCTCCCCATCTCAGCTACTTGATTAACCTAAGTATAACTTCAGGCACATTTCCAGATGACCTCAAACTGGTTATTGTGAAGCCAATATTCAAGAAAGGCAATAGGCAGCAAACAGAGTGTTATAGGCCAATTGCTCTAGTATCAATATTCTCCAAAATATTTGAGAAATATCTATATGGCGAATTAAATAACTATCTTGAGAAACATAATATTCTATGCAAAGAGCAAAAAGGGTTCCGTCAGCACAAAAACATAAATATGGCAATCTATGACTTTTTAAAGCTAGTCATCTGTCAAGTAGACACCAGAACTCCTGTCTGCTCTGTATTTTGTGACATGACACAGGCATTTGACTATGTAGACCATTCTACCCTACTAAAAAAACTAGATGCATACGGAATAAGAGGCAATATCTTGGAATTGATTTGTTCATATCTTACAGATCGACGACAATTCACAGAAATAACTAGTTTTGACCATAAATCTAAATCTGAAATTATTTATAAGTCAACAGAGCGAAGCATAACATATGGTGTCCCTCAGGGTAGCGTCCTTGGACCTTTACTTTTCATCCTATACATTAATGACCTCCCTAAAGCAATTGCTCAACCAATGACTTTATTTGCTGATGATAGCACTGTGACTATAAATTGCAATAACACTAAAACATATAAATCTGACATTTCAAATTCTTTGGACTCAATAATTACATGGCTTGACAACAATAATTTAAAAATAAACATTAAAAAAACGAATATTATGCATTTTAGTCAAAGAGCTCCCAATCCTACTGACGTTAATCTATCATTTCAAGGTAATAATGTAAACAATGTTGACTACACAAAATTTCTTGGTTTACAAATTGACAAAAAACTAAATTGGAAAAAACATATTGAGGAACTTAGTAAACGAGTAAGCAGTTCTGCGTATGTGCTTTACAAGCTATCGTGGACGGTCAATACTGAGTCACTTATCACTGCTTATTATGGCATTGTAGAGTCCCTACTTAGATACGGTATAATTTTCTGGGGTAACTCAACCGATAAAGATTTCATATTTAAAAGGCAAAAGAGATGCATTAGAGCCATGTTTAAGAAACAAGTGACTGATAGCTGCCAGCCACTTTTCAGAAAGCACAAGATACTTACACTTCCATCACTTTATGTACTTGAAGTTTCACTATTTGTAAGATATAATCCTGTATATTTTTCACGTATGACAGATCTTGGCAAAAGAAATAGACGGGATGCACATAAAATTCACACTCATAAGAGCAATACAACACTACTGCAGAAAAGTATAGTCTGTATGGCATCTACTGTATACAATAAAATCCCACTCCCAATAAAAGAGCTCAATGACTCCCAATTTAGGTCAAATCTTAAAAAGTTTCTATTACACAAATGTTACTATAGTATTAATGATTTTTTAGATGACAAACTGTGATTATTATAAATTTGACATTTGACACTTAATTTCATATGATTTTATTTTGATTGCTGTATTTGATGACATTTTTGATTAACATTTAAACTGGCTTATTTTCAATTCTCTTGTTGATGCAATTATGTTTAATTTACTTTTATATAAAATTTGCATGCTCTTTAAGGCAGAGCATAATTGATACTTATTGATAACAACTGTAATAAAGATCTATGTTACATTATGTTCGAGCAAATAAAAATATCTTTATCTTTATCTCTTTATCTTGAGATGAATGCCAAGCGTTTCCCCGTCATTGCCGTAGAAAAAAATAATGGTCAAAGTCCCATAATTGGGTACTCACCCTACGTGAAATAAGTTGGTTCCAGCAGTCTCAAGTGACGGTCTTACCAGGCTGATCACACCCGATTGAGGAGGCTGCGAGGCTCTGGGGACACGTTTATGTACCGTACACTAACTCCATTCCTAAATTGAATTAATATTGTACTTAGTCCGTCTGAAGTTCAAACTCCGTGGGATTATACGATACCCATTGTTTGAATATATTAGCTAACATTGAATTTGTCTGCTAACGTGACATAAAAGAAGGAAAGTTAAAAGCTTTTTATATAAAATGTATTTACTTGAGAAAGAAGAGCCAAAAGAGATGTGCTCGAAGTGTAATAAGTGGAAACCCGTTGTCTATCTACTACACTACCTGCCCCTCTGGGATACAGTGAGTCTATGTATGTATGTTTTTTTATATGAATAAATAACACAGATAGTCGATATACTAAATTAATTTTACTAACATGCTTTTTACGACCAATAAATAGCATTTAATTGAAATTAGAAATTGTAATTTTGAACATAAGGTACAGTCAGAGGCAAAATACATGGATGTTCAAAATAAAAAACGACTTATTTAATGAATAGAAATATTATATGCCAAAATGTGATACAAAAAAAACCTGAAACCTTTTTTCGGTTTTTTTAAGTAAAAAAAAATAGCAATGCGTGTCTTGGTAAAGGTTTAATAGAAATTACAAAAAAAATATCATAATGTTGCGAAATTCCGTACAAATCTGGATCAGTTGAGTTACAAATAAACTGGATCAGTTTATTGGTAACTCAACTGATAACCGACTGTTCTTGTAAATAGTTACTTTAATTGTAAGTACCTACATAGGATACTTAATTATATTATTGAATAAGCTTATTTCTATAAAGTTATTACAAATGATATATTAAATATACCTACATCAAACTAACTATGTACGAAGTAGTTAGAAGTCTAGTTACGTCTTAGTCGGTTACGGGATCATTACAAACGGTAGCTCAACTGTTCCAGACCAGCACCTACAGACGGAAGCATGCCCAAAATATATATCAAAATATAAAATAGTGTACATTTTGTTAGAATAAATTATATTGTATTTTATAATGTTATTATAATATCGTAATATATATATATGTATAGTAATGTTATTATAATATAATATCGGCGAACGGTAACGTAAAGCATGCGATGTGCCCACGCCACCCGTTCCGTCCGCACAGAACTAAAGCAGCTTGTGTATCATACTGTATAATATTACTGTAAAATGTCTGAACGTCGTGAACGTTGTCGCATTACATATTGCCAAGGAGATTGTAACAATTGTACCATTGTGCCAGCCTCCGTACTTACGTCATCAATCCATTCGAAAGTACGATTTAAAATAGGTTAATGTTTATGTTTTTACTGAATAGGCTGCCTCTATAATATTTTCATATTTCGCATTCTCTAACATCTAAAGCTAAATGAATGCAAGTCATATATATGATCAATGAAAGAAGAGAATAAATATCAGTTGAAATGAAATGAAAATATATTTGAAAACAACAAACATTACAATAACACATTTATATTGTACAAAGAAGTGATGTTCCTGGTTATTAGATTAATCCTTGATGGTGACATTGGTACCCAAGGTTGTCCTCGACAGCCTGTGTGATGGCGTACCATTGTCCTCCACCGGAATGAACAGCTGTGTAGCAAAATATTTACATTATAACAAAATAGTTGAATGCAATTAATTAATTAATTACGTTTAAAGTTTAAATTGTAATATAAACATCAAAAATAACAGCCAAGAGAGGTTTACTGTAATAGAAGCTTATTTTGAAAATGAACACCAAGATTAGTCATTTAAATAAGCTCGTATTAACGCAATTAACAAATTTATGGTAACGGTGATCGGCGCGGAACCGTGCGTGACTCGGAACATTGAGAAAACTTCGAGATTAAGAATTAACGATCAGGGAACCCTGAAATAGTAACCTCCCAACGTCACAGCGTCACGCATACTCCGGTCGCATGAACTCAAACGGAATAAAATATTCACCGGTTATTAAGTATAGCGGACATCAATCAACCTGTCGCCGAACATTTTCGAGGAAACGTTCATTTCGTCGCTTACCTACCTCCGAGTGCTCGTTTGCTGATGAGATATCATTAATTCGATCGTGGGAGTAGAAACAATGCCGGCATGATTGGGAACTTTCCACTGATGTTGTTATTAGTTGATTTAATCATGAATGCCAGGTTTATCTAGGCTTATTCGAATTTATCAATTCAAATTATCAATTCAACATTATGATTGTCTACTAAAAAATAGGGAGAGTTTAGGCATCCTCTGGGTGCTGACTAAATTGAAAGTCCTCATCTTTGTCTACGCAAGTTTTGGGGTCAAGAACTGGCCAATGGAAATTATATCAAGTCATTAGAAATGCGTGATGATTTTTCATTCAGCTCGTGAATCGTCAACAGATTAACCACGCATACCTACAAAGCCTCATGTTGCACCCGCGAGAAACGCAGTGATCTTTAGAATATAATACAAATCATCCAGCATACAATTTGTTTTCTGCTGCCGTCTCTTTATGCGGTATTCGTCTATATTTGAAACTGTTAGCAAGTTCCCAACCCCTTTTTTCTCAAATCTTTACTGTACCGATGTTTATTTTCTTTAAATGTAGATGAATTTAAATGAAAATTATTTATTGTACAGCAAAATCATATAGGACAATTGAAAGATCTTTGTATTTTTCTAGTAACCACCTGTGTGGTCTAGTGATTTGCTCACTGATATCAGATCCATAAGATCCGGGTTCGATCCCTACGAAGGTACAATATCGTGCATGGTTTGGTTGATGGTAGGACTTTGTTTAAGTCCGCCTGGCTAGCTACCACCGTCTTACCTCTGTGGACATAACAGCATCTTCTAAATTGTTGTATTTAGAGGTAAGATAGCCAGTTTCTCAGACTGTTGAGGATTCCGGGTGAATTGCGCCTCTACCTTCAGCGTTATCTTAACTTCCCGCAAGCCAAGCGCTTCCCCGTCGTACAATAAAAAAAAGTAAAACCGGCCACTTATGGCCTAATAATTATGCGCCAGATCTTATATTGATTTGTATGATAATTTTGTAAGCGATGTTCTTTACACAGGTAACAGCAGCTGGGAAGGCAGTACTTGTGACTGGGTGTGACAACGTTTTGGGAAATGCTCTGGCGCGAAGGCTGGATGATATGGGGTACCACGTATTTGCTGGCTTCCAAAACAAAGCTGGTAACATTGATGCCGACATGCTGAAAGAAGACTGCTCAGGGAGACTTCACACTCTGCAGCTGGACATTACATCTGAAACGCAGGTAAATAGTTGATAGCAACCAAAATTTTAAACAGAAATAAAAATATTTATTTGATCACGACAACAAGCAAGATAAATACAAAAGAGGAAGAAATAAGATAGCATTGAGCAAACTTTCACTAGAATATATTGTATCAATGACTTTGCAAGAACTGATAACAGCATCTGAGTTTAAAGAAATAAGAGGAGAAAATAAATTCCCGGCCGCCCCACACAGACTCGCTGCGATCAAGGCTATTGAATAGCATAAATCGTGTCTCTTATAAAGTCGAGAAGAAAACTTTAAAAAGTGCTTCCATATTCGTTCTTAATATTCACGTTCTTCCAAAAAAAAACCTTCAAGTTACAAGTACCTCTTCTTCTTACCGTAAAGTTTTGATTTGCAATTTATAGTACACTAGCTTTTGCTCGCGGCTTCGCTCGCGTTAAGAAGTATTATTATTAATTAGGTATAGTTTTTGGGGCTTTAATTTGTTTAGCGTGTGTAAAAAATTAAGGCCTACAAAACTTAAAAACGACTCTTCAACTTCTCCATTAATGTTCAGATTTTCTTTAACCATTTTAAAAAAGTCTAACCGACAAAACCTATACTTAAACCAAACGAAAACAAAACAAATGCCAAATATAAATACAAAGCAGAGTCTAAAACCAAAACTACTAAACCGAAACAAATCAAATGCAAAATCTCAAAATTCTTTCTTATCTGTCGTAGGCATCCTGCCTACGACAGATAAGTAGCTTATGTATGCAAAGTCTCAGCCCGATCGGCTTAAAATTGACAAAGTTTCATACAAACTTTCATCCCCTATTTTATCCCTTTGGGGGTAGAATTAATCAAAATCTTTTGTTAGCGGATGCCTACGTCATAACATCTACCTGTATGCCAAATTTCAGCCCGATCCGTCCAGTGGTTTGGGCTGTTCGTTGATAGATCACTATGTCAGTCAGTCAGTCACTTTGAGTTATATATATTTAGATAGATAAGTATTAGTTGGAGTTTTAATCGACCGAATACAATATCTAGGTCTTTCCATCTAATCCCCTAGTAGCTCGTCTAATCCCCTGTCACAAGCTCTTATCATGCATATGCCTTTGTAAGTTAATTGTATACGTGCTCGGCTCCCAGCGTATAACAGACCGGGGGTAATACACGACTCCCAATTAATGAACTTCGGATTCAAAAGAAAATGTTGTCGGCATGGACGCCCACCTTAACGTTATTAGAACATTTTAATTATTTAGTATCTCAGCGAAAATCTCATTTTTTAAATGTATTTAATTTAGTAATACTTAATGTTTCGTGCTTCTTACTAAGAAACAACTTTTTCTATAAAATGTAAATCTATTATTGGTCTTAAGAAAAACATGTATATTGAGTTTATTTTAGAATAAGGACTGTTGATTTAGTCAATAAATAAATAAAAAAATAAACAGATAAAAATAAAAATGTATGATTATTTATCTACGAAACATTTGCGAGACAAAGTTTATATAACAGGTACCGTAGGGGTATACCTGAGGGATATACTTATGAACGCGCTTATGCTCTGAAACGAGAGAACAAAAAAGAAAAAAAGAACTCTAATATACATTACCGTTGTGACCTTATGGGAAAAACTCAGTAATATACGTGGAATACCTGAAGTATAGGGAAAGAAAATACCGCTGGGCAAGTGACCGCTAGGTACTTGGCCTAGTAAATATAATGGGGTGCAAGTGGCTGAATCTGCTACTAGGCTGGGAGCTCGGCCGGTATAATATGTTTAGCTATTATAAGTACCGAGCATTCGCAGAAGACTGTCTGAAATCAATGGATTCCATACTTATTTCGGAGACTAGCTGTAATAGTTAAACAATCAAGGTACATAGTTCATTATTTATGATTTATCAGGAGAAAATTAATTAACAATTAATATGGGAGCGTATGGTGACCGATTATAACTTGTTCCTTTCAGATACGTGCGTCATAAGTAAAGTAAACATTTTTATTCCCGAGTTGTAAATTCCGATTTAGATACTCTCGGCGTCTCTCTACATCGTCGACCACCTACCAGAGGGCGCGCAAGGGCTCTGGGCCATCGTGAACTGCGAATCCTGGTGTGCGTTGGGTGAACTAGAATGGGTGCCTTTCTCAGTCATCAAACGAGCAATGGACGTGAACCTTTTAGGTGAGTGCTACGGAGCTACGAAACGCTACGGAACCGCTACGCCTCGTAGCGAGTTATCTTATTTCGTAGCTCATAGATGGCGCTACAAGCTTTATGCAACACCATTATGTAATTGCAAATACATTATAATTGTTGTATTTTTAACGATGTCGTGAAACGCGAAATTTTTTTCGTCGACTTCTAAGCTCCACGAACTCCATTATGTACAAAATGTTTTAACGTAAATGAGTGGGTCTTTCGTTCTTGAGCATAGTATATTATGTATTATTCAGATAACGATTTACAGATAAACCATAAACATCTCACTTCTGTTTATTTATACAGACTTTTTCAGAGAAATTACGCAGAATTAACACTGACAGTAGGTGCTTTACTGTTTAACAGGCTACTAATGTCTAACTAAAGTCTAATCATGCAGTTACTTCTAAATCCTGATCAAATTTATTATCCTGATTAAATTTATATTTTCCGATCAGACTGGGGTTTGGTGCCTACCTTTGCTACTTTTTAAAGCATTTTCTTTTTTATTCAATTAAAAAAATATAGTAGTTTCAGTTTCAGCATCATAATCTCTCTCATTCGTTAACAATGTCATTAATCTTGATTGTCTGTGGCACGAGAACAAACCACTTAATTAATGTCATTGTGTCGAATTTAAAATTAGAACGTGCGTTCTAATTATTCGCGAAGCAATTTCAATTCGTCTTTCAACATACGCCACCGCCTGGGTATTTATAAACACATTTCAGAAACGCGTATGTTTTAACCAAAACGCAACGATAGCGTATTCTAATATTTACTGCGGTGACATCTAGGTATAAAACAAAAAAAAAACTTTTTTTAATACAACTAGGAGACGGACTCTCTTGACTGTAACAATGCCTTACAGGTCACATCTAAAAAGAACATAGCCTACATGGCACGGCATTACGCCCGACAACTTGAGGAATAAAGGTTTTAAGACTCGCGTGCCCGTTATTTCACCGGCAACCGGAACACAGCAATGCTGCTTGGTGGTTGGAATAGGTATGGTGGTAGTACTTCTCCCGAGGAGCCCTGTAACAAGGGACTCTACTACTCTTAAAAACGAATACATGATATGCGTTTAAAATGTCATTATCTGATTTCTGCCCTTAACTCACACTTTGTTGGGGTCGGCACAGCATTGTCTCATTCTCCACTTACCCCTGTCAACCGTCAACTCAGAATACACTCCTCTCACATACAAATCCTCATATACACAATTCTTTCATCAATAATTCAATGTGGTAATATTAAGAGAATAAATGTTATCAAACGACTTATATTAATAATAATATGATTAGGTACCAACAGCAACATGCTAATTCTAAATATGTAAAATATATCCATAAGTATGATGTATAATTCTTATTATTTTATCCCCCTGGGATCGAACCTTAGAGCGGTTAAGACACTGATAATGTACAGCTGCGATAAAAAGGTAAATTGTTCGTAAGGTCCTTCCCGCCTGGTGCAAGTAATGCTGCCCCTGGTCCGACGAGCCCGCGGACGCGTGGTTCTGGCCTCGTCTATACTGACCCACGTGGCGGCGCCGGTCCGTGGAGTCCATGCCGCGTCGCTCTCTGCTCTCGACGCGCTGGCCGCCTGCCTCCGTCGCGAGCTCAAGCCGAGGGGCGTTGATGTGGTAAGATACACAGGCATTCACGTCTATAGATGACAGCTGTCACAGCAGTTCATCAAGCAACAAAAGGGCTGCTGAATGCTGAACTGTATATGAAGTTGTGCAAAATAACACAACTGATGAAATAAGGGTAGCGGCGTGATTGTTACATGTGTTGCATGGCAAAAAAAACTTTAGAACTTTAAAATTTGGAGGTAAGAACATGTTCTCAAGGAGAATTATCTACATATATAAAATTGTCGAACGGACAGACTGACAATCAACGCATAGCCCAAGTCAGAGGTGCTGGAGACTTGAAGTTTTCAGGGTAGCTTCCTTTTGTAGTGTAGCACGATGAAAGGATCTTCCCGAGCGTTTCACTAGTTAGTAATTTATATTGTCCTCAGAGCAACTTCCAACGATTGAGTTGAAGCTGAAACCGCCATATTCAAAGACGTCTAACACTTAAATGTACTCAATTACCCGAGTACATGTAAGTGAGAGACGTCTAAGTCTTTGAATATGGTGGTTTCAGCTTGCGCTCTTGTTAAAGAGCATCTAAAAATATTCGTAAGACTAACTTTTCTTAACTTTCTATACTTCTCGCCTCTGAACAAGCCTCCCAACGACATAGGTACCAATTTGATGAGTTGTTCATATGCTCATTCATAAAAACTACCTTTTTGACTAACAGCGCCATCTATAGGTACATGTTTTTGAAGGTAAAAACCATGCCATATGCTGCAACTGCAGCTGTAATATAAAGTGATAGTTTAAATTGTACGGAGCATGTATCATAATAATGTGTGGCAGTGGCAACACCCAACTTGGTAATAGAGGCTTGGATTATATTCCCAGTGGCCTTGCGCCGCGGCATAAATCTACTAACTTTAGTGCTTTCATGAATCCTAATTAATTGAATGTGGATTTTTTGCAATTTCAAATCCTGGCCCTACAAATGGTATCAATATTAAAAGACAAGTAATTAATTGTTATTTTTTCAATGTTTGAGAAGAAAAATCTGCTAAATCGTTTTTTATAGCATAATACATCGTCAAGTGTTTAAATTGCGCGGCCTGTTGATATACATCTTATAGCGGATGAACGTACCTGCTTAGGTTATTTGTTATTGTACCTGCAAACACCTTGCTTTTTGGCTTCGAATTATCGGGTCGTACAAATATTGGCTTAATCATATTATTTTCTGGCTGATTACATTTTGGAGCTGGCCGTTTCAATAATTAGCTAACCGTTTAAATGATAGCCTCAAATATAAGGTGTGAAACGATTTCTACAAAAATAATTCACGCGTTATTCGCTTATCGCATAACCTGTTAGACGAGAAAACTTTAATTATCTTTGAGGCTGATCTTATTAGTCACGGCATCAAAGGCTCGCTTACCACGGGCGTTAGTTATTTTACTATCTGTGCCACGGGTAACCTTTTAGATGAAACTCTCAAGGTTAGCTAAATGACGTGATGCGCAATTTTACTTGTTTAAATTTACGGCACAGAACAGTTGACTCTGAATTTATTCTTACCATAAGGTTACTTTAGATAAATATTCTTTGAAACTAAGTCTCCATCTATAGCACAAAATGATGGGGATGGATCTATGTATCGATCATTGTTGTCCACAGCTGGACGTAGATCTCTCTCAAGGTGCGCCACTGAGTCCGATCCGCCTTTCTCATCCACTCTCTGCCCGGCACTGTACGTAGGTCGTCGCTCCATCTAGCCGGAGGGCGTCCTACACTACGCTTGCCTAGACTAGGTCTCTACTGAAGGATTCGTTGACCCCAAATAGTAGGTATTGGTCTATGACAAGACATAGTTTTTTTTAGTTTTTTCCTATCGAGTCACCCATCTTCAATCGTGTATCTGAAAATCCAGATAAAAGACAGGATACCAAATTTTATGTAACTGAAAATAAAATTCGCTCAAAAGCGAATTTTACTATCCATATCCTTGATACTCCAGTATTACTGACTTCAAAAAATTAAGGAATGTGTCCATTGTGTTAAATATTTAAAGTATTTGTCCTTCAAGTAGCATGGCTGTGGGACACTGTATATAAGGCGGGCCCTCTAATATGTATTTCTGAAAAAACATATTATAAGCTCTCTCCGCCGTGTGGTAAAGAGGCAATATTCGCTTTACATATATCATTCTTCTGTACGTGTTTTTGTTACTGAACGGCTGGACCGATTGTGATGAAAATTTGTTTGTGTACTTGTATGCTTTCTTTGATGGTTTAGGTTCATAATTAGACCCGGTAGGTGGCGCTACGATTATCACGGGGTGATCGGTAATAAAATCCAGGGTGTTCCTGAAGTCATCATAAGATAGCGCGATCCACTATGTGGAAGAATCACTTTCATCCAGTGTTCGTAGTAGCTACCTACGATGCATTTTGACGTTGTTAGTTTTAGCATATTCCAGATGCAGCGCTATCTTGTACTTTATTCATGAACTTGAAATAGAACAACGATATTGTTCATGCATATTTAACTTCAAACACCACTTGACGCAGTGAACCTTTTCGAACTAAATGAATGAATGAATGAATGAGTAAACACATTAGGTGACACAGTGTACAATGGCTGGCCTTATCGCTAAAAGCAATTTAGTCCAGGCAACCTTGAGTCGAGAAACAGAAACTGTTTTCACACATTCATTCGATTTGGTAGCTTTCTACATTTTTTTTAAACATAAAAAATGCATTATTTTTATTTCACAAATTAAGATCAAGCTCACGAGATACGAGAGATTACTAATAAACTAAAATATTTGTATTACCCAGTCGATTGTCGTCACCACCAGATGGTAACGTGGACAGAATACACTCCCGCTGAGCAAAATACAGGTCAGCATTCTGGTACACTGTTAGGCTCTTGGTAGATTTTCTACCACAAACGGCCCAAATATGTTCGACGATGGTTCGATTTTCGATTCATGATGTATGAAAAATCTTTATTGTAGCTTCATCAAAAATAATAATAGAAATGAATATGGAATAAATAATAATGAATCATCCATGCAGGCTCGCTCTGCAGCCACATCAGTGGAGTTAAACGATGCAAGAATGCGTTCCCCTTATCCAGGAATAAGGGGATTTCATCCGTATTGATGAATGGGAAGATTCATCATTATTTATTCCATATTCCATTTCTATTATTATTTTTGATGAAGGCACTATAAAGATTTTTCATACATAATGAATCGATAATCGAACCATCGTCGAAGTATGGGTTCAAAACTTCGATGATGTTTTGATGTTTATTTTGCAAATAATTTAGCAATCTACGAAGTTAAGTATATTTCCTCTTATATATTATATAGATAAGAGCAGTGATCGGAGGTGAATCCTCGAAGGGGAAAAAGTCGTGAGTGTATTTGTTTTCATCTCAAAAGAAAACCTTACCTACTTAGCCAAAACCTGAGTAGCTGGTTTGAATTGAAGCCAGGCTGAAACTGTGACTTCAATCTCGTTTGCGAGAGGAAGGTAGACTCGAAGTTTCGTAATTGACTTGAAGTTCCACTCCAGCCTTAATGTGCTCGTCAGTTTGTCCATTACATTACATTAATAAGATCGTGCTTTGATTTGCTAGACCTCGGAGTGTTTTTACGAAACGAGATGCAAGTAAATTCTATTTTAATTGTTGGTAAAATTGCGAGTTTTTTTATAACATTTGGAACCGATTGGTCGTGGAACTGCATAATCTGATTCCATTATCCCCATTCCACAATCGGACACCAGACGCTCGGCGTTGCGCTATAGTTTTTACAGTGGATAGGTATACCTGCTGTTTTCTTCATCCTTCACAATGTGCACCGCAAACAAGAAGAGAATCTTGGTTTACCGAGTCTGTGTCAACCTGGTAGTCTTCTAGACTCGAGTGGGTTTTCTTGGCAAGAGATCAATCATGGCTAACCATCAGGCGATATTCAGCAAAAAGTAATAAACCAATCAAATATAAAAAAGTGTGTGTGTACGTAAGAAGTTATAACTGCTTGTTTAGAGTAACAAAGCATAGTAACATAATAATTATGTAATAATTATAATTTATAATACAAACCAATAAAAACAGTATATGCCGACAGTAAACGTCAAATCTATAAGCCCACATAGAATTTATCACTTATCCGCAGCATTGTAATCTTATGTTTTACTTTTTTATCTTACCTTAACTAGTTTGTACCTATCTGCCTAGTGAGAAAATAAATGCTTATAATATTATAATTATTATCACGAATACTCACAATAAATTATCTGGTGTATGATAATTTATTGTGAGTATTCGTGATAATAATTATAATATTATAACCATTATATAGTTTAAAATCAAACACATGTATATTTATGTATTAATAATAAAAAAAAATATCTACACTGATATAAAACAAGTAAGTATTGTAGATTCATATAATATTTGCTACCCACCTCATTACTGTTGTATTCGTTGAACTACCATGAATATAGTTATCAGTTCTCGAGAACTTGTGAGACCAACCAACTTCATGGTGTCGATTTTAGGTGTCACTGTGCGCGCGCAACGTAAAAAAACACTCTCATCAACTTTCCCAAACGCGCCAAAAGAAGTATATCTTCAAAACAAGATCGCAATGCTTCGTCTCCAACACGGTGGAATAAAGCATAAAATGTGAAATCTGCACATCTGCCTACAATTATAGCAAATGATCGACATGAATAATGGAATGGATCTGTCGAAAGTGGAGTCGGATTGCGAACGATTGAGGCTGATGCGATGATCCATCAGGCGGCCGACCGCATCCGTTTATTGTTGTAGTGAAAACGCGAGCGATAAACATTATCAGAAACCATTATCAGCCGTAATGCCTCGTTACATACCAGCTGTTATAGCTTGGTATGTAGATAACTTAGCTGGTATGCTGTAAACATAACAGTACGAGTCCATAGGTTTCAAAAACTGAAGTTATATAACCTTACTATCACATATGCCACTTCAGTACCTGTAATGTTATCGCGAGAACTATCCTACTAGATTACTTGTGGCCTCTCCGCTGGTTATTGTAGTAAATTCGTCTGACGTGACTACAGTGGCAAGATTCTACAAAACCAATCGCTTCACTATGACAATGGTATCATCAATCTGTTGTTTGCCTCTCTAGAATCAATTCCCTGTCCGTTTGGTGGCACTCTAACCGTTAGTATTTTCTAGAGTTGATTTTAGTTCCTAACAATTTCCTAGTGGCGCACTTCTACACAATTTTACCCGCTTTCCTCACTTATGACTCTTGTTTGCATTGAGTTGTCGTAAATCTACTGGTTCCTTGCAAACGTGGTCTTCCAGAAAGAAAATGGGAATTTGGTATCTCTATCAAAACTATATTAAATTCAATTCAATTTAATTTATATTATATTAACTTATATTAAATAACAAATTAGTCATTAAATAACCCGCCCCTGACCATTCCCGGTGCAAAGGTAATAATTTAATTTATTGATATAACAATTTACATTTGATTTTTTTTTCTGCATAATAAACTTAACTAATTATCCTAATCCTAACATTCAATATTAAATAAACAATGACAATGTCAATTTGAACAAATAATAATAACGGGAGACACAGACAGACATATCGCTTCGTAAACTTGCAAATAAACGAATGTGAAACCTATGAACTAAACTATTCCGCGGTATCATGCTTAAAAATGTATTCACACCCTGAAAAGCATACTTAAAACCGTAAAAAACATGGAATGGTCAACTTTCCCACTGACGAAACTCAGGGCATCGATCATCTGTTTGTTTTTCTGTGTAGAATCGATTATTCGCATCACTGGGGCTAGTTAATCTTTAAGTGTGAGGTGCATACAGTGCACTTTTGTAAGATACGTCTGCATCTGCCTCGATGTACATGATGATGATGTAACAAACGTGATTGGCTCTTATCCTTTTTCCTTACATGACGTCATAAATTTTTCGGTGCAGCTGCAAAACTTCGTCAACGATTAGGATCATGTAATTGACATTGAACAATGTCATGAATAAATACCAGCCACTGCTGTGTACGTACATATTTTCAGATCTTACAGTAAGTTACAGCCACTTCACTCCTACAATTCATAGAATTATATCAACAAATGAAAGTCATTTAAATTGCTAATGTTTCTGAAGGCGAGCAGTAAGACAACTCGCGAGATTCTGGAGTCACCTCTGGCCTCTGTGTGACTTTCCACGATGAACTAAAGCTTGGGGTCACTTCAATTGAATAAATGAAGCTACTTAGTTTAATTTTTGCAGCGACGTCATAAATCACTAAGTTGACGATGTTTTCTTATATTTTCCGCTTTTAGCGGGCATTTTGGAATACTGTTTGATTTGCGAGCGATTTGAAACTGCTATAAATTTAATGGAAGCTCTCGCCGTGAACGAAAATAAACTAGATTCTGCGTACATTCCTACGCATGCCTAGTTCTGATATTGTAAACGATCCACTGCCTACGCCAGCCCACCGGCTTGAGCATGCTCATTCTTAAACTCATACTCATTTCGAGCCATCTTACGTATTCCATTCATGCTGGGTGTGAGCTAGGAACAAATATAATAGAGGTAATACGGATATACTAGTAATAGGTATTTAGTTTTTTTGTTTGTATTCAATGAAATGTACAATTAAACTAACTAACTATGTACAAAGGAATCAGTCAGATTACCTAAGGACCGTTACAAACGGCCTATAGGTAACTCAACTGTTCCAGACCAGTACCAGACGGAAGCGTGCCCATGACACTGGCTGCATTGCCATTGTTATTTAGTTAAAAGCAGATATTGACGATGGGGTAATAGGTGTAATCTACCTGGTAGTCTGCCCCGGCAACGGAATCGATATGTGACGTCATTACGTCACTGGTAAATAGGCTAAGCCTGTAAATGTCCACCTGGCTACCACCCTCCAGCTGTAAGTCCCCGGGAGAGAGTGCCTGCTGGGAAAGCTGGCTGCATCGTAGACGTTATCCTTGCTCTGGCCCGGAGCTAGAGTAGCCTGGAGGTCAAGAGCTAACCCATCAATTATAAAAAAAATACTGTGAAAGTGAGAATTTAAATTTTCAGGCTTTTCTTTCCCTGCAAACTTCAAAAGCCAACAATTAAAGCTAAAGCTAGCAGAGAATACGAACCACCTAATTTCGAAACTAATTAGAGTCTCGATTAGCTCGGCATCAACAAACTAATCGAGACAATGTTACATGTTATTATATCGCGGTCGTCAGTAAAGTAACAGCTACGTTCGTTCGCTCAGCGGTTTTTAAATTTCAAAAGTGGTTAAATTCAAAGTGACTCGGTTGTGACTTAGATTACTGTGTAGCCAGGGCAATACCTGATCCAGTGACGTTTGTAAAAGTGAAATCGGACTGGTGGTTCAGTAATAAATAGCGAAATAATTTCAAAAAAGTTGGTGTAACTGACCACTCACTGCCCGCTTGTATTGTTAGTGCGGGTGAATCATCGCTAAGCGGCCGGCCGGCCGAGGTACTTAGCCAAACGCAACTTGCTGCAGTACTACTATTGAAGCTGTGGCGCGGCTTGTTTCACTGCGTTTTGCGGAATAGTAAACAATGACTTCGACTACGGATTCCAGCATAGTGTGTTCCGGATGCCGAGGCCAAATAACGGACAAGAGTTACTTGGTTTGCTCTACGTGCAAACACACATACGACCTTTTATGTGCAAACATAAATCAGAGCGACTTCGAAATACTTACAACAGAGTATCGTAGCTCCTGGGTTTGTGTGGAATGTCACAGCAAAATTCCTAAGAGTGGAAATAGTAATACACCAGTGCGCGGCAGTTGTCATCTTTCGTCAATACTGAATTATAACACTGTAGATGAGGAATATGGCAATGTAACCGCACGTACGAAGAATCTACAAAATAAAAGACAACAAACACCTTTCTCTCATCTCACAACGCAGTCGAAGTCCGGCGATTTAGAGGCAGACGTCCGCGTCCGTACTATTATGGAAGTGGAACTACAGAGGAGCACTGATGCACTGTATGAACGCCTGAAGACTACTGTGAGTAAAACAATAGAAGAGCAATTAAGGACATCAATGGATAAAACAATTATCGTAACTATGTTGGATCAGTTTGACAGGCTGAACGAGAGATTAAGTACCTTGGAAAATAAATTGAGTTTTTGTAAATGTAGAGAATCACCAGTCTCACCAGTCTCAACTAAGCCTCTGCCTTCGAAGCCAGCTAACAAAGCTTCTCCTGCATCAGATTTACAAGAGGGGGGGATTCAGTCAGAGCCCCAAATAAATAAATCTGTTGAAAAGAGTAAGCAAATAAGAAGAGACTTTACATCAGAACGCCAAAATAAGCGAGCCGGATCGCCTAGGCAGACCCATTGTAGAAAGGCGCACGCCTCTACTAGCAGATCAGCTTCTGTGCTCACACCACTGCCTTTACCGAAGGCATCGGTACCCGAAGAGGAAGATTGGATTACGGTTCGCAAGAAAAAATCCAGTAAAAATGAATTCGCGAATAGGACCATGGACAACTCGAAGGTGACCACCAATGGAATCAACCACGAGCCGTCGAGGGACACGAAAGCAGCTAGTACTACTAGTATTGTAAGTGGCATTAGAGGTAGAGAGAGCGTACAACCTAAGATGGTGAAGAAAGGCCGGAACTCTAATAGTAATATGGAAATCCAAGCAATGGAAATAAAGAGATATCTTCACGTATGGAAGCTGGCGATTGGAACGACAGTGGAAAGTATGACGGAGCACGTAAAGCAAGTATGTGGCACGGAAACCACGATAAAAGTTGACAAGATCAGGCATAAGACTGAGCGGGATTATGCCTCTTTTATTATCACGGTGCCGCAAAGAGAGTACGAAATACTTTACCAGCCAGAAGTCTGGCCCGTGAATTCGGAGTTTGGCGAATGGTTTTGGTTTCGGAGACAGGCAAATAGGCCAATCGAAGAAAAATAGAGCAATAGAGGTATACTACCAGAATGCGAGAGGGTTACGAACAAAGTTGGATATGATTTGTAACAACATCGAATCTTCAGGTGCAGATCTATTTGCAATCACGGAGACGGGTTGTGTAGAGTCCATTCACGATGCCGAGATAGTACCTCAGGGATACCAGATTTTGAGATGTGACCGGGCGGACGGACGCAAGCAGGGGGGAGTGTTCTTGGCGTCGTCGCACCGCCTTCAGTTACGACGAGCAAAGGTCCCGGATGGCGTGAATGTTGACGACTGCGCGTTCGAATTAGTTGGCGCCACGGTGTTTTTAAAAGAGAAGTTTTTATTTTTTTGTTGTGTTGTGTATATTCCCCCGAATAGTACTGAAAATGATTATTTAATTTTGTTCAGAATTTTAGAGAAATGGTGTCCTAACTATAAGTCATGTATAGTTATAGGGGATTTTAATTTATATTCTTGTAATAATAACGTTCTTAACTATTTTGAATATTTTGGAGCCTTTTGCGGATTCGCTCAGAAGAACGAGGTGAGAAATTGCAACGATAGGTTACTTGATTTGGTGCTGGTCTCTTCAGAGATGGATAAAGTGCACGTGTGCATGGCCGACGATGCACTGGTGCCGGTGGACCAGCAGCATCCACCGCTCGAGGTGACGGTGCAGCGCTGCGCACGCACCGAACCCGGCCCAGCGCCCCAACTTCCGACCACTATACCGGGCTGGAACTTTGGTAAAGCGGATTACCACGCTTTGTATTCGTCAATAGCAGCAGCTAATTGGTGCGCTCTATATAGGGTCCAAGAGCCAGAAGACGCTTTAGATTGCTTTTATGATATCCTGAATGAGATCTTCGACAAATGTGTACCTAAAAAACGTACAGGTAAGGTAAATCCAAGATATAGTTACCCAAGGTGGTACACCGTAGAGATCATTCGAGAAATAGAGCACAAGGCCAGGCTGCATAAAATGTACAAGACGAGGGGGTCCAAGGAGAACTACCAGGCCTTCTCAGATTCAAGAGCCATGGTCAAGGATATGATACACACGAAGTATCTACAGCATCAGGAGCGAATGCAGAGCCGACTAGTGGAGGACCCGAAAGCGTTCTGGAACTATGTTAGAGAGAAACGGGGTAGAGTAGACCGAAAGAAAATTACTAAGGATGGTAGTACACTCCCGGAAGCAGAATGTGCCGAGGAATTCGCTAAGTTTTTTCTTTCGGTATACGGCACCGATACGGCGGCGCTCAACGTGCACAAAGCCCAGGAGTTAAGCAGCGCCGGGAGCTCGCGCGTTCACGTGCAGCGGCTGACACAAGCAGAGGTATGGGCGGCACTCTCACAACTTAAGCCAAAACAGTCTGCAGGCCCAGACGGGATACCCGTGTTTATAATGAGGGACTGTCGTAGGGTTCTAGCGGAGCCACTCGGCCATATATTTAACCTATGTTTGGAAAGCTCATATTTCCCGGAACGCTGGAAGGTTACCCGGGTGATCCCCATACCCAAAGGTGACGGTGGCTCGGAGGTAAGTGGATTCAGACCCGTTGCAATCCTTTCAACCCCAGCAAAAGTGTTCGAGTCGGCGGTGCAACGCAGCATGCAGCAGCAAATTTCACCTCATCTCTCGGATGCTCAGCATGGCTTCAGACCAGGCCGCAGCACAACCAGCAACCTCCTCAACTCGATGTCGTTCATTCTCCCGAACGTGGACGCAGGGGTCCAAGTCGACGTCGCCTACTTTGATTTTAAAAAAGCTTTTGACCTGGTCGATAATGACATCTTATTGACAAAGCTGGCGACGATTGGTTGCACCCCTAAGCTGCTGCAGTTTTTCAATAGTTACATGAAGGACAGGCGGCAGTATGTGGAGTACGCGGGACACAAATCCGAACCGTACCTCACGAGAACAGGTGTCAGTCAGGGCAGCAACTTAGGGCCGCTGGAATTTATCGTTATGATTAACGATCTACCCGAAGTTGTAACGGCAGCCAAATGTCTCCTGTTCGCAGACGACCTCAAGCTGATCTTGCCAATAAAGGAGGAGGGAGATTGCGTCCGTCTCCAACAAGACGTGGATAGGGTAGTGGAGTGGGGCCGGAAAAACAAGTTGCAGTTTAATGTGAACAAATGTTCCATTATAACATTCAGTAGAGCAACAGCCCCACTCCACTACAACTACCAGATAGAGGAAGCGCAGTTGAAGAGGGTGGAATCGGTGAGAGATCTTGGTGTTCGTCTGGACACAGAGTTGAGGTTCAGAGTCCATGTTGTTACCGTTTGTAAAAAGGCGTACAGAATTTTAGGATTCATTTTACGCCGAGCAAACGGTTTCACAAATTTAAGGGCTCTGACGGCAATGTATAATGCCCTGGTCAGAAGCCAGATGGAAAGCGCAGCGTCTGTGTGGGCTCCGCATGAAGCTAAATATAGCCTCATGTTGGAGCGCATACAGAACAAGTTTACGCGATATCTTTATTGGAAAACATACGGCGTATATCCTTTTTATCCCTTGATGTATCCAACCTTATTCGTTTTGGGTATGGTTGGATACAACAAGCTGGAAATTAGGAGGGATGTGGCGCTTACAGTGTATGTAGTTAAGGTGTTCCGGGGGATCGTAACTAACCCGACCATCTTAGAGATGATGAGGCTGGGCGTGCCAGACGAGTACGTAGGGCGGAGAAGGCAGCCGCCTCTGTTTGTAGTGCCTCGAGGAAGGACGAACCTGCTTAGCAGAGCGCCACTAACACGCACCATACAAACACTGAATCGAGTGGCGGAGATTATCGACGTGTTCCACTGTTCCCAGAGCGAGTTCGTAGGGGCTACAACGTATTATTTATGTTACGATAAATAATTACTGTGATACTGTATTTGATTTTGATTATGAATTTGTTATTATTAGATATGTGATTTTGACTATGATTTATTATGGACTAACTTTGTTTTTGTTTGTTTTGTATTGTGATTAATTATTATTATTATTTTTGACATGTGGATTACTAATTTGATGACTACTCTATTGTATTAGGTTATTAGCCTGTAAGGATAGATGTATTGATGTGGTAAATAAATAAATAAATAAATAAATAAAATAAAAAAATGTTTGGGGCTAGATGGTGCTGTGTAAAATTAATAATTTATTGTTTTTATTGCCGTGGCGGCGCGACTGCGATCTCGGCTCAAGAATCGACCACTACAACAGCCCATGGATATCGTAAAAGCTGGCTAAGGGATCTCACCAGAATAAGGACAGCAACTTCCTCTGTGTATTATCTACACCTTTACTGCGACCACCAATCCACCTGTCAAGCGTGGTGATTATGGCAAAAACCATCCAGCATATGAGCAAGCTCTGTCCAGCAGTGGACACTAATGGGTTGTTGATGTGATGTGATTGGTTTTATATATGTACAATTTTAATAAATCATGTACTGTATTATTCAAATAAGACGACAGATGTGCGTGCTGTCTCTACTATATAATATGTTATACTAATCACATAGGTACATGTATCTCCTCCAGGTGGTGGTAGCAGCCGGTGAATATACGACCGGCAGCGCGTGGCTGTCGGAAGAGAAGCTGCTGGAGCAAGCTCGTGACATGTGGAAGCGGCTCAGCGAAGAACAGAAAGGCGCATACGGAGAAGACTATTTCGAACAAGCCCTACGAAGCCTCGAGAAGTACACCAAAAACGCCGTAAGTGGAAAGTGACAATGCTTAATTCTAGCGCATTATTAACAAGCACTTTGCACCTTCAAGCAAAGATGGAGGTGGAGGTAATATCCTGCATTCGTTATAAGCCGAGATCTTACCGAGCTGTCGTGCAAGTGTGCTCGGTTCAAAGTATCTCAGTGATAAAAATATATTATCAACGCCATTTTGTCCTAGTTGTCACTGAAATGAGGGCTCATTGATCTGCATGAAGGACGGTAAAGGTTACCTTCCCTCCTACTCACTTGGAATAATAAGACTGGGTTGATCTGGATCACTGGATATGATAACAAAAACAACTCGTGATTTACATTGAGAGTAGCTTGACGTCGATACGAGACTTTTAAAACAACCTGAATAAAATGCCCGCGGGTGTCTTAAAAGGATACCTCAGGCGATGAGCTATTTTAACGTGTATATTTTATTTTTATAGTTTACCACGTTCGTATACCATACGAATGAGACAAATTTCTAAATTATTTTCTGCACACCCCTTGGTATGCTCGCTCTTTACTATTATTTTTCATGCATAAATTGTATATTGAATCCAGCCTGAAGATATTTTAAAAAATTGTATTTGACCTTAAAGCTTGCGTAGGTTATGATGAAGTCTACGATGGAGCAACTGACTTTGATAAAAATCAACTTGTGTACCACAAAGACGTGTCTAAAGTTTGTAATAACAGTATAGATCCATCGCTATGTCCTAGTTTCTGGCGTCTAAAAATAGTTTAACTAAAAAGCGGTAGAATGTAAATTGTACAGGTATCCATTAGCCTGTATACCGTGATTAATTAGATGTTAATGTTAACAGGACGCCGATCTGACGGCCGTGACTCGCGCTCTGAGCGACGGCGTAACGAGAACCTTCCCTCTCGCCCGCTACACCCCTGTCTCGCCCAGGGAGAAACTGAAGTCCTTGCTCGCTGAACATATGCCTAGATCCCTCTACGAAGGCCTCTACACGGACTAAACTCTACTGACACATGCGGGTACCTGAATTAGCCTTTCTAATTTGTAAAACATTATCGTGCCCGCATCGCGCTGGGTGAACCCTTTTCTATCAAAATAATTCTGAAGGAGTGACGGAGAAATTCTAGTCATCGTTTATTGTGTTAAAAACTTAGGTACAGTCTTTACGAATAACTTGATATCTTTTTAGAACATTTAATTCACGAACGAATACTTTAAGTGCTTTTATATCTGAAAAGGAATCGCCCATCATTATTACTTTCAAAGGTCAAATGTGAGAGGCCTCAGGATGTAATCAAATACTATTACCATAAAATAAGGAGAAACATTTCACTTAGCCCTTATAAGAGGCTTCCTGGGAAAAAAGTGTGATTTACCATCTTCTTACCACTAATTGTTAATATAAATGTTACTGCCTAGATTTTGTATAAATCACAGAATGTGGGACAAATACACTATCACCAATTTAGTGGAGCGTATAGTTAAAATTCGCTATAAAGGCCTCACAAAGGTGAAAACAAAGTAAGTTCAAGGAAAACTCCTTGAACTCCTTGGCTATTATTTGGCGAGCTCAAATCCTCTTGAACACGTATAAACCCATTAGGAGCGCGTCGTTGAAAAAACTATTTAACCGACCTTTACTATGTCCGCGGACTTTCGGGGCTGAGGTCGACAGCAAATTATCTTCATTTTAAATAGATGTAGGTTAGTGACATTCATGAAAAACATTCTCCGTGAAATTATATTTGATTTGAATAATTTGAATTGTAATAACGATTGTAGCATAACATAAATCTTAAAATATACATATTACGAAAGAGCATTGCTATTTTTATCAGTTGATGGCTATGCACAGTGGCCAGGTCAGCGTGCCCTCATTAATAGTTGGCACTCGATCAAATCTGTCATTCACATGTGTTGCGATCCATTTTCACGTTTGATGCTCTATAACTTTTCCAAGAATCAAAATTTGGAACTGTTTTTGTTGAATTGTAAATATTTTTTAAGTTGTTTAAGTTGTTTGCGTTCAACGTTGTCTATAAAAACAAATAAAATATCTATTTATAAGAATAAGAAGAAAAAAAAAAAAATCAGAAGGCGCAATCAATTAGTCTCCTTCAAGATTAGTTTTGATAAACTCTAGTTTGAATAAATTTTTTTTATCATTTCTGTCCTTAATATTCTTTGTTAAAAATACAGATATTTTATTAGGGTGTTGAAGTTTTTTTGCAATATAATATATACCTACTTTTAATATTGTGAATTACTTGCAGTGTTCCTACATTTGTATTCTTAGTACCAAATATTATAGTAGTTGCTGAAAGTATGTTCCTGTGTCACGGATTTAAGTTTTGTAAGTTTTAAAGCTTGTATATTTTATAAAACATCTATCGAGAGAAGTCCTCATTCGACAGTCACTACAAGCTTGTTGCATTTTCAAATGCATTTAAATGCGACACGCTGACCAGTTATTTAATTTTAAGTAAGCATATAGAGGTAGATAGACTGTGTGTAAGTAGTATTTTGTTTCTTATCCCAAAATAAAGGATGAATATAAATCGCTAGTTTAATTTTATATTGACGCGTCCAGTCGTCTGTTGGTATCATCAATATACCCACTTATATTGATGATACCAACATATATGGATTTTATATAGTTTTATAATTTTCTCCTCTAGGCTTGTCTAGGCCAGAGCTATACGATCCTAGATCAGTCTACGATGAAGCGAGATTTCTCAGTAAGCACTGGTTCTCCTACGCACTGTCGAAACATGGCAAACCGCATGGCGACGGACTTCGGCAGGAGGGTGCAAACAGCAGGAGGGACACATACCATTTATACATGGCGTCGTAGTTTTTTAAAATTTCTGTTGGCATGTAAAAGACAAGGTGTCTTATTTAATGCCAGCTGATTTATAAGTTCTATATACTTATGTAGAGAACCCAACAAATAAGGTTTATACCTCATTCGAATCCAATTCTTCAATTCGAATGACACACGTAAATTAATTTACGAAATACGAAATGAAATATAGTTCCCATAAGCCCGACCTGAAACTTGTCAGCGGTAGCTTCGGCCAAGTTATCGCTTTTCCGTCTAGTCTAGAGCCTATTGACCTAGTTTAGAAAACTTTTGAGCTATCGTGTCTTCCAATAGTTGACATTAGTTAGACCTATATAGGTACCTAAGTTCATATAAGATAGTGACCAACTTGGATTTTACAGAGTATACAGATACAATAACACTTTAAAAACATTAATGCCTGGCAACGGCGTTTGCCAGGTAAAAACAATAAAAAAATACTTGTATTTATGATTAATTTTATAATTCAATGCACTCTAGTTACTTTTTTTTCTGTATACTAGTACCATCATATTGGTTCTACATAATACAAAAGAAAACTATCCCCAAGTCGAGCCAGACATGAATAATTCGCCATATCTCCGCCATTCGTATTTGAAATTAAGTTCTTTGCCGGATCAAAACGGTAGCACCCGGTAGGAACAGAATTATTAATACGGCCGGACCTACTCTGTAAAGTAATCCTACAAACCTACCTCAAAAAATAGCTAGAGAAAGCCTGTGTAAATGTTTAATCAAGCGGATATAAAGATCTACATACAATGGAGGTACGTAAGGGTTGCTTTGGGCCTTACTACGGCCGTTTCGTACCTACCTGCATATTATTGTCACACAAAAATCTTATTTTGCTCGATTCCTCACAATAACAATGACATATAAACGGTTATGAACGTTGAGTTACCTAGTGACCGTTTGTGACTGTTCTATGGTAACTTGTCTAGGTACTTTCTTGTAAACAGTTAGATAAAACTTAAGGCAATGGAATTATAAAGAAGTTGAAAAATTAAAAAAAAATAAAAATTAATCATAAATTTATTTCGGATATCTTTAGATTTCGTACTACCTATGCATGCCTTAAAAACGAATGTCCATATAATATAGGTACTACAACTATTTATTGTCACGTGTCTGTACGTGACTCACTTGTGTCGTGTAAAGTTATGTTTTGCAATATTTTCTAAACTAACCGCAACACTTATTGTGAACAATCTTGCCTTCGGTCTTAAAGGAAGTAGTCTAACAGACTGTCACGAACTGATGATACATTTGACACCCTGCAATTCTTCCCGAAAGATAAGTAAAATATATTTAATACAACAGCTCGTAGCCCCATAATCTAAGCAACAAAGGATACAAATATTTGTTCCAGGGGGAAATTGAGCCCGTAATAGTAGTAGGCTTATACTTATTCACAATAAGACTATAATAAACTACTAGTATAGTTTACCGATTGCTCACGTGGCTGACTCAGGAACCTATTGGAAAAAGCAATTTGCTATGCGTTGCCGTACTGTACCTACGTGCCCTCTTTGCGGTGGAATCGCACTACTTTGCTTGTAATGTACCTGAGGGAACGAAATGGAAACCTGGGGTCCCAGGCGCGACCTCGACCTGGATCTGGCAACGAAGGTCATGTGACCTGCAACACAAAGGCTTGTCCACAACAGGCTACTATCTTCTTCAGTATAAAATGCTGTGTGAAATTTACTGTATCTTTTTTTATAATTAACCTAGCGCAAATATTTTCTATTGTGTTAAATATTGAAAAAAATACAGATACAAATTTTAAAACTAGGGAAGCAGTCGGGTTAACTTAAAACCGATACAAACTGTCTATAGGTAGATAACTCTCCTGATCCAGACCAGAACTGGACGGAAGCTGATGATTGATTATGTGATCTTATTTCGTTTTGGCTATTAGCTAGGTAACATAAAAGTGCTACGCGGCAGAAAAGATATCACCAATCGTTTTTTTTTAATATTAGCGTTTGTTGCGTGGCTTTTTCTGCACAAATACGCGGTAGCGGTGGCGTGGTGCGGCCAGTTGTGTTCGCTTGCTATGTAAGTAGGTCTTCAAACTCGAGCGATCATGACGCGGCCTACGTGCGGCTGACCGCGGAAATATGCTTAGACCCTTACACCTTACACCGCGAGTGTACGTAGCCGTGTGGTGGTCGGCCGCAGCCCGATGGCCGCCACCGCAGGCCGCGCTTGTCTAGAACGTGCTTAAACCCATAAGTGTTGCTCCAGTACAATAGTATTGTGTATTCGTAAAACAAATTAATAAGCAGAGATATTGTTATGAGAACTTTTGTGCAACTTTTATCGTTGTACAATACTTTGGAACATTTCCGAGCTGAAATATATTTGCAGCGTTTGTAAAAGTTGAACGCAAAAGCACATAAACATTCACTGTTATTGCGCTGTTTGCCGAACCGTTTTGATCCACAAACAGAGTTACAACGTCATTGTGAGTGATGTACCTATGTGCATGCTTTATCTCTCTGATGAGTCCCGTGGTGGTACTGACCTTTAGAATACTTAAAAAGCAGCATTAGTACCGTAATGCTATAGAGGTCAATTCGTTCTAAAGGGCAGCCATACAAACAAACGTGCGATAGCACATAATTTAACTCTACTTTTTGCGCAAATTAGTTTTGGTTGCATGTTGCAGGTTGGGCATGTATATTTGTGGCATCTATGAAAAATCTATCAAGAATTTTGAAGTAGCATAGACCGATTTCCAGAACAGATACGGTCGTTTCCGTGAGCACGTTTTTCTGAGCTTTAAACATAAGAGTCATTTGCTTTTTGTTCGTTTTCGTGAACACTGAGAAATCTCAGCAAAAAGTTTGTGTTTTGTTTTCTCGCGCGAAGCAGGCGGGCCACTACTAGCATGCTGATCGTTAGTTCATTAGTAATGGATTTTAAAGAAATTAAATTTGATCAGCGAAAACAAAATGTGAAAGAATAGGTACTACTTAGTCAAAAACAATCAGACAATATGTTAGCACAAGCAAGAGGACTTGTTGTGCCGATCCTCCTAGGTGGGATAAAGGCAGCAAGATGATGATGATGATGATGAAAATTCTCATAAACAATCAAAGCGCACACTGCATATTCGCACTCATAGAGATCTTAACTCTGGTGGTAGGACCTGCAAAGGCCCGCCTGGCTCGACCATTCAAGCCAAAAAACAAACTTGTATAGTTCGCTGGTTGAGTCAGTGCACGGACGAGCCAGTGCTCTCTTGGCTCTCGCTTCATCGAAGACCTCATTCTCAAGTAATTAGCCTACCCATTTGTGTGGCAGAACAGTGTGGGGCCATCTTATATTGAATACCTGTAAGTGCATTAACTAGGAGCAATACGATATGACCGGTAACCGAGTGGACTTGAAATAATAAAGTGATGCGAAAACCTTGTCGTGCCAACTTAGCATTGTACCGCGGAGACCGCCCGCAGCCACCCACCCCGTGGGTGGCAGGTGGGTGCATTACTCAGTCGCTGAACAGTAATACAGCAAGCTAGTGAACATTTTAACATTGGGATAACCCAATATTAAAATGTTCACTGACTTTAAACAAACACGAACCTACCATTGCATAATATAAATTATAATATATTAAATCTTTAAATATCGAAGATTATCGTATCTCTCGCATCTCTACACTCGTAGAGATGCTGTTGACCTCACTTTTATCCACAACCTTCTTCTAGGTAAACTGGACTGCCCTTCTCTCCTTTCCAAAATGTTGTTGTGTTCCATCGCGTGTCGTGACTCGCCGTAACTTTCTTAAACTCTATTCCGAACCGTGCTCAACTAACTATCGACAGAACTCTTACGTCGTCCGTACTGCTAATCTGTTTAACACGCAGTACTCTATGACAGTTGACATTTTTACAGCAAGGCCAAATCATTTCAAGACAGAAATTGCTAATCTTTCCAATAATGTATTATTATTTATATTTAATCATATTATTACTAACGTATTTGTTATCAGTACTCAATTTATTCATTTATGGTTTATCCGCATTATTGTCAAGTTACTTATATGTATGTATATAAATATATATATTATTAATTTAATGTTGCATATATTTAATACTTGTTACTTATTTATTAGTTTTTTTTTTAATTCTCCTTTTCAATACCTAGTTGAACTAGTTAAATTTATAAATGTATTTTAGAAAATGTACCTACCTAATGAAAACCTATCTTATCGACATCCTGTAAATCCATAAGCGAAAACTGTTTGGCATATTAATAACTATTTTATTTAAGGTACCTAATTTACGTTGAAGCAGTTTGTTTTCCAAATAAATCCAATAAAATATTTATGTATAATCAACACGTTTGCACTCAGATTATAACTACTGGCTAAAAACGCATTCTCTCCCTACTACTCCAGTTTTGACTTTTTATAATGCACTCATACCTTTAGATCTTAGACCTTTTTTGTGTTACAAGCAAATAGGTAGGTACAGTTTGTACCTAAACACAGTTCATTTTTGGCTTAGGTCATAAACTTGGTTACATAGAAGGCCCCAATAAATTCAACAGAACGTGCCTCGTTAAACTACCAAGTTAGTAGTATAATTAATTCTAACTTCAAGTTCGCATAATTTTCTCGAGGTTATAGATATATAATGGAGTGTTCTCTTAATCACGTGGAAATTTCCTGAAATCGTAGAGCATCCCTTAGTGGATAATCTCGTGAATAAATGCTGAATGAGCCAAAGTGTCTCAAAGGCCTGCCTCATTTACGAGATATACTTACTAGTAAATAAAGTATCAAAAATAAAGTATGTCAAATGTCATTTTAGAAAATGAAAAGGCTATAAGAATTCCTGGAGCGAAAACAGCATGCAAATGGATGTATATTACTCAAGGAGTGTCGTTTCCTTATTTCCGACGCCGACCAACGTCAATTTATCTTTGAGCAGGCGCTAGGCGTCAGCCACATACGAGTGACTTTTGGCATAGACAGGGTTAAGATGCGTTGCGAACGGGTATTGTGCAGATACCACTCTTACAGAACGAATAAGATATATGACAAGAGTATAGCTCCATGTGTAAGGGCTCGTCCAAGAAAGTACTACCACCATAACTATTTCGGCCATCAAGCAGCATTCCAGTGTTCTGGTTTGAAGATCAGTCAGTGAAATTACGGGCACGCGAGGCTTAACACCTCATGTTGACGGGCGCAATGCAGGGCAGGTCATGTCCCTACTGGATGTGACCTACGTAGTAAGGTTTTGTTTTGGCAATAGTTGCTTTTAACAGCATATGGGCTGCTTGCTTGTTCCCACTCCAAGTGTAAAAAAAAGGGTGGAACCTGCTGTGTTCCATTCTCTCATTAATTATTACATGCCATCTCCATAAATCCAATGAGGTGGATTAGTTTTACTAAATATCCACTTACCTACTAATATTTTACTTTATTTTACATAAAATGGTTATGCTTTTGACCTTAATACTTGCACATGCACTTGAAGAGGGGAGAATGCGCCAGGTAAGCTCGCTCCTGTCTTTTTTTTAATTGTATGACGAGGAAGCGCTTGGCCTTCATCTCATCTGGTTACAAGTTGAGATAAGGCCGAAAGTGGAGGCGCACGTCACCCGGAGTCCTCAACAGACTGAGGAACTGGCTATATTACCTCTAAATGCCGGAACACAACATTTTTTTAAGAATTGTTATTGTGGCGACTGAAATAGGTAAGATGGTGGTAGCTAGCCAGACGGACTTAAACAAAATCCTACCACCAACCAAACCAACCATATTGCTCCCCCAATATTGTCTGCGATGGATAGAGGTAACCAACTTACTGGCGTTCCCGCTCACCAACGGAACACATCGAACTGCCTGGCGCTTAACTTTGGCAGAAGGGTGGTCGTTGCCACGTGGGCTTTTGCATGTCCTACGATCAACATGTCAACGATTCCGTTGCCCGGCATATTTGCTCCTCTCTCTATGATGATAATGATAAATTTACATTTTACTTAGTTAATCAATATGAATATTTATATTCATTTTTATAAATATTTCCTTAGTTAATGACATACTTTCCTCATGGTAAAAGAGCAGGGGGCGCGCAGCTGTCTATCGTACAGGCTTTCAGGCTAGTTTAGACATCTGAGGCTCTACTTAATTTGTTAGATATGTATTAAGAATAAATGTTTTTGTGCATTAGATTTAAATCTTTCAACTAAGTAACTAATTAATGAAGTATCTTTGTATTGTTCCTATATTCTAAATCATTGTTTATCATTATCATCATTACTTGCAAACAGACGTGTACAATCTGCGAGTCACCACTTACCACAGCTGCTGCTGGCTTTTCACCATTTTGTTCCGTTTTCACAGAGTTTTCACAAAAGCCGGGTCCCCAAAAACGGGACCCAATTACCATATCTACCATCGTCGATGTTTTTACTAAGCCTCCGCTGTCCAATCAGCCTCTGCCATCCTTTTGTAAGTGGACTGAATCACATGAACCGTAATAGTAAGTAAGTACTTATACAGTGTTTTTTTTAAGTGTGTTTATTTCTTTTGCGTGTTTTGTTGCCTTAAAATGTGGGTCGCATTCCTCGGAGTCGGAAATGCGTGTCTGCATTTAGCCGATTTATTTATTTACCAATTAAAAAATGTCAGCAGAAACTGTGAGTTAATTTAAAGAGAAGTGCGCTTCCACCTTCGGCCTTATCATTAGTTGAAATGCAGGTGAAATGAAGGCTAAGAGCTTCCCTGTCGTACAATAAAAAATAAATTAATATATAAATTATAAATAAAATAAATTGCTGTTCAAACTTTTTAACCAAGTGCAGCTCCATCGATTCGATGATGTCTTTTTTTTTACATTAATTTTTACACAGCGCCATTTAGCCCCAAACTAAGCATAGTCTGTTACATGGGAACTAGATGACGGACGTCAGGTCAGTCACCACGATATTTGCGTTCGTGGATTAAAAGTCCTATTCGAGAGTGGCAGCCTCGGCTGCAGAATCTACAATTATAATTATAATACATACGTACCTACTATATGATACAACACCCACAGAACAAACATATATAATCATCACACTGTCTGTCCTAGGTGGGAATCGAACCCACAGCCTACAGCGCAGAAGGCAGAGTTACCCCCAGCTGAGCATGATGCTTGTTAATTATGTTTGCACTGGAGGTCAGCAAATGTTTATTTGATTCGTTGTTCGTCATAATAATTCACAATTGTGTCTGGAATTTACTTAACCTTCATTGTTTCGTACAGCCACATTTTATAATGTTCCTTCACTATACCTAATACAAAGTTTCTGCTGCACTTTTGTAGCTACATAATGGATACACCGCAGCCTCTGCAAGAATTAATAAATAAAATTAAGAAGTTGATGTAACGTTCTAAAAAGGAAGTAAAATTATGCTTTTCTAATAACTAAATAACCTATGCTTTTTCTTCGAAGCCACACATTGGTTATTACATTCGGTATTGCTACACTACGTCTTCATCATCATCATAATTTCAGCCCACATAAGTCCACAGCTGAACATAGGCTTCCCCCAATCGACGCCTCAAATAGTGATCTGAGCCGGCTCCATCAATCGAATCTCCACAGCCACAATGTCGTCGGTCCATCCGGTTGTCCCACACTCCGTTTCGCGTTGAATCGCTATACGAGAACCTTTGCTGCCCAGAAGTAATCGGTTCTGCGAACTATGTGGCCTGCACACTGCCACCTCAGCTTGCTATGAGAGCTATTTAGTAACTTTGGTTCTCTTACGGATATCCATATTCCGGATTTTATCACACTACACTACAACGCAAGCAACATCCAACGTAACAAAAGTTCATAGAACATAGATTTACGATATTGTGCTACGCAGAGGGTCTACGCGCTACTAACTAGAGGCTAGGCAGGGTATAATAATGTGCAACAAACTAGTGCTACGCAGGGTCTACGCGCTAAGAACTAGAGCTACGCCAATTCTAATTTCTTTGCCTCTACCGGTGCAAAGCTTCAGATATTTTTTTTATAATTAATCCACCTTCCAAGTCCAGGCTCTACTTGCGGAGGCAATGTTTTATTTATATTTAAACATAAATTGAAATGATTGGCAACAGTGGCCGGTAACTGGCTAGTAAGGAAAGCTACGTTGGAAGCAAAATCAATACGACTATGTTGCAATGTTCGAAAAAATAGGCAAGAGCAGGTGGCACTTTCGTTGCATCTTAGAGTTGAATTAATAAGCCTAGACTATTGATCTGTCAGCGACGCGCCGCGCTTTGACCGCGCGTGACCCGGCGACCGCCCTTGTACCTGCCCTTTTATACCGAAGTGCATTGCATTTACATTCACTTGTGATACTTTTTTTTTACGGGTAAGCACTTGGCCTTTATCTCACCTGGATACTACACTATTTGAAAGTAGGTATAATAAACCCCAGGTTTAAGATACTTACCAAACTATTTTTAATTAGTTTTGCACCGACATTATTATCTAGGTATATATGTCCATAGTTGGACAAGGGTGCCAGATGGGTTACCTATAATGATCGCAGTAAATTAATACTGGTAAAAACACAAGTTTTGGTTCAGTTCATGGATACATGAATAATTTATCTTGATCTTGGTCGTTTGCCACTCCCATAGGTACATAGATCTTTTTAGCCACGAACGAAAGTGTGCTGTGCTATTTATTACCTCAAATTGTAATCTTGCTTGACGCCGTGTGCTATGCCACCTATATCTGTCATAGTATATCTGTATCATCTGTAAAAATAATATTAATAATAAATATTACAGGACATTAATTTCACACAGCGCCATCTAGCAATATATGTCATAATGCCAATGATCATGAATCTCGCAAACAAGCAGATGCTACGTGTTGTACGTTTGTTATTTGTTTGTTGCTTGCAGCAAAAATGATGTAGTCACTCCTGTTGCAAGATAAATCAATGGCTAAACTTTTATTTTAATATAGGTATATAACATATCTAAGCCAGTAGTAACTTGCCTACCTTAATTACCTAAGTGCCAACAAAATTATCAACGTTTCAATTTACCTTCCAATTTACCCCGTTACCTAGTTACTAAGTGTACTTTTTTGTGAAGATTCAATTTAATGACTTCCATTGCGAAGTCCGGCGCTGAGCTGAGAGAACAAAAGAAGCCCTAGTCGCACATGTTAACCAGGTGGGGGACCAGGTCTTTGCGCGGTGCGGCTTATTGTAGTTTTGTTTTTAGTAGGATTAAGCCGGCCATGAACAATGTTTTCATTTTTTGGTTTTGTTTATAAGAAATGTTTTAAGTGTGGCCTATTTTGGAATTTGTAATAAAAATGGAAGCTTAACTCCTATTGGCCTTTAAAAACAAAAGAAATCGTGCAAGTCGGGGGTGGCACACGGTCACTTCACAGAAAAATCGTACCTACTTGTGGTGTCAAGCCGGAAAGTTTGATGATGGTACCCTACCTATCAAAGTATCAAACTTTATTGATTTTATATTAGAAGGTACTACCTTGGACTAAAACCTACTTAAGCATGCTAGCTAATACATTGTAGCTGTACCCGATAGTCTGTGATAGTCATCCGACACGCCGCGCGTCGCCCTGTAGCAGACGCCGCTTTTGGCTGCAAGCAATATAGACGAAGCCGAAGCGACGAAGCGACTGGAGTCTGTCTCAGGAGGCTGTAGCAGGCAGTCGTAACATATCAAACCACCTACCCCTTTTTTTTACGTTTGTGCAACAATACGGCGCGGCGCCATATTTATAGCCTATACAACAAAATTGCGACATTTTTTATTCTGGTAATAATTTACAAACGTCACTTCACTTCAACGTTGGTTGACTTGGCTGATTGGTTGGTAAGTAGGTACTCAGTACCTACTTGGTGAATTGATTTTTTTTTCATGTTTTTATTTTTTGTACAGCGTGATCGGACAGACTGATATAAAAAATAAAATATTTCAGGATTTCGACGTATTTCCCAAATTCTAAAACAATGGAAAACGACAACAACAAACCCTACAAAATATGTGATGTAAATCGGGACAAAAAAAAGGGAATAGTCGCCTTGTCTCTAGAAGACTTGTTGTCGAAAGTGCCGGAAAAGTTGGGGCTTCCCTCGGAGAATCTGACTGTGGTGCTGGAATCCGACGGAACTGAAGTGGATGACGAGGAATATTTTTTCACATTGGACCCTGACACGTCGTTAATGATCCTCCACGGAAATGAGAAGTGGTCTCAGAACATGCCAAAGTGCAGAGTCTCGCTGGATCAGACTGACGATGTGGCTTTGGGAGACAAAGGTCAAGTAGCGAACTTAGTTGGCCGTCTTCAGCACAATCTTTGCCACATCTCACTTCTTGGAGGCCAAGATTTGGAGCTGCTGTCTGACATGGATCCTGATAGCCTTGCTGATATTGTTACTGACCGCGACAACAGGATCATATTAGAACACATCAAAGAAGCTTCTGGAAGGTAAATTATACCTAATTTTTATTTGTTCACAACTTTCAAAGCTAAATTTGTTTTCTAAACTGTCCATTTAGAAATACAGCATAAAAAAATAGCTACATTGAAATTCCCTGCATGTTATAACAGTGATTAAAATTTGCACATTTTATTGAACAAATTTATGTCATTATCTAAACTTTCAATCTTCATATTAAAGTTGTCTTCGGTCTTGGTATTTTCTTTGGTTTTTTGTCTTGGTTTAGTTAATTAATATCAAAATTAATGTTTTGTATCCCTTAATTTTTTCAGGATTCTCCTGGAAAAGCGTCAGGCTCAGGATGCAATGGAATTACTGAAGTTGTACCACCAAAGTGTATCCAACAGTACAGAGGATGTCTCCCCTGCCAAACAGGAGCGGGTATAAAACATCTTTGGAAAGCATTCAATAGAACCTTCTGATCTAACCCTCTTCCAAGGGATGGTTCATCTCAAAAGTTTACAAAAACCCTTTGAATAACTATGAACCAATCTCATAATAATTTGTTCTTAATGGAATGAGGATGAATGAGGGTAACAACAGTAATTGTTATCAGTAATATAGCAGTAACATTTCAAACACCAATGTAATGAGGCCTTTTTGCTTATTTTTACATTTAATGATGATTCAATTATTTGGCATTTTAGAAATCTAGTCATGGAGATGAGTGGCTAGTTTGTTATATGGTTTTTGATACCATTATATTCCATCATCAACTATGTAAATTATTTTATGCATGTTTACTTATGTAGTTAGTATTATATGAGCTAGTGGATTGTATACTCTAATTTAAATTAAGTCGGTCTATAGTAGATTTAAAATGCTAATCTTATGAAAATGAGCTAAATTCATTATCTATTCAGTAAGTATTTTAGTCATAAGCTCAGATAGGAATTTGTTGAACATTTTGTTTAGCATTCTCTAATATCTGTTTTATTTAACAAATTATAGTATTATGTATATTTTTGTTCTAAATGCTGTTTAAACTAGTGCCCTTGATTTAAATGCCAAGTTCGCTCAAATGGACTATCGTAACAAAATAGATTTGAAAGAATGGACAGTGCTAATATTTTCATAGCCACTAACATCTTGATTTTGTAAACTTTTGAAGGAGAAATTGCCACATGGTTGAAAATCAACATCAATTTAAAAGACTGATAGTTGATAAACAATTTTTTTTATATAGTTTTACCCCTAGTGTAAGGTTTATTGGTTTAATTCCAATTTGCTCAAACATTTTATGAATATAACTAGGTTTCCCTTCTTTATTTATACAACCATTTCAAATGTATATGAGTACATTGTATTTTACCCAATTTCATCATGGGATGTAAGTAGGATAGGCTTAAAAGTGAATGGGACGGGGTGTGATTGATGAAACATTACATTTTATTTTATTTTTATTGAATTTGTCCATTGTGTTCTCCATTTTACTGAAGGGGGTCTAATGAGTTCTATTTCATTCTCAACCAAGTCTTTTATCAGGTGTGGTAAACAGTCATACTTGTGGGAAGTGGATTCATAATATTAAACAATAATTCACATTAAATTGACAGCATCATACATGGTCTGTATCATAATTCATGTGTGTGATTTGTAAGTGAATAATCTAGTATTATAGAAATAAATTGCTGTGCTAGTTTTAATAACTATTTTAAGTAGATTAGGTACACAAGTTTGTGAGACATATTTTATGTAATGCACCATTGAATAGCAATGAAATGTATATGTATGTTGGATAAAATTAACTGTAAAATGGTTTAGAAAAATAGGATTACCTAACCTTAATTTATGACCCCATAATAACTTTTACTTGAGTTCTATCTACTGTACTAAACCTAATGTAGTTGCACATCTTGATAGATAACATTCCTTTGAGTAGCTCTATCAATATTTTGCGATTTTAATTATTCAGTAATACATACTCCCATCAATATTATGAAGGCAAATTGATTACCTACTTATAGTTTTGAGATTGATGTTTTAAGAAGGCCCCATTTTACTGCAGATTTTTCACTCCCATTGCTGATCCAATTGCTGGAATAACTAAATAAAAATTCTAAATGTATGCAAAAGAGGGGAAAATTATTTTGCATGCATTTTTCCTTTTAGGTTATGTAAATTGCTACCAACCTAAGAGTATCTATTCAATTTTACCTGCAAAATTACTTTTAAATCAGGCATGCCATTTCAAAATGTATGACAAACTTTTTATATGCAAGAGAGAAAAAGTAAAAGAAAGTCTTCTATAAATGGAATTTAGTTACCACAAGATAAACAGTTACCAGTGCTTTTATTTGAAATAAATGTTTGTAATAGAATAGAAAATACAATAAGTTGGTATTTGGAAATGTAGGCTGCATCAACTTGTGTATCTTCGCATTCCTTTTCTTATTGATTAATTTTTTTTTTCATTTATATGTAATTCTCATACAAACTTTGTGATGTTATGTCATTACTAACCAAACCAAGGATAATTTAATCACTATCACTTGGTCAGTATGTTCTAAACCAACATTACCTACTTTAAACCTTTTATATTCCGAGTTGTGATTGTGGGATATAAGTTATAGATAATGGTGTAGCAAATTAGTTGAAGTGGAATTGATGTGTTGTGTTATTAATTTAATGTAGGTACTCTGCACAAATAAACGAACATTAAATAGATAAAGATTTTAATTTTAGTGATTTACATATTTTACGTATAGGACAGTTCTAACAAAAAATATTTTTGATACAAGTTGCTTTAATCATGGTTCTCCTACCATGAGGTAAATAAATATGAGTAATAAAATCTTAAAGAACAGTGCAGGAACTTTTTTCACGGAATGGATTAACTTTCTGGCTGGAAAATCCAACAAGGAGGCAATCTTCTTGCTCATGTTCGTTTATAAACTTAACAATGTCCGCTACTGCTGAGGAGACTGGGATCCTTTTGATAGCTGCCTCCCGTCTCAGTTGCTCGGTCACCGAGCGCTGTTGCTGCAACGTTGAAACCATCATGTCCATGACGGCGGTGTCTGATAGGCCTATGATGAATACAAATCAAACAATGCTTCTGCAAAACTGGGCGTAGCCGTACACCTCGGCTGTTTTATGCCTGAAAAACGATAATTCACCATTTGAAACACGAGAATCACGATATTATCACACTGTTAGATGTTTTCATCAATTCAATTACCTAAAAATGGGAAGGACTCGATAAATTACGTGAAACAAACAAGTAGGTTTAGTTTAATTAATTTCTTTATAGCTTTTTTACAACTATCAAATCGCGTCGCGTCGAAAAATGTTGACATTGATTGACTGTCAGACGGATACCTAACGTGACATTAACATGAAGTAGGAGTCAATTGCGGCTTCTTGTTAGCAGTAGCCCGCTTAGTACCTACTACCCAGCCACTGAGCATCTAGGGTACCCAGCTATAAGTAGTTTAAGTTCTTCCCCAAGATACAATCTATTTCCATCTCAAATTCATCAATCAAGATCCGTTCATTCGTTTAGACGTGAAAACGTAACAAACAAACCGATAATTTCAAATGTATATGGGTATGGCCGTAAAAAGTTGTACATGCGATTCTGCACGAAAACATTGTATAGCTTAATTTAGAAATAGAGTATGAAATCAAAAAAATATTAATTTAAACAAATATTTTACTTTAATGAAAATAACAGGTACATACTGAAAAGAAATATATGTATTGCACCAAGAAAAATATATTAGTTCAATTAAGTTTTTCACAATGGCAATCAGTCTTGTCAGTCTTTGTCCACTTATCAATTGAGTAGACATCAATAATATTCTAAAATATACTCTTATACCTAACAAACAATTCTTAATATCTTAAACAATCAAAGAGTATAAAAAAAATAACAATTATTATGACAAATAATATTGATTAATCAAATTATTATACCATCTCTTAGTATAATTTAGGATTACTGAATATATTTTCCACATATTAATATTATTTGTTCATTGTATTAATCAGACTTGCAGTTACAACTTCAGTTTTACATCTTGTTCATCACGTGGGTTAGGGAGACTGAAAAAAAATCTGTTAAATAAAAGCTTTAACAACAATTATCGGCTTTTAGGAATATTAGAATAGAATAAAAATTAACGAACAAAGGTAACTAACAGCAATAACATTTGTTTAGCAATGTACGCGCACCATGATAATGAGTACTAACGAGTAACGAGTAATGAGTACAACAGAACTATTAAGTAATCTGTGGTACAACACTGTCAACTGCGCCTTTTTTTTTTTTTACTTACAAGGTACCACAAACGTGTTACATGTGCTACACATGTAACACGCACGGGTGACAAGATAACACGTTCGACTCACACTCAAACAAGGTTATATTTTTATTGTTGCTAGCTAAACAATAAAAAATATAAAATATCGTTAGTACTAAAACTAAATGAAAAAAATAGAATAGCACACAAGTTGATTCGTGAAGCTAAATGCAATTCATTGCGAGATTTTTGTCCTATAGTAGATGAATCATCTACCATTATCTGGTAAATTGCTTTTGTTAGAATTTTACAATCTTTGTAACTGTAACTGACGGATTTGTCCCTATACAGTGGCGTAAAGTTAAAATTGTACCTATTCCCAAACATACTTCACCGGTTTCTTTTCGTCCCATTTCTCTCATATCATGCATATGCAAAAAAAAAACATTCCATTCTCAATAAACGACTGGAATGGTATTTCGAGAGTTTACGTTTGTTTCCTGAAAACTACGTTTGATTTATACTGATGGATCGAAAATTGGAACAGATACCAGCACTATCTGTTCCAATTTTCGATCCGTCTTCAGGTAACATCATGAAGTTTAAAATTGAAATCTCTATCATGCATCTTGAGTTGGTAGCTATCGTTGAAACATTATTTTATCTTGTATACATTCAATCAATGGTGACAAATTTGTTATTTTTTACAAATTTGTTAGAGTGCGCTACAACATATATTTCGATGTACTTCGCCTGTGCGACGCACTCCAGTAGCATATAGAATCCTAGAATGTATTTTAAACTTACAAACTAGACATAAGAATATTGTCCTGCAGTGGATACCATCCCATGTAATAAGTGAAGAAAATGACATCGTTGATCTTTTGGCAAAACAAGCTATGGCTGACGGTGTTCCTTTGTCAGTAAGCCCTTTGCATTCTGACTATGTTCGATTTGTTAAAAATCAGACAAAAGGTCAGTAGATAAAGGGATATGGTATCGTACTATACAATCCACAATATCGTCCTTAGCGTGGATAGACGAAAATAAATACAAAATAAACGTGTTAGTTACTGCTCTCAGGTTACGTTCCAAGCACATTCCGTCTAACAAGTTTGCATTTTTAATGTAAAAAGTAGAATCACCAAACTGTAATATATGTGACAAAATTGATGATGTCCAACATTTACTGATGGAGTGTGTATGGAGCGCAGACAACCGAAGTCACATAGTGTATAATAAATTTGATGTATATGTAATAGTATTTTGTCAGATCCTATGTGTACAGGAGCTCAACTGTTTTTTTTTTAATTTTAAGTTTGTTTAGAAGTTTAGTTTTTTTTTTCTTTTTACTCTCTCTTTTATTTATGTGTCTAGTGTTGTATGATTTGTTATGTATGTATGATTGGGCGTTGTGGTCGCATAGCGACAAAGCCCTACCTTTTCATTTAAATAAAAATAATCTCTGCATATTCAAAATTTAGATCTGATCAGCCAAAAGATGTGAGAGAAAAATTGTATTTCTTTTCACCCCAATAACTCTAAAACTACCCCACTTATCAAAAATCCCCCGCGTCAATCAAATTTTATCGACATTATCTCTTTACAGTTTTAATTCCATGAAAATTGGATAACCCATTCGAGAGTTATGCCGTCACAAACATTGCCACATACATACATACATACAAACAGTGCCGGATTTCCTAACTTAACTCAGAGATCAGAGATCTTGCAAAGCGCACAGCAGCGCCTATCTAACCTAATACGGATTTTAATTGTAGCGCAGTTAGGTTCAGATTCCTTAATTCAACTGCCAAGGCTGCCCCCAACTGTACAAACCTAACTAACCAAAATCAACCTTCTACGTCAAATTAAAATTAATAACTTACACTGCGATTGACTCGCCTACCAAGCGTGGAGATTAAAACAAGACTGCAGTTTTGGAATAGGTTCTTGTCTTGTTCAATAAAGATAACTAGGGATACTACCTAATTATTATTACGAACAGAGGATGGTTCTCGGCTGAACATTATCGAGAGAATGGGGCACGAGGTGGCGGCGGTACGTAGGTACTCATCGTGCGTGCGATGACAGCGTCAGATATGCGCTAAGTATTACAAGCAACGGGCGGTGATTTTCATTGACTATTATAGATTTTTATTCTGTTTACGCGTTATTTAATCCGATTATTAGGTAGTTAAGATTTATTATGTAGTATTATGCGTACCTACCTTGAAAAAAAATAAAAACCTAAGTAAGTAAAGATACCCTGTATTTGCGTATAATATTTTGGATAATAATAAATAAATTTTACAGGACCTTCATTTCACACAGTACTATCTAGTGCCAAACTAAAAAAAAATATCAAAAAAAGCAAAGCTTGTAATATGGGAACTAGATTACGAATATAAAACAAACATACAATTTATTGTAAATACATACTTATCATTCAATACAACGATAGAAAAGATACCGGTATCTTCTTGGTTTGCGGTATGCGTGTCAATCTAGTATATGTAATGGTAATGTTAGTAATTAGTAACTTAGAGGCTAATTACAATTTTGCTTGCACAGTAAAAGGTCTAATATAAAATCACCAAACAATATACAAGAAAAAAAAACACCGTGCTTAAAATGACACAGAAAAATAAGTATCACGGTGGCGTAGGTCTCACATCCCGGCATTGTTGATTTGTTTGATCTGACAGCCATTTAACGTTATGACAGAACAAGAAATAAAGAGGAAGTAAGTGGGAAACGCTGTCCGCCTTTAAAATTCTGCCTAGCTTCATTTATACCGTATTTAGTAATTAGTTACGACCTTGCGTCTCACCGACAACTACAATTATCCAAAGAGAGAGAACGCAATATGAAAGAGAATACATAAAATCTGTTACACTCTTTGGTATAATTTATACTTGGTCTATTTGTAAAACAGCAAGCCACCCACAGACTCGTAGGAAGCTCATTGCCACCATAACTTGATACGCTTAAAGCATGACATCAATGTAGGGAGGTGTCGAAACATCGTCATTCCATAGAATAAAACTGGTTTTATTTCATCGTAAGTGATTTTTGGCTATAACGATATAATTTTCTGTAATCGTTTTCAAAACTTTTACTTTTGTCGCATGCGATAAAAAATCGTTTCGCTGTAGAAACTAAAATCAGGCAAATATTAATCCAAGTGTCTTGGCAGTAGGTTCGAAATTATTTTAGCTATCAGTTACTTTAAAAAAGTGGAAATCACAAAAAGTGGCGCTCACGATCTTTTTACATGCTCTCTCGTGGCTCGAATTTTGTGGCTTTGAGAAAAAAAATGCTTGCCAAAATTAAACAAGTTAGTAAGGTTCAGTTACCGACCGAAACATTTTTTTTTTTGCAGCTTTGCTGTCGTCGGATAAGCCTTCAGCGTTGGGTAATCTTTATTTTTGTAACGAGTCCCGGCTCTTCTAAGATAGTATGTATAGTATAGTACTGTATTCTCTTCTCTTTGGTTTGTTAATGTTAGTTGGATTAGATTTGTATTGTATTTGTAAGGTATTGAAATATGGAAGGCGATAGTGTTATTGATTCTAATCAAAAATCTTATTCAGGAATACCTGAAGCAGTATTTGTTGTAAGTTATTTGCTATATTAACTATTAAGTGACTATTTGTACATAGCAAAGCCAATGTATCTCCATCTTTTTAGGTTAGTTATTCACCCACCTGAATCTTTTTTCACAAAATTTTCTCAATTAAAATGGTTTCAGGTCATGTCTCGATGGTTTGAACTTAACCATCAGTAGCAATGTTTCTAGAAGTCGTGTATTTTGCATTACAGGACAATGTAGACGTATTTATGAACCAACCTGAAAATTCTGAATTTGATAAAGTTCTTAGAAGTTTAGACGAACAACATGGGAAGTATAAGGTCATGGAGCTTTCCCTTGGCACTAAACGGAGGCGTTTGAGGCAACAAATTCCAGAGTTGGCACGCTCTCTAGAAATGATAGAAAAACTGAAAGTTCAGTCAGGGGACATGGAGACTCAATTTCTTCTTAGTGACCAAGTATTCCTCAAGGTAAGTTAATAATAGTAGTTCTACCCGAATTGGGACGACATTATGTAAAGTGATCAATACCTGATTGATTACTACATAATGTGGTCAAGTGTGAATTGGAAATGTTTCCGACCCACATGATAAGTCAAAATATGTGACTTGTGTTTGACTATTTTTAGTTGAGTAATACCAATAGCAAACAGCCTAAGTTTATTTGTTCAGAATGGGCTCACACTCAACCTGAACTTGAACTTGCACAGGCACGGATCAGCATCTACAATGGCAATACGACCAGAAGGTGCCTATTAACTCTCTTGAAGGCATTAGGGTGTAAACATAAGCGCTTCTAGTTTTATATGTGGGATATCAACCAGGTGGGGATGATAATCATAAATTAAAGAATGGTGAGAAAAGGTTGTGAAGCTCCTGAGAACATTCAGCAGTACAACCTGAAAAATACTGATAGTCAAGCCAAAAGAGGCAACTTGATATTTGGATGAACCATCCCGAAGAAGGCTAAAATACTCCATACAGGATCAAAACTGAGCTTGAACAATTTTTTTCACTCCATAAGCCTATAGAATGGAAAATGAATTCTTTGAGTTAAATCAATGATTTACACACGACACCCCCAAGATTGCGAAAGTTAGTGCGCTTATACACTCAACGTGGAAGGGGGCCTAGTTTAAGTATATGCCATACATCGTTTTTTTTTTACATTACATATGATTTTTTTATGTATTATAGTGACTATCCTGATGGGTACAATAATTTTGATACAAATTTATATAGCTGCCTTCAGGTTGTGAACACTGATGGTTAAAACATGATTTCTTTGTCTCAAGAATTATTGTTTATTTCAGGCTAGTGTACCACCAACAAAAAAAGTATGCCTTTGGCTTGGAGCAAATGTGATGTTGGAATATACTTTAGAAGATGCTGAGGAATTGCTTACCGCAAACATTGCCACTGCTACAAAGAACTTAGGATGTGTGGAACATGACTTGGATTTTTTGAGGTAATCACAACCGCTATTGAAAATTTAAATTATCAATCAATAAAACACATTGATGGATAATTTAAATTTGCAGAGTCTTGAACACAGACAGGGGCGGGTTTGTCTGTTCTATAAATACCACTTTGGAGTATGTTTACAATATCTTTGACCATTTTTTTATTTTTTTACTATGGAGAAGCACTTTTGTCCTTCATCTCACCTGGTTAAATAAAGCCAGAGTGCTGATGGCTGAGGGAGCATCTCTTGCGATTTAGTAAATCCCATACCACATATAATCCCATGTTGGGCATTCGGGGAAATGAGGAAGCATATATATTGGCATTTGAGAGCAGAACACTGTAAACGAATACACAAATATAAAAAATCAATTAGAGACAAATGGAAGGAATACTATGATATTTTTTGTACAAAACCATGCAGAGTGAGCCTGCCCTCATTCCCTGGTTTGCCAACATGTCTTGTAAACTCCCTAAGAATCATATTGTTGTAGCTCAAAGGTTGTACTCCAGACACATTTCACTATAATTTCAAATTCCTCATGAAACGGATAAATTGTCCACTATGTGATACATGTGGTACTTATACGAAAATACCTATCGTTTTTTAAAGTGAGATGTCCTCATTGATGATGGTAAGCCTTGCGCCTTGGATGTCTGGCGTTGCTATTGCACTCTACAAGTCGGCATTCATGGTACTCAATGGTCCCTAAATCTAAATAAGAAAAAAAAAACTCATCTGGTTTCAAGTTACAATAAGACCGAAGGTGGAAGCACCCTTCACCCGGAATCCTCAAGGCTGAGGAACTGGCTATCTCACCTCTAATTCATCCTTCCCCTTTCCATGGTATGCGTTGTAAGCAGCCTTAGATCTGGCAGGTTACAGCCCATAATGTCCCATTATGACCCATTGATTTGTCTATACATTTCTGATTAATACTCGTTAGAAATAGAACTCCTTTGCCCTCGTCTGTTTTTCCTCTTCAAGTCCAGAGTGAACAGGTTCCTTTTAGATAGCTCACCAGCCTCATAGCTCAGTTGGTAGTAACTCTGCCTTCTGCGCTGTAGGTTGTGGGTGCGATTCCCAACCAGGACAAACATTTGTGTGATGAATATAATGTTTGTTCTGTGTTTGGGTGTTGTATTGTATGATAAGTATGTATTTACAAAAAGAAAAAGTGCACAAGGTCTATCCCACTTAGGGTTACCATAAAAAAAGAGATTGAGAAATCGAATCTATGTTATTAAAAAATCTAAAAATCCTTAGATATCCGGAATCCGGCCGCAAACCTGAGATCTCAGGATTGCTATTATTATTATTGGGAAATGGGTAGGCCTTTAGTGTGGGACGCTACCTGCGTCGACACCCTAGCGCCATCTCATCTACCTGGGACATCAGGGCTGGTGCGGCGGCTGATTCGGCCGAGGATCACAAAAGGCGCAAATATAGTGGTCTCGACAGAGCTTACCTATTTGAGCCTTTTGGGGAGGAGACCTTGGGTCCGTGGGGAGCCGGTGCCCTCCGGGTTTTCAAAAATCTTGCGGGGCTTTTGATTGAGGCGACACGTGACCCAAGGGCTCTTATTAAGGCCACCGAATTAGCATAGCTATTCAGCGTGGCAATGCAGCCAGTGTCTTGGGCACGCTTTCGTCGTGTACTGGTCTGGAACAGTTGAGTTACCTATAGGCCGTCTGTAACGGTCCTTAGGTTATCTGACTGATTCCTTTGTACATAGTTAGTTTAATTGCATAGATTAGATTTTTTAGATCTTTTTTTTTAAAGCAAATTTAAATATTTTTATTCATTAATTTTAAAATCTGCTTTGGTCCAACATTGCCCAAATCAACCTATTAAATATATAAAACCTATTCTAATCATCAGTTTTATCATATTTATTTTGCGATCATACCATGATAAGCAAACTTTTTTCTTTTAGCATGGTTTTATAAAATGCTTTGCACGTTAAACTCTTCAAAATAAACTAAGTTAAAAGTTAAGATCAGACTGAAGACACCGTTTTGGGCTGTAATAGCCATAGACAAAAAGCAATATCTCTGGTAATCTTCTAACACCAATGGTCTTTCAAATGGTTGCCCACAATGTATGGAGCAGTACATCAAAATAATGTGTCTTGTGTTTATATAAATGTGTTAAAATGTACTAAATTCGTCAAATCATTTCACATCATCAACGATGTGTAAGTACTCTGGCACAAGACGAAATCACATAAACTGACTGGACTGATAAGTCACCACCGCAACGCCGCCGCGCTCCGCAGGACCGCGCGGGTGACGCGTGCGAGCGGCGGAAGGTAGACAGTAACATTGCACACGCGTCGTACCGCGGGCTACAAAGCTGCAAATTAAGTTTGCGAGAGAATTCACAACATTTCAGAAAATCTCAGGATTTTTAAATGGATATCGGGCCAAAAAAAATTCTATCTGGTAGCCCTTATCCCACTACATCAAAACTTGTATTGCAGAGATCAGTGTACTACCACAGAAGTAAACATGGCAAGAGTCTACAACTGGGATGTAAAAAGACGCCAAGCAGCCAAAGCAAATAATAGTCAATGCTCACCACAATTATTGTAATGGATTTTATTTTTCACTAAAAAAAATATGTATGGTACACATTTTTTCTATTAAAACATGGATATTCTTGTCCAGTGAGTGAAATTTAGCAGTGAAGTACCCAGGTGAACAGTGATGGATACCTACGAATTAAGTTCATTGCCCCCTAACTGCCATCTGTCTGCACCAGCATAAGTATTTTTGTTGCATTGTTATCATAGTGTACCTACATATATGTATTTGCATTTAACAAGCTTAATTAAAATATAATATAGCTAATTTAGTCCTTCAAGCATAAAACTAAAAGTTATTTAATAAAACTATTTCCTATAAGAAAATCGGTATTTTATTTCATAGCAATAGAGTAACAAGTCCATTCCTACCCATTTGTTTAATAAGAAACAATATCCATGTAGGTGTGAAATTATCTATAGTATGTATACCTACCTATTCTTACTTACTACTTCTATGTTCCATTGATCTTCATTAATAGAGATGTTAAATGAAATGGGTATCTTTAGAATACTTTAACTACAAACACAACAACATTTATTTCCTTGTCTTAATCTCTTGGACCATACTTTTCAAAGTAACTATTTCATCTTGGAGTGCCTTTTCAGCTTGTGATTTTTCTTCAATTGAAGCAGTTAAATATTTTGAAACATGTTCTGAAAAAACAAATCATGAATTAAAATATATTAGTTATTAATTAGTTGTGGAGAAAGGGATTGGATATTTTTGACAAAATATTAACTCACCGTAACATAGCTGAAGTTTTGCATAATAGTCTTCCTTGAGTTGTGTTTTCAAGAATAAAATTATAACAGGCACTTGTCTTCCAGAGGCATGCAGCATATTTTGTGTCAGTATCGTGAATATCGCCAAGACTGCTAGATGTAGACCCAATGCTGGATCCTCACAAACTTCTAATTCAGAGATAAGCTTTTCTCTATGATTTTGAATCAAAAGCCTGAAAAAGAGAAGTAATAATCACATTTTGAGTTGATTTGTCTTGTCTTGTCATGTCATCTATCACAATGGAACACTTGTTATGAAAAGTTGATACTACCTTGTTGTTCCATGATACTTACCGATCTTTTTTTTTATCAACCTTCTTCAAAATCATGCCAAATTCTGAGAGGCATTCATCAACACATTGGTAAAATAACTCCAAGTTTTGATCAGACAGTGTAGCATTCAATGCCAGTAAAGGTTTATTGAACTCTTCAGTCAAATCTTGAATGATTTTATTCCTCTGTTCAAGTGTCAACACATCTCCTGGAATCGATAGATTGCACTGATTGGCTGCGTAATTGCAAAGCTCATTTAGAATATCCCCTCCCAAGGATTTAAGTAGGTATTTGATGAACTGTGCCTGTTGTTCTGTGGTGAAACACTTCAGTCCTTTTTCATAAAGTTTGATGTCATTTACAAGAATATTCACTTTATCTTGAGCAGAAGAGTGAGTTTGTTTTCTGTTTTGTCCCGCATCTTGAAGGATTTTATCAGCTGCTTCTTTAGCTATAGCCAATGCTGTTTGATTAAGAGGACTGGAACAGGATTATTTTTATTAAAATATGCTAAAATTCACCAAATCAAAACAGATTAAATATATTTAAGATTAAAAGCAAAATAAAACATTTACCCCTGCAGATGCTCTGCTATCCTTGAAAGTAAATCTTCAAGCCCCTCGTTTTCCAAACCATCTTTGATGATAGCTTCAATGTCCTCAAAAGTAATTATTTCCAGTACATTTTGATTCTTTTTGATGACACTAGTTGATTCATCTGAGTCAGAGTCGTGAGCTACCTGTTTAGACCTCTGATGTTTTTTAACAGCTTTTGTTTTGGTTTCCCTACCTTGGGATCCACCACCTGCCTTCCCTGAAGCAGCTTTTCTCCTGCGTTCATCTCTTCTTTCCGCTTTATGGTCTACAAAACCTGGCTGGCTATCAGCACCTTTTGCTAGTAGTTGCTTTTCCAAATAAAATTGCTGGTACTTGCCTGCCTTTACTACAGCTTCAGCTTTCTTTTGTGTCATTGGCAAGCATGCTTGTTTTAAACTTTCTATGTAATGGTTGCTAAATACTAAAAAAAAAATATGGTTAAAAATTTTAGAAACAATCAATAATTTAATAAAATAAAAGCACACTTTTACCTGTGTTATCAAACAGAGTAGTTGATTTGGAATTCTTCAACAGACTATCAAGTACATTTTCAATATCAGCATCAGATAGTATTGATGGTAACAGGGATACAACATCCAGGTAGCTTTTAGAAGCAATACATTCCTCTAAAGCTGTTTCAACCTGTTCTGTGATCAGGGGTCCAATCACACAACTACTGAGAAATGTTAAGTCTTCGTTTGTAAGTACTCTCTTCACATACCCTTTTGGATCAGACAAACCTAAGCGAGCCAGGGCATCATACTCCAAGTAGTTATTTTGCTTGAAAAAGCTTATTACCCAATCATTCTGGGTTTTAGTGTAGCATGTAGGGATGTAAGAAGCTCCTGATTGGCGACCAGTCAACACACCAGGTGCTTGAACCTGGTCAAATAGAGACATAAACAAACGCTCAGCTACATTACAGTGGCTGATAATCACAGCTATAGGTGTTGGCTTTAGCAGACCCATGACAGCACCTCGAATTTTTGCTTTAGTTCTTGTAATGTACTCTTCAGTATAGAAGGTTCTAGGCTCGGAAAGGTCCTGCCTGCCGAGGATGATTTTACCCAGATATTTCTCAAGAACATTGTGCTGTAGCAACTCTGCAGGCAAGTCATATTGCAGTGTTAGCTCCCCAACAGATATCTGACCTTGGAGTTGCAGTTTTTCATTTATTTCTCTTGCTATTTTCTCCAAATAGTAGTGAGTAATCAGGTATCCCGACACAAGTTGTACTTCTTTACCTTTAATTATTTCAGGCACACTGGTATTTATCTGGCTGAGGTCTACATTTAGCTCTTTAGCTAAGTCAACTGTATTTATGCGTCCTCCATGCACATACAGTTCATCTTTTATCTCCTTAATAAGCTGCTGTGATGTCAAATACTCTTTACCATCCGTAGTAAATATCACATCGATTAATTTTTGTTCAATTAACTTTGTTACAATTTCAATACAGTTTCTTTCTGAAAGTCTGAAAATGAATTGGCACCAATCTGCTTAAAGTGTGTTTTACGAAAGTAGAATAATATATTAAATTGTGAAATATAACCAAATGTTCTAGTGCCTGTGCCTACTACCACAAGTCCCAATTATATAGGTGGTAGGTACCCACTACACGTAAAAACATTGTGTTACATTTGTTTACCTTTGGGCTGTTGAGCTTAGCTGAGCTTTCTGAAAGTCTGCTGCTAATCGTTTTATCTCATCCCAGTCTGTTGAGGGTGCCATGGTTTTAGGCGTAGTACTGTAATAGTTACACGTTCAATTATAAACTTCACGCAATTCAATTCAATATTGATGGCGGGCAACGTGAGAGCACTAAAATATGTTGCCTGCACAAACGATTTCAGTTTGTTTTATTTCGGTTGCAACCACTATAAATTACCGTTCCACGAGACTAAAATCTAGCCAACACTAGCAAACTAAACTAACTAGGTAGGTACCTAACCTACGTTAGAGGAATGTCTATTAAAGTAACTGTAGATATAGGTACGTCACTCACGTATAGGCTAAATATTAGCTAGACAGTAAAAATTTTCTTTAATCTAGATCAAGGCAACTCAATTCAATCAGCAAGTATGTACACAGCATTTATTGTAGACAAAGAATTAGAAAAGAACACACTTAGGTATATAACTATTGATTGAAGTGAATGTGAGTGATTGACATTTACAAAAAACAGCTGACGTGACAGTGTAATTGTGACATATGATTTCGATACGTGACGTGATACGAATTCAAAGTCGCTATTCTGACATCCCAACAAACCTTCCGATTAGACAAAGTGCTTATTAGACCGTCCTAAATTAAGTCATTTGGCTAATGAATTTATGCAAATGTAATAGCACTTAGCCATCTTACATCCTAGTTAGCAAGAAAGTAAGGTCACTACCGTCCTAGCTCTGTTATGTGCATAATACACCTTCCTAAATTAAGGATGGTAGTTCATTTAGCCACTGAATGTAATTAACAAACGATTAAAGTGCATTTTCATGAGACCCTACTTAGTACCTTTCTTCAGCAGTCTTTTTCTCAATCTATCTTTATTCACCTGAGTGTTCAAGGCTAACTCTTATTCTATGCAAAGCCAGAAAAAGAACAAAGCACCAAATCACTGACTGTACGTCATAGGTATATGGAAGAGTGTAATAAGTAAAATAAAAGCTGACCATCTAGGAGAAATTATTAAAATCGAAACACAATGTAAAACTAATATAAAAAGAAAAAATACTTTTGTACCACTGACAGCTGATAGAGTGGAAAAATTAAAATCAGCACAATTAGCTAAATTACCTGTTTCATATAATGGCAACTATCCTGATTGTTTATATAATACATTTTTTACTAAATTTAGCAACATATTTAACTCAATATATACATCCAAAACAATCACAGTCTCTGATAATACAACATTTAGTGAGTGGGCAACAGCGGGAATACATAAAAGTAGAAGAAAATTGTATGAGCTTTATGGTGAAAAACAGTACAACTTTAGTGAAGAGTTTAATGATAAAGTTAAAAAATATTCTAAAATCTTTAAGAAAGTTTGTGTGGCCGCTAAATCCCAATACTTGAGAAAAAATATTGTAAATAGTAGAGATAAAATTAAAGCTACTTGGAAAATTATTAATAGTGAGACTGGAAAAGGGAAAAGCAGCAACACTAACGAATTTAATTTAAAAATAGGAAATCTTAACATATCCCAAAATATTGATGTTGCAACAGCTTTTGAAACGTTTTTTACTGATATACCTGTTTCTACCACAAAATCATTGAACTCTTCAAATATTATGGCAGAGTCAATACTGGAAAACAATGTACCATCATGTAATAAACCATTTTATTTCAAATATGTTAATAATAACGATATTATTAAAGCATTTAAACTTATAAATGAAAAGAAGACCTCTGACCTCTGGGGCATCTCTGTAAGCATTGTAAAACCAATAATAGGCGTTATAGCGCCTGAATTAGCTTTTACTTTCAACGAATGCATCGACTGCGGCGTATTCCCTAATTTAATGAAATATAGTAAAATAACTCCTCTTTTTAAATCTGGTAGTTCTGATCCAACAAACTTTAGGCCGATATCAGTACTACCGACATTCAGTAAAATCTTTGAGAAGATTATTCTTATACAGTTACATAGTCATTTTTATACTAACGCCCTATTTCATGATAAACAATTTGGATTTACAAGAGGTCGCTCAACTGCTGATGCCGGTATTAGTTTAGTATCGCATATTTTCGAGGCCTGGGAGAAATCACATGATGCGTTGGGAGTCTTTTGTGATCTGTCTAAGGCTTTTGACTGCGTGCACCATGAAACACTGATTATGAAATTAGACCACTATGGTATCAAGGGTGTTGCACTAGACTTACTCACGTCTTACCTAAGTGATCGCATACAGCATGTCGACGTGAACGTTCTTCAGGATCTTTGGTTACCAAGGGTGTGCCGCAGGGTTCAATATTGGGGCATTTCTTGTTTTTAGTATATATTAATGATCTGCCCCAAATAATTAAAGATGACCATGAGATTGTACTATTTGCAGATGATACGTCACTTCTATTTAGATTGAAGCGACAAATGACTAACTTTGACAACGTAAACAATGCAATCTCAAAAATTGTTAACTGGTTTAATGTAAATAACTTACGTACTCAATCAAAGAAATACCAAATGTATTCGATTTATTTTACCAAATGTAAGTGAAGTTGAAGCTAATGTAAAAGTTAAAGAGGAAAACATAGAATTAGTCAAAACCACTGTATTTTTGCGATTAACTTTAGATAATAAACTTCAATGGGGCCCACACATAGATAAACTGGCGAAGAGACTTAGTTCTGCAGCATATGCTGTAAAGAAGATACGTCTTCTCACAGACGTTGCTACAGCAAGACTAGTTTACTTCAGTTACTTTCACAGTATAATGTCATATGGCATAATACTGTGGGGAAGTGCTGCAGATATAGACACCATATTCGTTTTGCAGAAGAGGGCTGTTCGCGCTGTTTACAAAATGGGTCCCAGAGATTCATTAAGAGACAAGTTTAAAGAAATAAACATATTGACTATGCCCTGCCAATATATTTATGAAAATATTATGTACGCGCGTAAAAACATAAGCTTATTTGACAAAAACTGTGATAAACATAATTATAATACTAGAAATAAGAATAAACTCGCTTTTCCCACAACTAGGCTCCATAAGGTTAATAAATCGTTCATAGGGCAAACTGTACGCTTTTATAATAAATTGCCAAGTGATGTGCTAAGCTTATCAAATAATAAATTCAAAAATTTTGTAAAACAAAAGCTATCCAGGAAAGCTTATTATAAAATTTCAGATTACCTAGAAGATAAGAAAGCCTGGCATTAAAAAAAATGAATTTGCTCCAGTGAATAAATTGTTATTAGTATTAGATAATTTTAAGCTATTGTAATGGATCATGAAAAAAAAAACTAGCCCGAGGTTCTTGCCTTCCTCCTTGTGTGCTGGTCGCAATTCCGAACAGGCGGTAGATTTGACGTTTCAAAGTGATCCTAAAAAATCTTACTGAATAAATATATTTGACTTTGACTTTGACTTTGGTAGAAAACAATAAGTGAATAACAACCTTTGCTTTGTGTTAGAAAGGGTCTAACACAAAGCAAAGGTTGATGTCGTTTTGAAAAGTGCTTTCAAAACCGTTGCCTCAGTAGTCGTGGTTTAAAAATCGAACCCTACAGCCCACGGGTCTCATAATTTTGTTTACTAAGGGACTTCACCAAAAAGGCAGTAGCTTTTTTCTATGTGGAAACAAAACTTTAAATGTGAGCACCAATCTGTCTGCCAAGCGTGGTGATTATGACCAAACCTTACAATTTTAGAGGAAGTTTTTTACACATTATGGTAGAGAAATTATGCTCTTGATATAGGATATGCGCAGTCAAAACCCTTGCATTACTCTGTAACACTAAAGTAATTCTTAGATTTTATCGACACGCTTGGTTTGCCAACCCTATTGAGTGAATAACAAAAAATAAAAAGACCAGTTTTTAAAAGATTCCGAATACCCGCTCTTATCTAGCCGAAACCAGTGCGGCACGGCACTGAACGAAAAGAACTTGCATAGCTTGTTGCGATATGAGGTACCCACCACTCAACTGTACGTATCGCGCATACAGTAGGAAGTGGTGGAGTACCTGAAGCAGAAGACCGGACTCTCCATGAGGGTCGAGAAGTTGGACTCTCGTCATAACGTTAGCTTTAGCTAGTTTATGGTGAGAGTCCCAACAGATCGACTATCCATGATCATGGACACTAGCTTCTGGCCGCGTGGTGTCAAGTATCGTCGGTTAGTCGGCCGCCTGACACGAGACACCGGGGATCACACGTCGACATTACGTGTGCCTACTTAAACTCGCTTATATTATACACTCGAGAGCTTAGAAATCGCACACCCCCTACATTTTCATGTCGACCCTTATTTATTTTTTTAATTAAAGTTTGCTTGCAAATATAACTTGAATTAAATTAAAGTACACACTGTTAGCTTCCTAAAAACCCATAATGTCTAGCCTTGACTTTCGAAATCATAAAAATGGCAACTTAACAATAGAATGGCCTAAATTAGCTCGTTTCAGGTAGCTCGGTTTGTGGGACTTTGAGCAGGCATAAAAGGTTAAAAAAAACAATAAATTTGTGAATGTAACGGTTTATTAATACAAAGTATTGCCTCCCCTAGCCTTAATAACAGCTTCCATTCGATGTTTCATTGAAGAAATCAATTTTTTTACGAAATCCTGCGGCATGCTGTCCCATTCTTCCTTGATCGCGGTTTGGAGCTCTCTGAGACTCGTAGGCGCTGCGTTTCTGGCTCTTACTCGTTTCTTTAGTTCGTCCCATAAGTGCTCAAAGGGATTGAGATCTGGGCTTCGAGCAGGCCACGCCATAACGGGTACTTCAACCTCCTCCAAGTACTGGCGGACTATAGCAGCGGTGTGTGGCCTAGCGTTATCCTGCATAAAAACGAAATTTTCGCCGATAAAACCCGAAAAGGGCACAACATGTTCTTCCAGGATCTCCTCGACGTAACGTTGAGAAGTCAATCCACCCTATCGACGGTCGGTATCGGGCCCTGTGATGAAGACAAGTTCAGTTTGCGCTTCCAATGAAATGCCTCCCCAGAACATACAGGAACCACCGCCGTATGCGACCCGTTCGGAGATGCAGCATTGAGCAAAACGCTCACCGGATCTTCGGTAGACTCTACCGCGTCCGTCGTTACCATGGAGACACATCCTGCACTCGTCAGAGAAGAGGACTGCCTTTGACCCATAGTCCAATTAATGTGATTTCGAGCAAACTGAAGGCGTGCTTGTCTGTGCGCTGGGGTCATTTTTGGGTTAGTTGCTGGTATGTGCGCTGTCAGGTCTCCTTCGGCTAGTCTTCTTCTGACCGTCCACCGACTGACTTCCACTTCTCTAACTTCCTGGAGCTGCTGTCCGAGTTGAACTGCTTTCAACCGGCGATTTCGTAGTGATGTATTCACGAGAAAACGGTCATCGCGCTGTGTTGTCGCACGTTTTCGGCTTGTTCCTGGTCGCCTGGTATAAGCCACTAGTTTGCTGATATCGCTGGTATACACATCGAACAGCATATCTGCTCAAATTTAATTGACGAGCCACTTGACTTTGGTTCTGTCCAGCTTCGATTAGTGCAACCACTTGAGACGCTGCTTCCGGTGTGGTATCCATTTTCTTGTTTAGAGTGATGACGTATTCGTTAAAGGACCTTTCTGACTGGGAGTTGGTATGCAAATGATGTAATTTCAATCATCCCTTATCCTTTTATACCTGCTCAAAGTCCCACAAACCGAGCTACCTGAAACGAGCTAATTTAGGCCATTCTACACTTGGACAACCAAGACGCTTCTAACAATACCTCACTTGTTAAATTGTGACAAGTAGTTTAGAACTTATGAGGGAACAGATGAACATACATACATATCGGTCAAACACATAACCCTCCTTTTTGATTCGCCGTAGTCGAGTAAAAAGTAAGTAGAATAGGTAAGTGTGTATACAATTATGACGCAGTAGGGCCTATTAGGTATACCTACCACGATTACCGATAAACGTTATGAACGCGAATGTACAAACAACATCTTCAGCTTAACATTGTAAAGTTATGAAGGTCATCAATATGTATGAATTCGTCGCTTTTTTGGGGTCATTCGAATTCGGTCGAATAACCTGTATGCAGGCGTTGTTTCAGTAATTCGTTTATATCTACCTTGATACGAGACGTGTAAAGCTGAAATTTTCAGGATATCATTTTCAAAAACCGCTCTAATTCTAAGGTATTAACTCACAATCGTGGGTTGAAAAGGTTTCTTGCATTTTGACGTCAAACTTATGACATTAAAAGTTTTGATCTAAGCTATATTATTCAAAAACGCTTATATGTGCATTCCTGAAGTTTTATATGGTTGCATAGAATAACAACAAGAACCGAATACCGTTTACAATGAACTTGTATGTTTGCCCATTTAAGAGCTAGACACATTTTATGGTAATAAATAAAAACCTACCACTATCTGGTCGCGTAGTACGCGACCAGATAGTGGTAAATGTCATTCTAAATTTGATTGGTTTAACTCATGTTCGAAAAATAATACCTAGTCACCAATTGCGGCGAGCAAACGCTCATCGAGTGATTTTCAATTATAACTCACACTTAGCATACAGAGCGCAGCGCTCGCTGTGTGTACAGGATGGTTGATGATGTTTATAGTAGCTGTGACTCAGATGTCGTTAGAAAACGTTAGAGCGAGTGGGTGCTAGTATTCAGTCAAAAAAATCTGTGGATAGTATTGTAAAGTGATCCATTGAAAACATGTTTTTCTCCCCTGGGTTGTGATGTCATCTTGACATTTACCTGTCAATTTTGATCTTTGAAAAAAAAACTGAATACTGAATCCATGTCAGTATTCAGATAATCTAGCCTCTTTGGTTTGAAAAGCAACAAGGCCACAGATCAAGATCACTATAACAATAACAAGAAAAGGCAATATTCTTTTACTCTTAGCAAGCTTCCGTTCCGGAAAATAATCTAAGAAAATACGAATTCAAAAATTTCATTCTCTGTACAAAATATCTTTGTTCTGTTCTGTCTGTTCTACAATAAATAAATTCATCCGCCTGTACCTACTCACTTCGGTTCGCTTGCTAAAATAAAACAGATTTCAGGAAAATGTCTTCTTACAAGGTAATAATTCATTTGCTCCTAATGTTGGTTGCCCCCGGTTTACCTGTTCTTCCATATGTACTAGGTATGCAATATTTAATTTTCAGCCGATTGATTCAAAAAGAGAAGAGTTCAGACGTTACTTAGAGAGGGCAGGTGTAATGGACGCTCTTACTAAAGTTCTAGTGAGCCTGTATGAAGAGCCAGATAAACCTGAAGATGCGTTAGAATATGTGAGAAAACATTTGGGAACAGATGGCGGAGATGATGAGTTAGAGGCAGCTCGGGGACGGATTGCAGAACTAGAAGCAGAAAATGCCCTTCTCAAAGGAGAATCGGCCCCTGCAGAGGGTTAAAATTACCCTTGAATATCTCAACTAAAGTTCAATTACTTAGGTACCAAGATCTCAATGATTATTGATCTCAAAAATCCTATCCTTGTTGTCACTAGAGAATTATTACTTAGTTATCAGTACATACTGTCAAGAGTATTATTTATGTTGTTATGTAGATAAGTGTATTCTTACTTTGAAATGCGGAGAGCATATAAAATTTTTTGTTCAATGGAATTATTGTTTAAATTGATGACCAGTCAGAAATTATGGATCAACGTAACAGGCCTCATAGCTCAGTACTCTGTGGGTTTGAATCCCACCTAGGACGAACATGTGTGTGATAAATATAGATGTTTGTTCTGTGTTGGGGTGTTGTATCATATAGTACATATGTATTTACAAAAGTATTTAAGTATTCTATCTGTAATCTATATTACAAGCTATGCTTAGTTTGGGTCGCTGTATAAAAATAATTGTTCTGTAGGTAATCTTTATTTATTTATGTTGAAGAATTGGAAAATTTATAAGAATAAGAAAGTAGTTCATGAATCAAATTTTAAAAGTTCTTGCCCTGTAAGTGGTAAACTTTTTTTTATTATATGATGGGATGCTTTTGGCCTTCATCTCACCTGGTTTCAATTCAATCTAAGGCACTTCACCTGGACTCGTTAGAATATTGAGATACTAGTTTCATTCTGATAAAATCATATTAGAAGCAGGAGTCTGTAAAAGTCATATCCATGTCCTGTGCCAAGAGGAAATTCAATTGTAAGTACTATGGTGACTTAGGTCACAACTCACAATTGTTACAATCATTGTAAGCAATTATGAAAAAATTGGGTAATTAGAATCTATTGTTTATGTGGTTTTGTTCAACTGTTTCAAGATGAACAAAACCACAAAAACAATTAAAAAAAAAAAAAAAAAAAAAGATGTGGTGAACAAAGACATGAATAAAAATAATGTCTATTACAGTAAGTATGTAACAGGTTTTTTTAGTACACCATGTAAAAAGATTTTAATATTTGAGGAAAATCAACATCATTATTTTTTAATTTTAATTCTTCTCTTAAGAAAAAAATCCATATCTACTAGAAAAACCAAATTTAATTATGATGCAGTTTTGTAGTTATTTTAAATTCATATGAGCAATCAGGCATCTCCTTTTTAAAATAAAACGGTAGGTACATATCTCTAAAGATTTATGATTTGTTATAACTTATATTCCACTATATTATTACAATCACGACTTAGACAGCAGCACTGATAAGCTCAGAGTATTTCTTGACTTTGCTGGCCACACTCATATCAACATATTTATCACCAATTGATACAACCATTCCTCCAATCAGGGAAGGGTCAACCTTGGCAGACAGCTTTATAACTTCATTGCCTTTCAGGAATTTCTGTAAAAATTTAAAAGCATTACAAAGATAAGGGCTTAATCTCCAAATGGAAAGAAATACCTAGGCATTAAAAAAAAAAAAATAGAAACAACAATAAATCAGGGTGGCCAAGAAATAATATAGACTACCCTAAACTACATAGTGTTTGTACATAGGAAATGCAGTATTTTTACCCACACTTGGATAGGACAGAAAATAGGTTAAAACAGACAAATTAGGAAAAATAAGTGTACAATTTAATAAAATAGGCTGATAGTGAAAGTCGATAGATGGGGAAAATAGACCAATGGTTCTAGAGGGATGTTTTGTGGTACCTATAGTTTTTATTTTATTTAGTAATATGTGAAGGATGATGACTTCTGTACTTTATGTGTAAAACTGAATATACAGGTGAGTTTTCTCATGGGAGATTTGAAGATCCCAAAAAAATATTGAAATGAAAAAAAAAATTTGAAAATATTGACAGTAGTTATGGGTTTTTTACTGCAGATAAAAATATAGGTAGTTATTTTAATATTTGTTTGTTTTCAGGTATATGCCAAAAAAAAAACAATTGATATGTTTTTTGATTATTTTATGCAGTTTGATGCATAAAAGAATTTTATTATTAATTGTGGTCACCATGCAAGAACCTTCATTCCACAGCAGTTATCGGTTCTGCAATCTATGTGACCTGCCCATTGCAGCTTCCTAATTCTGAGGCCTATGTATTATATATGAAATGATGAGCACATTTCATATCACATAGTGAAACTCCTTTTCCTCAAATCTAGACAATTTAATATACCCATACCCAAATAGTTCAGCATGAAATAATAATGCCTGAGATGCTTTGAAAACGAAAGTTCTAAGCTGATAAATATCATCATACCATAGAAACTACAGCACTTTGTACCGAACATAGCTAAGGGCCATGAACCATCTCGAAAAACTTTCATATCAAAAACTCACTGAGATCAGAGCTGACACCATATCACAAACAGACATACTAAGGCCTCTAATGTATCAGTTTGAAAAAAAAAAAAAAAGTTTATACTCTTACATACCTTGAGAGCAGTTTCCAAGCTCTGCCTCTGAGCCTGGTCCAGAGGCTTGGCAGTAATAACTTCACATGTGACCTCACCCCGGTGGCCAGCCATCATGATTTTGAAAGCATTGATGACAGCATCAAGTTTGTTTAGACGACCATTCTCAGCAAGAAGACAAAGCAGGTTACCAGTTGTGGCAGACAGGTTGATCTATAAATGCAATTTTTAAATTTGCAATTGCTTAGATATGGAACTTTTAAGCAAATAGTACAGGCATACAACAACAGATTGGTATCTATTGAATAAAGAGATGATAATTATCTAGATTATGAGGAATTAAATTTTAAATTTACGTATTTCAGCTGTTTTAGGTTATATATACCCTACCTCTTATTATATTGTAACAAGTAAATTTTAATATAGGTACCTTTGTGGAAACGTGTTTCAAAGCATCTACTTTTAAGCTGCGCTTGAGAGTAGGGTTGATGATAAACTCTTTCAGTTTAGGATCAGCTTTGATTGATTGTTGGAATGAAGACAATTCCTTTTCAACAGCATCCAAAGTTTTGTTCTTCGTACCTGCTGAGTACAGAGCTGATGCGTAGCGACCTTCTAAGCCAAAAACTTGGACTGGGGGCTTTATCATCTGGGTAACACTAGAAGACGTGCTCAGAGAGCGCACCTAAAAATAATTACGTAACTTTTACCGACAAGTTCACGATATCTAAACAATTTACAGAGCTTCGCCATAAAAAATAGTCACCAGCATTTGTCCTTTCATCAACGACATGATTGCAGAGATCAGAATATCCAAAAAATCCGAAGAAAATTTGATTTCTACAAAATTAAAAAGATTTCGATAAATTTCTTCGATTTTATTGCCCACCCCCAAAAACACAGAACCACAGATCAATTACTATGTATTCTACACAGAACACTAATATCATCCCAACCCAAGAAGTAAAGGAAAGAGAATAAAATACTAAGTAAGATGCATAGAAGACAATTATTTAAGGTAAGAAGAGTCAGCACTTAATTTCAGACGCACAGCCTATTATCATCCTCACCTGGTTGATATCCCACGCATAAGAACTAAACGCTTTCAAGAATCTTTTATTGTGCGCACTGCAAGAACTTGGAATAACAACGTCTGTTTTTCCGCTGTGCTACGACCCTAATGTCTTCAAGAAGAGAGTTAATAGACACTTTCTGGGTAGGCTCGCTCCATCGTAGATCTCATTCTTACCTGTGTAAGTTTCGTGGTCAAGAGCCGACCCATCGTAAATTAAAAAAATAATAATAATAATATAGAGTTAAAAAAACTTCACCAAACGACAAAGCTGAGCTATCAAGTTTGTCCAACATGACATAAGTCGGGCTTAAGAGTCTCATCAGGCGGAGTAGACGGGATACCGTATTACTTTGTATGTAACTCACCCGATAGTATCAAGGATTATTATTTAAAATTAATAACTTATTTTTGAAAAGGTATTGTACCAGATGATTGGAAAACGCATATCATAATTCAAATCCAACCTGGTAAAAAGTCTTCAAATCCGAAGTCATATAGACCTATAGCTCTATCCTCAGTCTTGGCCAAGGTAATGGAACACTTGATAAAGTTCCGTCTTGAGTGGATTGTAGAAGGCAAGGGAATTTTATCCAAAAACCAGTTTTGTTTCCATAAAGGAATTAGCACTATGGATAGCTTAAGTTTGATTACGTCCGATATCCGTGTTGCATTTTGTAATAAAGAGTCATTGGTTGCAGTCCTTCTCGAAATAGCTGCAGCCTATAACAATGTTCTTCTCTTTAAGGAACTTTTTTTACCTGCTCGAACAATCTGGAAAGGCCTCCCTCAGGGGTACTGTACTAAGCCCTTTATTGTGTAGTAAATACACCCATGATCTTGATCTTTCTATAAGTCCCCTTTGCTCCGTCCTCCAATATGCTGAAGATCTTGCCCTATATATTAGATCAAATTCTATGGTGGAAGTCAAAGAAAATCTTAACACAGCTCTAACACTTTTGAATGAATGGCTCAAAAACCATGGTCTCTCGCTTTCAGCCCCGAAAAGCAGCTGTGTAATATTTTCCAAAAAACGAATCCCTCCCGTTATAGATTTATATATAGTCCATGAAAAGGTCAACTCCCAAGCATAACATTTTTGGGTGTTTACTTGGACTCCAGACTTTCAGGGCTCCGACATTGTAGCTATACAGAGTGAGTTTTTTTTCCAGTGAACCGTGAGAGTTATCGAAAAGTCAAGTTAGGAGTTACATACTCGATTAAAAAAAAAAAAAAGTTCTGCAATAAAGAAAATCTATTTTTTTATAGTTGTTCTGAAAAAGTGAGTTTTTGAAAAAAAAATTGCATATATGAGTTCTTTGTTTGATAATAAAAAAAAATATGTAAGATGACTATGTGCCCAAAGTGGTTGGAACACTTTCAAATTTGAAATTATAATTTCATCTTTATGGATTTAGGTTAGGTTGTAGGTTCAGACTATGCGTAAGCTAAGCTATTAAATCCTCTTTTGCTGTATTTTCTGTTCGTGATGAGGTTAAATTGAATCGTCACCGAATTAAAAAACTTTTTGTGGTAATGCAGCTGATGACAAGGCACGGACACCCTAATGGCTGAACATTTTGAATATTGTCGTACCCACCGTACAGTTGCAGATAGAAAATAATTATTAAAAAATATTTTTTATAAAAAAATATGTTCTTTAATTAAATTCAAAATATTGTTAATAAATTGCAGCCAGTGTCTTGGGCACGCTTCCGTCTGGTACTGGTCTGGAACAGTTGAGTTACCTATAGGCCGTTTGTAACGGTCCTTAGGTAATCTGACTGATTCCTTTGTACTTAGTTAGTTTAATTTATTGAATAAATGTATCACAGTAAAAAAAAAAAAAAAATTGTTAATACAATTTTAAATTTCAAACTTTTTCAGTACTGCTTATTCTCCAGTTTTGCACAATGGAGTCGCTGTTGTGCAAAACTGGAGAATCCAGAAATTTGATCCATGACATAAAACCAACATTAATCTAATTTTGAAATTTATGAGTAATTCTGTTTCAGACGCTAAAGTTGTATCTTCGCATTCGGCGATACCAAGCTTTTCGAAAACGTTCCGATTTTAAAAAGCTCTTCACGAACAACAAAAGAGTTATTAATAGCTTCGCATACGCATTTCAGTCGAGGTGCCTTAGAATAATCATTGGAGCAATGAAATCCTCTCCAATAAATGCCATGCGAGTAGCATATGTAGACCCTCCTCTGTCTCTTCGAAGGCAATATTTAGTTGATAGATATTTTTTTTTAAGTTTGTTCAAAATTCTCATCACCCACTACTTCAAGTTCTAAATAATTTATTTACACTGTTGGAACCTCTCATCAATGACGACCAAGATAAAATACCCTGTTTATTCCGTAGTCTTAGAAAGTTCTCCCATCTCCCTGCCTCCGTAGTTCAAAATCAAATATTTCCACTTTTCCCAAATATTGTTAAAAAATCTATGAATGCTCGTCATGAATTCAATAGGTACTCATTTGGTTGGCCTGTATAATGGAAGGAGAAATTTTTTACTGATGCATCCAAACCGAACATACTAGTCCTGTGGGAGCTGAAGTTTGGACTCCATCTACCAAAATAATTTTATGTTTTAAATGTCCAGCAGTCGCATCTGTATTTACGGGTGAGGCAGTTGATATTTTTGATGGCATCCAGTTTATTCAGGCACATAATTTAGATAACTATGGAGTCTGTAAAGATGATGGCATCTTTACAGACTCCAAAAGCTCTCTTCAATCTATTCTACTTCCAACCCTTTCCGTTCAAAATCAAACTTTCCAATGATCCTAAAAATTAGAGAATCCCTATTCCAATGTCAAGAACGTAGCCTGAATGTTGTATTGGCTTGGATCCCTAGCCATACTGGAATCCCCGGTTATGAAGCGGATGACGCCTGCCTGTGCGAAGCAGGCCATCCAAGTAGGTTTTCTTGAACATCTCCAAATCTATTCCCATGACCTTTGCACAATTGCTATTTGGCCACTTCGTGGGCCCGGATGTGGGTTGTTCTTAGAAATTGATAAGTAGACACTTTGGCGACATTCAACCCGAAATACCGGCGAGACCTTGGTTTTTTGAGTTTAGTAAAGCCTGCAAAACTACAACATTCACTATATGCAGACTCCGTTTAGGCAATGCTTGTACTACTTTTTGGCTAGTCACTTAGCTAAAATTAGGATTAGGAACAGTTCTTTATGCGAATGTGGATTGGACGAAGGAAATGTTGACCATATTTTGTTCGCATGCTTTCTTCCAAATTCCTTTTATCCCTTGTATTTTCTCCCTTTATTTGTACATTATGTAAATTTGTTAGTGTAAATAACATTAAATTGTAAATATTATGATATATTCTAGCTACTTATTTTAATAACGACTAATATGAATAATACTTTATATATAATGTCTAAATACTACTATAGTATCATATTAGTGTATGTTTAATAATCTATTGTGTTGTCCGCTCCAGTTCAGAATCAATCTTGCACATACCTTATCTTTGTATGATTCTCCCTATGGACCGTACATATATTTGTTCTCAGACCCCCCAGCATATTTTTGGTTTAAAATCTAGTAAAAACTGACATTGGCAAACTCTTGGGGTTCCCATATGGACCACTGAACACGCCATAAGAAGAAGAAAAAGATGAATGACATAACATTTTCAAGTGCACTGTTTAGCTATTCTCAAACACTCGGAGAGCCTTATTGGATCGTATTCTGAAACTTCCAATCGAGATTCCGAGAAATCTTTTCCTGATGCTAAATACTAGATCTAAAAATGTTGACGTTGGTATTCAAAACTTCCATAGATTAGATAATAGTTTGATGTTTCCGATCCGAAAACTTTTTATCACACGTTGAGAAGCGCTACACTGGTACACGTGTGATGTGATGTGAGTAATTGGTGTACCTACCTATGATAATAGGTAATTGATTTGTTAATGTTTGAATAGGTAACACAGCACCATCTAGCCCCAAATTAAGCATAGCTTGTAATATGGGAACTAGATTACGGATAGAATACTTAAATGCTTTTTGTAAATACATACTTACGATATGATATAACACCCAAACACAGAACAAACATATATTCATCACACAAATGTTTGTCCTGGGTGGGAATCGGCCCCACAGCGCAGAGCTATGTGGCTTGTCATTGTCATTGTCATTGGACGGTAGATTTTTGTTCTGAGATAATTTTCGAATGAAGTCTTTGGAGAACAATGGAAGGTGATAGTGACAAGAAACGTTTAATAACGTTTTAAAAACTAAAAAGAAAACCGACTTCAATGAAGAATAATGATACAATTTAGCTTACCCGGATGACGTATTTTTTCCAATTATTTTGATGACAGATGGATGGACAAACATACAGACACGTGATCCTGTAAGGAATCCGTTTTATCCTTACTTTTGAGGTAATACACCTAAATCACTTCAAGTGTATAATATTTGAAATGTTCCCTCGATTTTTCCAGGATCCCATCATCAGATCCTGACTTGAGGACGATGGGATCACCTGGGCGACCTTTAAAAAAAATAAGTATTTTCCAAATCGGTCCAGGCGTATTTGGGTAATCTGGGAGCATACATAATTTTTTTTTTTAAAAACCGACTAATTGAGAACCTCCTTTTTTTGAAGAAGTTGTTAAAAAATAGACTTTTTAACAGACTTCTTCAAATACATGCATTACAAATACAAACAAAAGTACAAAATCGAATGGTTCTCAACATCCTTATTTGGCTCAATACTTATATTCATTACACGGTATTTTTTTTAAAGATACACCGTAATTTACTGTCGAAACACCGTATTGTCACCCAACACGGTAATTCTCAATTTTCATATATGGAGACACTGCTGGTATCTTGTACTGCTGGTATGTTGGTACCTAGTTTGTTACCATACCAGTAGGTATATAAAATAAAAGTACTCTGTTCTGTGGTGCCCTGAACGCACTGATAGGTACCTACATATTGACTGTATCAATAAAATGACGCGACACTGGCAAAACGGTTAAGCCGACTGCCATTAAAAAAAAAAATTGACTGTATCAAAACCTCTAATAAATACCTATTGTATTTGTATCTAACTAAGCTAAGTAGGCACCGCACCTAGGTACTTCTTGTGAATTGTGAGTAATAGTATTCTATGAGGTAGGCACCTACCTATTCCAGACCAACCTCGCACAGTCGCTGTGGCCGAAATCGGCTAGGATAGGAAGTCATCATCATAATATCAATATCTAGGTACATGTACAGTTAACTTTATCAATTCTGTTACCTACTTATTTGATTTCTAATTTGTATTCTTTGTTTTTTAGAAAGACTAATCATTTATGTAGAAATGTCGCATCAAGTGGATCAGGATTTAATTCAATTGCTGGAAGGATCAGGATTAAATGGAGAAGTCCACAAATTGTGTGATTTCACTATAGCTGATCAGAACTCAGTCGCGGAATCTCAAGGTATCACGCCAACCACTCCCTCTAACTTCAAACCGGTATTGGGCGGCAACGTCACTTACGTCGTCGCTTCTGTGATTCTAAATGAATCTAACGAAGTACTCATGATGCAAGAGGCGAAGGAAAGCTGCGCTGGTAAATGGTATTTGCCAGCGGGGCGCATGGAGAAAGGCGAAACAATTGTACAGGCAGCTGAGAGAGAAGTTTTAGAAGAAACAGGTCTTGAATGTGAACTAAATACATTGTTAGTGGTAGAAACAGCTGGAGGAATGTGGTACAGATTTGTGTTGACTGGACATGTGGTTGGTGGTGAACTAAAAACACCTGCGAAAGCAGACAAGGAATCTCTCCAGGCTAAATGGATACTAAACATGCAAGAAATATCCTTGAGGTCAAATGATATCTTACATCTTATTGAGAAAGCTAAGTTGTACAAACAGAGTAAATCTGGAGGGTCTTGGCATCAGGACATACTGCCAGCACCCACTCCACATGAAAAAGACTTGCTGAGGTTGATTGTTGTTATAAAGAAGAGAAGTACTAATAAACTTCATGTATTGCTGAGTGAAAAGTCTGCATTGCACTTTCCTACATGTGAAATAAACCCTGCCAAGAGTGTTCACTCTACATTGAGAAGGTTCATGGTTGAGATGTTTGGTGCCGATGTGGGGCAGCACCGGCCTCTGGGGTTGCTCAATTTAGAATCAGATCCCACAGCAGATGGTTGTTGTCTCTGTCTGCTTGTGGCTTTCCGGCCACCTCTGGAAGAAGTGCCTCTGATTGGCAAATGTGTTTGGCAGGAGGTCTCACATGATGTGGAAAACAGATTACTTTCTCATATCAATAAAAAGAATGCTACTGTTGAGTTACATGTTGTGCGTTAAAATAAAATTATACTAAACAAATAATTATGGTGCTGTAACAATAATATTATATTTAGGACTGATGCTCTCTTAGCTGTACTTTCAGTATTTTATTTGTGCTCTCGAAAGGATAATTTGTACTGTGAATGAGCACACTCTCTCAGGTAATGGGTCAGTGTTAACAGTAGGTTCCATCTTGTTAATATTTATGAATGAATCTCAATTGTGTTGTGCAGCTGTTACATGTAATAACTTATCATTTTATTTAATTATCATCCATATTGATACATTCCACTAATAAAGGTAGGTTTAATTTTAATATCTTACTTAAAGACAAACAAAATCATATCTCTCAGAGGTGAATAATTACTATAAATGCTGAGGCAAATTGCTCAATTAATGAAATAGAATGATTATTGTTACAATTCAAAGGCTAATCAAGATCTTACTTTTACTATTATTCTGAATTCATGTTGTAGTAATTAAAAACTGTGACTGGATGTTATTGATCTGGCCATATAATTATTAATGGTTTTTAAGATACTAGAACTGATAGTACTTAACTCATACATAATCATATCACAGGCAAGTTGGGTGGTAGGTACCTAACCTATTTAATCACTGTACCTTTGTTTACTTGCTCATAATCATGTATGTTTATTTAATACTATAGACTAGACTAACAAAAGGGTTGGGCTTTAAATTAATCAAGGTACTTTATTATTTATTGAATTGTTTTTGTTTATGTTCTATTTTTTAGTTGTTCTGTATAATCCCTTATTAGGTACATACAATATTTATGTAATGGTTTAAAATACTAAAAGTATTAAAAAACATCACAATAACTACAACTTGTTTTCTATATTCAAATTGTGTTAATCTTTTGAAGGAATTATCAATACAAGGACCTAAGAAAGACCATGTCTGTCTCTACCTTAATTAAAATCAAAATATATTTTCTATTTTTATGATTTAATAAGCAATACAAATTCATAGCCCTGACTAGAAAATCAAATACATAATACAACCTATTTGAATACTAACAATATGGAAATGCATTTACACTACATACTATTACATAATTATTAATAAAAACGGTACAAGTAAAAAAACATTATTTTGCCATAAAAGCATAGTATTTACAATGTAATGCCTGGCAAAAAGTACCTTCGAATTTTTAAGGAATATTTCATCAAATCTTGCCAGAAACGTTGATTTCTGGCAATCACCTATGTAGGTAACACAGGTGATTGTTTAAAAAAAAACATGGTTGTAGGTACATTACCTAGGTATGTTAAGTAGGTTCATTTAAATTTATTAGTTCTTATTAAAAAAAAAGTTTCTAAATCTAGTCTCAATTTTGATAAATAAAGTTTGCATTCAAAATAATAAGGGGTAAATGCAATTATTAGAAATTGAGCCAATAATGTAGTAATTTTAACACTACTGGCATTAGAGGTTAATGCTCAAGTAGTATATATTATTGGGAGTAGTAAGTTTATTTTATTATCAAAACATGTACTGAAAATGTTAACTGATAATAAAATAAGCTTAAAAATGTTTTTGTTGAATGGTCAGCAACATAAAAGTATTTCAATCCACCCCACAGATTCACTCATACTTTTATTTGTATGTAAGAACTAAAATAATGTGAAGGTATGCTTTTTGGAAATGTAACAATGCTCACTGTATTTAATACATACATAGAGTTGTTGCACTATACATTATTGCTCTACATAATTTTATTATGACATTGCATTGCACTATGAACTCCATAAAAACCACAAGAGTGGTTGGGAAATTAAATATTTTTCTAATGTAGGTCTCTATTAAATAAAAACCTAGTTTCCTAAAATATAAAAGAAAGGCAAGCCCTTGTCATGGTAAATATAAGTATACAATGGAGAGTTGTACCTAGTCTTTGTGTGTGGAAAGTCATTGAAGGATTTACCCTTCTAAATGAATGCCCTGTATCCATGAGCTTAGGTCTGCTGGTTCAGGGCAGTCTAGAATTGTTTCTGTTGGTTCCTCAGTGGCTAGCAGGCGCCGGGCAGCTGCCTGACCGGACAAGAAGGCTCCATGGGCTGTGGAGTAGAAGTTACTGTGGGTATGCTCACCAGCAAAGAGCAGCACAGGCTGAAATAGACAACAATGCTATTATGTTATTGTTCAATGTTAGCTTTACTTGCTTTAACCTTAACTATTGAATTAAATAATAGACTGGACATTCATTTTATGCAGTGTTTAGAATTTATAAATAGTAAACTTAGTACATAAGGTTAATAGGTCAGTGTTTTTTTTTTTTTGAGGAGCTTCATTAGGATCATCATCATTACATGTTCGAAGTTGAAAGTTAAAAGCCAGCAATGTGTGATTGTGTGTCAAAATTGGTAGTGGTAGTTATTTTGACAGACTTATTTTTATAATGAAAATTAATTTATTTGCACCTTTTCTGACAGTCTTAAGAAATAATAGAGATTCAATTGGTTAAAAATGAATTTATTTGCACCATGTTAATACTTTAGACTCTGACAATAAGTCTTGGTAAATAATAGAGCTTCAATTCAAACAATTAGTTTATTATGTATCTTACTTAAATTAATTAGTTTATTGTGTCTTACCTTTTTATCTCTCACATTTCTGAACAGTGGCTGGGCTATGCTTTCTATATCACTCTGACTGCCTCCTAAGCCTATGGAAGTGTATGAGCCTCTTGTATATGGCTGCTTTTTCCAGCTTGTGCTAAAAAATAATTCAAATCAATTAGCTATTTCATAATGATTTGTCTTTTGGACAAACATACCAGGAAGTAGATGAGAGAGCTTAAAAAAATCATAACTGATATGGTAATTTATATTACAATATTCAGGGTGATAACAGGGCAGGCCAAAGAAAGAAGAAGTAGTCTACATCCATGTTTTAAATATTATCTAGTTATTGTTCATAAATTATAATTCAACCTAATTAATAACAAAAAACGGGTCTTCATCACATACCTTTTTATATTCCCGACAGTTTCAACCGTGTTACAACGTGGTACGCGAAGTAATAATCACTATATTTTCAAAAATAATAATTCAACCTGATAATATTTAGTCATTCAACTTACCAGATACAATTTATAGGTTCTGGTACAAATGGGTCATTTAGAAATTTTCTCAATAACTTTGTACATGTTGTGGCCACATCAGCCATTGAAATGGTTTCCACATACTCTGCCTCTTTGCCGGACACCCATCCAAGCAAAAGAGTCTCTGTTACTTTACTGAAAGAATAAATCTTCTTGTACCAAGAGTTTGCCATATCTTCAGGGGTTGACGAACTTTCCCAGAGCAACATGATTTCTGTAACATCTGGATTTAGAAATGGTCTTTCATATTCTAAAAAAATTTTATCTACAGCACTAAACAATAATCTCTCGATTGATTCAATTTTGTATTGAGGCAACAAGGGTTCAAACAAAGTTGTGGCTTGTTCTTTCAAAACACCTAAAGGAATAGTACATATCACATGGTTAGCATTAAATTTGTTGCCATTATCACAAACAACTTCAGCATAATTTGTTTTTTTCTTTGGTTTATGTGAGGAGTCAGCAATTGAGGTGCCTTCGCCAGGGTTCACAGGTTTGTCTGCTACAGAGATTTTTGTGATATCTTCTACCACAGTCTGATCAGAGTCTTCAGACTCCTCTCCCAGGTCTTCCACTTCACTGTGCTCCTCAGAGTCCCAGATTATTTTACTAACAGGGTGATTAGACAGAATCTTACTGGGATCTATATTTTTTGTAAGTGGCTCTAGAATAGAACTGTAGCCTGAAGGTATTATAATGTTTCCTCCTTGCAGTTCAGTATAGCTGCCTATTTCCAAGAGATCAATTTCATCCATATTATTGCAGCCTGTTATGCAAGTTTCACGTTTTAAAAGACAGTCAAATATTAATCTTCGTAACCGCTTTTCCTCTGATGTCGGCAGTCGTTCTAAATATATAGTAGCTTCCAAGTTGATATGCTCTCCTACGCTGTGAATGTCAGAAGGTGGGAGGTACTGGCACAGGAAGTACTCCTCGCACCGTCGCAGGAAGCACACGTAGGCGTCGTGTGTTTCATGCAAAACCCCGAACGGTACCTGCTTCCCATCTTCGGTGGCTGCTATAACTTTGTGTGGTTTGGGTATGTTGATTATATTCACGAGATTGTTTGCCATAGCAATTTCGAAAATCGGATTGCCTAGTACTCCGTGTATCCAGTTAGATCCGAGCTCGACTTTATGATTTTTCATTGGTATTGAAATTATACGACCTCCTATCCGTTTTCTAGCTTCAATAATGATGAAGTCTTCAATGCCATTTTTGAGCAAATGATTAGCGGCGGATAGTCCAGCCATACCGGCACCTATTATTATCACATGATGCTTATTTGAATCACATTTTTTACTAGAATTTGTATTATCGTCGCCCATAATAATATATTTCAAATTACTGTTATTTTGCTACCGCACTTTGACGTTCAGCTGGTTTCATTTCATTTTCATTACGACATAAATAATATCTTTTATCTTTTTCATTTTCAGTCAGTTCAGTTCAGTCTTGTCTTGTCTGTATTGTCAGTTGTCATTGTCACACAAGTCAAGAGCTATAAAGAGACTCGGTAAAGCTGACATCGTTTTATTTGTTCTTAATATTGCAACATATCAGAATTATATTCCTATGCGCTACAATAGCATTTAGTTACAAAAAATTAAAACTTTAATACAAGAAAAGTTTAATATCTACACAATTTAATAAACGGTTTTGTTACATTGGATTATACCTACACTAAATTATAATAAATATTACCTACTGAAAGATTACCAAGGCCTTAGTTGGCTAGGCAGTTCAGTTCACAGTAGCATATGATAATCCTTTGGAATTTTATATCTAGATTCTTTGAAGTTATATTAGAGCATAAAGGTGACGTTGAGCGTGACAGACTGGTGATTGCTAACGAGCAACTGTGCGTGCTGCCTTAGGGCAAAATAGAGGAATACTCCCCAGTCGGAACCTAGTAGGTACACGTACAGTCTGCTTGCTCTTGCTACTGATAATAAATGGTAAACTCATGGGGACCATTATGGAGGACCACATATCACGCCTTATGAAGACGAAGACTATTAATTTTTTTTTGGGAAACCAAGTCTTGCCGACATAGTATGTGGTTATTTAAGGATGGCCTGTTTGTGATTTTCCTTCTCGGCTTAGGAAGCTATACTTCTTTTGGCACGTTTTTGGGAACAATGTGCGAGTGGTTTTTTACGATGCGTGCGTACACCGACACCTAAAAGCGACACCATGAAGTTGGTTGGTAATTGTCTCTCAAGTTTTCGTGAGAACTGATATTCAAGGTATACAGATGTTGTGATGACATACAAATTCAAAACCCGCTAAGGGACTCGAACCCGCAAACCAGAAACTAAACTTTTCCTAAAGCCAGAAACGAATCCTCATTATTTTATGTCATATAAAATAATATATACTCAGCTTGAGAGCTGATAAATTCAAGGTAGTCAAAAGAGAATAACGAGAAAAATAAGTAATGAGGTACATAGTTATTCAAACATACAGGTGAGTTTTTTTTCAGGACCACTCAGGCCAAGTCTGAAACCGTGAGAGTTATCGAAAAGTTAAGTTAGAGTTACCGAGGTTTAAAAAAATAAGCTCTGCATTCAAGAAAATAAATATTTTTTTAGAATTTTTCTGGAAAAGTGAGTTTTTGAAAAAAAAAATGTTTGCATTTCTGAGTTCTTTGTTTGATAATAAAAAAAAATATGTATGATAACTGTGTGCCCAAAGTTGTTAGAACACTTTCAAAATTGAAAATGTATAAATTCATTAAATTTAAAAATTGAATTACATTAATATAACTCTGACATCAATAATTAACTGGTTGAAATAATTTTAAGCAAAGAAATAATAATCCCACAAATTTAGACATACAAGTATTTAAATACAAGAAATAATGAAATTGATTCTACCAGATTTTTAGGTTTACAAATTGACAGTAGACTTAATCGGAAGAACCACATAGATAATATATCGAAAAGGCTAAACCAATTTTCATATGCACTTTTTAAACTTAGTAAAATTACCAATACTTCAACCTTACTAACTGCGTATTAAGATCATGTGGCATCGATCCTTAGGTATGGCCTTATTTTCTGGGGCAACTCAACCAACAAGTCGCAGGTCTTTATAGCGCAAAAAAGATGCATTAGATCGATGTTTGGTATGCAACAGACGGACTCCTGTAAAGATGTGTTTAAGCAGTGGGGGATTCTAACCCTACAATTTCTATATATTCTGGAAATTGCTGTTTATGTTAAAAAAAACCAACCGGATTTTTCTCAATTTTTTTTTTCAGATACGTACTTTTCCAGAAAAACTATAAAAAAAAATATTTTCTGTAATGCAGAACTTATTTTTTTCGAAATCGAATACGCAACTCCTAACATGACTTTTCGATAACTCTCATTTTTTCAGATTTGGCCTCAGTGGCCCTGGAAAAAAACTCACCTATTGGAATCTACAATAAGTGGAGATTCGACATATATTTTCATACGTAAATATACATTATATAGTAGTAGTAGTAATACACATGTGTGTGTGTGTGATTTTAGATAATATGTGATGAATCATAATTTATTGTAACAATAGTGAGCATTCGTGAAAAAGTGATTTTTTTATTATATGAACTTTTTATTGGGTTTACAGATTTGATGTTAACTGTCGGTATTGGATGTATAATGTAGACAAATAAAAATAATTCATAATTATTTTAATTTGTTTACACTATAAATGATTAAGATACATTATTATTTAGATATTTTTGAGTCGTTACGCTACAAAAGTATAACTTCTTACGTACGTATTTTAGTACACACGTATTTATCGTGTGTACTTGTCGTATATTTGAAGAAGGCAGAAGGCGCGACCTAGCAAATAAATGCGAATAATTTAAAACAAAACCGCCTTCTAAAATTTGCTAAACATTATGAAAATAATGCCTTAACGTGTAATTACTGCAAACGTTCGTTTACAGCTAAAATAGGATATGTCAGTTATGTAAGGACACGCGAACGAAGTTCTTCTGTATAAATCAAAAAAACTCGCCGTGGCCGTAATTGGTCTGAAAGACATCATCATCACACACGTATTTTATTGTACGTCAGGCCTGTGCTTGGCCTTTATCTCACCTAATTTTCAAGTCATGATGGCCGAAGGTGGAAGCGCACTTGACCGGGAATCCTTAATCTTAATCTTACCGCTAATTTTTATTTTTCGCTTAGTTGCAATAATATATTATATTTAAGGTTATGGTTTTTCTTATGTACTTAGTACTCCTAATCTCATACCTATTACACGATTCATTTATTCAATAAAAAGTACAATTAAACTAACTATGTACAAAGGAATCAGTCAGATTACCTAAGGACCGTTACAAACGGCCTATAGGTAACTCAACTGTAATTTATACATGTTATATATATTACACGATAATATTATGTAAGTAACCAATAATAATACTGTATTTATTTTAATACTGTATTACGACGGGTTTCAAGTTATAATAAGGCCGAAGGTGGAACCGCACTTCACCCGGAATCCTCAACAAACTGAGGAACTGGCTATCTTATCTCTATAATGCTGGAACACAATAATTTAAGAATTGTTGTTATGGTGACAGAATTAAGTAAGATGGTGGTAGCTGGCCAGGCGAACTTAAACAAAATCCTACCAAACCACAATATTGCTGCCCCTGGGGATCGAACCCGGGACCCCTGGACCTGACACCGTTGGTCGAACCACTAGAATACAGAAGTGGTATAAAATAGTCTCGAAGTATTTTTATGTCCCATAAGATTAATACGACACAAACTGTGTGTGTGATGTAAAAACGGGAGTGTCTTCAAAATAACTTTTTCTATTTTTTTCAAGGAGAAACAAAATTTTCGTAATTTCATCGGTTTTCGTGAACTCTATGAAATACTCCCTTTTGTACCTCTTTAGCTTCCGCTCGCTAGTCAAACAAATCATTACAATTTATTTTGTTACGCTACTCTGTCTCTCTAGTACATTACGCTCTATGTGCGTCTCGTTCCAGTGACCTTTGAGTTTCCTGAATAATAATAATAATAATATCTTTGTTTACTTCGTCGATCGCGCGCGAGCAAGTGTTTTTGTTGTGTTGTGAGCGACATGAATTGATTTATTTGATACTGATTCATAATCATTACAATTTAGCGTAAGTTAGACACTAAGTTGCTATACTTTCGCAGTGCTAAGGACTGATTTTTCTATACCTAACAATCTCATGAAGTTTGGATTATTTCTATTGTGGACTTGGACTAGATCCGGATAACGAAAGTCACTGTAAATAATCAAGTGAAGTGTTCACATCTCAGTCCATTTTGTGTGTTGTGTTGTGTTGTTATTTCGCAAGATTATGTAATCGACCGATGTCATATCTTAACAAAATATCGTTGTAGTGTTGTGAAGATGAAATACATAAATAAACATAACAAAAGGTAGGATTGGACACGTGGGACTCGCTGTGTTATTGTAATCGATAGAGGCGCGGGCTAGACGCGTGCGCCAGTCTCTATCAACGAGACGATTATACGCCAAGGTCACCGAGCGCAAACACGTGCAATGTCGGATTCTATTTACACACATGACTTTCTTGTTGAGCCAGGCATCGAGATAAAACAGGAGTCGCCTTTCGAGCTAGGCGGAATGTCGGCCTCCGTGCCGATCCCGCAGCGGCGCGCCGATGGTGACTTCAGTGCCGAGCTGGACCTGTGTCTGCCTGACTTGCCTCTCTCCTTTCACAACGTCGCCCCCATGCACTTCTCTAAACCCTACGATAGCGAGAATCTCTCCAGAATGGAAACTTATAAAATGGATGATGATGATATATTTCAAGTTGACAAAGCTGATCTGATTCTGGGCCCAACTCTGGCAGAGTTGAATGCTAATCCTGACACCTTGTTGGATGATTTGAACATTGATGATCTTCTCATGCCTGAGGAAAGTGGCTACTGTGTCCAGATAGGTGGTGTGATGGGGGGATCCCGCCGTGGATACCCTTCTCTCCAGACCAACCTGATGCAGCCAGAGAGCCCCTGCAGTCCTTACAGTCGAGCCCAGCTTGCTTTCTCTCCTGCAAGCCAGCACAGCTCAGCTTCATCCAGCTTTGCTCAGCATCCCATGAACCATATGCCAGAGATGCTGCTGCGCATGGATGGGTATAGTGGGGAGTTTGCTCTGGGTCAATCAGTGCCGGCATCAACTATTTTGCCACCATTCCAACCTGTTGTGAAGCAGCAACCCCCACAACTCTCATCTTCAGCACCCACTCACCTGTCAATGGAACAAGTTAGTTTTTTATCAGATATACCTATTACATCTAGTTGTAGTATCTAGATAGTTGAGTTACCTATAGGCTGTTTGTTCCTCCTTAGGTAATCTGACTGATTCCTTTGTACATAGTTAGTTTAATTGTACATGTTATTGAATAAACATGTAGCTATTTATATCTAAATTAGTCACTTAAAATAAAAACTCATATGTATATAAGAATTTGGTTTTTACAGATTTGGCAACGTAGGGAACCTCGTAAACACCTGCTTTCAACTAGCTCTATAGCTGAGGCTGGCTCTATTTCCTCACTCTCCGGAGGACTGCTCAGTCCTGGCACCGGAGAGTTCTCTCAAGATGAAGATGATAGGGATGTTGAATCTGATGAAGACAGTGATAGATATGAGGATTTATCTTCTGATGGTAAGATACAAAAACACTTGATACTTCTACTTTTTTTTTTTTTATTGTACAATGGGTAAGCACTTGGCCTTCATCTCACCTGGTAACAAGTTGAGATAAGGCCAAAGGTGGAGGCGCACTTCACCCTGAATCCTCAACAAACTGAGGCACTGGCTATCTTACCTCTGAATACTGGAACACAACATTTTTTTTAAGAATTGTTATTTTGGCAACAGAAGTAGGTAAGATGGTGGTAGCTAACCAGGCGGACTTTAATAAAGTCTTACCACCAACCAAACCAAGCCAATATATTGTCCTTCCCATGGGGATCTAACCCGGGATCTGAAATTGGTGGGTTGAACCACTAGACCACAGAGGCGGTTAAAAAGTACTCAAAGTAAAAATCAGATGCCTGCTGTTTACTTAACTTTTTTCCCTCAGTCAGGTACAGTGACAGCTAATGTGTTAATTACCTATTAAAAATATAGCATAGGAATTACTAAAAACCTGTTTTGATTTTATTTTATTTGCTAAACTCAATCTCAATTATGTAAACATTGTAAAATTATGTGAACAAAACAGTTTTTGGTATGTTTTTCAAAACATGTTGTTTTACAGAGTCAAATGATGAAAGTACAGAGTCTAAGCAGGCTAGAGCAAATGCTAAACGGGAGAGATATTTCTGGCAGTACAATGTACAGGCGAAAGGTCCTAAAGGGCAAAGGTTGATCTTAAAAAAGAAATCTGAGGACCCTCATGTACTGAATTTGGTAACAGACCCTGTTTTCAGTCCTAGCTGTAGTGTGAGAGGAATCAAACACAGGTAAATAACAATATTAAATAAAGTACAATCAATAAAGCTACAGCATAATACGAGTATGTATGTTCCTCCACATATGAATTGTGCTTGAGCATTATTTAACCCAACTCACACAAAATTTGAATAGTGTAATACAATATACTGTTCATTTTCTTTTGTTTATTTATGTTTGCATTTCTAGTTTACCAGGTGGCGGATAGCTATAGCATCCACAAAAAAATACTAGTAGTACAACCCAAACAGTGATTTTGTGATGTCTGGTTTGTGTCATTAATCAAGACGATCAAGAAGAGTGATCAACAATCAATTAAAGTGTTATTTCATTACACCCGACTTAACTTACTTTAGCACACTTTTTATCAATCTCTCTGTTAATCACCTGGGTGTCAGAGGTCTTGTTGGTAACTCTTATTCTATGCAAAGCCATAATCAGAGCAAGGAACAACCATACATCATAGTGGATGGGTGAAATACAAATATGTCAAATCTTACTGACTTGAAAAGGTTGAAAATAAATTTGAAAATTATACTTGTTTTACAAACTGTTGAGTTAGTAGTTGTCGTTTTACATCTACCTCCCCAGCCCATGGATGTTGTTTTGTGAACCCAAATAGGCAGCGGCTTCCATATGTGTATAAACAAAACTTTCACTGTGAACACCAATTTGCCTGCCAAGCGTGGTGATTATGGCCAAACCCTATAGATTTAGAGGAAGATCTTTCCATAATGTGCTGTTGATGTTGGCAGTTAAACCCTTTGCATGACATCCCAAATTCATGGATCTTATTAACCATTGTCTTGGCAACCCTTATGATTGAAAAACAAAAAATAAATTGACCAGTTTTAGTTTAAATAAGATACCCTCACGTCACTACATATTGCAAGACCTAATGATCAACCCTTACAACCCTTGATCTTGAAAACCAACAAATAAAAATAAACTAACTTTGAAATCTGCTGTTTAAATCCTGTCATATAATATTTTACAAGACTTCAAACTTATTTACCCTCTTTGCTTTAATGTCAATATAAGAGTGGTTTTAGAAAATATAAATACTAAAAGTGAATTGTGAAGCCAACCCCCTATAACATTATATCCTACAAGACATACTAAGTGGTTAGTCCTCTTAACTCTTCCACGTGTTACAAATACCACCCCTATTCAAAATTTAAATAACCTTATTTGATATCTGCAGTTGAAACTCTTTCAAATGATACCCACAAAACATAAATCCTTTTGTCCCACTTAACACCCCTATAACTCACATACTACTCTTGTGTCAAAAAACATCTCAAACCGAATGATAAGTATAAGTGTAATCTCTGCATATTTAAAATTTAGAATTGATCGGAACAACCATTCAAAAGATATGGCCGAAATATTGTATTTATCTTCATCATAACTAATTAAAAATCCCACGCGACTATCAATTTGTATTAATGGTATCTCTCTATATTTAAAATTTCCTTAAAATCGGAAAACCCGTTCGAGAGTTATGCCTTCACAAATATTGTCACATATATACAGTGCCGGTTTTTCCAACTTAACTGATAAACAAGTAAACAAATTTATCTTCTGGTATAAATCCAAGTAACCTGACCCTAGTATAAATAAATCCATCATCTGCATCATCATCCACAGCCAGATCTCACTTACTACTGGGTATTGGCCTGTTAAGTGTCTCACCAGAAAATCTTTTGCACATCATACCGGTACATATTTTTTGTCCAATTCCAGTGGTAAAGCAAGAAAAGGTGATGGAAATGATCTCACTCCAAATCCAAGGAAGCTCCACCTCATTGGTAAGGAGCTAGATAACCTGGGTAAGGTCATCAACGACATGATACCAGTTAGTGAGCTGCCATTCAACATCAGGCCTAAAACAAGGAAGGAGAAGAATAAACTGGCCTCCAGAGCTTGCAGGCTGAAGAAAAAAGCACAACATGAAGCAAATAAGATAAAACTTTATGGACTGCAGCAAGAACATAGTGAGTATATTATTTCTGGTTGGTGGTAGGACTTTGTTTAAGTCCGCCTGGCTAACTACCACCGTTTTACCTAATTCTGTCGCCATAACCACAATTCTAAAATGGTTGTCTTCCGGCTTTCAAGATAATCCGCAACATTCTGAGGAACTCCTCAGAATGTTGCGGATACCGGATGAACCTTCGGCCTTATCATAACTTGAGAAAATCAGGTGAGATGAAGGCCATTTCCCTGGAGTAAAAAAAAAAAAGAAATTAATTATTTCTTTTGCATAAAATAGTTGTTCACATCTTTGGTCATTAGCTAACATTACCTTGCCATTTGCCAAACAATAAATCGGGACTTTCACATTGTATAGCTTAGCTTAAAGGTACCTACCGACTACCGGCGACGTAATAGGTATTTGTTCTTACAAAATATACTTTTTGACAAATCTATCCTATATGTATAATATACATAATATTAATTGTCTATCTTGGTGAAAACTATAAAAATTAAATTCGCTGCAGCATAGTTTCCAAGATAATGTTATTCTATTGTAACAGCCTTGTTATTCAACTTTTTGTTTTATAAAAACAGTGACGCAATATTTGATATGACAACAAACATACCTACCTATCTACTACAATCAAAACATGTTTTTCCAAAAACTTATTCATTTATCATTTCTTTATTACTTTTCAGGGCGTCTAATAAATGGAATAGCGCAAGTTAAACAGGTTTTAACTAGCCGAGTGACAAGCTCGCAAAGTAATATGGATTGGAACACACATGTCAAAAATATAGTTAATACAGCTACAGGTACGTAAAGATTACACGATAGGTTCCTCTATTTGATTGAAGTTGTTAAGCCTTGTACGCACCGGGCGTTCCAATGTACGCGTAGTCGGCTACGCGTAGTCGGCAACGTCAAATATGTTTTGAGCAGGCGTAAGTCGTCGCCTGTCGGCTTTAAGGTGACAGTTCTCGTTCATATACATAGTTATTGATCCAAGCGACTTGTCACCGCGTTCATAATCACCCAATGCATAAGGTGCCTTATAGTTGTACGCGTATTCAACATACCTAGATTACGCGTACATTGGAACGCCTAGTCCGGACAAGGCTTTAGTGATTCCTATACTATATTATCCATGATACAAGGAAACATTATAATTGTTAATCTGACAAGAAAATATGAGTAGGTAGATACCTAGGTAAACTATAATCAATGTTGCATCATTCATGACCAAAACGTGGATCGATTTACTTTATTACTACCTAGGTACACTCAACGAGTATCGCAATACATTGGGAACACGCTTCATATCGGGGGGTGATTGTAATGCCAAAAACACTTTCTGGGGATCAAGACTGACGCTCCCTAGAGGAAGAAACCTTAGAGTCGGTGGATACCAATATCCTTCTCACAATTTCTACAGGGAAACCAACTTATTGGCCAACAGACCTAAACATAATTCCTGATCTCGTTGACTTAATAACTAAAGGAATAAGCCAATGACCAATTGGTCACCACTCCCAACACAGACACAAACACAAGCAACAAACCTCAACAGGCAAAAAGAGCCTACCTACAAAGAACCTCAACAGACGTCAACAGTCAAACCCTGCTGTACAAATGGAGGAAAGTGGGCCTGATGATCAAAAGGCCGAAACATTCGGAACTCGCTTGTCTCGTATATTCCAACCTAATGAAGGCGAAGATATAGATGAGCAGGAAACTGATGTAATCCTTAGGCAACCATATCAGATGGACCTACCTCTAAGGCTGGTCAGCAACAGAAGTCTGGACAGAAATAAGGAGACTTGACTCAAACTCAGAGGGAACCGATACATTGATCGTCTGAAATGCCATGTCAACCCACTCGCAAGAGTACTCATTGACAATCCTAGTGACACAAGGCGGTCTTAAAGAACCCGTGTCCTGGAAAATGTATGTGATTAATGAGGGAGAACCGACTAATGAGTCGAGATCCTACACGCCATCAATTCATCAGCATATCTGCTTATAGTACGCCAACTGATCGCATATAATTTGAACAAAAAAAAAACTATCTAGGTACTACTACAACGTTTAAACCGCCTCTGTGGTCTAGTGGTTCAACCCACCGATTTCAGATCCCCAGGGGAGCAATATTGTGCATGGTTTGGTTTAAGTCCGCCTGGCTAGCTACCACTATCTTACGTAATTCTGTCATCATAAGAACAATTACTAAAAAAATGTTGTGTTCCGGCATTTAGAGGTAAGATAGCAAGTTCCTCAGTTTGTTGAGGATTCCGGGTGAAGTGCGCCTCCACCTTCGGCCTTATCTCAACTTGTAACCGGGTGAGATGAAGGTCAAGCGCTTCCCTGACGTACAAAAAATAAAGTATACTTACATAAACTTAAATGACTACTAGATATATTACTTTAATCTATCCTATATCTTATTGGCAATATTTGAACTTAAGTATCATAATTCTCAATTAAATCTTGCGGGGCTTTTGATTGAGGTGACACGTGACCCAAGGGCTGGCTCTTATTTAGGCCAGCGAATTAGCATAGCTATTCAGCGTGGCAATGCAGCCAGTGTCTTGGGCAAGCTTCCATCTGGTACTGGTCTGGAACAGTTGAGTTACGTATAGGCCGTTTGTAACGGTCCTTAGGTAATCTGACTGATTCCTTTGTACATAGTTTAATTGTACTTTTTATTGAATAAAGTGTCATAAATATTATTCAAGTTTCATTGCGTATCTATTTGGAAACAGGGTTTTTCCGCAGGTTCTGTAGGTGCCTACAGAACGTGGCGTGCTTCCGATTTTTATTCGGAGGTAGCAAACTCGACATGAACGTTAACATAGTATATTTAACAGAGTATAAAAAAAATGCGCTTTATTACTACGAAAAGGCCCATTACATTACTCAGTATGATGTAGTAGGGGTAGACCGACAAGACAACCTGCGCTGTATAGAAACCCGCAATACCTACCTTTCTAAACAATTTATCTCACGTTTTTGTATTTTCATAAAATCTATAGTTTGTATTATAAATGTAAAATATTTTGTTGCAGAAGTTAAAATAGCGAGCAACACTTCAGAATTCGTGAATACAATACTGGACAATGTGAAAGCAGGACAAAATAATGGTGGACTCAAAGACATACATTAAAGGTAAAATCACAGATGTCAAATAAAACAAAAGGCTGTTAAATGTACCTCCAAAGTTATATTATTTAAACAAAAGTATGTCTATCATTAAAGCTTCATTGTCTGAGACAAATTATTTTTATATTTCATAAAAGTGTAGTGATAGTCATTTTAAGCTTTACAAGGCAACTAAAAGAATATTAGGGTATTGTATATTTTTACTATGCCATATCTAAGATAAGAAATAGATTTAAGAATTGTAGTCATTTTAAGAAATAAGTGAAAACGAAAACAAAGCTTATATTCCATGGTTTGAAATAGTCTACAAGGAGGTGGTTTTTTAGAATTCTAGAACACATTGTTAAAAAATCTAAGGAAAAAAAATGTTCGGCCAAAAAAAAAACAATCGTGGTAAAATACAAATTTATATGTGTATCTCCTTGATAGATTTAGAAATCGCTAGCATAAAATAAACTTCTGTGTACTATTCGATTTAATGGTTTTATACTAATGTAGTAAATAAAAAATCGAATGCCTAAAAAGTGCAGTATCTAATTTCGAATAAAGTAGGTACATATGGTTAGAACTCTGTAAACTATTGGTTTGCATAATGAGAACGCTACGCAAGCCAATCGAAAGTATCTAAGGAGATTGTAATTGAGGCTCAAAACATAATATTATATCCATATTCTAGTTCCCATATTACATAAGTCCCAAACTAAACTAAGGATATTTAAACTAAGCTAAGGCTTAGTTTAAATATCCAGTAATATTGATTTATTATTTTTGTCCTCTCAGGTCCTCTCCTTATATCTTCCATGGTCGATGTTTTATGGTGTAAAGGTGCTAGTAATTATCATTTATCGGATGAATTTGTTGGATGAAGTTAAGCACCTTTACCTTTTTTGTATTCTGTGATTTTCAATTTTTAAACATAACTTTACCATAGTTATACTTATGTGATAAGTTTTAAGAGCTAATTAGTATGTGATATAATCAATGATCATTATAGTACATAACTCATCATGTCATTAACCTTACAATTAGTTTACCTAAGTATAAAAGTTGCCAGCAAGGTACATTTAAAATCCTTTTTTCTGGCTTTACCATTGTCGAGTACGAACCTACTAACGTCCTCTTGGAAGGAATTATCAAACATAAATTATCATGGAATTAATTCTATGCTAATTAATTACCTTTTTGTAAATTTTATCAAAATTGCTTCTTTAAAATATAAGACTTAAAAATCTATTTAATCGTAACTAGCAGTTAGTCAACATAATATTCAATAAAATATATATATTTTTGATTCTCATTTAATAGAGTATTTTAAACTTTATACTTACTGTACTGAACACTGTGTATGAACTTTTTGAATTCACCATGCTTTTTTAAATAGAGTTTTAATACTATTTATATTGCGAATCGTTTTGACAATACTACTTTGATTGACTGCGAGTGATAGACTACTGATATTTCAAGTTCTCTTGATTGTTTTATAAGCAAAATGAAATCTAGTAGGACCAATTTAATAGATCACATTTGACATCTGTCTGTTTTAGCTTCATAGTGAGGTGACCTGCTTAGAAACATCGATTAAGTTAAATTATCGATCGGTTTTCGGTCGTAAATTGTAGAAAAAGAATAAGACAAGTACATAGTGTAACTAACTGACTGACATAGAAAGAATACAAATGAAAGCAGTTTTCATTCTATGTGTCTCCTATGAAAACCTAGCACCCGCCTCTTTAGAAAAAGCTGGAGATTGCCAACAAAATCAAGATGGTAGCTTTGGTAGATATTTAAAACTAGACCACCCGTTTTCTTTAAAATCTAATAGATCTACTGTAGGTTGAAATTGAAATACTTAAAAAACACAGAAAAATATCTCTGATCTTTTACGGTAGGTGTCCACTTTGTTAACGAGGGCCCAAAGCTGCGGTCTCCTTTAGGGTAAAACATTCCTTTACAGGTAATTCAAATAATCAATCATAAATCTTTCCATTTTTTCGAGTGTCAATCGTTGAGTTTGACCTAGTGTTTTGAGACACTAGTGTCAATCGTTGAGTTTGACCTAGTGTTTTGAGACACTAGGGATGTTCCCTCGTGTTTACAGGAAATAAGCTCAAAAACGTAACCTTGTCGTAACAACGTCGTTCAGTTTTTTAAATAAAAAAATCATTATTATGTATAAAATGGTTTATTTGTCAAAGTAAGTCGTAAAATTGCCTTCTTTTATAATGATCACAAAAAATATGTATGTTCAACTGAAAAAAGTGTATCAATTGTGCAGTTGAAACTTTGAAAATATTGTGTGCCCTCTGTTACAAGGTTATGTTGTTGAATTCAGATGAAGTGTCAAATGTGACCTATTAACGTGGCCTACCTGTAGTGTATTGTAGTATGTCACTGAATAAGTTTAGCTAGTTTTCTAGTCCCAAATAGAATTTCATTAAACTGCATTTCAGTGAAAGCCAATTTCAGAAGTTAATTAAGCGATCTGGATCTTGCTTTTAAATAGTTTTAAAAGTAGATTTAGTTTATTAAATGTAACAGTGTATTATTATAACGTATTTTTGTATTCATGATAATTACTGTACCTGCACTTCTGTACTCTTTCTTTCGCTCTGGCCTTTTAACGTAAGCCGAAAGGGATTATGTTATTCTTTTGTTGTTATTAATTCTAAGTGATTTTAAGCATATGCCAAATGGCAAATTCAATGCCATTATTTTTTTGAGCTTGTTTCAGTCCAGTAAATTTATAAAATGTTAAGCTAGACGAGATCTAAAGTGTGGACTGAGCTTTAGAAATAATTAAACTCAGCCTACCCGCACGTCAATTGGGTTCTGTAAGGCGGCAAGGTAAATAAAAAATAATGCCATGCCGAAAATTACTGACCATATTTTATCTACCTAAAGAAACGGGTCCAATACAACACATTTTGTTTTTGCACTGGGTTTATCTGGCATAGAAAAACAATATAAAATAGCATTAACTATAACATGCAATTGAGCAAAACAGATATTTAATCTGAATTGAGTAAACTTGGAATAAACATTTATTATTATAAATTAACTACATATGTACAAGCTATATTATAATTTTGTTTGAAAATGTAACACGTTATTGTTTGTAATCGGTTAATTGACGTTTTAGTCGTCACGAATCAGCCATGCCGTGCCAGTCACGGTGGCGACACACAATAAAGATGTTAGTAGGTAGGTACCTACTAACATATTTATAAACGAGTCAGTGAATTGAGTTCTTACGTAAGTTTAACCATTAACAAATTATAAAAAGATAATTTAATTTATTTAATCTAGACCTAAATCATTAATTATTATACATTTGACGCTTACACTGGCCAAATAGTACGTGACAGCGCGATATTAGTCCGCTCTTTAGCTAGATTCTCGCAAAATCATAATTTTCTTTAATTACACCAGAACAAGTAAAGAAAAATCTTTGTATCCAACAATGTAACAAAATTAGTGTATCTCTATATTTGAGCTTAATTATGTAGGTATATTAATATTTGCAACAGTTTAGAAGGAGATATGTATTCACCTTTTTATATCACCAATTTTCACCTTTTCAAATAATATATAAATAAATCGAATTAAAGATAAACCGTGAAAGAATCAGTAAATATATTTTTTTAACTATTTTAGTAAATATTATTTTATATCGACTCGTCAAAACCATTTGACCCATGTTAGCGCCTTAACATTTTATACATAACATTTTATAAATAGTGTTAAAAATATACTGTGTAGTTGCCATTTGCCTAGCATATTATATATCTACATTACGAAAATGTATGCATGTCAACCTAGGCTAGAGTGATAAAATCAACATTAAAACTCATGCATTAATTATGTGCAAAAATAATGTATTTACAAAAAAAAAATATTATGCTTTATGAAGAGCAGTTGTTTTAAATTTATATTTCGTTAAAAATTAGTTGCTTTTTAATGTTAATGTTTTTTATTATATTGTTGTTTATCAAATACAGGTCTTATCTAGGATACTACCTATTCATAATAATTGCTTAATGTATTGGTCAGATATATTTTAAACTATATCAAAGTTTCTTGTAAAATTTGTAAATAAATTGTTTATTACTTAACCAAGTACCTAGGACAAGTGATCCATGGAACCTACTATTTCACCGCATGTCGCTAACTTCATATTGATACTTTTAAAGCTAAATTCAAATTTGTGGGTACTTAGTATTTTTTTATACTACTAGGAGACGGGACAAGCAAGTAGCGCACCTGGTGTTAAGTGTACTCTTGCCTATAACAAAGCCTTACTGCATAGGTCACATCCACAAAGAACATAGCCTACACGGCACTGCATTGCGCCCGTCAACTACAACAACCTTTCACTAGGGGCTTCTACTACTCTTATATATGTATCTGTATGATAATGTGTTTATTTTAAATAGGAAACCTTTGGCAAAAAAAATAAAATGTTTGCGACTTGATACAAATCACGAATGTCCACCAAAATTATTTTCATATAAAAAAAAGAGCAAGAGTACAGTTACTACTTACGGTCGATACTCGGTTCTGTGCCATCTAAGGCTTAGAATTTCCGTGTCCGTTATGATAGCGTACTCATAATTACAAAAAAATCATTCAAATGTCCAATTTTAAATAAATACCTGTACCTATTCAATGCAATACAATTTGACAAGGATCTAATTTGAATGTACCTAAAGTTCACATTAATTAAGTTTTTTTATGGGCGCTGTCTTCGCCAAACCGAAGTAAGTGACGTTGACCCACTAACATGGTATCATGTGGTTAGCCTGGATTCCCGATAATCTGAGTAAGGTACCTGAGCAAAGTTGAAATAAGAAATCAAAACTAACTTTATCTGTAATTTTTTGTAACTTGAGTATATAAACTAAAGTGAGTAAATTGGTTTTGTACCTATACTGAACTCACAAACTGGTCTGCGACGCTATAGGCTGTGCTTTTTGTTTAAATAAATACATGTATGTGAAATAATTTTCATTAAGTAATGTTATACTTACATTAAATATGTAATCTTTTCAATGTTTGTCTTTGATGTTAAATAAATACTTTAAGCCATAGGAACCTATGTTTTGCATTAATACCTACTATGATGGAGCTTCCTGACAACACATGAGTGAGGAAACCAGCTGCCGACTTAAAATCCAAAAGCCAGTGTGGCACACAGTGGCGATGGACCTGCAATATGTAGGTAATCATGTTCTGAATTTCAAATGTTCTACAAACTGTGAGCATGTGCCGAACATGTTTGGAAATGCCACTAACCTGTTGAAGGATATCCTCAAAAGACTTGCACATTTTTTTAAAGTCCCAACACTAATATGTTAAGTTCCACCCTACCACCAGGGACAAAATGCATCCGATTCACCTTGCCTAATGTTCAAGTCAGCAATGCTAACATTATCATTTATTGAAGCAACTACCTACTTTCTTAGGTTTAAATATTGATGCGAAGTTGCAATGCAACCTATTCATATTGAGTCATTAGCTAGCAGAATAAGCTCGGCGGCATATGCTGTACCTACGTACAATAAGACATCTTACTGATGAAGCTACGGCGAGGTTAGTTTATGGCATATTTTTATGGGGAAGTGCAGTCGATATTGAAAGAACATTTTTATCCTGCAGAAGAGAGCTGTACGGGAAATTTATAATATGAAAACTACCTAAGTACAGAAATATTGTTGAGTTTAGTAAAAGAAGTGGATATAGGTACACAGTTCTAGAAATAAAAATAAACTTGATATCCCCAGGTATCGCTTCGTAAAAAAAGAAAAGTAGGTAGGTACCTAAATCATTAATTTTTAGGAAACTGCGAGATTCTAAAATAAGCTTCCTCAAAGCACCACAAATATGCTCGTAAATTAAAATTGTAGGTATGTAAAGAGTAGTTTTAAGTACCTACTTACTACAAAATTAGTGACTATATCGACTATAAGAACGCGTGGCCCGATGTTGCTTTACGAGTTGACAGCTAAATGGTGATTTCTAAATGTTAACAAACTGCCCAATAAGTAGATAGGTAATAATAAATGTTTTATGATAGTATTTAGGTTTATGATGTCAAAATATGATCATCAGAAGATTAACCAGCCCAAGTTTCTTGCCTTTCTCCTTGTGCTGGTCGCGATTCAGAGGCAGTAGATTTAATGTTTCAAAATGAGCCTAAAAATCTTAATATTAATTTTTTTCACTTTTGTCTTTGGGGTCCTGATGGAATCAGTCACGGAGACTCAAAATTAATAATTGACTATCTAAACTACTAAGAATCTAAACAAATGATTATAGGTAGGTTACTAAAGTTACAATTGAGCCATTTATTTTATTAAGCTAGCAGGGGGGGGCACTGCAATGTAGTAAAATAATTTTATAGCTGTCAATCGTGACAAGTCTAGGCTATGCTCATTCTTATAAATAAGATAGTAAAATAAATAGGATCAATCATGCACAGCACAACACACAGTGCACTTATGCACAGTACCTGTATTAAAATAAAGTTTTATCTCAACAATTTCATTTAATCAAATATACAAGTTGTTCTTCAGAATACTATTTGGTTTAGCGACCATTTGGACAATGTTCAGCTTTTCCAACAGTTCTTGAATTTCAATAACTATAAACTCTTCAGGGTGCTCAATGTAGCAAACCACAGCTGCTCCAGACATGCCTAAGTTTTCTCTGAGGCATATAACTGAAAAAATATTCATAATCATTATGAGGTATGAAAGAGTAGATAGGTAAGTACATATATTAAGTTATGGGTACATTATAATTGTTTTTACCTCCTGCAGAAACACCTGAGATAATGTTTGGTTGCTCCAGCCTGGGGAACTTGATTCCAAGCGACTTTGCTACAGGTTTACTTGTAGATAAGGATCTTATAACATAACTTTGGCCAAAAAGCTCTGGTACTTGGTATTCAACTAATGGCTTTGTCAGTATCGTAACTATATCTCCACTTGAGGTAATAAAGGATTTTAGAAATTCCACTATTTCACTACTGAGTAGCAAATTGTAGTCTTTCAATACACAGATGTACGTTTTGGAGTCTTGTGTCTTGTATAGTTTTAAATTGGCTTGTGGAACCGAACTTATATGTTGAAGTTTGAATTCAAGTTGATTTGTAATACTTTCTGCTAAAAATCGGCCTTCAACTATTAAAAACGTGTTTATTTCTTCAGGAACTCTAATGTCTCCTTGCCATGACAACCTGTAATTTAAAGCATTTTTAATATTGGATGGTCATTATCAGAATGCTTACTTTTCCATCCATTCCATTGTTGTAATCTAATTCAAATCAAAATGTTTATAGACAGACTAGGTAGGTACTGATTATAATGGACATGGCACTGGTATGGAAATTAAAACTTACTCTGAGGAACCAATACTATCAATGTTTTCATCCCAGTCTTCCCATGTATTTCGACTTCCAGGTTCTACAATTTCGCCAAAGGTACTCATTTCTAGAAAAGATTTTACCAAATTAAATGTTGAACATTAAACAAATAAAAATCAAAACTAAGAGATTTTTATTTTGCGAATCATCATCATGAATACTATTACTCACATCATCATAATCATACAACACACATTTTTTTAACCGGGAAGGCTAAGTTTTTCAACAATACTACATGGCCATAAATGCTTAGTGATGCATTGTCTCACGTCACGTTGTATATTTTCATACGTAGTTAAAGCGTGTGCTAGACGGTTGCCAACAAGCCTTTCCGCTGAGGTGACCTTGTCGATGGGCAGCACCGTTGACACGCCGGCTACACGGTTAGCAACAAGCTCCCAATCCCAACTTCATGTGTGATTTGAGCTCTCGGACAGTGCGGATGCGGACCGAAACAGCACAATGATTTGACACATTCAAAATTTCCAAAAGTCTGCGTTTCTTTAGCACTTTTGTGTGCTTCAGACGAAATAAAAGAAAGAGAAGAAAGCTATTTGAAGTACCTACCTAACATCTAGCCCTAAACTAAGCATAGCTTGTAATATAGAAACAAGATTACAAATTGATTCAGATTCAGATTTCATTTATTGGCCACATTATAACAAAGATTGCTATACAAGGCAAGTCACAATTTTTTACATAAAATATGTTAAACATTAAGATAGGTTAGTAATAGTTCACCAAATTCAACTTATTTCAACAAATTATCAAATAAAGTTAAATGACAGGAATTAAACAAAATATCGATAAAAATTTAAACAGTTCAAAATATGTCAAAATGGATTCAAAATATATAATTACATAGGTATTTCATTTTCAATTTTCAATAACACGCAACCTTAAATAAATAAAATTTCAGGCAAAAACATATATTTAAATAAAAAACGTATATAAAGCAAGTCAAATAAAATGTGATTCTCCTAGAGACATGTCAAAAAAAAAATAATAATAACAGTTAAAAATATGTCAAACTGGATTCAGAATATTATTACACAGGTATTTCATTTACAATTTTCAATAAAACAAAACCTTAAATAAATAATAATGTCAGGCAAAACATATATTTAAATAAAATGTGATTCTCCTAGAGACATGTCAAAAAATTCATTTATATTATAAAATACATAATTTTCAAAGAATAGTTTAACTTTACATTTAAAGTCTGACATGTGTTCCGTCTTCGTTATGTTTATAGGAAGTTTATTGTACATCATTATTTTAGTATATTCTCCTTGCTTTTGAACCTTGGTTAATCTTACTTTTGGTTTCTGTAACCTATATAGATTTCTCAAATTATAGCCTGAGTGAGGCTTAACATATTTATTCCTATTTTCGTGTATTTCAAGTAGACTTTTATAAATATACAAAGATATAACCGACATAATTTTAAGCTTCTTAAAATGATTTCGGGCTGAATCTCTTTTTCTAAGGCCACATATAATCCTAATTGCGCGTTTTTGGCTCGTTAGCACCTTGTGTAGATTGAATAGGTACTTACATATGATAATATGATAATAACACAAACATCTATATACATCACACAAATGTTTGTCCTGAGTGGGAATCGTACCCACAACCTACAGCGCAGAAGGCAAAGTTACTACCAACTGACCTATATAGAAGGCTTGAGTTTGGTAAGTAACCGCCTCCGTGGTATAGTGTTTCGCCCAACTACGTCAGATCCATAAGTCCCGGGTTCAATCCCCAGGGAAGTACCTACAAATATTGTGCTTGGTTTGGTTGGTGGTAGGACTTTGGTTAAGTCCGCCTGGCTAGCTACTATCTCACCTAATTCTGTCGCCTTAAACAGCAATTCCAAAATATAGTGTTCCAGCGTTAGAGGTAAGATTACCAGTTCCTCAGTTTGTTGAGGATTCCTGGTGATGTGCGCCTCCACCTTTGGCCTTGTACCTAACCAGAAGAGATGAAGACCAAGCGCTTCCCCGACGTACAGTAAAAAAAATTAAGTACGTAGAGCACTTATACGACTTCGTATAGTATAATAATATACCTAACTAGGTAGGTATATTATTATAGGAGATTGCACTGAGTCACTACCCATGTTACCTGTGTTATTATACTTTTAATGTCTAATTTATCAAATTAATCATGAACTTATTCTACCTAAGTAAGTTTTTGAAACATTTTTGGAACGACTCCTTTAATCTTTGAGGATAAATCCCAGAGAGAGGGAAATAAATCAATTAAATAATAACAATATTACATGACATTACTACTAGATTATGGATAGAATACCAACATATATACTTTTTTTGTAAATTATATTAGTACTATATAATACAAAACCTAAACACAACAAAAATCTATACTAATCACACAATTGTTTGTCCTGGGTGGGAATCAAACCTTCCTACTTACACCTACAACCTACAGCGCAGAAGGCAGAGTTACTACAATTGAGCTTGAGGCTTGTTATAAATCTGATATTAGTTCGCGCTCATTTTTTTCACTTATCATTTTGTCACTGTCTTGAAATGTCTATGCGTTGTTGGAAACTGCTACGATTTTCTGTCGATTGGCAACGCACACCCGTCGACACACACGGCAGATTCGACAGGGACACCTCTGCAGAAATGGCTTGTTGGCAACCGTCTGGCATGGGTTTGATTATTAAGTTACGTCTTCCATTTACCTATAGATTCGTATTTTTGTTATATTTTGTCTTCTAACACTAAAATTTATAGTTACAAATAAATGTTCCAAGTACAGCCTTAGCAGGTGAGTGCTGACAGCGACATTACGTGACTACCCCCTGGCATCCTTCCAGGGAATCCCTCAAAACTTGCGTAGCGCGCGTCTGATTTTTATTCAAAGATCATCATCATTACTGGAGTTCAACAACTCTACCGTTTCATGGAGGTGCGGGTAAGAAGCGAGCCTTCAGCTGTTATTTCTGGCATCGACTTCAGAAGCGACAAAATTGTAAACAGGTAAATGCCAAACCATGCCATTGACATTGTCACCAGAAGACCACCCAAGGGTGAAATACATGTTTTGAATGGATCATTTTACTATACTGCGATACATAATGATGTAAAAGAACAGCGTGATCGAATACCTACTTACTTTAAAATCGTAACTAAGCAATTAATATTCAATAAATTTATTTATTTATCAAAGAGTCTTTAGTAGGAGTTTGTGAAGAACAATGAAGAGAAGAAAATTAATGAATACTGAAGAGAACACAGAACACTAATATTGATCGAAACCATAGACAGCAGAAGCAGTGAGAATGTATAACGCAGCGCGGCGCGGGGGCGCATTAGTAGTATCACAGACTAAAATAGTATACATAAGTAGAATCACGCCGCGGCGTGATTCGACTTCTAACGAGGGAGGGGCTCAAAAGAAAACCGACTTCAATAAAGAATAATATGATACAAGTCGTTTATCTTGACACATCCGAGGATGTGTACCATTTATTATTATAATGTATTCGAAACCGTAATGAAAAACAACAGGATCATTAATAATTGGTATAAATTTGATGGATATTGGTGTATTTCTTGAGCATTAGTAGTGAGCATTTATTGTATGAGCATTTAGCATCTGAATATGGTTCAGATAGGACTGAACCATATTCAGATGCTAAATGAACCAAAATGATCTGTGGATTGGTTCATACAAATGATCAGATAATAAGGATTGGGTTATAGAATTTTTTTTATTTGTATTATTATTGTTTACCTGTTGTGAGTGCACACATTCGTGCATGCTGGGCATAAGTAGGTATAGGCACCTAAACCTACTTACGTACCGACGTCGCGCATGCATAATTGTGAGTAGGTAGGTACCACATTACTTAGATTTTTATAAAACTACTTACTATTTTATTTCAGTTTTAGGTTATATTGTTGATTGTTCACTTAGTGTCGGACCCAATGAGGCTGACATAAACATTATGTTCAAAAGCCTTGAAATAAATTATAAAAAAAAAGTAGTGTACCTGGATAACGTATTTTATCCAAATATTATGATACAGTTGCACGGAAAGACAGACAGACAGTCAGACCGTGTTTTCCTTACTAGTATCTACATAATAATATTTGTTACAATAAGGTCTTATAGGTTGATAAAGTCTAGTATGTCCTATCACAATTGTTGACATGGAAATGTAAGTTGTACTTAGTCTTAATAATAATCTCATCTAGTGTAACGTTTCCCTGTAATATTAATTGATTGAGTAAGTGTTTCAAATTTATTTGAATTTATCGAAATTAAAAAATAAATCGATAACTAGGTACTTATTTGGTTCACACTAGCGCAGTGGGTGGAGGGGTAATCCTGAATAACCCGTCCACCCATACGTACAATTACGTACCTACACCCGTCCGGTAAATCGTAAATACATCTATCAATTTGCCATTTTTTTAATTAACCACAAAACAAATCTTCCTTTAAAATCTTTAATGTTATTTGGAAATCTGTAAAATATCTTTAAAAACATGTAAAATGCTTGATTTTGTGTCATAGGTATTTAATTAACATTTTTGAGGTATTTAATTAACATTATTCACAAAAGGTAGGGCTTTGTCGCTATGTGACCACATCGCCCAATCATACATACATAACAAATCATACAACTTCTTGTCTCACTTAACACCCCTATTTATCAAAAACTACCCTTGTGTCAAAAAAAAACCAATTGATGTGTATTATTTATAATCTCTGCGTATTCAAAGTTTTGAATTGATCGGATCAGCCATTCATAAGATATGGGCGAAAAACTGTATTTCTTATCACCCCAATATCTCAAAAACTACCCCACTTATCAAAAATCCCCCGCGGCAATAAAATTATATTTACGTTATCTATTTACAGTTTAAATTTCATGAAAATCGAACGGATAACTCGTTCGAGAGCTATGCCGTCACAAACATTGCCACATGCATACATACATATAGTGCCGGATTTCCTAACTTAACTCAATAATGCTTCAACGATAGCTATTAACTCAAGATGTATGATAGAGATATTGTATTCAATTTTAAATTTCATGAAGTTACCTGAAGACGGATGAAAGAAAGCAGCAAAACCGCTATCTGTTCCAATTTTCGATCCATAAATCTTCAAATAGTCACAATATTCATCTTCAGTTATATAGTTCTAAGTTTTATTTCATTTTGGTGAACATTTTAATGTTGCGAGCTGTGGTTCATAAAATTAAAAGCAACCGGTTATTACTCGAAATAGGACACGTTTCTTCAGCACCAAACTAATTACTCTCAAACACAGTACAACACTACTTAGTTATTCTTTCGAATCACTAAACACTGTTATTGCACTCAAATATCACTTGATGTTATCACTCTGTATCGTAATTGAATACTGTCTCGCGGTATATTTGTATCTAGTCTATCGAATGTACTAGCATGCGAGAGACTGATTGCGGTACTAACTGTTGCGAAATCTGGGACTCTATTGTTCTCGACGGTGTCACAATAAATCCTTTTGTGTTATTTATAAACAAATTGTTACTGTCTTATTTTCGCGGAATTATGTGAAGGCCTGCGAATGTTCTAGACGTTTCTGATTGGCATAACAATAATGTTTTGCTCGTTCGATAGTTGGAATGTTGTCTCTAATAACTCTAGCCAAATCTATGTTACTTACCCACATTCTTAGAGATAACATCTCGAGTTGATCACTAACGTGAATGGGATCGTCAAAGAAACAAAGAGGCAAGCATAATTCGCTTTCCATGACATGAATAGATTTTTTTTTTGTACGACGGGGAAGCTCTTGGCCTTCATCTCACCTGGTGACAAGTTGAGATAAGGCCGAAAGTGGAGGCGCACTTCACCCGGAATCCTCAACAAACTGAGCTGTGTGCGTTCTCCCAGCGGAAAAATGTCTAATTTCATGAGTTTGATTTGCTGAATAATTAGTTAGTGACTCCGTGTAAATGTGTATGGTACTTTTAAATTTGTGCATCTAGCCGTTTTTGAGATAATTGAAAAAAAAAAAACAGTTGCCGCTGGAAGAACGCGTGAAAACGTTCTCCCAGTGGCATTATTTTTTCAAAATGAACTTAAATTTTAAAAAATGATAACATTCTGTTCAGTTTGCCGAACCATAAAAATCTAGTCCAATCTATTGACAAAATTGGTCCTGTCTTCGTCTTGGTATTTTTCAATTAGCACATTAGGTAATTACTTACAGTATCCTAATGAGATTTGGGGTGACGTAGTAAGCAGTAATAAGGCAAATAATTAAGGTTTAAAAATGGTCTCATCAATATAATTTTTAAGTGCTAGAACATGAAAACCTTTTCTTATGCATCATTTTTTTTCTTAGGAACGGCACGTTTTTTTTTAGTTCTGTTTTGAAAAATGTTTGTTATAATTAGCACAAATACGATTAATCGGGGCATTTATTGCGTAGTTAGTTTTAAGTATGGGGAGATGAAAAAGTGTTGTACTTGTATGACGTGTTCGCCTTGTAGGCACATTGAAATTAATAGAAGCTAGAAGTGATGGGGAATCCAGGTTGTTATTCAGTATATTAAAAAGTAGCATATTGTCAAGTAATATACGTCTATATTCTAAAGACATCAAATTGTGGCAACTGCAACCTTCTTTATAGTTGTAATATACTCTTTTTCGATAATTAAGGTGTTTTATAAATTTCTTTTGTACACGTTCAATTTTGTCATTATATAAATTATATTTAGGAGTCCAAATACTACTGGAATATTCAGACACACTTCGAACATAAGCATAATAGACTGTTTTAATGCATGTTACATCAGAAAAGGGTTTACAGGTGCGAATAACAAATCCAAGGTTTTTAAATGCTTTATCCGTTATAAGACTTACGTGTTTAGCCATAGTGAGCTTAGTGTCCAGAGTTACACCTAAATCTTTTGTAACGTTGACTTTTTCAATACATACATTATTTAAAGTATACGTGAAATTTATAGGTTTTAATTTTCGAGTAAATGTAATTTGTTGACATTTAGGTACGTTTACAGTTATATTGTTACAAGCGTAAAAGTTTGAAAGTGAAATAAGAGTATTTTGGAGGTTGGCACAGTCACACAGTAAATATTTTTGTCGTCAGCATATAGAAGATGGTTACATGATGTAAAGCATGTATGAATGTCAAATATGTACGCATTATATAGAAGGGGCCCTAAATGGATCCTTGGGGAATTCCCGAATATCAACGAAGTCTGACCTAGTTAGTTTATTTTAGTTACTTTCACAGTATTATGTCTTATGGCATATTTTAATGGGGAAGTGCAGCTGATATTGAAAGCATTTTTATTCTACAGAAGAGAGCTGTACGGGCAATTAATAAAATGAAAACTCGCGACTCTCTTAGGTAACGTTTTAAAGAGATTGGTATTCTTACAGTCAGCTCCCAATACATTTATGAAAACCTAATGCACGCTCACAGAAACATTGATGAGTTTAGTGATGTACACAGTGTTAATACTAGAAATAAAAATAAACTTGAGATACCTAAGTTTCGCTTACGAAAAGTAAATAATTCATTCTTAGGAAACTGTGTGAGATTCTATAATAAGCTTCCTCAAAGCGCCACCAAACTCTCTGCTCGTAAATTCAAATTGTATATAAAGAATAATTTAATTAAAAGTGCCTACTACAAAATCAGTGATTATATCGACGATAAGAACGTGTGGCCCGATGTTGCTATACCAGTTGACAGCAAAATGGTGATTTCTCAATGTTAACAAATTGCCCATTAGGTAGATAGGTAATAACAAATGTTTTAAGATTAAGTATTTAGGTTTTTGATGTATCTACTCAGAATATAATAACAAATTGTGTATCTAAATGTTGAATGGATCATCAAAAAAATTAACCGGCCCGAGGTTCTAGCCTTTCTCCTTGTGTGCTGGTCGCGATTCCGAACAGGCGGTAAATTTGACGTTTCAAAATGATCCTAAAAAATCTTAATGAATAAAGAAATTTTGACTTTGACTTTGACCTGAATCCACCAACAACTACTGCTTGAGCACGATTTGAAAGATGTGATTTTACCCAACGCAAGAGGTCACCGTGTATACCTAGTCTGTCTAACTTGGCTATAAGGATGATGTGGTCTACACGATGAAAAGCTTTTTCAAAATCTGTGTAGACCACATCCACCTGTCCACCGACTTCCATACTTTCTGACACAAATTGAACGAAATCGGCGAGGTTAGTAGTGGTGGACCTGCGTTTTAAAAAGCCTTGCTGAGTACGACTCACTCCACTCATTATAGTAGGGTAAATTTGTTCATCAATTTTGTTTTCAAATATTTTACTGAATTTGTTTAGTATTGATATCGGTCTATAATTATCCATCTTAGCTTTCGATGCTTTTTTGTGTACTGGGATAATATTAGTCTCTTTCCACTTTAATGGGAAAATACCCTCAGATAAGGACCTTTTATATAAAATATTTAATTGTGCTACTAAAGATACCGCACAGTTACGAATGAAAATACTAGGAATTTTGTCAGTGCTGGCTGATTTATTGACATCTGTAGCTTTAGGTAGTTTGAGCAATTGCTTTACACATATTTCTATTAATTATATTAGCATCATTAGAAGGCGGCAATTTTAATGTCGATAAACCATAGCTGGAAGAAGGTTTTACAAAAACACTTTCGAAGAATTTATTAAAGCCGTTACTTATGTCCCGCCCAGTATCATAGGTCTCGGAGCCTAAAGATAGTGATTTGCGATAATTTGATTTCCCTCTCATTAATTTAACATATGACCACATTTATTTGGGATATATTTTAACGTCTTCCTGAATATGAGTTATAAAACTGTTGTACAGTTGACGCTTCAGTTTTTTAGTAAATTTTACGTGGTAGGGACCACGTAAAATAGAAATTCATAATAATCTAAACGGTTCTTAATTTGCTTCCATTTGGAGTGAGCTTTTAATTTATCGCGTATTATGTTTCTTAGAGATTTTTCTAGAGAAAGAGGGAGATTATTACCAGATCTTGATTTACGTTTAGGTACAAATAAGTCTATGCATTTCTGTAACTTATTATAAAAACAAACTACTGAACAGTCTACAGTATCACATAACTCAAAGATTAATTTCTAATCTATTTTATTTAAATAACCAATCATTTGTTCATAGTTACAACGTTTGATGTTAAGTTGTTCAGAGCTGATCTCAGTTAATGGGTGAGAGACATGTTAGAGGAATCAATAAGTAAGGTTGGATGTGCTGGATCTTTATCTACTAAATGGGTTTGTGTTACTTCGGTAAAAGGATTGTTTACGACCGTCGAGAACAAGAGTTCCAGATTACGCAATAGGAAGTACCGCCCAGTGCAAATATCGCGTACTCATAGCGTACATAATAGCGTTTGTTGATTCGACATCATTAAATAAAATTCGATTTAGCCAAATGAAAGAGCCACAGAACCATAAACTAGCCCTTGGAAAACAAAGAGTTGCCAAATTTTAGTTGGTGTTGGTAGTATTTTTCTTGCTTTTGGACGAATTACCATGTGAAATGTTTTGTCATGTCATGGCACTATCAAAATTGTAACTGCATTTTTATGCTGCCTACTTTAAAATAGAGACAGCGAATATGAATTTAAAATGTCTACAAAAATAACATTAGCACCAAACATTAGGTAACTAAATTTTGTTATGGATTTTTTTTATTATTTACCGTCAACAAATTTTGTTTTAGTGAGCAACACCAAACCAATGCTACAACAAAAATGTCTCCCTCAAAAACAAAAATAATGGGCACTGTAAAATTACGTTCTTCCATATAGCGCTAAATGTTCATAAAATGGATGCCAGACCTAGAAGACGACGGAGGTAATATATGTGGTTCTGTAGTATTCATAGAAGTTTTCGTTCAGAGCAAAGTTTTTAAGAAATGGAAATCAAAACAGCATCTTTGACACAAAGTTTCGCGCCATACCGTAATCATATAGTGCCTACTAATTTGTGTGTGTGTTTACATGCAAGCAGAGCAGGCGCCGCTTTCAGTAATGTTATCAATGAGAAGACGCTGGTGTTTTCAGGGAATCTTCTGGATCCTTGCGAGGTCTACGGTGGAGTATGTCATCCCAAAGGTTGGAACAGATTGTGGCGGAATTGATGAAGCCAGTGAGCCACTATGGACAAAGCTTTGATCGCGATGACTCTGGGGTGAGTGAAAATGGAAAAGCGCGGCCTTACCTTGCCCGGCTTCGTCTCCCGCCTTTTTCCACATTCATACAAGAACCCAAAAACTTAACCCTGCTGACCTAGCTAAGTTACATGCAGCGTATTTTAAAAAATATCAGATTAAGTAAGCAATTGTTGTAAAATTTATGACATTTAATTGGAAAAACAATAACAACTTTAAAAAATATGTTTTCACTATTGTATGCTCCAGTTTCCTATGTACTTTACAAAATTATCCATTAGTTTATCTGATAAGATATTCTGAACTTCATGTAGATTGCAACCTCACTTTAAGTGCAAAATACCAACCAAACCTAAAATATACATATGGTGAGTATAAACTAGTATGCTTTGAGTATAATATTATTTCTAAGTAGGTTGCATGCTGATGATAGCAGTCATCAGCACTGAACCCCAATCATATGGATATAATAATAATAATTTTGATTGTAGTTTGAAATGTATAGGTATCTCAAATTTAGATTTCACAAACTGGAGTCTGTACAACTGGGTCTGAGGACCAGCATTGGAACCAGACTCTTGTAGATTGACTGAGTACCCAACTAACACACTGGTGGAAGTTGCATCTTATGTTAGACCTTTAAGGATTAGAGCAATGCCATAGCGGAGTTTAAATTCAATTGAAGTTCTAAAAGAGTAAATTATATATCTAAGCCTTACAGGAAGCTAAAACATATTATGTGTCACCTTACTACTCTAACAACTACGCAGTGGTTCTATTTTTATCTCTTTTGCCACTCTTGGTTGAACAGTTGTTAAAATTGTATATCTTTTTCTACTCCAGGCTCTGACAAACCCTATGTGGTGCATATTTTATATTATTTTACAGCGCGTTGTAGATTTTATGCCAAATATATCTAATAGATTAAAGTATAACATTGACTTATATATTTCCGCGACTTAGATCTACTGTAGAGTCTAGAGTGTTTAAAGAGAAAATTAATAATTTTAATAGAAAATGATAGGCTTATGTTACATTTTGGTACTGATATTGTTGGAGTTTATTGAATAACACTGTCTTTGTGAGCGCGATATAAATTAAGAAGGCCAACGGTGGAAGCGCACATCACCCGGAATACTTATCAAACTGAGGCGACAGAATTGTGTAAGATGGTGGTAGCTAGCCAGGTGGACTTAAACAAAGTCCTACCACCAACCAAAAGTTTAGTTGGGAACTGGATAGAAAATAGGTGTTATTATGTTAGGTATGGGGTTTCGCTTTTAGTTCAACCAAACCCTAATTTGGCTCTATGTTGTGCAATTTTAATGAAGCTATTAAGATATTTATTAGCTATGCAAGTGACTAATTCCACTTATAAACTTCATAGACATTTTGTGAAGGCAAATTCTGAACAACAGTAGTATTTACGAAAATTAGAACTCAGGTATGCAATAGCTGGACGCCATATTTGTAACCCATTTTCATATATTTGATCATTTTTTTTACTAAATATACATCCTACATACACCTTAACTGTGACTCAGTATTGCTTACTTGTGTTTGCTATTCTTATCCGAATATTAATAAGCTTTAAAGAAAATGGAATATTTTTACTAATATTACGCTATACGCCATATAATTATATTTTTTTATAACAGGCTAGCAGTACCGGCTGCTGATGTGCCTATTTCACAGTTTTGATTTTATTGTTCATTTAGTAGTTACTACAAAATAAAATATGTCACACATGTTTGTTCCGGGTGGGAACGGAACCAACAACCTACAGCTCCAAGGTAGATCTACCATCACTAAGCTGTGAGGCTTTTTTACAGCTCTTAGAAGAATACCTGACAGCAGCGGGACTCCATGCGTTAGAAGTTGTGGAAGCAGGTCAAGAACCCCTGGTGCCTAACTATGCAGAAATGGGGATGGTCATACAAAGCTTTGCCAACAACTATTCTAAGAAAGTGGACCACCTCGGCAGACTTGTCAATAGCTTAAGCCAGACTTTGGTCAGGAATACCCTATCGTAAGTCTAATCTTTATTTCAAGCTCAAGAGATTGAAGATATCTAATTATTATTCAAAAACGTGTGGAAAGACTTAATGGACTGACGCCATTTTGGTGGTTGCAGGGAGTCAATGGATGGAGACAGCTCAGATCACTATTTGTGGCTATGGTTGTGTGAGGTTTTTGTTCAGCGGTAGATGTATGTGGGCTGAAATGATGATGAAACACAAAAATAATATAGATACATAGAATAATCTGAGTAATTATAGTTAAAATATTATTCCCATGAATATTATATATTGAAAGAATATTTATTTATTATGAATGCATACAAAGTCAGCAATTCAATCTAATTATTTATAGGGACTGATTGTGTATAAGGATTAGGTACAAGGGCCATGGAAGTTGTAAAAGCGGACTAAGGGGTCTCACCAGAAGAAGGGCAGCACCTTCCTTCTGTGTACTATCAGAACCTTTACTATAATCACTGATTCCAGGGAGATTATGTGATTGTGACAAAAATTAAAACTAGTGGACACTAATGGACCTTTAGTGTGATAAAAAATTGCGTGTGATACACATATATTGTCTATTTAAAAAATTAAATAGAAAATATATGTGGTATGAATGGTAATGATAACTTGCCTGAAAAATTTATAATACATACTTGAACTCTAATATGTATGTATCATAGAAACTAGTATGTTTCATGGAAAGCAATGATTTCTTGTTTAGAGGGTAATAATGGCTATGTTTATTTTATCCCAGCTGATACCCAGCGTGTTGCGGCTACAGAAGACTTACAACTTAATTGTAGTATTTTTTAACCTTTGCTTAAGTACAAGTAAAACCCTGTCATACATTAAAAAAAGTAATGAGTTGACACAGCTTTATCACAATCGGATGAGCAGTATGGCAGTGCAAAGAATACAAACAAACAAACGTTGATATCTAATAAATTAAAAATAAAAATATGAAAAAGAAAAAGCTAGCCAGGCAGACTTAAACAAAGTCCAGATCTGGCACCGGTAGGCGACTCACTAGACCACAGAGATGGTTGAGCCTTATACTTGTATTATGAAACCACCACTCTATCCATTACAATTGGTTTGATAGATTATCGTTGGCTACTTGGTGCGCAGACGGTTTTCCGCAAGTGAGCCTCCTGTGGGCCCTTTTAGCGTTATCGTTGGCTAAGTAACATTGATATGCTGCGCGATATAATCCTCAGGCAGTCTCCAGAAGAAGCGGACACGTCGGGCGAGTCCCCCACGGCGCCGTCGAGCCGCCGCCGCCGCGACACGGACCCGCCGCCGCCGGCGAGCCTCGAGTTCGTCCCCATCGAGCTGGTTGCGTGTCCGTCGGCGCGACGGGAGGACGCGCACATCGCCCCCCCGCCCACACTGCCGCGGGTGTACGCGGAGCTGCAGCCGCGACCGCCGCTCGCGGACAGGGAGCTGCGGGACTACAACGACGAGGTCATCGGCTCGCTGGCGGACTTCCACGTGGCGTGGCGGTTACACGTAACGATAACTATTCAATTTCAATTTCGATAGCCTTTATTAAACAAACTTAATCTAGTGTTACATAATACAAATAAAATTAGACATTGGTAGTTAGCTTGTTTTGCTTTCCCAGCATAGGCCTCCCCCAGACTCTTCCAAAGCTTGCGATCACAAGCTTTCCTCCTCCACAGTGCTAACGATAACTATACTACTTCATAATTCAGCTATCGCGAAATGTCCTGCTTAAATTAATACATGTTATAGCTTAGATGTAATGTAGCTAAAAGTGAGAGTAGGTACATTGACCCGGTCAGGGCGTTAGGGTCTTAACATTTTACTTGATGCCATCTAGCCTGCTAAGCAGAGCATGACATAGCACAGCAAGCCTCATAGCTTAGTTGGTAGTAACTCTGCCTTCTGCGTTGCAGGCTGTGGGTTCAATTCCCATCCAGGACAAAAATTGAGTGATGAATGTACATGTTTGTTTTGCGTTTGGATGTTATATCTACATTTATAATAAAACTGTTATGGTTCACAATCTATACAAAACATATTATATAAAACACAATTAAACACTAAGAAAACACCAAATCTCTAATACACATCGAGCTGAAACTAACAGATGGATTTGAAAGAAATATTGTATAATTATGACTAATTTCATGGGCTGGTATCATGTAAACTTGTTATCTATCACCCCTTCCATCCTAATGGATTGGGATAATGAAACGGAGTGTTATTATTCTTTATGATAAAAATATGCTATCATATTTTTTATCTATCACATAAATGTTTGTCCAGGATGGGAATTGAACCCACAGCCTGCAACATAGAGGGCAGCTGCTACCAACAGAGCTGCAAGGACTGTAAGCACTACAATAGTGAAGAAAAAAATTCGAACCTCTTATTAAGCGTATTGCGCGCAAGAAAGAGTATTAGGTGTTCTGACTATAAAGTCAGAATAACTGATTGCAATAATGACAAATCAAATAAAAAATATCTCCTTGTGTACAGTTCCGATAAGGCGCTACGTTGTTGTTGATTAAAAATGATCCTAGATGACAGAAAACTCGTGCTTGATTAGTTTGGTGGTGGGACTCGAACCATCTTATCTAAGTCCGTCGCCTAACAGCAATTCTAAATTGTTGTGTTGCATTTAGAGGTGAGAACGCCAGTTCCTCAGTTTGTTGAGCATTCCTGGCGAAGTGCGCTTCCACCTCTGATCTTATCATAACTTGACTCCAGGTGATATGAGCCTTGGACTTGGAGGTCGCGGCTTAAGAACCGACCTCCTACAACTCAGTACATGGATGACGTAAAAACCGACTAAGGGATTTCACCAGAAGAAGGCCAGTATCTTACTTCTGTGTATTATCTACACCTTGACTGCGGTCACCAATCTGTTGTGATTATGGCAAACCCTCCAGCTTTGGAGGAGCTGTCCTGACCAGCGGACACTAATCGGCTGTCCCACACGTACAGATCTCATCTGCACAGTCACAAGGACTGATGCCTAGATGATTATCAGATAAAAGTAATCTCCTGTATTAATCATCGCAATAGTTGACGATTATTTTTTTTTAATATTTAAGGACTTAACATTTTTACACAGCACTATCTAGCCCCTAACTATAATATACTAACTATAAAATAATATATAAGCATAGCTTGTAATATGGGAACTAGATTACGGATAAAATACTTTTGTAAATACATACGTACTATATGATACAACACCCAAACACAGAACAAACATCTATATTCATCACACAAATGTTTGTCCTGGGTGGGAATCGAACCCACAGCCTACAGCGCAGAAGGCAGAGTTACTACCAACTGAGCTATGAGGCTTGTCAATGATCCTTTCGATATAGTCATGATAAACGATGTTTGCAGGATGGATACCTCGCAGAAGAGCTGGAAAGCGGAAGTGTATCGAACGAAACACTCCGTCCGCTCTCGCTCATGGAGCTGCAGGAGGCGTGCGCTCGCGGCGCAGCGCCGGCGCCGAGCGCCCCGCCCCCCTCGCCGCCGGCCACTCCTCCCCCGACCGTCCCCTCCCCCCCGTGCACATCTACCCCCCTCCCCGCCATAACAGCCACGCCGTCGCCGGAACGCATGCCCCCTCCCGCTGCTCTCAAGAGGAAGAGGAAAAGCGAAGTGCGGCTGGATGATGTGCTGGCTGGATCGCTCGTCATCAACATTGATGCATGTAAGTGATGGAGAGTTGTACTCGTACGGGGCGATCAACGTTCAATGCGCTGCGACTAGCACTAAGCTACTCATACATGCTACCTTACTTTGACCTAATCCCTCCATCCCCTTCCACCACCGGACTAGCAGATGTATGGCAGGCAACCTGTACTTAATAAAATTCATTCAATCAATCAATTGTGCCAAACTCATGGTTTTGCCTTTATCATTAATACTGGTAAGGAATGGAATTCCTTGCCTTCGTCTGGTTTTCCGAGTACAATCTTGGTGACTTCAAGTTGATTCTATGTAGGCAAGTGTGCTCCATCTTTTTTTAAGTGAGCCGGTTGGTCAAATGCTTGGCTATCATCAATAAAAAAATAAATTTATGTTTTTAGTGTACTGAGAAGCTTTGTTCAGTTAAATCCAATTCAAGAGCAACTGTCTCACTGCCATTGTTATGACTTATGTGTGATAAAATAAGACCATCTCATTGGATGGAAGGAAGGTGGCCAGCGTTAGTGGAATCTGGTGTTCCACTGCTTGCATTAATTCTAACAGTCAAGCATGCTTTTTCTTTGTTTGATTAAGTAGACTAGCAAACGCTCAGGCGAGATTTCGTTCCCATCATCCCGTGGGAATTTCTGGAAGTCGTTTCACAAATACCACGAATGGAAGCTTCTCTCGCTAATTCTGATTATATTGAATTTCGTGGGTTTACTTTTTTTTTTTCTAAAATGATTTAGTTGCCTAACTCCTTATAACATCAGCTATCTGCCAGCGAGAGTCCCGTCAAAACAGGTCCGTTTCTGAGATTAGCTGGAACACAAAATTAAAAAAAGACACAATAGGCTTGCGTTTTAATGTTATCTCGCTTGATGTTATAATGCAGCCTTTTATGCGAATTTATAAAATGTACCAATTGTTTCGCCACCGTTAAGGCGGCACTGTTGAATGAACAAAGCTAAATAGTATCTTAAATACACGACAATCCGAAAATCAGAGAACAAAGCGGCGATGACGCGGCGCAGCTACCGGCGCGTGCCGTGACCTCGCTCGAACAATAAACAGACAGCTTGTGTATCTAGTGATAGTGGTTATTCCTTTGTATGACCTTGGAGGACAATCTCGACGATGCTCTTTAACCGCCTCTGTAGTCTAGTGGTTCAACCCACCGATTACGTCCCGGGTTCGATCCCCAGGAGTACTTTGAGGTACTTTGTTACTAGCTACCACCGTCTTACCTAATTCTGACGCCATAACAATTAACAATTCTAAAATAATTGTGATGCGATAGAGGTAAGATAGCCAGTTCCTCAGATTGTTGAGGATTCCGGGTGAAGTGCGCCTCCACCTCCGGCCTTATCATAACTTGAAAATCAGGTGAAATTAAAACCAAGCACTTCCCCGTCGTTTGCAAGTACCTAGCATGCAATATGTGACAGGTTGCGTCGCTGCTAAGCCGAATACCTAGCTTAGACATATGCCATTCAATTTTAAGTTCTAAAGACTTGCGGCTTTACACCGTCAGTGCATTTAGTAGTAGAGCTCCTTGTGAAAGGGATCGTCCGGGGAAGTCCTACCAGCGTACCGCCGTAAGCAACAATGCTGTGTTTCGATTTGAAGGGCATAGTTGCCGGTGAAATTACGTGCACGCGAGGCTTAACACCTTTGTCACAACCTTTGTCACACCTATAAAAATAAAAATATTATTTGATTAAAATTACCTAATTTTAAATGTTAAATGTGCATAGGTATTTGAAATAGTGTACTATCTAGCATATTTATATTTTCCATAATGTAATAGAATAAGTTGACGAGACACTGATTTCACATAAAAATGTTAACTGTTGTCATCTTTTTCAATAAATAAATCTTATCTTATCTTATCTATCAAGTTGACGGGCGCAATGCAGTGCCGCCTAGGGCATGTTCTTGTGTGACCTACGCAGTAAGGCTTTGTTATAGTCAAGAGTTGCACTTACACACTAAGTTGTGTAAAAAAAAATACAATCATATACGCACATAAACATTCTGGAAAACCGAAAAGTCCATTGCACGATCGGATTCAAACCCACAACCTCCTGAACGGAAAGCAGGCACCCACCCACCTGGCGACAAAGCTATTGGCAGCTTCGCTAAATATTACCCTTAACAAATATATCAATAATCCACTGGGGAATTAGACCCTCAGATATAAAGACTGCGATTTGTGAGTGAGGAAATGTGGTTGTACTTTACAGCGCTTATGAAGCATTTGAAAAAGCAACAAGAATTCTCAATATCGGAGAGCTGGATTCGGCGAGTGATCCGACATCGCAAGGAAGAAATACTAGCAGCGAGAAGACTGCAACCGCCGCCGCCTTCAGGTGCCTACTTCAATTAAATGGCGGTCACAAAAATTCGCAACCCGCGACTGGTATCGAACCAGCATTTTTCCTCAACCCTCTTACAAATTGAGCAACGACTCCTAACGCAGTTTCTGAATCGTTGTGTCTCAACTCAGCTTATGCGCTGATTAACGCCATCTAGCGGAGATTCTTTCTAAACTATGTGAAACTGTTCACATTACTAGCGAAAAATGTAAGTGTATATTTATATACTTATACCTTTATACACCGTCTGAAGTAAGAAGTGTAGCAAAGAAATATTGTAGCTGGTTGATTGACTGACTGACTGACTGACTGACTGACAATAGAGCAGAAACTACTGGATAGATGTAAGCAATTATCAGGGTAGCTTCGTTTTGAAGCTTCTCAGGATTATAGTTGTCGTAGAATTGCACTTCACAGGATTTAAAGTATGTATTGGAATAAGTTCTTTTATGTTTTTATGTTACAGAATTTCGCGGTTTTGACATGGCGTGGACTGATATTGGCGGTGAGTACATTTTAAAATAAAATACTTCAGCATCCGTTAAGATGGCGCATGCAGCTGCATCAATAACAAGCCTCACAGCTCAGTTGGTAACTAAGCCATCTGTAGGTTGTGGGTTCGATTCCCACCCAGGACAAATATTTATGTGATGAAAAGTTATAATATAGTGTGAATAGATGTTTGTTCTGTGTTTGGGTGTTGTATCATATACTAAGCATGTATTTAAAAAAAGCCATGCTTAGTTTGGGGCTAGATGGCGCCGTTTGAAATTAATGTCCTATCGTTTTTATATATAATAAATCATGGCTATTATCCCGTTAATATTAGTACTAGTGTTCATAATCATCATAGTTTCAAAGTAGTTGCTTTGAGATGCGACCACAAGACGAAAGAGCTGGTTCAGTAGGAATTTGGGGGGGAAAAGTAACTCACCCACTGATCACTACTTCTGTTGTTTTTTTTTTTGTTTGACTGGAGCACACATACACAATTTAAAGCAGACCGACATCTTGAATTTTTGTTTTATGCTGGTATTCGTATCACATGAGGTTGGTATTCGCGGCGCGGCATTATAGATTAGAGCTGTAGCTGGCGTGGAAGGGAAAAGGATGACTCCGTAACAGTAGTGTTGTAATTTGTGCAGGTTTCAAAGGCTGGCCCGCGGTGGAGAGCACGGCGGCGCGGGCGGCCGCGCGACAGACCGCCGCGTTGCTCGGAGACCTGGAGAGTGACGACGACGGGTTCTTCGAACGGAGCTCCAGTCTCGGAGACTCGACGCGGTTCTCTGTAGACCACTCCTATCAGGTAACGTGCCTTTGTAACATGTCTCGCGACGACTGCATCAGTACTCTGGACCTACCTGGAGAGTATCTAAGATTGGTGAGCATAACACCACCCACATGCATACCCCCCTTCCAATTATCACACGTTTGCCGCAATATGTACTCACTTTATTCATTAAAAAGTACAGGCGACAGAATACAGCCCTGGCGAAGACCCTCTTCGAAACAGATGGGATGGTAGTTCAAGTTAATTTTTTGACGTGTAACTGATGTTATTAATAAAGTAATAAATAACATCAGTTACACGTCAAATAAACAGTCGAATAATAGTAACAAACATTAGAAATAATAACAAACAATGATAAATTAATACAATTATGCAATAAAATTTCAGACTATTATATATAATTACTATATGAGTAACGTTGTCGGAATTGGTGCATTTACAATAAAAATGTAAAATGTAAACCACCAATAACTATTAATCATAATAAGAAATAAATAATATTCAATTTAATGTCAAAAATCACAAAAAGAATCGGGTACAAGCGTCAAATTGATAAAAAATAAATAAATAAATAAGGTAGGTAGCTTTATCTACTCTGACCTCACCTTCGTTGCTGAAGTATAATCTTTGAAGTAGAACAGACGAATGCCCTAAAGAGCTCTTGTCAATGCAGTAAAATGCCTTAGTCATATAGCTATAGGCGATAAAACACAACTACCGGTATGCTGTATTTCTTGGCAATGACTTGCCTGACGTTTAAAATTTGTTCGCGCGTAACCCTTTCCTCTCACGAATCCTGCTCTTTCGGAATCCGCCAATCCAGCGACCAAATATCGATATACTCGTAGATAAGATAAAGATAAAGATATTTTTATTTACTCGAATATAATGTAACATTAATCTTTATTACAGTTGTTATCAATAAGTATCAATTATGCTCTGCCTTAAAGAGCATGCAAATTTTATAAGAATGTAAATTAAACATAATTTCTTAGAATTAAAAATAAGCTAGTTTAAATGTTAATCAAAAATGTCATCAAATACAGCAATCAAAATAAAATCATAATTAAATTAAGTGTCAAATGTCAAATTTATAATAATCACAGTTTGTCATCTAAAAAATCATTAATACTATAGTAACATTTGTCTAATAGAAACTTTTTAAGATTTGACCTAAATTGGGAGTCATTGAGCTCTTTTATTGGGAGTGGGATTTTATTGTATACAGTAGATGCCATACAGACTATACTTTTCTACAGTAGTGTTGTGTTGCTCTTATGAGTGTGAATTTTATGTGCATCCCGTCTATTTATTTTGCCAAGATCTGTCAGATCGGTGGTGAAAGTGCGCTAAGTCCGTGAGTGGTGTCCTGCAGGTGTCCGAGGGTGCGGAGACGGAAGGCGCGGAGCTGGAGTCGTGGCAGGCGAGCGTGGCGCGGCGAGCGGACCTCGCGCCCCCGCTCGACCTGCGCGTGCTGGCGCGGGACGTGCGACGCGCGCTGCCGCCGCCGCCGCAAGCGCTCCACTGGCAACAGCTGGCCAACGACACGCGGCACACGCAGCCCGTCGCAAGAGTCTTCCTAGACCTGCTCATGAAGGTATGTAGTGTATACATTCATCCACGTAGCTCATAGCTCAGTTGGTAGGAACTCTGCCTTCTGCGCTGTAGGTTGTGGGTTCGATTCATTTGTGTGATGAATATAGATGTTTGTTCTGTGATTGGGTGTTGTATCATATAGTACGTATGTATTTACAAAAAAAAAAGTATTTAAGTATTCTATCCGTAATCTAGTTCCTATATTACAGGCTATGCTTAGTTTGGGGCTAGATGGCGCTGTGTGAAATTAATGTCCTGTAATATTTATTTATTATCCTATGCCTGATGCGGTCTTTACTCCTCTGGACCTGGACGCTGGACTTTGGCAGGCGGGCTTTTGTAGGTCCTACCACCTGAGTTGGTATTGAAAAACATTCAGTTGTAACCGCTAGCAATGATCATCCATAGTCAGACTTTCTATACCTACTGCTGAGTATGTAGAGAAAGTACTTATACCATAATTCAACTAGAACTTTCCGATCTAGCCACGCCACCCGCTATAACATTACTTCATATATTCCTCTTTGCTTGTCGTTTGAGAGCTGGAAGGGGATTTCTGGAGAAAAAGTCCAGAAACCACCTTCGCAAGCATTATCGCAGGGGTTTCCTGGAATAAGCCCATTTTATTTACCATACCATACGTTATGGTACAGGTACAGACGTCATCTTACAATATTCCTTCGCAAAACTTGTCATTAACCCTCGGTAATTTCCATTGCAGACAACGAGGGGCGAGACGGAAATTATCGATGCCAATCCATTGTCAGTGGGCGACTTCTCAATCCGTGTACTAACAGAGGAGCAGCCACTGTCTGTGGAGGATGAGGATTGGCTGGCGATCACCGGGGCGCCGCCGCCGCCGGAGGATATCTGACCCGCGGTCCCGACATGACCTAGGGACATGCAATGACACCGTGCAGGATCCGGGTTGCTGTGAACCATTCCGGGTTGACCGATGAAAACCAAGTATCTGTCGATGGATCGAGGCACGTGGTACTAGCTGGAGGTTATACATGATTTATTGATATGCCAAAGCAAGCTAAAGCAATCAGCTGAACTTATTTTTATCTTCATCAGTGAATGAGTTTTAAACTTGAAATAAATTGAATGAGGTTTTTACCATTGGACCTTTGGTGATATGTAGCGCGAAGATACAGTGTGTGAGTTGTTAAGCTTGAACTGGTTTGAAGTGTGGAGAAGCGATTGCTGCGATGCGGGTGCTATGCGGAATTAGGTCTAACCTAAAGAAAATTATATATTTAAGATTGTAACTTTGTAATAATTATGTTCCTGGTTTTGTTATAATTATGACCACTGCACCTACCTCGCGTAGTATTTTGTTAGTTTGGTCGGTAAAAGGTTATCATAATAATTTTAATTTACCATTTTGGTATTCTGATAATTGTACAATTTTGAATCCAGCTGAATAGTGTTTAAGTCGTAATATCTAATCACTATATTTACTGCAATGGCCTGGCTATAACTTTGTTTGCAGGAGTTTGTTATATACTTATTGTATATGTATATATAAGTTAAGTATGTTAAAAAATCTGTATATTTTATGTTTTTTATGTAAATTTGTAACAAAGTGTCACCCGTATGTCGGTAGCGGAGAGTATGTGGTCTAGATTCTAATGCTTGTATTATTATTTGCATGGATGTATTTGAAGGTACAATTATTTAGGTATTTTAGGCAAAGTCACGAGGGATAGTAAAATTGATTCGATCTTTAGACCACATACCCTTATCCCTGGAGTATTCACTCTGGTACATTTAAAGTGGCGAGCCGTCCTCTCTGTGAGTAGGAGACACGCTTTAGGTAAGTAACTGATGTGAACTATTAGCTGTTCAGTGCACTCTAATGCAATCATCTGTTGTGGGTTCCTACTGGTTCACTGACCTGAATGCAGCTCAGTGAATTAAATAGATCATAGTTGACCACAACAGTTAATGAACTGTTGAATTTATATTTCTAACCTTAGAAAAAAACATAGGATATCGCACGCAATAAATAGTGGTGTGTTATGCATATATAAACTAGCTATACATCTGTTTGTGGTGTATTAAAACTAGTGTTTAGGACCAAGAAGTCATGCAATGGTTGTACTACTCTTCCGTATTAACTTTCATCAATTGTATATTTTTTTAAATACAAAAGATATCGCACGCTTTACTACACTGCGAAAGTACAAGTATTGGCATATTTTGTCAAGCGATGCTAGTAAAAGACCTACATAAATAATGTCTGCATTTAATATTAGTAGCTACTGTTCATTGTGACCTTGCCAGACAACAAATAACTGAATGTTTAGATGATGTTCTGTGCGTTTCGATGGAGTTTTAGGTAAGACGCATTCTGGCGGATGATTCGAAATCTTGAGGTTTTTTTTGTGTATAAAAACAGATTAATATTTTTTTACAAATTATTTATTCATTAGGGACAAATCAGGGTCTCGATCTCATCAATTTCAGTTAAATCACGATCTACTCTACTCTACAAAGATTTGGCCAAATAATCCTATGGATGTAAAAATTAAACCGTCCTATCAATTATGCATATAAATATATACATTGATAACTTAAGATACCTACATTATAATTTATAGGGGTGTAATTAAACCATACATGTAGTATACGTAGATTGGCAATGCAAGAGAATAGTGTAAGCTTATGTTAGAGTGAGATAGTTAGGCAAACCATTCACGCACACTGTATTGGCCTGGCGTCAATCTTGACCGGAAAAAATGCCTGTATCACAATTCCCGGGTTTAAAGTGAAAATTAGTATTTAAATAGTCGTGAGTTATTATGATTACGTGTGCAGTACCAGAATGTAACACATCTAAAAAAGATATTCAGAATTATACGTTTCTATTAATACGAATTGTTCAGCTTTCTTAATGCAATGTTTTAGAACTGCAATAAAAGTTATGTACATAAATGGATTGGAAAAAAAATAGTATTTTATCCTAGTAACACTCTGAATGTATAAGTATTAAATTTTAAATAATAACAAATACGTGAATTACTGTTATTTCTACTTGTAATTTCTTTTGACATTTAGAAACTTACTATTATCGATATTTTGCTGACTGGCAAAGGTTCCGCCTGATTGGAGGAAAATAAAAATCCGACATGTTTTGTTTGGCATGGATGCTATTGGTATTTTCTGTGATCTTTCAAAGGCATTCGACTGAGTAAATTATGAAAAAATGATTTACAAACTGATGTATATTTTGGCAAAGCCTCTTTTAATGACAAACCATAACATTGTTGCAAAAAATCTACAATAATTTTGTTTCATGCTGTTTTTTTACAACATAAATATAATCACTTCAGGGTAGGTACATCTGCGTCAAATCCGGTATTATCGATAAATGAAGTAGCAGGTGGTGCATGGCGCTGCATTTTGCACATTCACATAACACGCACACTAATGTATTAGGTGTTTGTCTTGTTCTAATCACTCTATTGCCAATTTAACGTTCGTATATTCTAAATCTACGAATTAAACTTATTTGATGTCCTACAATCTAAATATAAAAAAGTTCAATTAAGGTTTTAAATTATTGATTATGGATTTATATTAAATAAATAAATAAAATAAATATTACAGGACATTCATTTTACACAGCGCCATCTAGCCCCAAACTAAGCATAGCTTGTAATATGGGAACTAGATTACGGATAAAATACTTGAATACTTTTTGTAAATACATACGTACTATATGATACAACACCCAAACACAGAACAAACATCTATATTCATCACACAAATGTTTGTCCTGGGTGGGAATCGAACCCACAGCCTACAGCGCCGAAGGCAGAGTTACTACCAACTGAGCTATGAGGCTTGTCAAATTGCAATGTTGTTCATATTCATATTCAATTACTTTAATTTATATTGTTAAATATGGTGACAATAATATTGAAGTTGTACTTCCTTGTTACACCTATGTGTAACTTTTAATTCTTTTTGTAACTGATATTTGTGTGGGATTTTGCTGGCTGAAAAAAAACTTCCGTTTTTTTTTTTGTGAAGACCATAGATAAAAATGTTTTGTCTAGGGACCAAACTTAATATCAACTTAAGACTTTAAGTAATTGCATTATTAATATGGTAAAATTAATTGAAAATTGCTTCTACAAAACATTCAGAATAAAAAATTACGCAAAGCTAAGCACTATAAGCGTGCTTTTTATATTATTTTTTGTATTTCATGTGGAGCTAGATGGCGTTTAGTCTAATTGGAATAAAAAAATCTCAAATCGCGTCAGGACCATTATTGATCGATTGATAAAAGCGATTCCGGCTTGAGGATAAGATGCGAGATTGAGTCCCGTCGCGGTTTTTGATGATTTGTGACAATATAACATGTGCTGAGCAAATTCTGATCCTAAGCACAGACAAAGTTTGCTCCTGTTTGGGCCTAAGATTGCTGACTGAGGGTTTTTGAGGCCCAAACCAAAGATACGGGCCTCAATGTAACACCAGCTAAACAATCTGCAGTTCCCAAGCTTTTTAATACATCTTCCCAGGAATTAAATTAAAATTATTATATTGTTTACTTTTAAGAATTTGTAATAAAATCTGCTCAAATGGTTACTAAAAATACTGACAAACTAGCGCATAAGGAAATTGATGTAGCGATTCATGTTGGGGCATGCAATCGCTAGTTTGTCATGAATCAAAATCATGCTATGGAATCTACCAATTTAATGATTTTCAGACATGTGTATGCGATTTTCCGAGAGTTACCTACGTTTTTGTCATGAAACAGTATCTTAATACTACTTAGACGAGCGCATACGGGCTATATATATATACGACCACAAATAGTAGGTATACAACCTATCCGTATTTTCTAAACGGCCCGCTTAATTCGGCGTGTGTAAGGGTTTTAAGAAACCCCAGATTACAGAGCATTATTATAATTAGCGGTAACTGATTTAATTTTCTTACATAAAGATTGTAGGGTTTCTATAGGCTTTGGAATGTTGAGTTTAACTTTTACCATAATATACTAGTCTTGAGGTGTGGCCTGCAATAACACAACTAGAGTGCACTGAAAATCGAACTTTATTGGTAATTATGAAATAAATGGATGTGTTTAAATGTTCTGTGTTTTGTTGACCGAGCGAGCGAAGCGTCTTAGTTTCGAGATTAGCCAAAAGTGATTTTGTCCGCTGTCTTTCGGTTGGATTTTGATGAATTTTTTTTTTAGACCAACGCAATTTTGGTCGGGGGGTGTGCTGTAGCGTTATTTATCAACAGATTCAATGTAACTTGAAAGATTTAATTCTACACAAGATGTGAAAAAAAGGGGGAGTGGAGGGGCACAAGTATGCTGTAGGATTTCCATTTTTTTTTTATTTCGGAAAATTTATACCAACGTTTACTAATCAGAATACGCAGTCCTCTCCAGCTTTGCAAGACAAATCTGTAGACACCAGGTTCGATCTCCATAGATCCAAAAGAAACGAGAGTAATCGCTAAAACTTATACCCCTGTTTGCTCAAAAGTCTCAAAGGAAAATGAAACAATCCAACAGTCTGATATCGGTTTATAAGTGAAAACTTCTTTAGCCACGTTAAAAGATTTTGGTAGGGGAAAATGGGTTCGCATCACCGACATGCTGATGTGACGTGTTGCGTCAAACTGGCGGCTGGCGGCGGCGGGGTAAAAAGTTTCTAGTCATCTCAGATTTTAAAATGAATCTAGTCATCTCAGATTTTAAAATGAATAGGTAGGTACGTGTTTTATTTGTTTTTTGAAAATGATCATTAATATTTGTTTAGAAATTTTCACTTCTGTTGACAGTCCCCATGACTACCTATTTTTTTGTTTGAGATATAATTCGTGCATCTTAGGCACAGTCTTAGACAATATTGATAATTCGCATATTTCTTATCAGGCAATACGCCGAGCCGTCGCGTCGCCGCCGGTTTCCACTCAGCAGTCGGAGAACTATATGAGTGTAAAGCCAAAGGAGCCACCAGCTGATTGGTGCGAGAACGATCGGATTTTAACCCACAAGTTCCTAATATTGATATAATTGAGTAGGTACTTGTAGTTGTTGGGTGAGTGCTCGTCTATCGGCCGCGACTGGTGGGGATTTTACAATACCTAATAATAATAATACACGTTTATTTTCCACCAGTAAATAAAACTTACATTATGTTCATATCATGAATACCTTATAGTCTAACATAAATAATTTAAAAGAAAAAATATCTTTTTATTTTCAATGTAGGGATTCCGCACATGAGCCGCTGCCCTTTAGCGTCTGTAGACGAGACCCGCCGGCCAGAAGTTCGGATCCAGGAGCATATGCTTATGCTTCGCCAGGACCTGAAGTACATACGACGTGAAGCCAGTTTCTCTACTGCTCTTCAGCCTCTGAAGATGCTGATAGACGGCCCCTCGGCTCTCTCGAACGAAACGTACCTACCAAGACATCTTCTCCAGATGCCTTCTCATCGAATCGAGAGAGGTAGGTATCTTGACTTTCGGCTCCACTGCACGCAGTGTCGTCGACTCTGCGGTGCAGCGCTTGTTGCGGGACCATCTTGAACGCCCTGACCCTGAGCCCGAGGATGAACCCTGATAATGTGATATAATCGTTAAAGCAGATGTAAAAAAGGTAGGTACTTACTTCCCTATTTGATTTTTATTTCAAAATATTGTGTGTAAGCATATTTAGTTGGTATTTTTATTTTTATTTTCGAGAAGCTCAATAAAAACCTACCCCGGGTGGCTAGGCTAACCGCTGCCAGCCGGCTGGCAGCATGCGCATGGTACCTCCTACATACACCCGGTCCTTACCCGTGTGGCAGAAATTTTGAGTCCATAGGCTGCGTGCCCCTTCTCAGCGTACTTTCTTATTATCTCCTCAGTCATTAATCATAATGATTTGAGTTCAAATACATAAATTATAGGTAGTGCCTAATAGTAAGAAAAAAAAATTATTCTGAACAATTTCCGGCAACACTTACATTGATAATGTCACGTCAGAAGTCAGACGTTTTGAGAGTCGCCAACTCGAAAAGCATATCCCCATAACTCGGCAAACGCTAAGTATCTTTTCACTCAAACAATGATTGGTGGGTAACATAATACAATTTGGTTAGATCAGTGAAGTGTGATGAACTCTCATCATTATGCAAATTCTTCAAAATTTCAGTAAGTAACTGATTGATTGTTTTCCTTTTCAGGCAGTGATTCAGTTTCAATAATTGGTTGGTTATTTATATTAGACAATGGTGAGTATATTTATCATTGTTCATTCATATTATTATTATCTGATTATAATAATGTATGAATTGAATGATTGTTCTTTTTGCTTCTTTCATATCGGGCAGCGACCAATGGCAGTATTTTCTACCACACTCTAAAAATTCTTCTGATGCGGTTCGGTTTCTTGGGCGTGTATAAAGAAATGTGATAATCTTTGTTATGTGTTGATATCTTAGCTTTTGTGCAACAAAAATTAAATTCATTGACACATCAAATCGGTGTCGTAAGTTCTTTGATAATTTATTGACATTGATTTCACCCCACTGACCAATCTCAAAAAAAAAATAGCTGCATGTTGTGAATTCCAAGATTTGAAGCTATTATTTTCCAAAAACCATCTATTGCGTATAGTCTTGAGTAGCACGCACTTTAAAAAAGAGGATTACGCGAGGCCCATGCGGCAAGGTTACGCTGGATGGAGATGGAACGCTTAGGTCTCCACTATATATCCAAAAGTAGATAGCATAAAGATGGAGTAGATAAAATCGTGCAATATTACTAAGCCAGTTAACGCACCGAGCGTATAAAGGTAAAGTTGATTCGTTTTAGTTCAGTCAGATTGATACCTACAGATTTTTCTTTTAATTATGACTGTGATGAATTGTTAGGCACTCATTGCCTAACAAGTTAAATTAAAACTTGAAAGGGAAGGGATTTACTTAATGCCTTGGTGGAAGCCCAGTTTATTTCGTTCGCATTCCTTTCCATTCCAAGCATTACTTTCAAACGGATCACAGCATATATATAAAGGATAGGATAGTATTCAATCAAGTATTGATTGTATTCTCTTGTTTGTTAGGATATTAGTGTTCTGTGTGCTCAGTGCTCAGCTCAATACGATTTGGTACTTATTTTTGTTTTGTTTTTCGATTTTCGCCGATAGTTGTGGTGCGGTATTTTATATAGTTTTAATTGTTTAATCGGTTAGTATTTTCGTAATGTGTCAATAAATTTATCTTTGTACGTTTGTACGTAATTTTTCCAATTACTATACTTACCTATACTTTGATTTTGAAAATCGTGCCGTCGCGGTTTGGAAAATCATCAGTACAGAACTGAGGACGGATTTCTACTTCCATACGCACGATTTCACTTACGACATGCGACATAGATTTGTGTTGGTTGTGATCAGAGCTACGCTACCCTTGCCTAATATTAAATCATTATTTTAAATAATTATCCAACGGTGGACACCGACATTTATTTGCTATTTCACTGGTTTATTATTTCACAGTGACTTGCAATTACGATGGGAAGATTGCTGGTGCTTTTCCTGGCATTGGCCGCTACTTGCGTGGCTGGTTTTAATAGGTAAGCATTTCTTGGATCTTCATCTGTATATTTATAATAATAAATTACAGGACATTAATATCACAGAGCGCCATCTAGCCCCAAATTAAGCATAGCTTGTAATATGGTAACTAGATTATGGATAGAATGATTAATTACTTTTTTTTTGTAAAACATACCTACTTATCATACAATACAACACCCAAACACCTCAGAACCTAGGTTATAATTACACTGCTATTGTATGATTATAGTTATATATTGCTACTTCAAATCTTGTTTTACAAATACCTACATACCTAGTAATTTCCTTGAAGAAAAATATTATGAAATGGAAAAGTGTTGGTACAGTAGTATAAATATTGTGTTAACAATCTTTTCATAGACAGTATTTGTATGACTAGGATCCCTCTCTACCGAATGAAGACAGTCCGTCAACACTTCCATGAAGTGGACACGGAGTTGATGGCGTTGCGAGTGAAGTATGCTGTTAAAGGTCCTGCACCTGAGCCACTCTCCAACTACCTTGATGTATGTACACTACTGCAGTCGCAGCAAAGGTTACTTGTTGTAATATTGACAGGGTTTCTTGACACTACATACCTGACTTACATACAACACTTAATCATATGATCATTTAGGGCTTACTATTCAAATCTGTGCAATATCTTGTTTCAAAGATTTAAAGAAACAAACAAAAAATATGTAATGGATCATGTTTCTTTAGCGTTTAGAGAAATAAGCACATTAGTTAAAGAGAAGCCAAATAGTACTGATTGGTAACACAGGGATTTTACTAATTGGCTTGCATTTCTCATTGTTATTATATGGACCTATTTTATTAGAATCTGTGTAATTCCTAAGATTACATGTATTACAATATATAATAAAAAAATTCAGTGCTATGTAGTGTGTGTGCTACTTCAACATGTATGGCCAAGTAGGCATGGGGTACAAATGTGTGCGTTCTCCCAGCGGAAAAATGTTGAATTTCATGAGTTTGCTTGGCTAAATAATAAGTTAGTGAAACAGTGTAAATGTGTATGGCACTTTTAAATTTGTGCATCCAGCCGTTTTTGAGATATTTGAAAAAAACAGTTGCCGCTGGAAGAACTTTTTTTTTTATTGTATGACGGGGTAGCGCTTGGCCCTCATCTCACCTGGTAACACGCGTTTTTCCAGCGGCAACTTTTTTTTTAAAATGTGTCAAAAACGGTTGGATGAACAAATTTAAAAGAGCCATACACATTTACTCGGCGTCACTAACTAATTATTTAGCAAAGCAAACTCATGAAGTTCGTCATTTTTCCGCTGGGAGAACGCACACGGCTCAAATCCAGTTGTGCACTTTTGGTTTTCGGAAGATTAATTGTGTATTTGCCACATGTATATGCTTGCATGGTGAAGGTCTCATTGATAGGAAACTGGCGTGTCCCTAGGACCAAATATCCCAATGTTAGGGTTTCACTGACTAGTAGTCTGCTAAGCAGTGATAGGCTTGTAACCTCTCACATACTGAATTTTATAATTTTATGCCAAACGTAAGTTTGGAAGTGCCTCTGACTGCCCCCTAGTAGGTGATCCTCATAAGATCCACACTCCTGGCAATCCTCAAAGTGGAAAAAAATCGTGAGTCTGTTTCTTACTTTTTTACAATAGAGCTAAAAAATTAAACTATTTCAGTTATTGTAACTACCACTACTACTACACCTAGTCTGTGATATCTCTACTCGGTATTTGACCGAAGTGGCCTTGTCTAAGCAAGTTCCACAGACCTGCTGAGTTGTCTCAGTGGGCGGAGAGGTGTATTTCGACCCCGGCTTGTGGATAGAGTGTTCAGGTGTCCCTCTGAACCAGCAGAGGGCACATTGTCATGGTTATTGAAACCCCTCTTTGCTAGGCGTTACGAGTACGACGCACGACGTCGTAGCGTTCGTTGAGCGGGGGTAGTAACGGGCTGGAAAACTCCCCCATCGTTGCCGCCTGTTCGCCTGTTTCCCCCCGGAAACGGCATCCATCCCTTCGAAACGGGCGGGTAGGTATGTCATCCTACGTAGGTACCCGCTTAGAGGAGACGGCGATGGGGTGGTTTTTAATCAGCCGTCCTGCGCCAACTTCTCCGTAAGGAGTTGTGTGGTTCCCTGACAAGTAGGGGGGGAGGGCCTTTCGGATCCGTGGTCAGTTGGCTCCCTGCTATAGGTGATATGGGAGAGGTTCAATGGTAGAAGTTTTAAACAAACATCCCAGAGCCCTCCAAAGCATCGAGGCTGGCTAACGAGTTTGTAGTGAGTAGCAATTCCGACAACCTCATATAACCTCATTACAAGTTACTTATACGAGTAATCAAATGAGCCACTACATGAATAGTCCTTTGGAGACACATTAATGTCAATGATAACCTTTCCACCAAGAATGTTATCATACCTCGGTATAAGCCTTGTTTGTTTACTTTAGCAGTTTGAAGCAAATGATACCGTTATCAGGTACCCTAGTGTTATTGCACTCTGTTTTTCACAAACAACTGATTTCTAATAAATATAGCGGGGTAGCTTGAAGAACTTTCCTATCCATTTCACTATGTGAACATTATATGTCGAATCTATTGTCTTTTGGTGTAAAACCGGGACGTGAACCCACAACCTTATTTCAGAGTGCCTAGTGCGAGTTGCAAAGTTTACTCTTATGTTTAAAGTGAATGGTGAATACCTAGGTATAATTCATGCTTATCGTGGTAAACGCAAACGCATTCAGGCAATCAAGCAGAAAACTCGAACTAGACACACTGAACGCGCGCATTTCCATTCGACTATGGCAAAAAAGTTGTACGGTTTCTGATAACTTGACTTGAACCCATTATTTTTCTAACCATGTTATTAACATTGGTTACGGTATTATAAAGACTGATAAGGAAATGTTAGAACATTAACATATATAAAGTTATGTACTATAGGTACAACTATACCTACATGGGTAAAGGTAGACCTTCGATGTTATTATTATAAAGCTTAGTAACTTTAAGTAGATACTAAATTAATTATGTTTATGTTCTAAATAGAAAAAAAACTAATTCAAATATCGTTCATTCAGGTAGATTTTTATATCGTCAAATCTAACGCCGCCGTTTCGGAATCGCGACTATCACACAAGGAGAAAGTCAATAAACTCTAACTAGTACATTTTTTGATGATCCTTTAAAATAATTTAAATAACATTCATAAGTAGGTACACACAATATAAATCTAAATACTTAATAATAACTTAAGATATTTTCATAAATGTATTGAGAGCAGACTGATCTCTTTAGAACACTGCTAGGCAAGCTGCACTGAAAGCAGTGCATGGTTTGGTTGGTGGTAGCACATTGTGGAAGTCCACCTGGCTAGCTACCACCACCTTACCTATGTCTGCCGCCATAGAAAGGCGAGAGAGGTAAGATAACCAGTTCCTCAGTGTATTGAGGATTCCGATTGACGTGCGCTTCCACCTTCAACCTTAAGAAACCAGATGAAGATGAAGGCTAAGAGCTTCCCCGTCGTGCTATAAGTTTATTACTAGCAAAAATATTTTTGGTATTCATTGGCAATGGTCCATCATAATGTTCGCCTTTTCATCATAATCATTGACATTAATTATCTTGAACTATGAAAATTGTGTGACTCATAACTTTTTCCTTTGAATATCACCTACTAGAGGGCTAGTCAGAGGCACGTCCTAACTTACGTTCGGCACTTGTCCACGGCTTGCTGCAAGTAGAAAGTAGCTGGCATTCAATATTTTGTAAATGTGTGTGAAAATATCTGCTTGGTATTTACGTGATGAGACTGAATGAGGCAAAAAAGGTGTGCAAGGAGTGTGTGTGTATGTATGCCTACTTACTTAGTAACCAATATCTGTATATCTGTAGGCTCAATACTACGGACCGATCTCTATCGGGAACCCGCCGCAGTCGTTCAAAGTGGTGTTTGACACGGGATCCTCCAACCTGTGGGTGCCGTCGAAGAAATGCCACTACACCAACATTGCTTGCCGTGAGTACTGAATGATCTGGGGTCTGCGGTGACCACATCGGTGCAACGGGCTAGCCTTGTCTCGGTCCCGTATTGTGAAAATAAATTATAAATTATCTCTTCTCAAGGTACCTACTGAACCTCGATGAGGTTTCATACATTATTTATATATTCATTCATCTTATATGTATATGTTTATTATTATTCTTTTTATTTATATGTGTACTTATGTATAAAATATATTTCATAAATAAATATGTATAAAACTATGTATTTATTTATAATAATTTTGCTTTCTATTTATATATTTAGTAGGTGATAAACATATATGTGCAGGTATACTTTTGATATATGTATGTATATTTCATTTGTCTATTAAAATTGTATTTTAATTCAAGTAAACTTTTCTACCTTTTCAGTGTATCACCTCTCTCTATCTCTCTCAAAGGTTTGCTGTTAGAAAACTCTTTCAGGGTTAAGCTCGCCTCTATACATAAGTTTTCCTATGACACGTTTAAATCATATTTATGTGTACAATAAAAAATTACAAGAGGTTTCATAGGAACTCTGATGGCGTGTTTTCGTTGCCCGTCTTTCTGTTTGTATAGCCAAAGTTATCGGAACTATCGACTTGGTATTCAGGTAGAGATTCCTTGGCACGTAATATTTCAAAGCGAGCAGCGAGCTAAGCACTATGTTTCTTTGAAAACATTTTTAGGGCTTCCCCGTCGTACAATTAAAAAAAAACTGTTTGCGTGGCGTGTGTTAAAACATTGCTAACAAGATGCTAACATAGTTCCAATAAAAAATGCATCGGTAGTAATGTATTTTGTGTCACATTATACTTCATCATATAGCTAAATAGTGAAATACGAGTGTGCTTACCTAAATATAGATTAGATTATATGTATCTACATGAAGGTATCTGCCAGGTCATGCCATGTGATCTTGCAATTTTGAATGAGAGCCAGGCCAGCACGTGTAAATTTGCATCGCAATCTGAAATATTTAAAGTCAGTAAAATTATGACTTTAATAACGCTATTCAAAACATGATTGATTGCTTGTTGAGTATCTACCTACCTGTTACATATTTGCGGCGCGCAGGAGAATGTGGTATTTACGGTCGTTTTAAAAAAGACTAGAATGCTTGTTATTTGCTGCTTGCTTAGACGCTTACAAATTCGTGCTGGTTTGGTTGGTGGAAGGACTTTGTTTTTTTTATTCCGCCTGGCTAGCTACCACTACCTTACCTAAGTCTGTCGCATTCATCACAACAGCCCATTAGTGTCCACAGCTGGACAGAGCCCCCTCCAAAGCTGTGTTTTTCCATAATCACGACGCTTGGCAGCCTGATTGGTGATCACCGTCGGCTTATCGCGGTCTTAAGCCGCGGCCACACCGGCAAATGCCGGAACACAACAATTGAAGAATTGAATTTATTCAGTTCAGTAGTAAGATTTTATTTGCATGTCTTTATTGTTTAATACTGAAGGTATTATATTTACTTTATATTATGCCGCACGGGAATTGAACCCTGGCCCTCCGGATAGCACTAGCCCGGAAGGTTGATCAATGTAAATGATTAACTGCCTCTGTGGTCTGAGTGGTTCAACCCACCGATTTCCATATCCAGAGGTCCCGGGTTCGATCCCCAGGGGAGCATCATAACAATTCTAAAATTGTTGTGTTCCGGCATTTAGAGGTAAGATCTCAGACTGTTGCGGATTCCGGGTGAAGTGCGCCTCCACCTTCGGCCTTATTTTAACTTTTTTTTTTATGGTACTAGGATACGGGACAAGCAAGTAGCGCACCTGGTGTTGAGTGCATCTCTTGTCTATGACAAAACCTTACTGCATAAGCCACATCCACAAAGAACATAGCCTACACGGCATTGCATTGCGCCCGTCAGCTTGAGGCATCGGCAAAGGTGTTAAGTGCCCGTAATTTCACCGGCAACCATACCCTTCAAACCGAAACACAGCAATGCTGCTTGGCGGCCGAAATAAGTATGGTGGTAGTAATTCTCTGGACGAGCCCTTTCACTAGGGGCTTCTACTACTCTTGTAACCAGGTGAGATGAAGGCAAGTGCTTCCCCGTCGTACAATAAAAAAAAAATGCGTGAATACTTTCGATTCCAGTGCTTCACAACAAGTTCGACAGCACCAAGTCTACGTCGTACGTCGCCAACGGCACGAAGTTCGCCATCCAGTACGGGTCTGGCAGCCTCTCCGGATTCCTGTCCACGGATGACGTCACCGTAAGTACAACTCGGTTCCTGTCCACGGATGACGTCACCGTAAGTACAACCCGGTTCCTGTCCACGGATGACGTCACCGTAAGTACAACCCGGTTCCTGTCCACGGATGACGTCACCGTAAGTACAACCCGGTTCCTGTCCACGGATGACGTCACCGTAAGTACAACCCGGTTCCTGTCCACGGATGACGTCACCGTAAGTACAACCCGGTTCCTGTCCACGGATGACGTCACCGTAAGTACAACTCGGTTCCTGTCCACGGATGACGTCACCGTAAGTACAACCCGGTTCCTGTCCACGGATGACGTCACCGTAAGTACAACCCGGTTCCTGTCCACGGATGACGTCACCGTAAGTACAACCCGGTTCCTGTCCACGGATGACGTCACCGTAAGTACAACCCGGTTCCTGTCCACGGATGACGTCACCGTAAGTACAACCCGGTTCCTGTCCACGGATGACGTCACCGTAAGTACAACCCGGTTCCTGTCCACGGATGACGTCACCGTAAGTACAACCCGGTTCCTGTCCACGGATGACGTCACCGTAAGTACAACTCGGTTCCTGTCCACGGATGACGTCACCGTAAGTACAACCCGGTTCCTGTCCACGGATGACGTGACCGTAAGTACAACCCGGTTCCTGTCCACGGATGACGTCACCGTAAGTACAACTCGGTTCCTGTCCACGGATGACGTCACCGTAAGTACAACTCGGTTCCTGTCCACGGATGACGTCACCGTAAGTACAACTCGGTTCCTGTCCACGGATGACGTCACCGTAAGTACAACTCGGTTCCTGTCCACGGATGACGTCACCGTAAGTACAACTCGGTTCCTGTCCACGGATGACGTCACCGTAAGTACAACTCGGTTCCTGTCCACGACATAGTTGCTCACACGTTGCATAACTACCCCTTACATTTCAGATTATATTTATTGGACACATTATAACAAAGATTTGCTCACGATACTTTTATAATATCTTACAGGGGGGGTACCATGACCGCATATAGAGTGTAGAAAAAAACGAGACAAATGTAATGTAAGATTAAGTCGAGAATGCTATAAGACTTGGATAGGCCTCAGAACATTAATTTCACACAGCGCCCGGGAACTACATTACGGAAATGTAATGTACTTTTTTTTAAAAACTTATACTAGTAGTTCGCCCCGAACTGAGATCTCGTGATGTCTGGTTTGAACCAAACGATCAAAATGCTTTCATTACACCTTACTTACCTTACTTAAGCACTATTTTTCTCAATCTCTCTTTATTCACCTGAGTATCCGAGACACTCTTGTTGCTAACTCTAAAATCTACCCTTAATAGTCTAATTTACGACATCCGTGGGCTGGAGCCTACACATACACATACATATAGATAGAGAAAAATATACCAACACTAGACAAAATGTAACAAAAATAAATACGTATTTATTTATGTATCTTAATAAAACGAACATAAATATTTAATCATCAACGTATGAAAATACACAACGTGAGACAAGGTGGTATGGTTGAAAAACTTTAGCCTTCCCTAATGGGTTAAAAAAAAGTATAAATAATGTGAAAATATTTGATGTAATTTATTCAGTTGTATTCGGAGAACAAACAGTTTTACACAGTTTATAAATAAAGTTCGTCAATGTTCCCAGGTGGGAGGCATCACGGTCAAGAGTCAGACATTCGCCGAGGCGATGTCGGAGCCCGGCCTGGCGTTTGTGGCCGCCAAGTTCGACGGGATCCTCGGAATGGCATTCAGCAGGTAACTATACTGAAATAACAATAACAATCTAACATTCCGTACCCAAAGGGTGACGGGGACGGGGCACCCTATGACTAAACCTCAAGAACCATTACTATGTACACGGTTGAAATTTTCAGTGTGAGAATTTCTATTGCCGCTATAACAAATGATAATAAAATTAAATAAGTTCAGTTCTTGTTTTGAAATGTTGGTCACAACCCTTGGCATTATTATTATTTATAATATATATATAATATATATACACGTATTTTTGTCTGTAATTTACCTGATTTTATCTGTAATGATATCAATAGTTAATGGGTGCCATAGACTTAATTCACTAGGGTTGACTCACCAAGGTGAAATAAGTATACATTCAGTAGATTCAAAGACTATTAGGTATGATGTATTACAATTTGAAAGCTTAGCAGCTAATGAGTGATTGATGAGTGGATAAAAAATCCAGTTAAACAGTAAAAAAATATATCATGAAAACGGCGTAAAAAAAAAGTGTTTTATAATAGTAGTTTATGATAATAGGTTGACTCGAGTGTTTTAATACCTAAGTTATATGCAGTGTCATACACTACTTTATCTTCACTCATAGGAAAAATTGAAATTAAACAAAGTAGGTAGGTTACAAGGAAGTAATTTTAAATCTATAAATTCTTGGTACATTTTGTCGTACAATTTTTTTTATTTTTCTGGCAGGAGACTTTCAGTTAACGCCAATGCCGCGTTTAGAATATCTGGCGGAGTGAAAATCTCGCCGTCACTACTCTCTTCTCCAATGATAATTTAATCACTTACAGGATTTTAGTAAACTTTTTTGGAATCCCGAATACAAAAACACGATCGGCAAAAAAAGTTTAAACTACGCATGCGTGCGCCATTTTTTTCACAGTTCGAACTGCGCATGTGTGCGCTTTTTTTTTCATATTCAGCCTAAAACCATAGACTACTTTAATGAAATAATAAAAAAAAAGATAGCGGTACTATAATGAGTTTTATGATACAGTTGGCGGTACTATAATGCGTTTTATTCTTAATTTTATGTACATGCGTTTATAAAGTGCGTCTGTATAGAACCGTCTTTGAATTCGTAATTCGAATTTTTCGATTTGAGTGTATATAAATTATATTATTTGTGTAAAATTTCCAGCATCGCTGTGGACGGCGTCACCCCCGTGTTTGACAACATGGTGTCGCAAGGGTTGCTGCAACCTTTGTTCTCGTTCTACCTCAACAGGTAACACACTAATTGTCTCTAATTTGTCTTAAAATCATGAAAACCGACAATTTGAGCGTACATTAAAGGATTATGTGGGCGTATTGAGTGGATGAGTTGATGTCTGATTGAAAACGAGGGAAAAATACATGTGCTGGACACATCTAGTAAGTGAATTGGTGGACAGGCATACTTGGTCGCCTTGTACGATACCTGTATGAAGGAGGAAAAGTGGTTGGTGCTACTCTACGATGCTATACAAATGTTACTCTTTTTTTATCAAGGAGACCTAAAAAAGTCTGTGGTTCTTGACCGCAAAAAGCACAATCGAGAGCAAGCATTAAATGGAACTGGGGGGAGACCTTTGCCCAGCTGTGGGACGGCCATGGCTCACCACAATTGTATAACAACCAGTGCCTACCTAACGGCCGGGACTTCGTTATGTCTACGTAGTCACAAGGTTTAAAGAATGTCACTCAAAACGAAAAAAAAAAACAATAATAATTACAAGAAACGAAACAGGTTACTTACTAAAAGATTTGACACAAATTAATTTCCGAAAATGTTAACTACTTACTGCCTACTACCGCCTATCCCTTCACTTCTTTCACCGAAATACAAACATGGCAGATTTCAACAGATCGATACAAGGAAATGTTAACAGCTTTAGTTTTACGCTATGGGTTTACGTCGTGAGTGTGTTGCTTTTATGAATATACTCGAACATGGTTCCACCAGAGACCCGGCAGCGGCTCAAGGCGGAGAGATAATCCTCGGCGGGTCGGACCCCGCGCACTACAAGGGGGACTTCACGTACGTTCCGGTGGACAAGCCCACCTACTGGCAGTTCCAGATGGACAAGGTCGTCGTCGCTGGCAAGACTTTCTGCGCCCAGGTACCATAGCCATAGCAGTGCTGGTTGACAACTAAACATTACCCTACGTTTTATGTTGCTATTTATTTATTAATTCATAATAAGAAAGGCCTGAGCCACTTATAATCATTAATAACATATTTAAAATTTATAAAATGCATATTTAACGAGAGTCAGCTGAACTAAAACCGATGTAGTTTTGGAAGTTTTTTCAATTTACTATAGTTACGTTATAAATCTCGCACTCAATGTTTGTTTGACGGTAATAGTGTCGCCAGTTCAATGGTTTTTTCCCCATCTCAAAAAATGCCCAACAGGCCCAAAGAAGTTTTCACTTCAAAAATGTATGTTTGTCCAGGGTTGCCAAGCCATCGCAGACACGGGCACCTCGCTGATCGGCGGGCCGACCGCGGAGGTGGCATCCCTGAACCAGGCGCTCGGCGCGACCGCCCTCGTGGGCGGACAGTACGTGTTCGACTGCTCCATGCTGCCAAGCCTGCCCGACGTCGGCTTCACCATCGGGGGCAGCGCCTTCACCTTGCATCCCGTCGACTACGTGCTCAGGGTGGGTACGACACGACACACGACACGACAAGCTGCGCCAGTACCTGTCTGCTACGTCAGCCTGTATTGTGTTTGAAGGAGCACTATTGTTATACAAGACTCACAGCTCAGTTGGAAGTAGCCTTCAGAGCTGTAGGTTGTGGGTACGATTCCCACCCGGGAATAACATTTTTGTGATTAATATTGCTGGCCGAGGTAGGAAGTTCTATGGTTTGCTGGTATGTGGGTAGGTTATGTGACCTTGTTGGTAAATATACTGGCACAGAACAAATAACTTATTTACATTCGTCCTGATATTTATTCCGAGTCTAGGTGTTGTCTGACCGCTGCGAGGACAAGCACACGTCCGACGTCGACAGTGGTCACAGAGCTACTGATTGAAAGGCGGGCGCGCGGTGCGCCTGTAGTTTTCAAATAATTCATGATTAAAATTAAATGTGAATTCGTATCAAAAAACTAGCTTACCTTTAATCCCTATCTTCCACACCTACTTATGGTGTTGCGTTGGGTCTAGTCCCAAGCGAGTCGCGAGTCGAGCGAACAACATGTAACCTATCATTTAATAATAAATCGTAAGTCGATATTCATTGTAGGTATCAAAATATTTCGCTTGTACATTTTGAAACATACCTTTTTCAATTAATATTTTTAACGAGAAAATTATCTCCTATTATGTTTACCTTTAAAGTAGATAGGTACCTGAAGTAGTATAATTTTTTTCCATTTCAAAAAGAGAGTGCCTTTATAAGTAAATTGATAATGTTTGTTTGTTTGCTTGCTTGCTTGCTTGCAGATCTCTCAGTTCGGTAAGACGGTCTGCCTGAGCGGGTTCATGGGACTGGACGTGCCGGCGCCGCTCGGCCCGCTGTGGATCCTGGGCGACGTGTTCATCGGACGGTACTACACCGAGTTCGACGTCGCCAACAAACGGATCGGGTTCGCGGTCGCCAAGTGAACCGACACACACATTGCACCACACCACACCAGCTAAGAGATCCTCCGATGTAATAGCTGTGAGATCCTCCGATATAATAGCTAAGATCCTAAGATGTAATAGTTGCGAGATCCTCCGATACAATAGCTGTGAGAAGCAAACCAGATTTCCTTAAGAGATTTATATTTATATACAAATATTTGCTAGTGTTTATATTAACTTATCACATATGCAACTTTGAGGACTTACCTTCATCAATTACTTCTTGTAGTAATCATAGTAGATTTACTACCAGTGAGTACGTAATCTTGACATGAACACAGTATGTTGTAACTACGGATTACGGATATGTCTGCAGGAAAAAGCAAGGTGGTTTGAATGGTGGTGCAATCTATCATTGTTTATTATTATTATTGTTGTTTTAAAAGTTAGGTGTAGGAGCTATATTAAAGTCAAGCCGTTGTTTCGCAATTCGTCGAGCAGTTTGGATTTGGATCTCGTTTCTCAAACAATGGCCAAAAACATGTAAAATTAAGCTAGAACCAAAGTTGAAGTAACAAAGTTACCGACTGTTCCAGTGTTAGGTTAAATTACTTAGCGGTTAATTTGCAGAATGTAATCTAATTATCTAACCAATTTCGATTCATGATACCTACTAAATGTTGATGTAAATCCATGACGAGTACATAGAATCTGAACAGAAACACCATGACATAATTGTTTTCATGTTTACGCATCTAATAGTTGTAATAAAGGATTTTGTAGATAATTTTGTTTTTATTATAACTACGCCCAAAATGATGCCGTCTCGTATCCATTTAAAAAAAAAAACCTCATTCTCTTTCAATATTTTATAAGAAATGTGTGCTTGTGCTTGGCAAGAACAAACCGTAAGGGACAATTTAAAAACAAACATTACATTTAAAAATTAAATACTTTTTTTATTTAAATAATAAAGTGTTCAAGTAAATTACATTTATCATAAATTATAATAACATAATATGATAGAACATTTGATTGCGCCCTCGCGTGGCTCGTCTATGCTACACTGTATACCTTAGCTACTTTCACTACACTACCTTAAGCTATGCTATTGACCGAGCTTGCGTTTTTTTCTGAACTTCTTAACGTACGCTTCAACTAGAGCCTGGATTTTTGTAGGATTTATCTCTCCCGTTTTATTGTGGCAGATCTGAAACACAATTCTAAGTTAACATAACAATGTTAGGGAAATAGTTAGAAATAAGAATGTTTCCCAGTTATACAATAGCCTGATAGTCTGCGAATATACTGAGCTCGAAGATAAATGGCCCCTGGGCTTTACCTTGGGCACCGTACGGCGCAGTATGTGTTTGTATTCCTCTTTAGTGACATGCTTTTTATTATAATGCGGTTTCAGGACTAGTTTCACTTCTTCGACCACACGCTCTTGTCTGTTCAGCTTTTTCAGGAACTGAAATTAATAACAATTATTATTTGCAAAATAATGGTGCATTTTGTAGATGTGTAGGTTAACATTTGTTGGCAGTATGTGTTCTATTGATGGATTTTGAATTCAAGATTTCACATCGATCAGTGACATCGTATTCAGATTAAGATCTTTGATATTCAATTGATTGGTAAAATCTGTTACAAACTACATAAGGTTATACTGTTATTACTGTTATAATAATTATTTCACAACCTCCCGAGTTCCATAGAGTATTACAGGCAGTATCAGAGACACCAGATTGTTATTTTATGCTACCACAAAGATTTCAAGTCAACAAATTACATAAACACATTAAAAAACTCTTCAAAAACAAACACTCAAACACAAAGCCAACTCTACTTTATTTTCCTGAGCAAACTCAAATCAATACATACAAGCAGTAAAGGAATATACATGCCACTAGACAGCATGGTATGCCTGTAGCTGGCAACACACAAAGGCCCATGTAAATGCATAAAAAGATACAGGCATGTGCATTCTCGTCTTTACTCTAAATACGGTCTTTGCTCGTTGAAATTTCCTTTAAACTCGTAAATATAAAAAAGCGAACGACAATATCATCTGGTAACTGCATTGTAAAATACAAAAACCGTTTTCTAGTTATAGAATAAAATAAGTTTTATGACTAGTAAGTGCGCTACTGGGATGCTTACATTACTCACTTTGGTCTTGACTTGCATCTCAACGGCGGAACTCGGCAGGTCATCAAGAATCTTCAGATTATCATCATCTAGTTTCACATCTACCGTTGTTTTTCCTAAAAAAAAAAAAAAAAAACAAACAAATAACAACATATTAATAAAGTAAACTTTGGGCACCTCGTAAGGATAATTTGTCGAGTTAAATATTAGTGATGGTAAATTGGCGAGTTGTTCGTGTACTAATACCTAGTAACATTTATTTGACACAGCGCCACCTAGCACCAAACAAAGAACCCGGTCATTATGGGAGCTAGATTACTATAGCCAACGTGTCCGTTTTGGTAGCGTACACATAATCGAATTCACGTTCGTGGTTATGCCTAAAAAACTCTGCGTAAATAGAGCATAATTAGTGCAAAAAATTATATCATTTGATAGATCTGATGCAACTTATCGCATTCCAACGTATTTTTAATAAACACTCAAAATATCATTTTTTCCCTGGAAACATCTGACAACTTTAAACCCATTTATCTCGAGATTTACAATTAGTTAAAATAAATAAATATTACAGGACATTAATTTTTACACAGCGCCATCTAGCCCCAAAATAAGCATAGCTTGTAATATGGGAACTAGATTACGGATAGAATACTTAAATACTTTTGTAAATATGATACAACACCCAAACACAGAACAAACATCTATATTCATCACACAAATGTTTGTCCTGGGTGGGAATCGAACCCACAGCCTACAGCGCAGAGTTACTACCAACTGAGCTATGAGGCTTGGTAAATGTCTCCTTCGTCGTTACGAGTGCAGTATGGAGCCAAATTCGAAATGGAACAACTAACAAACCAAATTTTAGGATTCTCAGGGTTATCGTGTCATAATGTTAAATTAATTACGAAATTTCAATATTTACCCCTGAAATATAAAAGGCATAGTCGTAATACACATCGGATAGCGTTACTTTAATACATTATGTAAGTACAAATCGCAAATAAATGTCCTGATATAAAGTTTCAATTACCATCGGATAATGACGGATTTATTGTTTTAGTGAAGGTTGTACATCTGCTGTTGACGATTGGCTAGCAACGTTTAGTTGGTTAACGTGGCATATCGAATAGGCGAATAGGGAGTTTAGTTTATTTTTTACTTTTACTTAACTATGCAGTAAATGAATCCCTTAGTTATGTAAAAAATATATTTTAAACTTTGCAAACACTAAATTTAAGATAGCGAATGGATCATCAAAAAAGGCTCTCGCCTTTCTCCCAGCGTGCTGATCGAGAATCCGAGCAGGCGGTTGATTTGACGTTTTAAAATGACCCATTTTTTTTTTTTTTTACTGTTATCCAAGACTGACCTTTCTTGGAGCGCTTGGCTTTCCCGTTGCGCGTCTTGCGCATCCTGGTGGGCTTGTCGACGAGCGCGTCGAACACGTCTCGACGCGGCGGGTGCGTCGAGTGCGTCGGGTGCGGCGGCTGCGGCGGGTCGAACAGGTCTCCGAAGTCGCTGGAGCCCGGCGAGTAGGGCGAGGCGCCGCCCTCGGGGGACTGCGAGCGACGCCGCACGCCCGCCACCACGGCCGGCATCGGCAGACGGGAGATCTTCGTCGCTTGCTGGACAACGACGTTCATACGTTCATACTACATTACGCGGCGACGGCTGACAGATACGCCAATACTGTCTTGGAGGTTTCAAGTTCAGAGTAAACAGTTTCCTTTTAGGCAAGCGTGCTCCATCTTAGGCCACATCTATACTCTTTTTACATGTAAGCTGGTGGTCAAGTATAATATATATATATATTACAGAACATTAATTTCACATAGCGCCATCTAGTCCCAAACTAAGCAAAGCTTGTGATATAGGAACGATTACGGATACAATACTTATATTTTATTTTTGAGGTGAATGCATACTTATCATACAATCTGTTATATGATATTATATATTGCCTTTTGGGGTCACCTTGGGTCCGTGGGGAGCCGATACCCTCCGGGTTTTTTAAAAATCTGGCGAGGCTTTTGATTGAGGTGACACGTAACCCAAGGGCTGGCTCTTATTTAGGCCAGCAAATTAGCATGGCAATGCAACCAGTGTCTTGGGCACACTTTCGTCTGGTACTGGTCTGGAGTTGAGTTACCTAAAAGGCCGTTTGTGTAGGTCCTTAGGTAATACAACTGATTTCTTAAGTTTTTTAATGCATAATTTTTATCTAATATCTTAAAGCTTAATTATTTTAACATTTGCTCAATTTATTTGACCATACTAAATGGAATTAATTTTAGTTTATTTTAACTTTGTACCACAAAGTAAATGTGTAATTGTTTAAATGTTTTCTTTTTTTTTGTTTAGGAGTACTATTCAACTATGTTCATTAAAAAAAATTGCACCGTGTCACAAAAGGTTGAGGAAAAAATAACAATTTCGTGAACCAATCTAGAGATTGACCAACATTGCGAAAGCAAAAATATCTCCTAAACTATCGAAAATGGTAGAACACATATGGGGGTCCAATCAATGCATATTGAAACCCCATCCCCACATCGTTTGATGGTACAGGTACACAGGTAAAATGAATTACCCTGTATATAAATGTATGTGTGTATGTATTCCATGGACCATAATGGGCCAAACCAATTTAAAATGTTAAAATATTTTTTTTCTTTAAATATCCCGGCTGGTGATCCAATAAGTTTGGTTGCGATTGGATCAACAGTTTTATTTGTTATTGTGCAAGATAAGAGTGAAGGACAATATTAGTGTAGGCTGTAGTACTGACCGGCATAGGTTTGATAGGGTCCGACTTGATCGGCGAAGGTTTAGCGAGGAACAGCTTCGGCGGAGGACGGGGCTCCGGCAGCGCTATCCTCGGGGCGGGGGCCACGGCGGCCGTGGCGCCCTGGGGCTCGGGGGCGGAGGCCACGGGCGCCGTGCCGCCGGGGGACGCGCCGGCTGAACGCTGCTGGGGCTCCTCGGGGGAAATGTCGCGGGTGGATTGCAGGAGCGCCATCACCTTCAAATATTATAGTTGACTCAACGACTAATAAACTTAAACACTTAATCAACTGTAGGAGAGTCATACTACGAAGGGCACAATGAAAGGGTAGTTTCTTGTAAGGTATGTACGCAAGATTTACAATTTGCAAAAAAACATATCTAAATCATTCATCGTTTATTCAATAAGGTTTTTAGGATAATTTTGACGTCAATACAATCGCACGTACATAGCACTTTTTTTTATAGTTATGGAGACAGAACAACCAAGCAGCCTACCTGATGTTAAGTGCAGTGCAGCTCTTGCCTATAACAAAGCCTTACTGCGTAGGTCATATCCACGAACAACTTGACCTAGGCTGCCCTACTTTGCGGCCATAAACTACAGGCATAAAGGTGTCAAGCCCCGTGTGCCTTTAATTTCACCATACCTTTCAAAGCGATGCTGCTTGGCAGTCGAAATAGTTGTGGCGGTAGTACTTCTCCGGACGAGTCCTTTCACAAGGAGCTCTACTACTCTTACCCTTAACTACCATAAGTATTTAGTTAATACAAAAAAAGGCAAAAGGACTTGGTGGATACAACAGGGGCCTAACCACAACGTCTTATAGCATTCTCGTTTCGATCTTACATTTCTTTTGTCTCGTATTACTACACTGGATAGATAGTGACAAAAGTAAAGTAAAAGCTAAACAAGAATGCTATAAGAGGTCGTGGTGGATACCACGACGTGGGTACGTATACGCTAAATGACGTACCTTTTCAATGGGCGAGAGCGGCCTCCTGTCTAATACTTCGTCGGCGGATAGGTTAGTCTTCTGCGCAGCCTCCAGCGTCATGGTCGGCCGCGAGCCCTCGTCGTCGTCGGCGGCGAGGGCGGGGGCGGGGGCCGCTGCGGGGGGCGAGTTGGACGCGGAGCGGGTCGGCTCGTAGGGGTCGTACGCGTCCGGCGAGTCCGGCGGCTCCGGGGGGGTGAGCGGCCCGCGGGGGGAGCCTGCTGCACATCGAAACACTAATACACTCCACTGAAAAAATACATTCTACGCGCTTTTCCACTATGACCATTTTCCTTGCATTTGTCACTGTAGAAATGTAGATAGCAACCGACGATACGGCCCGACGCTTTTTAGTCTCTTGGGTGGTTTTGTTGGTTGGTGTGACGGGTCCGTGTACGGGCGCTCCAGGTCACGTGTGGTAGGTCTATCACCGCATTACCTTCGACCGCGGGTTGCGGCGCGGGCTGCGGGCCGGGCTCCGGCGGCTCGGGCGGAGTCTTGGGTCCCTGAGCGGGCGCAGGCTCGGCCGCGGCGGGAGGCGCCACCGCCGGCGACCGCTCCACCTCATCGTCTGATAGCACTATCACGTTCTTAGGAGACGGCGTCAGCTCCCTGGAAGAGGTGAGGTCATGTCAAGTGGTTTACGAACCATATATCGTCCGGACCCTTCTCATGCACGCTTGGTCAGCACCAAACTACAGCAGACCACCTTATATATTTGGTTAAAGATTTATTGGACAACTTTAAGTTAATTTTTTCATTGCACAACAACAGTTGAAGCGCTTGTCCTTCATCTCACTTGGTTTTTAAGCAATGGTTAGACCGAAGGTGGAAGCACCACTTCACCTGGAATCCCAAACAGTTTGAGGAATCTTACTTCTAAATGCCCACAACATTTTAGAATTGTTATTATGGTCAAAGTCAAAGTCATCATTTTGAAACGTCATTTCATCATTTTGAAACGTCAAATTTACCGCCTGTTCGGAATCGCGACCAGCACACAAGGAGAAAGGCAAGAACCTCGGGCCGGTTATTTTTTTGATGATCCATTCAACATTTAGATACAAATTTGTTATTATATTCTAAGTAGATACATCAAAAACGTAAATACTTAATCTTAAAACATTTGTTATTACCTATCTACCTAATGGGCAATTTGTTAACATTGAGAAATCACCATTTTGCTGTCAACTGGTAAAGCAACATCGGGCCACGCGTTCTTATCGTCGATATAATCACAAATTTTGTAGTAGGCACTTTTAATTAAATTAATCTTTATATACAATTTGAATTTACGAGCAGAGAGTTTGGTGGCGCTTGGTGACAGAATAAGGTAATAATGGTGATATGCGGACTTAAATAAACCTAGCACAAATCATACTCCCACGAAGATCGAACCCAGGACCTCTAGATGTGACACCGGTGCACGATCCACTAGAGCACAGTTAGCAGACTGACCTGAAGGGCGACCGCTCCAGATCAATGATAGCGACTGGCTTGGGCGCCGCGACGCCGGGCTCGGCCGCCGCGCGCCGCCGCCGCCGCCGCCGCTCCTTGCGACGCTCGCGCCGTCCGATGCCGTCCGCGCGCTCCTGATCCTTGAAGCTCACGCTCACTAGAATGTTGTCTCCCGACGTGAACACCTGCCGGCCGGACGTTACAACTGCTTTATTCAACGTACTTATCGAAACGACAACTCATCTCTTTATATTGCACGACCGGGTTGCACTTTGCCTTCATCGGTGTCGAGTAAAGATGAGGCCGAATATACAACTTGGAGAGTAGGCAGCCCATCTGCTGTACAATGCAACTCTTGCCAGGCGGATAAACCAAGTTCTACCGGGACCGACCGGGTCTGATATCGGTGGAATCACCTGACATAGACCACGTGGTGCGGAGTTAGTTACACAGGCGGTAACTAACTCGGCCCCATTGTTATAATTAATTAAAGTACCTATGTCACGTGGCGTATTAAGTTACGTTTAACGTGAGATCCGTACCTCTTTAGAAGGTCCCGCGGCTTCCCTCAGTCGTCGATGCGCGCGCTCCACCTCCCGCCGTCTCCTTCTCTCCTCGAGAGGCAGGAGCGCGACGGGGGGCGGGGTGCGCGGCGAGGGGGCGCGCTCCATCGGCGGCGACCACGCCACCGCCAGCGGCGTCGGCGAGGCGGACCGGTGCCGCAGCCGCTTGCGACGGGTGCTGCGACGCCGCGGCGACCGCAGCTTCGACCCCGCCCGCTTCTTCTTCTTGGCTTTCGGCGGCTTCGGACTGGCGGCCGGCGAGGCGGAGCGGCGTCGTTTGCGGACCTTGGACGTAGAGCGACGTCTGCGGACCTTCGCGCGCGAACCGGAGCGCTTGCGGCGGCGCTTCGGACTCGGGGATGCGGCGGACAGCGGCCGGCGAGGGGACAGCGAGGCGCGACGTCGCGGCGACGGTGAGATTCTAGCGCGTCTCGGGGACGGGGAGCGACGCCGCGGGGAAGGCGTCGCGCGGCGTCGGATCGGCGACGGCGAGAGGCGGCGTCTGAGAGGCGACACCGAGCGCCGTCTCATCGGAGACGGGGAGAACCTACGTCTCGGTGTCGGAGATCTCGCGCGTATCGGCGAGGGCCTGCGTCGAGGGGACAGCGACTGTCTGCGTCGCGGTGATATCGATAATCTCGAGCGTCGCGGGGACGGAGATAGTCTCACGCGTCGCGGGGAGGGAGACAGTCTAACGCGGCGCGGGGAGGGAGATAGCCTGACACGGCGCGGGGAGGTAGACACGCGTCGGGCGACAGGAGACGAGGAAGAAGCTCGTCGCGGCGGAGGCTCGGCGGGAGACATCGACCTCGACCCGGACTGAGACACGTCTCTCCCGAACTTGTCCTTGACCTTCCTCCGTCGCTCGTTGACCAACGTTCTGACATCGTACCGCTCGAGGTCTTTGCGCTTGTCTTTGCGACGCCGACGATCGCGCGACGAGGAGGGAGAACGTTTCTTGTCTTTATCCTTTTCCCTCTCACGATAGTTGCGATCTTTACCCTTCCCTGCTTTTTTGAAGGTTATGCCGCGCTTGCGTTTGGTTTTGCCTTCTTTCTCTTTCTTGCCTTCTTTCTTTTTCTTCTTTTTGCCATCGTCTTTCTTTTTATCTAATATCTCGCCCTCTTCAGGCGGGGGCGCGTCAGGCGCAGGCGCGTCCGGCGTTGGCGGTGACCCCTCGGAGAACATGTCGTTGCCTTCCTCCTCGGAGATCATTTCGGTGTCTAGTCCTTCGATGCCTTTGTCCTCTAGCGAAGCGTCTTTGGATTTGTTTTCGTCGAGACATGGAGTGTATGACCGTTCGTCTTCTGTCTCACTGATGCTTTCTGTCATTTTCACATGACCGGGTGAATGCTGCGAGTGAGGGGTGTTGGAACGAGAGGATGCATCATCTTCGGAGTCACATTTTTTATCTTTATCATCGGTTACCAATTCATCATCAGTACGATCGTCGTCAAAGTCTTTGTCTTGATCTTTATCTGCATTATCTGATCTTTTAGGAGTTGCTTCTGTATCTGAAGCATATGGAGTAGTTGTTTCTTTTGGATCTTCAGAAACCTTATCACATTTGTCAAGCGATTCTACTTTTTCACCTTCCAATTGATTCTGTACTATCTCTTCTTCTTTTGATTCTACAATATCACTTTTTTCTATAGCTAATTCCTTTTCTTGCAGTTCTATTACAGGTTCAGTATTATCTTCCAAATCCTGACTGAGATCTTCATCATCATAAAGAGACACTTGTCTTTTGATAAGTGATGGAGTGTTCAGTTTGATCTTTATCGGATTGCGCGTATTCGTAGTGATGGGACAACGTTTGGAGACCTTCGCTTTATATTCCTCAGCATCTGCCTCCGAAGGTCCATATGTCGGTTTGGTAGGAGTTACAGGTAAAGCATCGTCCGGTTCGGGGTCGGTGAGTGCGGGTGCTTCGGGCGTTAGCTCTCCGTCCCCTTGCACTAAATCTTCTAAGCTGTTCCTTCTTTCTATGGGGTTTTCTTCTATAATACTGCTAGAACTGGCGATGTGTACACTAGTTGCGGAGTAAATGGAAAAGTTCGGGCAATCACCCTCGTTCGGGTGTCCCGGAGTGAGCAAGGCGCGGTGTTCTTCTAGTACTTGACGTACCGCCGAGTCCAGCACGTCTTGTGGTACGTCCATGACGCGCGTGTTTATTCCCGCTAGTATTGTTTCGACTGACGGCACTTCGGGCGGCAGCGGGGGAGGTGGTAGAGCAGCTATGGGCGTCGGGGTCGACGGAGGAGTGGGCTCTTTCTCAGGCTCCCAACTCTGTTGATCCAAAGCATCATTCCCTTGATTTTCGTCGCCACTGTCATCGTCATTGGTCGGCTCAGTCGGATCATATTTTTCCGTATCAATGACCAAGCCTTCATCACTTCTCTCGTCCTCATCATCACGCTCCTGTTCAGCGTCTTGTGGTAAGTTCTCATATTGGAAACTAGGGGGTTGCTGTAGAGGTCTGTATGTTTGTGGAGGCTTGTCGTGCTGCGAGGCGTCTGGGTAGGAGTTAGAGCGAGAGAAGCCCAGTCTCGGTCCGTGCGATTCGTGCGACATTCTCATGTCGACCGGGTTGTCGAAGCCTCCGAGAGAATGCCGTTGCGGCGGCCCGTCGGGGCGGTTGGGACGCCAAACCGGGCCGCCGCTGAAACGTCGGTCCTCGTTCCTTTGGTTGGGAGCACCTCTGTTCTGCTCGAATTGCTGTCTCCTGTGGAAATAACATTGCAACCATTGTTAGGTTGGTTTTTAATGAGATGCGTACACAAAACGCTCGCTTTGTTTCAATAACTATAACTAAGGACGACCGACGTCAGTAAAAAAATTAAGCCTTCCACGACATACGAGAATTGACAATATGTTTAACTAATATTAACGGGATATTAACCATGATTTGTTTAAACGACTAATAACTACCTTCATTCCTACTCGCAAAGACTTCAGTGTATCCGTTATCACGGCGCATTCAACTGCGTCCAAATATCGGATAACTCATACAACAACAAATGGTTAATCCTATTCATATTAGTTATTATTGTTCATAACCATGAGAGTTACGAAAGTGATATGATCATAAAATACCTTACCTATTTCTCTCTGGCCATGGCTCATCATCATTAGAGAACTGGTGTGGCCTGCGGTTATTGTAATCATTGAATTGTCCGTTATTATCGTCCCTTCGATCGTACATGCCGCCGCCGCCGCCGCCGCTACCGCCGCCCGGGCCTCTCTGCGGGCCGCCATAGCCGTTGTCATAGCCACCTCCTCGGTTGTAGCCTACAAATGTTATAAGTTAGTGTAGCTATTGAAAATCAATAAAATGAAGTGCCAGTCCAGTTTAAAAAATAAATTCAAAAGAAGTGGGCCCATTGCTGATTTTACTGTCATTTTATTGACATTCATTTCGAAATGGCATGACCGTTTCAAATGAAATTTTGCAGGCATAATTCATACAAGGATAATCTATAAGAGACCGCTTTTACATATAAACTTGACTTCAGGGCCTCCTTACTTACAGTGAATTTATGGCAGACTGGTTACAACAAAAAATTGAAAATAGTAATTGTATCATGTAATTTACCGAGTGAGCGAACAGTTTCGAGATTGGCCAAAAATGCTTTTGTCCGCTGTATGTCGGTCGGTTTGTTCTCGCCCACAAGTCAATTCGAACCTATTTTGATGAAAATTGGCACACATGTTCCTTGATTATTAAACATTTTTAGTCGATCGCGGTTTTAGATCGGGGCGAAAATTGGGAAAAGTTTGCAGTAGCGATATTTATTAAGGGATTTCAATTAAATTTGAAAGACACTAAGGATTTAATTCTACACAAGATGTTGTGCAAAATAACAAAAAGGGACTCCCCCTGGGGGAGGGGAAAAGCCGAGAAGTTTAATGTAGGAATTTTTGTTTATTTTTCGGGAAAACTTATACCTACGTTTACTAATCAGACTACGCAGTCCTCTCCAGTATGTATACATTTTCCGAAAATTTTCATCAAAATCGATTAAAAATGCGTGTGAGACCTGTAGGCGAGAACAAACCGACCGACAGACAGCGGGCAAAAACATTTTTAGCCAATCTCGAAAGTGAGACGTTTTGCTTGCTGGCAGGCAAGTACCAAAAATGTTATTGCACTGAAGCATGGCAATTCTCAAATCTAAATTATCATTATTTCCTATACCTATTACTCAGCATGATAGACTGAGGGAAACATGTTATTTAAATTGTTACTATAATGATTATTTTTTCTGTGAAAAAAATGAAGAAAATACCTTTCTCAGTTATTTGTTATTCTATGGAAATACCTTGGTTCCCTTGGTTATGGTTCTGCTGTTCCCGTGGATATCGATAGCCCCCTCCCCACCCGCGCCCCTGTCCCGGGTACGACGGCGCCTGTCTGGTAGATTCACCGCCATTCGTCAAATCAACATCTTTCTTGTCCACCAAAGGTTTATCCACCCGCTTCTCCGGTAATGTTGTTCTTTCTGGTCTAGGTTGCCTTTCTGTTTTAGGTTCTCTTTCTTGTCTAGGTTCCCTTTCTGGTTTAGGTTCCTTTTCTGGTTTAGGTTCCTTTTCTGGTTTAGATTCCCTTGCTGGTTTTGGTTCCCGTTCTGGCCCTGGCTCCTTCTTCCTTTCACGAGTTTGAAGTTTTATGTTAATGTTTCCATCAACGGTGACAGAAACAATAGAGTTTTTAGAGTGTAGACGTGTTTGACTCTCTAGTATGTTGGACAGAATATCGGGTGCGGAGCTCGCGTGTGTGGGTGAAGAAACTGTGACCATTTTCCTTCGAGCCTGTGAATGTTTAAGCGTGATATGAATAAGGTTACATTGATAGTAAAGTGAGCCTCACGATGTTTTGCATTCTCGACGATTTCACACCTGATCACTACTCAGAGCGTCGATCTTACAAGGATCACTTATCAGGGGTAAGTTAGTAAGTAGTAGCTAGCTACGTAACAGGTTGTAAACCCATCGCCGCTTAGCGGAATATTAGCCAGAGTCACATGCCCTTTGGATTGTTGGTTTCCGACATGTGGTTCCGATCCACATGCTCCGACGGTGAAAGTACATGTCATATCAATGAATGGTTTATGTGCAAACACCACATAATCATATTGATTAGACATATGCAATCTGAATACGGGTATTGGTTACAGTAAAAAAAGTTAAGCAAAAAAAAATTACAAACAATAAAATTGAGCCCATTTGAATGTTAGTTTTTTTTTTGCTTTAATACAAACAAAGGTTGGTCGTGCATGTTCTTCACAAAATTATTCAGATTCAAATTCTTTATTGAATTTGTACGGCCATATCAAACGTTACTGGAGTAACCCAATGTTGTTGTATAAAATCGTTTACAAAATATTAAGTTTTTGGTTAAGTTTAGCGAACCTGGCGGTCAGATCTTTTGCTACGCAATGCAAATTTCACGAGTACCTAATGCAGCGCAAATGCACTGAGCTTATGGGTCATTCCAAGAAAAGTTATGCTAAAGATTATTTCACAGTAAGAGTTTCATCAATGAAATAACCTGACGGTAAGCGCTGAAGATACTGGCTGCAGGCCTCGCAGCGACGGCAGTGCTGGCGCCTTCAGACACTGAAAAGTCCTCATCCTCTTCAAAATAATCTAGTTGGTGGTCGCTTCCAAATAAACTGAGCGTTTGTATTCCAGCCGCGGCGCGTCGAGAAGAAATGTCCTCGCCCCCGAAGCCGCGGCTACGGCTCGTCGCAGGGGCAGCTGGCTCCCCGCGAATGGTAGCGAGCTTAGCTCGGACGCTCTCCCGGACGTGGGTGCGCCGCGCCGCAGTGCGCGGCTGCCGCTTCTTCGTCTGCAATCAAATCAATCTCAGCATTTCAATATCAAAAATGAAAAATATTTACTAACAAATCTGCTCAAGTCTTAGAAAAAAACAAATCCACCCTTGCTGTTTGTGTGTTTTGCTTTAACACAAGGCATCATCAGGAACTTGAAGCAGCAACGCGTCGGTTTAGCCGAGAGCTCAACTTAGCAGCAAGACCTGACCTACTTCCTGAGGATACCTCATGTAGAGGCGACATCACATGACAATTTGTTTCTTTTCTAAGAATTTCAGAAGATTTGTGATAATGATCAGTTTTCATATTAAAATGAACATCCGCAAAGTAACGCCTAAATGAATAAATAGGCTATCTCAACGTTAACATTTAATAATAGTCGCATAAATGCGTACCAAACATTTTAAAGCATGGGTTTACCCATGAACGATTGAAACCCAACGAGATGGCAGCGCGCGCCGCGATCGCAACCTAACCGACGAGTCACACTCACCCTGATGACGATTCACCTGTTGAATTGAAACCATTGGGTCTTATACACTAACATTAATGTATACGTGAGTAAACCCCGTGTTTAAAAATGTATAGTACAACAAACAATTGCAATACCAACATTATAAACAAGTTTCTGCTCGCGGCTCCGCCCACAAAATTTCAGATCAATCCGTAAAGTAGTTATAATGTAACGAAGAAACAAAGAAAGAACCTGCTTGGTAAGGCGATGTTTGACTCTCATTAACATACCACGGGAACTGATTGATATAATTAAATGTAGGTTGTGTTATAGCTGGTCTGGAGCAACATATTTGCAAAGGAACTTTTAGTATAATGATATTTGACATCCCATTTCTCAAGTTTTTATTTATCGATATAAAAATATATATATATAATGATATAAAAAATCGGAAGTGATTCCAGGTTAGATTTGGACTCTTTCTCTAGCAAGGATGTACAAGTGATGTTAAGTGTCAAAAAATATAACCATAATCTAAGTTCATTGTAATAAAAAGTATTATACCAGCTGTGACCATTTGGACCAGCCAGTTTTTATTGCATTTAAACCCACACAAACCTTTCTCTTCTTGAATCTGGTCCTAACTCTTTTAGTCTTAGTTATTGGAAACTTTCCTTCTCCTTGCACTTCATACTCCACTATGACAGTTCTTGTTCTTCGTTTGTTCTTTCTTTTCCGAGTGCGGGCAGTTGTTCGCCGAGCAGAGGTAGTAGCACCACTGTTTAGGGCTCTGGAGCTGCGTGATGTGCTCGGAGCATTACTGGAGGTAGTGCTCCGCCCCCCACCACTAGAAGTGGAAGGCTGTTCATCTTCCCGTACAGTGCGAATAGATCTTTGAGAAGATCTCTCATAATTTTCAGTGTAAGAATTATACACAGGGAGGAAGACTGGTGATGACCAAACACCATTGCAATTTGGGCACAACCATTGGTCTTCAGGAATCTGGAATGAATTAAATCACCAAATATAATAACGCAATGTTTTGTAAATATTGGAAAATGAATAGATGGATAATTTCCTAATTATTGTTCACCATAATGATATGAAAATATATAAAGTTGTCAGGGAACTGATTGACTGACAATCAAGGCAATAGCAAAATTTATATTTCTAGGGGAGCACTAAGCAAGTCTATTTCTTAAGTAATTCTTACAAGCTAATAGAAACAAAATCCATCAGAGATTTGTCAGATATAAATGTGATAAAACCCAATTTAAATACACAGGAGTACATGGGTCACTTTATAGCTCTGAGTGACTTTTGCAGACAATGTTTTGTGAACACACTTAGCAATAAAGCAAATCCACTTTCCATCAGCATAAAAAACTGGAGCTCTTTTAGTTTATAAAGGGTTACATTTAACTTTTCCACCTATCTATACCATGTAATATAATTATACCTACTAAGGTTTAAGGGCACAACTATATATAAAAAAAAAATGAGGTGAACATTACCCTAGTCAAAGGTGGTGTGAGACATTGCATATGGAATCCTAGATCACAGCCATCACACAGCAGCATAGACTCCTCACGGTCAGCATGATGGCAAACCTGCACAGGAACTTGATTACATATTCATGTTTACAGAGAAATCATACATTTTTTAATCATTAAATGATTTACAACATGTTACATACCTCACACACAGTAGGGTCTTCCATGATCATTACCTCTAAGGAGGGCCTACGCTCAGCTACTTTCACCTGGTTGGTGCGCAGCACGCGACCACCAGCACATGCTCGTACAACAATTGAGTCAAATGTTATACGATCCACAGGACAAGTATTCATGTTCTTGGACCATTCTGTGATACAATCCAAGCAGAATATGTGCTCACAGTTTTGGGGTGTCCCTACTTCCTGATTCAGGAATTTCATAAGACAAATGGAGCATTTCTCAGAGTTCCCTTCAGAGCTATCTGAACTGAATCCGCACACAGCTTTAGCAGCCTTATTAGCCAATATAGGCGATTTGGAGGCATCAGTGGGAGAGCCGTCAGGAGCTGCGGAGGTTTGAGGCGCGTCAGAGTGGTCTGTCGCCCAGCCCGATGACAAGCTGTCGCAGTCCGAGTCGCGCAGGCCCGGCAGGGCGCGACGGCGACGGATGGCACCAATAGCCCAACTGCCACTGCTACTGTCGCTGCCATCATCGCTTAAAACCTACGACATATACAAACACTGTAAAAACGCACTCCAAAGCACTAGGATACACGACACGATAGCACTATGAGATGATCACCCTGAGACGTTTCTTGCGCGTGGAAGTAGTTGGTCCACTGTCATCCGAGTCCGAGCTCGACCCGGACGACACCACCATCACCTTTTTGATCTTCCGCTTGGGACGCGGCGATGGATCTTCGCCTTCATCGCTCATTTTCACGTACTATTGGCTTCGGAGAGTCCCAAGTGGGCACGACACGAAGCTTTACACGAAGGTGTAAATGACCTTCTCGATTGATTATTACATGTAAGGAAAGATTCGGTACAATCATCCAGTCTACGCATAGAAATGCCGCATTCAAAGGTGGTCAAATACAATTTACTTTGCATACGCGATAGAAATAACTATTTTTTATTATTTTGACAGCAAACCGCTATCAATTGCGAGCGGCCATTTTCCTTTCGCATTTTTTTATTTCATCTATTGACGCACTACATACTTTTGTTATTTAAAAATCGGAACTTTTCCGAAAGCTTGAGGTACATTCTTAGACCATTTTTACCAATTATTTAAATTATTAAATTAATAATTATTTAATTGGTTAAATTGTCTGAGGGTACATTTTGTAACAATTTGAATTTAATTTGATTGCATTTTGTGAACTATTTATTTATTTTTGAATAGGTGACATTTTGTGTTAGTGTGTTGAATTTGTGCAGTAGTTGTAGTTGTAGATAGTCTAAGGATCACTTGATAACCGCGAATAAAACCTTAAAAATGTTGTTTGGGTTGATCCCTTATATGCTCAGTGCTTGACCTATGCTTGACCCGTTTTTGTTCGATAGATGCACAAAAATAACACCAACCATCCCATTCCCATATCGCGTGATATGGTATGGTATAGTATGGCAGTATTGTATACTCCTAAGAGTAAACCAGACCAGACTAGTAGGTTATCGACTCAAAGAGTGATTAGATACTACATCCTCTTTGAGTATAACAAACAGGAATTTGACAATTGACAGCAAGCAAAGCAATCTCTTTTTGATCGCGAGGAAATTATGCTTTGTGAATTTTTTAAAATTATTGTCGAAATTATTTATTGTATGTAGTTATTGTAAATAAAATATGACTGCTGAAAACGAACGAGAAATATATCATAAATTGGAGGCCATGAAAGAGATCAGGTATGAAAGCGTTTATCCTAATAAAACCTAGATGCTTTTACACCTGTAAATTGGATCAATAAACACTTTGAATCTGAAAATAATGAGAAGATAGATGCTCAATGTTTCATGCAGGTGTGCCATAACTCTAAGCTTTATGTGGCACTGCGTTTCTATTGATACAAAATCCAATATCGCTTATAAATATATAGATCTACGATGTATAGACAAAATCCTAATTTTGCTGAAAAACAAAATGCCACAAGAACCACTAAGTAATCTTTAATACCTATCGTTACTTCTAGGAATAAGACCATTACACTCGAACGGATGAAGCGCAGCATTGTAAATGAGGTTCGCAGCGGAGACCAGGAGAGCCGCTGCCTCGCGCAGTACAAGCGGGAGATGGAGCTGCTTCAGCAGGAGAAGATGAGCCATGTTGAGGAGCTCCGTCAGATACATGCAGATATCAATGCTGTGAGTATAAAACTATTATCATTCATAGCAGAGTGTATCAATATTGTGAAGTGGGTGATGGGCACAATGTAGGACAGTGTGAGCCAAATTATTTTATTTCAATTCAGTTCAGTTAAATATGTATCTACCTATGCCTACTCATTCATACCCTATATAGCTATATATTTTTCAAAACCTTACCTTTTTCTGATGTTTTAGCTAGAAAAACTATTGGAGCCCATTACTAGATATAGGTGGTAAATTTAATTCAATAAAACCATCTGTGGTACCAAAACATACTTTACAATTTTAAGGTAAAACACCAAATTGATTCCGGCGTTCATATTTTATTCAATTCAGGTCCCAGTCATCTATAGGAATGCTTTCAAATATCAATGTGTATCTGTTTGTTTGTGTAAAGTTTATGGAAGCATTGTTACAATTGGAACATTTCCAGTTGTTTATTTAGCCTGTCATGTTTACAGCTATACCATTTGGATGGTGTTCCTGCTATAAATAAATATTGAATCACCAACCCAAGTAGAACAGGCTGATTGCAAGGCTAGGAAAACTATTTGCTTATAAAAAAAAATGTACACAACAGCTAAAAATATTACAGAACTGAACAGAAAAGCTAAATTCTCGGAAAACTTGCTATTTAATCTATTGTATTGTACACATCAACTTTTCCTATTGATGTTTTTCGAGGTCGAGAGACTACCTATTTAAAAAAAAATAGGGTGTATTGTAAGGATATAAAATTATAAGTATACCATACCATATCATACCAAACCATTGAAGTGAAACTTTCATATTACAGGGAAAATGTTCATTGACGCCCACTCTACCCAACACAGTTTCAAATAACTAGCCCAAGGTTCTTTTCAAGGCCTTTCTCTTTGTGCGCTGGACGCGATTCCAAACAGGCTGTTTATAAATAATCCTAAAAAAATAAATTAATGAATAAAAAATCTTTGACTTTGACTTCAAAAAGGTTGTAGAACAGAACTTCAAAACCCTCCCATAAAAAGTTTCACTTATGAACATAGGCTGGCTACACTGCAAGCTAAGCTAACAAAGCTATATTTCGCTCAGCGTTGTCTGCGCCTAATGATTTATTCTGGTTTCCTTTTTATGCTGATTGGTTAACGTAATGTTTCAGATGGAAACAGTGATAAAACAAACAGAAGAAAGTATGACAAGGAAACTGTCTAACGCATCCCGTCTTCACGAAGACTATCGTCCACTGAAGGCGGAGGTGGATCTCCTGCGTCGGCAGTGCCTTGGGCTGGAGCGACTGCCCGACTTACATGAGGAGGAAGGCAGCCCCATCACTCCTGAGTATGAACGTTTCTTTATTGTTTACGACACACCAGTCTAACACCAAGTACCTGGTATAGCACTGACTTTAACGGAACCCGAGCAAGAGGTCCTTGCCTGCCTTTTACCGTGTGTGCTAGATACGATTCCAAACAGGCGGTAGATACAAAATGTCAAATCAACGTCAATATACAAAATGCACCTAATAAAATTACAGAACAAACGATATTTGATATCGATTTATATTTGAATGCTAGCTGGTGTAGTAAGGCCCAAAGCACACACGCTAGTTTTAGCATCTGCGATTTTGCCGCTCTTTAGAAGCTAAATGCAGCACCAATCATCGATATTGTCGCAAAATGCTAAAAGTAGCGTGTGTTTTGGGCCTTACTACCACACTTAAATAAAGTCAAATATCGTTGATTCTGTAGAATTTTTACGATAATTTTGAATCGTCAAATCTACCGCCTGTTCGGAATCGCGACTTGCACACAAGGAGAAAGGAATCAAACTCGGGCTGGTGAATTGGCTATGTAAGGTTATTGCCGTAACGTACCGTTGGTGTCTCCAGTCGCTTCCCGTCGCTGCCGACGCCGCCGACGGCTCCGCGCGCGCTGCCCTTCCTGCAGAGCACGCCGCGCAAGCCGCCGCCGCCGCCGCCCGCGTTCAGGTCTGCTCTCGACCAAGATTTCATTACCGTCTCGCTGAGGTTCGATTTTATTTTGTTTATTTTCTTTTATTCCTGAGCTACGACACCGGTGACCCGGTGACCAGTGTTAGGTAGAATTATGACTAAAATCGAAAGGAGCATATTAAAAACGAAAACGAAATCAAGGTATTCCAAAATAAAATTTAAATATCATTCAATGTTTTCAATGTTTACATATATTTTCACCATCGCCAGTTAAAATGAAATCGGCGCACACCTCTAATTGGTACCTAAGCACGCTAGGAGCCTGATCAAAAATGATTCATTAAAATCAAAGATTTGTGAATGAAAGAAGTGGCTTATGTTTTTTGAAATAATAACACACTTTCTCAGGTTCTCGTACCAGGCTGTATCACACACACACACGGCTGTATAACACACACGGCTGTATTACACACACGTCTGTATCACACACACGGTGTCAAAGCTCTTCCCACTCCCTTATTCCTACTGTATATCCTTTAATTTTAGTTGTGCTTTTTATTATGTTTATTTTTTTCGTGCTACATTTGACTTTTTTAAAAGCTGCTGGTAGAGCTTCTAGCTACAAGGAGATATCCGAAAAATAGTCAACAGCTGCTATTGCATTCAACCTGAGTGCGAGCACTGTGCACCGTTGCCCTGGAGGCTCATGACAAACAGTGGACTGTAACGAGCTTTGATGATGATGACAATCATTTATGGTTTTATACCCACATTTATGTATAGATATATTATTAATTTTGGTATTGAATACAAAAGTAATGAAATAATTCACCAGACGTAAATAAAAGTAATGGCTTAATTTTGAAAATTAAAAAGTGTATAGTAGTTCTGGCGACTGTACTATTTGGGGGTATTATCACATTTATTTTACAAAGGCGAAAGTATGAAAAGGCTTTTTATCCCGTGGGATGGAATTGAGATGACAAATATCGCCATAAAAAACTATTTTGCATAGATATTATTCTAAACCAACATATAGGCTACTTTTATTCGGGTTTTAATGTATTTATCAATTTTCTGAGTACAATCTCCAACCCGCCAATCGTGGAGATTTTGGCAAAACGCTTCACATTGTTTTTGAATGAGCTCGTCCATCGTTACTAGGGTAAAGGAACGTATCATCATCATCATCGCTACGAGTAGCTCTACAATAACTTGTACATAGATTGAATGCTTCACATGAATATGTAAATGAGTGTGATGTGATGTGATGTGTTCCTCGCAACGCAGGCAGCAGCCGCCGCCGATGAAGTCGTGTCTCTCCTGCCACCAACAGATCCACCGCAACGCGCCCATCTGCCCGCTCTGCAAGGCCAAGTCCCGCAGCCGGAACCCCAAGAAACCCAAAAAGAAATAGAGCGGACAGCTCCCGCGCCGCTAGTACGCATCTATTAGCGCAGCAAACCACCACTTCTAGATTGATTACCAGGATTCTTTTTTTTTTATTGTGCGATCGGGAAGCGCTTAGCCTTTATCTCATCTGATACCAAGTCATGATCAGGGCGAAGGTGGAAGCGCACTTCACCCGGAATCCTCTATACTGAGGAACTGGCTGTCTTACCTCTAAATGCCGAAACTTAATGATATAGAGCCGTTGTTATGGCAACAGACTTTGGTAAGATGATGGTAGCTAGCCAGGCGGACCTAAACAAATCTTACCACCATTTACCAGTATTATGCATATATAGTAATTGCTTAAACGCGATTTATTTATATCTATCTGTATATGTCTAGCTTTTAGACCCGACTTTATTGGATGGAGGTTTTTTTTTTCAGAATACTGAAAATTATGTGATTAAAATCATCACTAGTTAATAAAAAGCCGAATCCCCCCCCCCCCTGCCGACTCTTATCTATAATTGCGCTTATCTCTATGAGTTCTCATTAAAATATAGTTAAATTTATAGACAGATTTTCGTACCTACCTACATATACTCGTAAACATATGGTTGGGACAACCAGATAATTAAAACGGCATAAGTTACTTGGTCGCATCAGTTCATGCTACTATCTAAGTGCTATCAGAAATCTATTATTTTCGCTTTTCATCGTCTTTGTTTCCGCTGTGTTACGACAGACGACCCTTTTTGTATGTTAATTTTATAGGCACCATCTGGGTTGGCTCCATCGAAGACCTCATCCTGGGCATGGGCAAGTTTCGAGGTCAGAGCTGAAGCTGACCCATAATAAATAAAACAATAATAAAATTAAACCTCTAAAAGTTATCTTTGTTCTGCTTTGCAGCGAAAATATAGGGATTTGAAAACTTCAAAGTAGTTTTCTGAAAAATCACGTTTTTTGACTTGTCGCATATGAGCGATATGATTTCGTAGTAGGTCCTGGGTACCTGAGTATAACAATTAAATGTCTAGTTTTGTGTAAATATTGCGAATGTTCGTTAATTTGAATCTATTATTTATTTTCATTGGTTGCGGACCAGTAAATGTCCACCTGGCTAACGACCGCCCTCCTGCCGAAGTCCGGCGCCAAATGCTTCCCTTCCTTGCTTAAGCTCAGAGCTAGACAAGTCTAGAAGCCGCATACATAGACTCACGCCTGTTTCCCAGAGGGCAGAGACAACGGATTTCAACTTACTACGTGTCAAGAGTTAACCCATTATATATACTTTCAGTAAAGTATGTTGAAAAGGAAGCTGATAAAATATTATTTCCAGCATTCTTCATTTAAGAGCCATATGCTTATATAAAGCCATGTTCAATATATATGTATGTATGTATGTCTACTAGTAAAAATGCAAGGTATCGCCTTCTTGGTATTGGTTGAAAAACAATCGTATGACACACTTGTACGGTTTCGTTGTGAATCACACAAACGCAGGCCTCCGAGCACTAGGTATTATAATTACAATAGCTGAATAGATGAGCAAATTAAATGATACATGCTAGCTTTGTGACTAACATATTTTGCATCTATTCATACAAACAGCTATTTAAACATAATTTAATTGTAATTAGAGGTTGGTTCCTCTGGGTCATGTACGCGCAAATCAGAAAAATATAAATTCGCCACTGCATAGGTGTACACCGTGTCCAACTTGATATTGGGTTTTTACAATATGGAAAATGTCAATATAAAATTTCAAAAATATTGATGTTATTAGTTAAATGTAGCATGTACGCATGCAGCGGTGAATTTCACATTTTTGAATCCACGATTTGTTTTATAACTTAAGTTTTTCTCGTGTACCTGTTGCTGCAGGACAACCAGAAGTACCTATACTTTTTTAAAGGGTGCAAAGAGGTTTCATTTTAATTCATGGTAGGTACCTATGCATTTTAAAGCATGACATGTAACAATTTTTTTTAGAAGTCAATGATATTTTAATAAGCTGATATCCTTAGATAAAAAAACAAACGATTTCGCACCATCCATCCGCCCGAATATGTCTTACCTAAAACTCCACTAAACCGCTCCGGGGCAGCAGTTTTCATTCGGTTACTCGTTTGTCAAGGTCGCTACGTACAGTAGCTTACTTTGCATTTTAATCCCTAATTTCTTGAAAAGCAGTAATTATAATAATTATGTTGATATCTTTTACTAGCATCGCATAGTAAGGCGTGCATATTATTACTCTAGTATACCTCATAACAGCGGGATGATATTCTGAAACTGAAAAAGTTTATTAGGACGTTTGGTTCGCCATTTATTATTTGTATAAATATATGTTACACCATTGCATCTAACATATCTTTGGAATTTATTTGTGTTGCCTAAGCTTGAGTACCTACGTATTAGTTATTTAAAGTAGTATTATATCGATTGTAAATATTAATTAGACCATTTATTTGTACCTATTACTGTCGTAGGTATCTTAATGTATGTAAAGTGTAGTGTTAGGTCTATTGAATTGACTGATTGCAAAATGTGTGAACATATTATGCAATTTAGTCAAAAATCTCTTGTAGGTTTTGTACATAAGTTTAGATGTAAGTGGAATATTCTTGTGGACCGTAATTTTATTCAGTCGTGTTTTAATTCAAGTGTTTAGTGCCAAATATGATCTTTGTAAATATTTCCTTTTTTGTGCCAATAAATGTGTTGTGAACTTAAAACTATTTTTGTTGTTGTGTTTTAATCTTATTAGAGTAGTGATATTCAGAGATGATTTTATTTACACCCACATAACTTCATCTCGTTATTGGAGATTGTTTAAATAATACTTATAAAGTTTCTTGCATTATTATTTTATTTAATTGGCTGACCCGATTTAAATAAAAAAATATATATTTTGTTATGATATATTACATATTGAGATAACTTTGTCAATAGCTGTCATAAGCGTGTGTTTTGGTTATTCTACAGCTTTTGTGTGCCTTATAATTGATTTTGTCTAATTTTAGCTTCAAAATACATCTTCATTCAATAACAACAACATATTGTAAATTCATTGCTTAGATTTTACACATTGGTTGCATATACCTCTAAAGCCTGTTATGGAACCAATATGGAAAATATAAATATTGCATTTCTAAAATACTGCATAATACAACGAGTCCATAATGTCATCCCTTTATGGATATAAAACGTAAAATAGCAGTTTGTAACTTCAATTAACCAAACCCATCTCACAGCCACAAATTGCTATCGACAAAATAATCTCAATATATCAAATCGTTGCGAAGATGACCGACTTTATCAGTCAGCGACCTTCGCGGCAACTCATAGCAAAAACCAGAGGTCCTTAGAGATTTGACAATTTCATGGTAATTAGCTGCTTCTTGTAGTGTCAGGGTGCTTTTTTTTCGGTGTAAAATTTTAAGGAATTTTGAAAATACACACCGAATAACCACTTACTTGTGTACTTGAAAATTAGTATCTACATTGCCCCTAGGATTTCATAGGAAAAAAACTTGACAAGCAACATTTTTTTATTGATTCGTTTAGGAAAATGACTGCCCAAAATAAATTTAATACTAATATTAATCGTTCTGTAACACTATCTACCTACTTCGTTATGGTGTTATTACAGGGAATCTAACTTTTTTATAATGGATTAGGTACCTGTCAGATAATATATGAACCGGCCAAGTGCGAGGTCGAATCCGAACTCACGTTTAAAGGCAAAAAATGCGGGTTTTTTTCATAGACAAGAGCCTAAGTGTGGGGGCCGATACACGCTTGCCCAGTTTTAGTATCTATAATTACACTAAGTACTTTATTTTATTTCATTCGGGAAACATACGGATACAACATAAAAAAAGATAATACATTTAAAATAATTCCTAATCCAACAAAGTTTCTGCTTTTAAGTAATACAAAAGAAAGAAAGTGGACAAAATGCAAAATAATAAACCTAAATATGAAGCCAGAAATAGGTACTAAATTATAAACAACCTACAAGTTAAATTCCCATAACTTATTTAAATCCAATTCTTAAGGACTCTTAATAAATTACGGATGATATATTCTAACTACGCATGGTATATTCTAACTGATTCTGAAATGGCAAGTCACATAAATATGGTTTTAAACCCAAAAACAACGACATTATAAAAGCCGATGATGTTGATACCTATTCTATTCTTGTATGGTTATCGCGACTTCGACGTCGCGTCGCCCTAACGTCGCAATATCCGTGTAGAAAAATAGGATACTAGTTCATTTCATTGACCCGACAACTCTACGACCTCTCATCACGTGCATGATAACCGTATCTTGTACTGTTATGTGTTCTGTGGCGTTATCGACGCGACACGACGGTATTACGCGTCGCGTCAGCGATCGGTGACTAACCGCCAAGCTTCGTGGAAATCTGGAATAGGTAGGTACCTACCTACTATAGCTATCCACCCACATTAGTGTGTTCTTTGTTTACAACAAAGCCGAGTGGTGTCCGGCAGATAATTATTATGATATAAGTAGGTAAATACTCAGCCCAACCAAGAACTATGTCTTGGTACCTGATCAAAATCAAGACCCATACGCCTCAAAGCTCAGTTGGTAGTAGCTCTGCCTTCTGTGCTGGAGGCTGTGGGTTTTTTTTTTATTTGTGTGATGAATACTTATTGATATTTGTTCTTTGTTTGGGTGTTCTATTGTATGATAAGTACTTAGGTAAGTATGTATTTACGATCCAATATTACAAGCATTGCTAAGTTTGGGACTAGATGGAGCTGTGTGAAATTAATGTCCTGTTATATTTGCAACAATGCAGTTATCATAATTTGAAACCAGGTGAAATGAAGGCCAAGCGCTTCCCCGTCGTACAATAAATATAAGTTAATGTATGTACCTATCCTTCTTGTACCTACCTAATAACGATTTTTAGGAGAATAAGCAGCTTGCTTTGTCCTTAAATCGTTACATGCATAGTTAGGTACGTAGGTTTAGGATTTTGTAGGTACCGAATTGACACATTTTCAATCTGCTACATTTCCACATCGATACAAGTCAAAAGGGACACCTTGGGAGTAGGTACGGTGGTCACAGTGTTTTTTTTATAATTTTCCTCTAGGTGCCCACAAGATTCGTAGCTAGCAGAAAATAAACCTACCTTCTGTCAAAAGAATTTTCCGTAGGTAGGTATATGGCATGATAAAAGGAAATACCATGTCATATGTAAGTAGGTCCCTACCTACTTATTCAGAAGAGACAAATATGAGTCTACTACCTCTATCTTTTCTACAGATGCAGGTAAGTCAAATGAAGTACCTATAATATATAGGAATCTTATTTAAGTAATAAAGGCCAAAGGTAGAAGCGCACTCAACAGTCTGAGGAGCGCTTTCTTCAACCAAATATTTATTTGTCTTTTTATTGATGATAGCCAAGTACAAGTCTTTTCTTGTTTTTTAAGTGAGTTGGTGGTCGGTAAGATGTAGCACGCTTGACTAGGAGGTTCACTCTGGATTTAAAGGCTCCAGTATTGTATTGGTGCGGGAAAACAGGCGAGGGCAAGAGTTCCATTCCTTACCAGTATGAATAATACTCGTAATAATGGTAGAGGCGAAACGATGTGTTCGGAACAATGGAACATCTACAAGGTACGTCTAAGGTTTTAACCTGCTGTAGGTACGTCTGCTAGTCTGGTGATGGAAAGGGAAAGGAGGGATTAGGTAGAAGATATCGAGCACACACTTGCCCAAGTGTGTTTATACACAGACAACCTGACATCCCGCCGTCTGTGATCTAGGCTCTCTAGCAGCATGACAATCAATCGAGTCTTAGGGCTTCAAGCTGATACTTGTCTGAGCCATCCCAGAGATGGCAGCAGTACTCCATTCAAGATCGAATTCCTAAGGACATCTACCATAACGTTTCGAGACTCGTAGGACCCATATCGCAAAGCACTGTGCGTCGTAAGAAAAAAAATATTGTTCCATAGGTACCTCATGTCAGTCTCGACACGAATTTCGCTATGTAGTCTTCCTGCGATTGCAACAAGCGTCGTGAGCGTTTTCATTGGAGCCATAACACGAATTTCAGCATTTGGATGCTTTACTGTGACTACAACGTGTTGTGAGCTATTTTTGCTCCTTGAGTGTAACATATTTATTAGAGTGTGTATAATACAGAGTTGACGGCTGATAAGTGACTGCAAGAAAACTAGTGTGCCGGCCCCCGCTTAGTGTGGGATAAAGGCAGTAGAATGATGATGGCCTAATATAATAACCTTTCAGAAAAGTTTTGTGAGGTAGGTAAGGTAAATAGACATTCCTGTTTTTAGTTAATAATAAGATGGATTTCCGCAAAGCAAAGACTTTTTAAAACATAGCAAGTCCATTTATTATATAAAACACATATATGTAATTATCACATGTTTAGGTACCGAATGCTAGCATTACACTAATTATATACTTTCACTTATTTCTACCAACATCGCAGACAAAGGAACTAACTGCGAATAATTTCGTTTATTGATTTAGATAAATACTTGGCATGTACAAATGTAAGAAAATATACAAATTACAATGGAATGTGTGATATTCAATGAAATTAAATGCTTACAAATACATTTTACATGATATTTTTTACATAGATTACCTTAACATTATCATAAGATGAGAATGTGACAGAGAAATAGTAAATAATATAATAATTCGCGCTCTATATTTACCAACAAGAGAGCTTAAATAATATATTAACTAAGTATAGCCAAAAATAGGATAGAGATTAGAAATACACACTTGGATCATCATCCATCTACAAAAACACTAAAGTCTTGTAACTGCATAGCCTACCTACATTTAAAACCCACTCATCTGATACAAAGCGACGTAAACCCAACAAAAAAAATATCAACGTTAATCTGTTAGTTGAAAATGTAGGTAAGTGACAGCTGTCACTATTTCGCTATTTATAATGTACACATGATGCGTTCGGAGTTAGACGAGCGGGTAAGAAGCGGAGGACGCGATCCCGCAGTGGTTGCTTCGGTTTCGCGCCATTTTGATGTAGCCGAGGTCTCCCCACGTGCGTCCCCACGAGTTCTTCACGAGCCAGTAGTCGCCGCCGCTCTCGTCAGTCCCGTAGCCGACCACGAGCACCTGAACAGGTGCACATATCACATATTATGAGGGCCCGATATTACCGACAACACCTTCCAAACACCCATTGATGCAAGACTGTGTACTAAATTACAGGACAGGACAGGACATTTATATCACACAGCGCCATCTAGCACCAAATTGAGCATAGCTTGTAATATGGGAACTAGATTACGGATAGAATACTTAAATACTTTGTAAATGCATACATACTATATGCTACAACACCCAAACATAGAACAAACATCTATACTCATCACACAAATGTTTGGTCAAAGTCAAATATATTTATTCAGTAAGATTTTTTAGGATCACTTTGAAACGTCAAATCTACCGCCTGTTCGGAATCGCGACCAGCACACAAGGAGAAAGGCAAGAACCTCGGGCTAGTTTTTTTTTTTCATAAATGTGTTCATTTCGTGTTTCATTGTTCATTTCATGTTCTGGGTGGGGATCGAACCCACAAACTACAGTGCAGAAGGCAGAGTTACTACCAACTGAGCTATGAGGCTTGCTCTATAGCCGTGGCGGTCGGACCGCTCTAATTGAGCTTGGATGTCGCAAAAGTCTTTATCACCAGCAGTTTCCTTCTGTGTTTTATCTACACCTTTACTGCGATCACCGATGCGCTTGCCAAGCGCGGTGATTATGGCAAAACCTCAAGCCTCCTCCCTCCAAAGTCCAACTGACTTTGGAGGAATGTTTGTGTCAGTATAACATTTGTAAATATTGTAACCAAGGGCAATCACTGGAAATACCAAAAAAAAGTATGACATTTGTTGTTTGTTTAAATCGGAGGCAAACCAGGTATATTGTAAAAGATAAAGGTATCTGTTGTGTCAGTGGGTCGCGCGATCTTAGCGTATTATTAAACAAAGCTTATCACAACTGTCCCTTTAGAGCCATAGATAAAGACGAACATCAGAGCTAAGCTTACACCAAGTAGGTTTGTGTCACATGAACACATTGCAAAAATCCATTGATACAGGAGTGTGTACTAAATATATGAACCTATCTACTAGATTTGTCAAAATAAACGGAAATAGTGTTTGTATGGGAAAAATCTTTTACATATGTTTTTGAATCGGGCATGCCATTTGGAAACAAGCAAATTTGGAAACGTAGTTTGTATTGGAAATGAGCTTTTCGCTCACCGGCGATGTTTCGGGGCTTGTTCTTCAACCCTGTGTAGATAGATTTAGTACACATTACATCAACAGCCTATTAGTGTCCACTGCTGGACAGAGCCTGCTCCTCCGGAGGATCGCAGTAAAGGTGTAGATAATGCACAGAAGGAAGCGCCCTTCCTATAGCGAGGTCCCATACTCGGCTTTTACGACATCCATTGGCCGATATGGAGGGGTATATTCATAAGCCGCGACCGCCACGCCACCGCACGGCAGATAATTAAATAAAACAAGCCTCATAGCTCAGATGGTAGTAACTCTGCCTTCTGCGCTGTAGGCTGTGGGTTCGATTCCCACCCAGAACAAACATTTGTGTGATGAATATAGATGTTTGTTCTGTTTTGGTATTGTATCATATAGTACGTATTGTAAGGGTTCGTGTATATATTTTTATAGCCCTATTTTATACATTTTCGAACGTATTAAAGATTCGGAACGGAACTTCGATAAGACTCCGTATCCGAGCCTGAAAGATCTAGTGATTGGATCGAACGCGACGACCAATCGCGGCATTTGGTGAAACTGTGTTTTCTGCCGTAGGGTTGCGATACAGGGAACCGAGAGAGGTCAGCCATGTTAAGTCGGCTAGAACCCGTATGTGTGATTGTTTTATTTTGTAATTTGTCTCCCGTGTCACTGTGTACATAAACTGTGTTTTTAATGTTCATATGGCCTTATTATTTACCACCGAGCATTATAGTATGTATTTACAAAAGTATTTAAGTATTCTATCCGTAATCTAGTTCCCATATTACATTGCTTAGTTTGGGGCTAGCCCCAAACTAAGCAATCCACTAGACCAGCACCATCTAGATGGTGCTGTGTAAAAAAAAACAATGTCCTGTAATATTTATGAATGATTAGTTTAAATAGAAGTGAATACGTACGCCGTGGTCCAGCTCCGTGGAGGAGCAGTTCTCGTCGTAGTAGACGCCGGTCGAGTAGAACTGGAAGCTCTGCTGGGAGGCGTCGATGGCGACGGAGACGGGTCCCACGGTGGCCACGGCGGCCATCAGCTTCTCCTCGTCGCCCTCCGACACGTCCGTGAACCCGGTGTCTTCGGCGCCGGTGTTCTGAGGGTTGAACCTGGAGGCATCCGTTACCGTTAACTCATTCTTTGATAGCTTAGTATAGTAATTAAGTGGTGTCTTTATTTTTATTTTGTAACTTGATAATTTTGTCTTATATAGGTACCTCTATAATTATTTGTCATTGTTATTTATTAACGTCTACATCACCACAAGACTGTTTACTTTTATATCATAACTTCATATAACTATTTGTAGAAACTTATAACTAGCCCTAACTTAACTAGTATTTATTTCTATAGTTTTATTAGCTGTTAGTTTTCCAAAAATTCTAAAATTAAATTAAATTACTTGATGATTACACATCACAACCACCTCATTCACACTGCAACACATTATCACAGAGTGAGAGTAAAATCGCTTTACTATGACAATGGTATCATCGCAGAATGGCCACTAGAATACTGAGAGGCACCTTTAGTCTATATATACATTGTAATATGGTATAGTGATGCGATTAGTTTAGTAGAATCTGAGCTCTAGTCTTATTTCCTGGTGTGTCCACCTCTTTGGCTATATAATCATCTCCACCCAAAGGTTGTCTGGAAGCAATCGCTTCTAAGCGATAAGACCAATATGATTTTTTTTTTTTATTATTATTTAAGTAATCCAGTTTTATTTTTAAGGTGTGCAATAATATATTTTCGTTCAATCATTCATCCAATTCGCTCATTACGATATCGGGGGAGCATTCAAAAATGACGCCCACCTAATACATAGGTGTATTAAAAAAGAGATGTCTCTCGGGAAGGCTAGCTCTATAGTATATCCGGTTTTCAAGGTGACGATCCGGATTAGTAGGTCGATTGCGGAAACGGTGATACCGTAACATCTGGTTCTGGCTCTGGTTCGTTTCTTGTTACGAATCGAGCTCGAGACCTACATACACTACCTGTTATGGAAAAAGAGTGGATCTCTCATTTGATGTGTGAGAATTTCCCTCGACTCTTTGGGTGCTACTGCAACACACGGTGTGTTCTTCATAGACAGCTGGGCTCAGCATCCAACTAGTCTTGTGTGTGTTATACCATTTGTATAATGGTATTTTGTGTTATACTCGTTTATATTTGTGTTTTGAGGAATTGTTTTTCTATTTTTTTTAAAACGCTCGGCCTTCATCTCACCTGGTTACAAGTTAAGATAAGGCCGAAGGTGGAGGCGCACTTCACCCGGAATCCTCAACAAACTGAGGAACTGGCTATCTTACCTCTGAATGCCGGAACACAACAATTTGAGAATTGTTGTTATGGCGACAGTACTAAGAAGTACTAAGAAAGTATTAGGTAAAGTATCCCGCGAATCATAAAATTGAAGAATGTTGAGATGAGGTTTTAACTAGTAGCTACAGTATAGGATGTCTAAAAAAGGTGCTTTTATTTCTGAAAGTATCGGAAACGCGCGACTGGTGCTCTGATATGAACAAGCCTCATAGCTCAGTTGGTAGTAACCCTGCCTTTCGCGATGTAGGTCCGATTCCCACCCAGGACAAACATTTTTTTGATTAATATAGATGTTTGTTGTGTTTGGGTGTTGTATTGTACGATAAGTATGTACTTAGAAAAAAAAAGTATTTAAGTAATCTATCCGTTCTAGTTCCCATATTACATATTAGTTTGGGGCTAGATGGCGCTGTGTGAAATGAACGTCCTGAGGCCTTAGTATGAGATTCTGACAGCTAACTGAATTCATCGTTACATTGAAAGTAACTACAGTTGCTTTACTATTCCGCTAACCAAATGTATGGAGATAAGCGATCAGTTAGCTGCCAGAAAGTCTTCCTGCGGCCTCTGCACAGGTCGCAGCTCGCAGCACAGTACGAACCTGCACTTGTCGTCGATGCCCTCGTACGGGTACGTGTTCTCCTTGTCGATCCCGCCGTTGTCCTTGATGTACTTGAAGGCGTTGTCCATGAGACCTCCGTTGCAGCCGTTGTTGCCGTACGACGAGGAGCAGTCGATGAGGTTCTGCTCCGACAGGGAGACGAGGACGCCGGTCCGCCGGAAGTGTTGCCCCTCCAGGGCTCCGGTCTGCGGACAATCATCGTTCACCACTCTTTGACAAAGAACAAGCTTTCTTAGCTTATTTTGGTGACGAGGGCTCAACATTTTTATGTATTTTGTACATCAGTAATAAATGAATTTTAATTTAATTCATTATTTGACGATCCTTCTATAATACGTACATTTTATTACAATTCAGTTACAAGCCTTCATCTCACCTTATTTTCAAGTTCGTAATCGCCGACTTTGTAACAAGAAGAGGCATCGAATAGCTTGTAGCAGCTTAGGTACAGATACAAATCACCGCGCAGATCCGACTTTCGTTTTCATTTCTATTATACACCGTGTGCCGATACTTGCAATGGTTTTAGATTAGTTATCTTATAAATATTTGTTTTATATCGCTTTACCAAATGTAACGTTTTTCTATTAAAAACCGGCAGCTGCGATATTTAAAATGTGGAATGACAATTATTTGTGTGATGAATATGTTTGTTGTGTGCCCAGACACAAGTCGAATGTGTTATGTGATACCAAAAAAGCAGTATGATATTTCTGATTTATGATGAAAGTATTTTTTTATTTACTGTACTACGGGCAAGCGCTTGGCCTTCATCTCTCCTGGTAACAAGTTAAGATAAGGCCATTGGTGGAAGCGCACTTCACCCGGAATCGTCAACCAACTGGCTATCTTACCTCTAATTGCCGGAACACAACAATTTTTTAAAATTGTTGTTATGGCGACAGACAGGTAAGATGGTGGTGGCTAGCAAAAGGACTTAAAGCCCTACCACCAACTAAACAAAGCTAAATATTGTACGTCCCCTGGGGATCGAACCCGGGACCTCTGGGTCGGACACCGGTGGTCGAACCACTACACCATGGAGGCGGTTACATTGTTGTTTTCCGGCAATTAAAGATGAGATAGCCAGTTCCTCAGTTTGTTGAGGACTCCGAGTGAGGTATGCATCAACCTTCGTCCTTATCATAACTTGAAAATCAGGTCAAGCCCCTCCCCTTCTTACAATTAAAAAAAAACATATATCTCATCCAGTTGGTACATACCACCCGTCCACCAGTTGGACATTTGAATCGCAAAACGATTGTTATCTAAATATTATCATAGAATAGAGAATTGTTATGTAATGTTAATATATCGCAACCGGTAACATTGAAATAAAAAGTCTGATTGAGTGAAAATATTATGTTATCATTTGGCACAGCTGTATGTAATACTAATGCCAGTAATTGTATCCCATACACGAGCGCATACATTCAGGCTCATGACTCACCTGTGAATAATGACTTAACCCGATGAGTAGGTATGAGAATGAACACAGAACAGACGCGGTTGACTTGGTAGCTCAAATAATTTGTATATGAAAGGTCAAGTAAGGACTTTATGATCTTTCTTCAATAGTTTACCATAATTTATTTCAGTAGGCACTCAGATCAAAAACTTATCTGAGCGTAGGTACTAGGTAGTACTAAGACTTACACAATAAAAACCATGCTACAGGTAGTTTTTTTTTTAACAACACAGTTAACCTATTTATTTATTTAGCTTCAATGGATAATCTGCTTCCCTTTAATATAGTTCGTTTAAATTTATATATTCTTTGAATAAATACTTATTTCATAATTCATATTCTGTCTACAAATGTCTGTGGTTTACTTATTTGCAACAGAGAAACTCTGAAAAACAAATAATAATTATCCGCCACTGTTATTGTTGACTCATTTGTTTTGAATACTAATTAACAAATACTAACCATAAGTACGTAGTAAGTAGTAATAACAATAATGGACAAGTAGGTACTAATTGAATGGTATTTTTTATATTAGGTCAGTTAAGCTATTTTAATAGCAGATAATTTAAACTTATGGCGGAGTAGAGTACGTCAGTAGGTGTATATTTTTTTGCACCCGGAAGCGCCTTGCTTTTTAATTCACTTTGTTACCTGACAAAATACTATTTGAAGCTAACCAAAACCTCATTCGCTGACCGTTGTAAAAGGAATAATTAAGTTAATACCTATTGAAAATAGGTAGGTAGCGGAGATACGATCCCGGATGACGTAGTTGGAGTTCTTTGCACTAATGAGCGGTAGGTAACCATCATAATTTTTCCTCATCCAATGTCGACTGAGGATATAAAAACAAAGCATGTACCTTGCCTACCTACACGGTCACAAAGTTGGAATCGGAGGCGATTTGAGAAGCACTTCGATTGGTTGGTGAGATTGGACGACCGCGAGATGACGCAACTCGTGCATGTTTTTGCGAGCCTTTGTTTATAACAAACATCATGATAACAGTAATCATTTTGATTGAAGTAAATACTTCGATATACGACATAATACGTAAGTAAGTATAGGTAGTTACTAACACACACCGTAGGTATAGGTACTCTGAATTCTGATATCCGTGACACCGATAAGAAGACGGTTGGACGAGATTGGTACCTACGAGGTGAAAGTTCAGTCACGTGGAATATGTAGCTACCTACCTACAATCAAGTAGAACGCGGAAATATAAGTCTTATACCTACAGAAAGCTGAGAACAGCCAGCTTTAAAAGGAATGATATACTTCAAATTGGTCTCATTAACAGTATTTTATCTGATCCTCTATCGCAGGAGGCGGAGATCTTGTGTAAATTGGCCATTACTAGTTTAAGTTAATTTAAGAAGATTAGTTTATTAGACCGTAGTTTTTTATTACCGCACAGCTGTTTTCAGTTTATTTTCATAATGTTTGTTAGCTTAGTAATAAGATTTTATGGGACGACGTGGTCACTAAGCGACAAAGTCCTTTTTCTTAATAAAAAAAAAAACCTACGCAATATGGAAAGATAATAACAAGTATTGTACTTTAGTACTGTACCTACCTATTGAATTTGATTGTAATAAACACAGTTGAATTAGGCAGCTACCTACTCGTTATAGGCAATTAGGCACCTCCTACCCAAATACCTAGGGACAAATATAACGTAAAAAATGGAGGCATTGAAACTTTTTTCTTTGTATTGCCCGTATCCTACCTAGTACCTATCATAAACTAAATTTTCAATATTCGTGTACTCTGAACATAATTTAATTATAACAATTTACTGCTAGCTATTTATTGTCTATATACGAAAGTTCCTTTCCAACAAGTTAGGTAGCTAGATATAGCCAGGTCAAGTACTCACAGAGCTGAATGACCAACAAGATCCGCATTTTCCCTGGTCCTTGATCTCAGTGACGGCTCCCTTCTTGCGCCAGTCCACTTGGTCGGGCAGAGTCACGTGGGCCGGGGCGATGAAGGTCGAGCCTCGAATCGCGTTGCCCTTGCTGCTGTACAAGCCTTTGTTGTGTCTACGAATACATACAAAACTGATCGTTATCAATAATACCTGAATATAGCTAGGTAGTAAGTACCTACCCACATAAATATAACACGAGAAATTCAATAAGTAAAGTAACTTTCGGAGCATACGTTGACCTAGTCAATAAATTGACTAGGTCAACGTTATTAGGTAATTATTCTCTAAATAACAAATCAGACACAAAGCAGGTCAAGTAAGTATATCATTGTTTACCTATGCCTAGGTAGTACGTAAGTAGCTACTAGGGTAATTTATTCATGAATCTAAGCCGACATTGACGCGTCCTCGTAGAATGCGCAATATGCCGAGGTTATCAACGTACTACCTGCGAGGCTTATCAGAAGAAAACAATGTACCTACGTACCTAGCTAATAACAAAAGAACATTGTCGCAAACAAAAAAAGCATCATGTTATTAGGGTTTAATGTAAAACATTTTATCTTGAACCTCCAATCTCACCTTACCCTACAATAACAAATCACAAAGTTTTACAGCACCGCGTGATAAAGAAATATAATATCACAGCTACATAATATTGTACCTGCATTATGTGCATAGGTACCCATATCTTATACATAAAGTAGGTTATGTTACTCTACATACCTACCTTTAATACGCCCCCTTTTCCGTGAGCATCAGTGAGGTCAAAATGTAAGTAGATATCAATCCATTACCTACCTAAACCTATCAACATTGAACCAGCATAACATAATGTTCAATCAAGGAATATAATTGAATAAGCGTATTGAATCACGCCATGTGCTAGTTTAATAGCTTAGCTAGGTATATACATTATATAAATTAAACAATGCTTATTTAGCTTTGTTTAAAATGTATTAAATAGGTAACTAAATTATTGTGATTTTTATATTACTACCTAGGTTCCCATTCCTTTCCGTTAAGTGTAGCATATGGAAATATACCTACAAGGCACATTGTTAACTTATGTTTTTGAAAACCAAATAAGATCCAAACAAATTATTAATTTTCAAACACATTTATAATGAGTTGGTTAATAAAAACACATTAACCTTATCTACCTACTTAATCTGACCAAAATGTTGATTCATAATTTTGTTGATACTTGTTAACTATCAACATTGCTTATTTTGGGGGTAAATGGTGCCTCCTGAAATGTATGTCCTGTAATATTCATTATGATTGTTGTTTATTAGTAGTATAGTAGATATGTTTTTTTGTAAATAACCTACCCCAGTGATAGTATTATAAATTTTAATAATCTTCATAGTATGATGACCAAAACACAGCAATGCTGCTTGGCGGCCGAAATAGGTACAGTGGTAACACTTCCCCAGATGAGCCCTTTCAAGGAACAGTAGAGTTGAAAGTTTTATAACCAATGTGACCATGTAGAAATAAAAAAAAGAGTATTTACTTGGATGTTTTGTTGAAGCCATTCATGGTGTGCACAAACTCATGATGCAGCATGTCTCCATACTTGTTCTGCTTCAGATCATATGAGACCAGCCCTTTTTGGAAGCGCTGGTTGTGCTTTGCAATTGTGTGCTTGTTTTCAGCGTAAATCTTCATGCGGAACCTGTCTTCTATTTCACTATCATAGGTCTTTTTGTGTTCCATCTAGAAGAAAAAGACATGATAAACCCATAAAAAAGTAGGTAAGTACCTGATTTACTTATCTTACATACGTTGGTATATTTAGTTGCAAGGTATAGCTGACATATTTCAATTCTTTCTAATCTTCCTACAACTTTAAATTATGAAAAATGTGTGTACTTTGTTAATTGTTTAACATTATAAAACTAGTTTGAAATGATCATTATCACAGCTGGGTAGGTACTTACTAAAGTAATCCTTTCATTTTATAACCTACCCACCTTTACCATACTTAAGTAGTTAATTTACTAACCTTAAATGTGTTCCATTCTTCTCTTAGGAGGTTCATGAAATCTACCGCTGAGACAGCAGCAACAACGCATAGAAGAACTGCTAAGACCTTCATTTTTCAGGCTTCCTGCTTAAAAACACACAGCTCAATTGTAAAACCAATGGATGGGCACAATTTACGCCACTAAACAAGATTCTGCAAATTAATAGGTAAACAATATAATTATTTATAATATAAAATATATATAATATTGTAAATAAACAAGAAGCAAGTTACCCTACCCCCTTCCTTCAACCTACTTACTACTTTTTTGGTAGTAGGTACTTACGGTAGGTAGATAAAATATTAGCAAAATAAAAAACTTACTGGTAAGATTATGTAGAAACCTAGATTAGTGTTACGAGTTCGATATCATAATATTAGTTTAAACGTAGGTATGCTGTACTCATTATTTTATTGAGAGAAAATTACCCACGCGACGAGACGACGCGTGATGTGACGCACAAAGGAAAATAGTAAACATACGAATTCTTGATATGTAAAGACCATGGTAGGTACATACACAAGATTACCTTGTATTATTATATGGTAAAGAAAAGACTAATGATGTCGTGTGATGTGGTGGTATAGCCCAACTCACTAACTTCATCGAAATAAATCTATACGTAGTTTTAACTTGCTACTACATAATGAACTCACCAATTAACACATACAGGTATAAATTTAAATAATTTTAATTAATCACAGTCCACGTCTGCTTTACTGCGCCACTCAATTGTTTTTGACAAGTTTTATTTAATGAATGAATTGAAGTAGTAAAAGTACTAGGTCTCAAAACTCAACTCAGTCACAGTTTGATGTTTTTGATTTAATTCAATCAACTTCAATTTCAAATATAGATAGAGTAACATAACATGCGTCGAGATGAGCTGTTTTGAAGACATAATATGCGAAACATTCAACATCATCACTTCAATCATTCAAATGTTCATTTATTATTTCATTCATTCATTTGAACATAATAAACGTAAACAAATTCAGCTTCATTGGTTTGTAAGCGTTATTCTGAAGTCGGCAGTAGTCGGTCAGTAGGTGCAAAAACGCATAATTACAGTAAGTTAATGTAATGATGATGATTGTTGAAGTAAGAATGGAACACATAGATATACAAGATCGAATAGGCGGAATTTCAGCAAAGTCGCGTTGACAAAATTTGTCGGCTCGGGGCCGGTATATATATAGGTATATAGTCAAAGACACCTAGACCATGAGGTATATGACCACGTCATTATTGAATGTACCTACTTTGTTGTACTTTGTGACTCATGACTTGAACACACAAAATACGAAAAAAAAAACTGTATTCATCTCAGTCTGCCTGCGACATGGCTAGTGTATCCCGTTTCTAACAGCCTCTGTGGCGTGTGCATTACTCCAGCAGGAAAGTATCTTCTAGAACGAATTAAGTTCAACACATACTTAGAGCGATATATGCTGTATTAGTGCGCCAAGTATGAAATTAGTGCATGATACCGTTTTGGAATAAAACGCGAAAAACGTTTCCTGCTGGAGCAACGTTCTTCCAGCAGGAAGATTCTAAACGAATGACCGTTGCCATAAGTGAGTATTTGTTCATAAAAGTGCGCGAAAAATGGAATTTGTGGGCCTGAAGGTTTTTGAGATATTTCATTTCCTGCTGGGGGAACGTTTTGCAGAATCGTTTTTCTCGGAAACCATTAGATGTGCACCCGTAAGATATACACACATGAGTAGCTCTTCATTTGTGCGTATTTGTGACATATTAATATTATCAAAAATATTTACCGTTTTTAAGTAATCTAGCTTTTTATTTAAACCCTAAAAAGTGTCTAGCTCTTAAATGGGCAAACATATAAGTTCATTGTAAACGGTATTCGGTTCTTGTTGTTATTCTATGCAACCATATAAAACATCAGGCATGCACATACAAGCGTTTTTGAATAATATAGCTTAGATCAAAACTTTTAATGTCATAAGTTTGACGTCAAAATGCAAGAAACCTTTTCATCCCACGATTGTGAGTTTATACCTTAGAATTAGAGTGGTAATTGAAAATTATATCCTGAAAATTTCAGCTTTACACATCTCGTATTAAGGTTATTCGACCAAATTCGAATGACCCCAAAAAAGCGATGAATTCATACATTAATATATATACTATAATATATTACTTATAATATATTAATTTTAATTAACATATATATATATATACTATTTATATATTAATAAACATAGGTATGTTTATTAATAAATAAATAAACATACCTCGTCCTATTATCTGGTTAACTGACTTTTTACCTGACTCAAAAAAAGGGGGAGGTTCTCAATTAGTTTTTTTTTCATGTTGATGCCTCAGAACTCTGTAATTTCTCAACCGATTATAAAAAAATATTTTTTTATTTGAACGGATATGATTCCAGATTGGTCCTATAGCAATTTTATCAAAGTCGGTCCAATAGTTTGGCTTTAAAATCAAAAGACATAGTGCACCTCTACAATGCACTATAGTACGAACCGATTCTTAAATTTGCTTAAGTCATCTGTATTTATATTCGTTCCCATCATTGCGTAGATATTTCCCAGAATCCCGTATTATTGCAGCCTTACACTACTTTTAAATAGGGTGTAGTAGACGTCGTGGTGTCGTAGGTTTTACAACGAAAAAATTAAAAATAAGTTTGTTTGAAAATGGAATGGAAAAAAAATGGAGCCAACTTCACCACTATAAAATGCCATCCAATAAACATGTTGTTTTTTTGCTTGGCAATTCAGCACCAACTTCAAATTCAAACGAAAAAAAAAACAACTCCTAAATGAGTATCGCACGTCATACTGAGTGGAGTGAAACAAAAAACAATTCTCGTCAATCTTGTATGTAGTGCATGTCACTGTCATTATTCTAAATCTAAATAAATCAATCAAAGTCAAAAACGCGTGTTTCGTCTCCGTGCGTACTGACTATCTCTGCACCTGTGTGGATGTGTGAATGATTAATTATTGCTGTGAAATATTGGCTTTGGTTGGTTATGGTTGCTGTTATATCATTATTACCATTAAGAAACCCGAAAAAACGATTCGACGAATCGTAATCGACGAAATCAACAATTTAACAAACGAATTATCGTTACAATGAAACAAAACGAAAAAGGGTCTAAAAACCAGGGAAGGCGAAAAAAAGTACAACTGTACAAACCTAGAAAAAAGAAAAGTGTGGAAGAAGATGCTGCCATACAATATTTACAGGCACAATACGAGAAGGTAGGTATACATTTGGGGATGGAAAATATTGTTTCCTAGATTTTGTTATTTTTTTCTATGCTAAATTTTTTTTTTCAGATTGTGCCTAATGACATCAAAACTTTCAAAGATTTCCCACTATCACAGAAGACTCTAAAAGGATTAAAAGACAACAACTACAATAATCCAACAGAAATTCAAATACAATCCATCGGCTGTGCCTTACAGGGTAAAGACATTCTGGGAGCTGCCCAAACTGGGTCAGGTAAAACGTTAGCATTTTTGGTTCCCATTTTGGAAAATCTATTTTGCAAAAAATGGACCAGGCTAGATGGCGTTGGAGCCCTTGTTATTTCTCCCACTCGGGAACTGGCTTACCAGATATACGAGACCTTACGCAAAGTTGGTAGCCTTCATGATTTTTCAGCTGGACTCATTATCGGTGGTCAGAATCTTAAGTTTGAACGAAAGAGAATGGATCAAATGAACATTTTGATAAGCACACCAGGTAGATTGCTCCAGCACATGGATGAGAACCCTTTGTTTGACTGCAGCCAGCTCCAAATGTTAGTGCTGGATGAGGCTGATAGATGTTTGGATATGGGTTTTGAGGCAACCATGAATGCAATCATTGAGAATCTTCCACAAGAAAGACAAACTCTTTTGTTTTCAGCCACTCAAACTACATCAGTAAAAGATTTGGCTAGACTCAGCTTGAAATTCCCAACTTATATAGCACCTCATGAACAGGCTGCTACTGTGACTCCTGAATCTCTCCAGCAAAGTTATATTGTTTGTGAGATAGATGAAAAGGTTGGTATCCTGTGGTCATTCATAAAAAATCATTTAAAACAAAAAGTTTTGGTATTTATGGCTACTTGTAAACAAGTCAAATATACATATGAATTGTTCTGTAAATTGAGGCCAGGAGTGAGTTTATTAGCTCTCTATGGGACCCTGCACCAGGAGAAAAGGGAAAAGATTTACAATGAGTTTTGTAGAAAGTCAAATGTGGTATTGTTTGCCACAGACTTGGCATCTAGAGGTCTGGATTTCCCAAAAGTAAACTGGGTTATACAAATGGACTGTCCTGAGGATGTGGAAACTTACATTCACAGAGCTGGTAGAACTGCTCGAGGAGTTTTTGGTAAAGGAGAAGGGTTGTTGATGCTGCTGCCCAGTGAAGAAAAAATTGTAGAAGATCTGCACAAAACAAAGATTCCTATCAATAAAATTTCTGTTGATCCTTCAAAGGTGCAGGCTCCTCAAAGAAAAATAGAAAGCTTACTGTCTGACAACACAGATTTAAAACAGTCTGCCCAAAGAGCTTTTGTCAGTTATGTCAAATCTGTATATCTAATGAAGAACAAAGCTATATTCAATGTGCAAGAATTAGACACAGATTCATTTGCCCGGTCACTAGGTTTGATTATCCCTCCAAGAATAAAATTCATGTATAAGTTCCAAAATAAAAACATACAGAAGAAAGACAGTAGTAATATATCTGATAATGATGATAACTTTGTTGACAAGCTCAAAGCAAATAATGATGATAACAGCACAGATGACAGTGCATCAGAAGCTGGCCAAGAAGAGCTAAAAGGAGTTGCAGCAAATGTATGTAAAAAGCAAAAAGGCAAAAAACTTGAAACATTTGATTTCCACAAAGACGATGACAGTGAAGATGATTTCCTTCAAGTAAAGAAAGGTGAAATTAATAAAATAGATGATGTAACCCCAGAAGAACAAAATACCATGTCTAAAAAGAAAGCAAAACCTCTGACTAAAGCTGCAGTAGCCAAAAAAATATTAAAGAAAAAGATTCAAGTGAATACTAAAGTGAAATTTACTGAGGAAGGGGAAGCTATAGGTGATGAGAAGAAGGATGTTCAATCCGAATTAGCAAAACAGTTCATCAATGAAGATGTAGGTGGTATTGATATTGAAAGAGCTAAGGAAGTTTTACAAGAAGAAGACAAGTTTGACAAAATTCGATTTAGAGAAAAAGTTAAAGCAAAACACAAAGAACAGAAACGCAAGCTCAAAAACAAAAAAAAAGAAGATGAGCAAGAAAATGATGACTTTGGTTCACAATCTGAGTCAGATGGACCGGACTTATCATGGTTACCCGATCCTGATAAAATATATAATGAAACTGGCAGTGATATTGAAGATTTTGTTCAACCCAGCATTGAGGTTGCTTCTGCATATACCGAAGAAGGCGATGATAGTAATGAATCAATAGGGGATGAGAAATACCATCGGTAAGATTTAATTAATTCTAATGGTGAATTACAAATATTGTAACTAGTTCCTTAAATTGTTATTTTCCTTATAGGCCCTGCAAAAGAAAACTTGTGGAGAACAAAAGAATCCCACAGGAAAGCATAGCACCACGCAAAATGAAGAAGGTTCAAGACATCTCTGCTTCACTGTCGGTTCAAGAGGCTGAAGCCCTTGCTATGCAGCTATTGGGAAAGCGATAATATTCAGTTTTCTCTGTGTTTTAAAACACAGAGGCAAACTATTTCTTGAAAACTATTAAAAATTTAATTATATAAATGTGAATTTTACTTACAAATTTATACAGTGGCTCCACACATTAAGCAAGCCTTCACAAATCCTGACCTAAGGATGATAAGGAAGTTAATTATAAGTTTTTGTTATCAGGAGGTTGGTATAAGCTTGCCTTGGTTTAGTATAGAGGTGCACCTCAACTGTATTATTTTGGCAGAACAATCAGCTATCAAAGTCTGATTTATTAAGTTATTTCAACTCACAACTACCTACACTGTACCACTGCCAACTTGAAATAAATTCTATAGGTAGGTATATATATATATATCTATAGGTACCTATCGATTCCGAAGACGCCGTGCGGTGCGGACTTGTCAAGTCAAATCCTAAATTTAGCATCATATTTAGGAAATTAAACAATTTAGAAGCTTCTTGACACACCTTTCTAAATTAAGTCACTAAAACAGTTACCAGTTACAGCGCGAACAAGTCGCATGTGTTGATTTCGAGACTCAAAATGGCTTGAGTACGTATAATCGAGATATCAAAAAGCTGGCCCATAGCCATTGGCTCAGTTAAAATAAAAGAAACAAACGATCAACATTGGTGAAAGAATGTTAATTGCTGCGCAAGCGTATAGCAAGCATGAAGATTATGAATTTTTTGTCGGGAAAAACCCATCACTGAAAAAAACAATATTTATAGGTACCTACTTAGGTAGGTAGTTACCAGGTCATCACATCACATTATCATATAGTCCCTATACGTGTTATGTATGTTGGACAGAACCTCCTCCAAAAACTGTAGTGTTTGGCCATAATCACCACACTTGGCAAGCAAATTGGTAATTGCAGTAAAGGTGTTAGATAATACTGTTACGAACTGGGGTTCGTAAGAATTAAAAGCAACCGGTTATTACTCAAAATCAGACACGTTTATTCAGCACCAAACGAATAACTCTCAAACACAGTACAACACTAGGTAAGTACCTAGTGTTGTACTGTGTTTGAGAGTTATTCGTTTGGTGTATAACTAAGTAGTTATACTACCGAATCACTGAACACTGTTATCGCACTCAAATATCACTTGATGTTATTTCGCTGTATAGTAATCGAATACTGACCTACTTCCGAATCGCGCGTCAATTTATATCCAACTTTATCGAAAGTTCTAGCAAGCGCGGGAATGGTCGTGCTGCTAACTGTTGCGTAATCTGGCACGGCGGTCATAAATCATCCTTTTGTGTTAATAATAAACAAGTTGCTATTGTCTTTTTTTCTCGGAAGTATGCGAAGGCTCGCGAATATTCGAGACGTTTCTGACTGGCGTAACAATATAATAATGGAAGCTGCTGCCTTTTTCTTCTGGTGGGAACGAAATACGCGGATTGAGTTGGAGGATACCACAAAAAAAACTTAACCTAGGTATTTATTAATTACTTTACAACAGCACCAGTTGTTCCACTCCTTGTGAGATCCGTTGGCTGAGAGCATTCAAAGTCTGACCAACCTCTATCAATTTTCTTCTCGAATATTATTTTGCCTGGTTTGATCGATTTCGGGCGGTTTAGCAATTTCTCTAGGAGAATTCAAAAAATCCCATGGCTCGGAGACCCATGGTATGGCATTGCTGACGCAGCAAAATAGTACCTAGCACAAAGTCATGATAGGTACCTACCTACCTATCATGACTTTGTGTGCTACACTTAAAATTCGTAGTCAGCAAGAGCTTGCAAGCTTACCTAAACAAGAGATGTATTTTACACTAGCTGTACCAGTGCCGTTTCACTTGCACATAAAATAGGACGCCGTAAAAACATATTTACCATGTAAACTTGGAACTCTACTGCCTACCCCACAGAAAAACGAAAAGAGATTTTTCATCCCACCATCTCGGAAAGAGTATTTTTACTATTCGATATCTGAGTGCAAAAGCCGTTTTTATCCGCTAGAGGTTAAAGTAAAATTGAATTTAGAACATCGTGTGCACTAAGTTTGTGAATTCAAAACATCAATAAACCTATTTACTTCTACCTCCATGGAGCCGAATTCATCATACAACCTTTTCTAATTTGTTAAAAACTCGAAATCGGAACCTTCTTGATGTATTACTTGTAAAGGCATCGTAGGAGCCATTACACTGAAAGAGCCTCAGTCAGATCCTTGGACTGGCCCTTCTACATCAAAAATAAGCCATTACTAAACACCTAACCATCGCCCTCTCATGCCAACATTTACGCCAAGGGAATCCGATGAATCGGTACAACTAGTATGACAGATAGTTTACCGGAAAACAGTACACAAGTGACTAACACCAATATTACAGTACCAAACAAAAATATTACACTCAATTTAAATAACTGTAGCAACGTTACTTTCAAATTTTCTTAATTATACCTTAGTATTATTTTGTTATTATTCTTTAAATAATTATTTATTCTGTAATACTTACCTGTCATAATGTAGTAGTTAATACCTAAACTGAAATAAAAGTAAGTACGTACCTATCTTGTGATTGTAAACGTTTTTTTTTGCATTTAGTCATTTCCTCGCTGAGGTTGAATGAAAAGTTACGTGTTGCACTCGAGTGCAAAGATTTTTCACCTCGTGCTCTTTTGATTCCCTCGCTAACGCTCAGGATTCTAATTTTGAATCACTCGCTGCGCTCGTGATTCAATTTTAGAAACCTTCGCTTGCTCGGTCATCAAAATTGAACACGCGGTTAAAAAGCAACTTTGCACTCTTGTATAACAATTAACTATTACATCACTGACATTAAATATTACTTACCTATCTAATGCAAAGTTCCTATTTTAGTACGACAGCAGCGCGGTAAAGACTTTATGTAAATTCCCGCCCGTGGATGTCATTAGATTTGACTAAGGGATTTTATAAAATGGGCGAGCAGCAGCTTCCATCCCTCTAAGAACCAACCTGACACCAATAACGTAATCACCAACTCACCTGTCAAGCGTGGTGATAATAGCCATTACTCTTTAGTCCTGAACATATATATACTGACATCATCAACTTGCCTGTCAACCGTGGTTAAGGCAAATCCCCCAGTCACACTCGTTGAGACTTTAGAGTTGACATATAAGTGGCAGCATGCATACACTCAAATAGGTAGTTTATCTGAGTAGGTTCACTCCATCATCGTAGACCTTATCTGTGTCTGTGCAAATATAGAGGTCAAGAGCATGGTACAAAAAAAAACTGCCTCCCACGGTTGTCATAGACATACCAACACTACAATTACTGACTCGTTTGCTACGATTTGCCCATGTTCTGTAATGATACTTTTTGAGTGATGATGATGATGATGATGTTGTTTCAAATTTCCTAAAACGATGCCAGAATATCAGGTTTCATATAATTTATAGACTTCTATTAAAATAAGTACGTATACGCGCAATGGCAACGGCCTACACGTTCACATGCAAGGAATCAAAAGTATAAGATTCCAACAACGTAACTTTAGGGCACCCTATTGCCCAGGAAATAGGTGTACCCGTGCAGTATCACTTGCACATAAAATAATTTTTTCATGTTCGATATATTATACCTTTTACGATTTTGTATGCAAAATCGTAAAAGGTATAAGGTACTAAGAATGTATTATTTGTATATATGCATTCTTAGTTAAAATTTAAAGCTCCAAGGAGTATTTAACTCATCACTCGTAGTACTTCTTAGAGTAAACACAGAAGATGTTAAAAGTTTGTTTACATTACACGCGTCTCGCCGAAAACGTCTATTTGACCACGCAAATCTCCGAAAGTACTTAACCGATTTAAATGAAGTTTTCAATGGTAGATTGTGTTATATTTGAGTTAATATTATTCGTGTAATTTATCAAAATCCAATCTAAATATATATAACTCAAAGGTGACTGACTGACTGATATAGTGATCTATCAACGCACAGCCCAAACTACTGGACAGATCGGGCTGAAATTTGGCATTCACGTAGATGTTATGATGTAGGCATCCGCTAAGAAAGGATTTTGATTAATCCTACCCGCAAGGGGATAAAATAGGGGGTGAAAGTTTGTTTGAAACTTTGTCAATTTTAAACCGATCGGGCTGAGACTTTACATGCATAAAGCTACTATGACGTAGGCATCCCCTAAGAAAGGATTTCGAGATTTTGAATTTGTTTTGTTTCGGTTTAGCAGGTTTGGTTATAGACTCTGCTTTGTATTTGGCATTTGTTTTGTTTTCGTTTGGTTTATGTATAGGTTTTGTTGGTTAGACTTTTTTAAGATGGCTAAAGAAACGAAAGTAAAGCCGCAAAAAACCACCTAATTAATAATAATACTTCTTAACGCGAGCGAAGCTGCGAGCAAAAGCTAGTCATTAATAAATAAGATATGCATGAATTAAACCAAAATGAATAAAAGTCAACACAACTTTTATGTATATATTTTTTCGAAAAAATCGACCCTGCCCTGAACCATACATAATGAATTATCGAAAACCACATCCAAATCGAATAAGCCGTTCCGAAAATACGCGTGCACAAACAAACAGACAAAAAATTTAAAAACTGTATTTTTATGCTCAATTGCTTGTTTTAAGTAGGTAGCATTTTTTTTAATATTAAATGTACAGACACAGCTTTTCTACGATTTTATTTATAGTATAGATATAGATAAAGGCCAAACACATTATACTATAGTATTGGCGGTGGCGTACAGTGGTTAACTCTAGGTCGAGTTTTTGTAGGTAAATAGTTAACACGTTCGGGGGCGGTAAGTACCTCGGGAGCTCTTGATGGCGTTCAGACACCAACAATTTTCATACATTGCTCACAGGCGTTCTGCCACCTAGCATCAGAGTATTGCTGTGCTACGTGACACAATGGCACCTAATGGCGTATAATTTACCTAGGTATTATACCTATTGAAATAAAAACATATTTTTTGTTTATTTGACACATTTATTCCATAAAAAAACACAGTTCCAGTTATAGTTCCATTCTTCATAGTGCAGTAGAGAAATCGGACGCCCTTCAACGTTCTGTCCTTAAATAACCATCACAATTTGGACGCACACAGGCGTACTGTCGTAATGCTTTTTTTTTTGAACGCCTGCTGACGTCACTGTCCACGAACGTGTAGACATTGACCTCAGTGAAACTGTAAGTGTTCTGTAAGAACAGTAGACCTCGCAAACCCTTATAACCATGCAACAACCGATGCTTTCCTCTTTCACTTTTCCTTTTGGACTTTTGAGCAGAAGGAGGTACTTTTAAGCTTTAGTGATTACTTGTGTTCCCCTGGTCCTAGGAGGTCAAATCTGGTGTCTTTTTACGAGTTCGTCTCGCAAAGGCGGAGAGGACTGCGTAATCTGATTGGTAGGTACGTATTGGATACGTAGGTACTTATAAATTTTCCGAAATAAATAAAAAAATTAAATCCTACAGCAAACTTCTCCCCTTCTCTCCCTCCACTCCCTCCTTTTTTTTCACAACATCTTGTGTTGAATTAAATCCTTAGTGTGTTTATCAAATTTGATTGAAATCCGAAAGCTACAGCAAACTTCCCCCCGACCAAAAATCGCGATCAATTAAAAAAAAAAAACCAAGGAACATGTGTGCCAATTTTCATCAAAATCGGTTGAACTGACAGCGGACAAAAGCATTTTTGGATAATCTCGAAACTGAGACGCTTCGCTCACTCGGTCAATTATTATATTTTTTAAAGAAAAAAACAGAACAAATAGAAGAACGCCTAAAGTAATTAATGGACACCCCCTTATCTCCTTTTAATTCTAGCAGATGGATGGAGGGAGGAGGCTCAGAATCGCTTTTTGTTGTATTTATAGGGGGAGGCTTATGTTCATTAGTGGATGAGTATCTACAGGTTGAAATTATGATGATGATAAATCCTATCTAATTCTAATCTTTATCCTGGCAGACCTATGTATCACTGAGAGTACAACACTACACAGTGAGCTAGACCCACTGTTGACTAGGCCGGTTTCAAATTCAAAAAGTTTTAACTTGTTGAACAAATAGCTATGCGTGCGTGTACCCTACACATAGATTTAGTATACGGCAATGCAAAAGAGAAAGAGAATAGTGTTAACCATAACTATCTCAAGTAAGATGAGTCAATTCACCGGAACAAATCCCTCTTATTTTTAAAAAATCTAGGGTTTTATGTTAAAATAGACTTGAGTTATTATGGTAACATGAACAGTACCTACCTACCAGGATTTAACGCATCTAAAAAAAATAACCCACAGAATTATACATTTCACATGTTATTACTATTGAAATGTTCAGCTATCTAAATGAAATATTTTAGAACTGCAATAAAAGTTACGTACATACATACGGATTGGAAAAATTATAGTATTTCATTAATACTCTGTATGTATTTGTATTCAATTTAAAAATTATATCAAATACGTGAATACGTGAAGCGCTTCCCCGTTGTACAATAAATAAAAAAAAAACCCATAATATTAACCTCACTTTTGACAAATAGAAAATAGCAAGATTTTCGATGACACTTATCGATATTTTGCTAACTGACAAAGGTTCCATACAGCCTACAACTTCAATAAATTCTTAAATTTTTATTTTCACAGAAAAAGTACAAAATTCTTCTAAGGAAAACTTGCGACATTTTTATAATAAATAAGTTCTGGAGGAAAATATAAATCCAACATGTTTTGTTTAGTATGGATGCTATTGGTATCTTCTGTGATCTTTCCAAGGCATTCGACTGCCTAAATTACGAAACATTGATTTCCTAACTGAAATGTTACGCAATGAATACCAAATCCTGAAATCTTTTAATGTCCAGCCTAAAAGAGAGAATATATACATTGTTGCGAAAAATACAAAATGATTTCATTTAGTGTTTTATTTCCAACTTAAATATAATCACTTTAGGAGGGTACCTACATCTGTGTCAAATCAAATATTATCGATAAACGAAGTATCAGGTAGTGCATGGCGCAGCACTATTTGCCTCACACATTGACTGTGCGACCTGAATTGCACTTTATTGTCGTTGCAAGAGTAGCTGCTTGTAAAAAAGTATTTTTTTTTATACCTACTTGTTATTTAAGTTACTTCACTAATATGCCAACTATGATTAAATCATTCGTCTATTCCTGGTGCCACCCATCACCACTGGTGGCAATACAGTTTTTTTATTGATTACCATTCATTTTTTTATTTTTCTTTTAGCCACCACTGGGCTAAAAGAAAAAAAAAAGAATACTTAAAAATACTTAATCTTAAAACATTTATTCTTATCGTCGATATAGTCACAAATTTAGTACCTAGTAGGCACCTAGGCACTGTTAATTAAATTATTCTTTGTATACAATTAGAATTTACGAGCAGAGAGTTTGGTGGCGCTTTGAGGAAGCTTATTATAGAATCTCACACAGTTTCCTATGAATCAATTATTTACTTTTCCTAAGCGATACCTAGGTATATCAAATTTATTTTTATTTCTAGGTATGAACGATGTATACATCACTTCTTTTACTAAGCTCATCAATGTTTCTGTAAGCGTACATTAGAATTTCATGAATGTATTGGGAGTAGACGGTAAGACCACCAATCTCTTTTAAACGTTCCCTGAGAGAGTCACGAGTTTTCATTTTATAAATTTCCCGCACAGCTCACTTCTGCAGAATAAAAATGCTTTCAATATCAGCTGCTATATGATAATGGGGAAGTCCCCATAAAAATATGCCATAAGACATAATACAGAAAGTGACATAGGTAAACTAACCTCACCGTAGCTTCATCAATAAGAGGCCTTATTGTACGTACAGCGTATGCAGCCGAGCTTAATCTGCTAGCTAATGATTTATCAGATATTTTTCATTTTCTGATTCCTCCATTGCAACTTTGCATCAATATTTAAGCCTACGAATATCAACAAAATCTCACTCACACATATTTTTAGCGAGGCGAGTAGCACAGATGTCATTAAAATAGCATAATCCCTATTAACATAGACTGTATAATATAGGTATTTTTTTTTTATATTACTAGTAAAGTAGTTCGCCCCGAACTGAGATCTCGTGATGTCTGGTTTGTGTTAGGTATTTAACCACGGACATTATTTCTCCTAATCGTTGAATTGAACCTCAGTTAAAACCGAATAACCTAAAACCTAGTTGAAGAATCTAATTCACAAACGATAAATGTGTGCATTGTGGTGGACAGTAATGTGCTGTTGATGTGGGATATTCGCAGCCAAACCACTTGCATGACATCCTAAAAGTAATTCTTGGATTATACTGACACCCTAGTTTGGCAACCCTATTGAGTGAATCACAAAAAAAAGAGCAGTTTTAATGAGATTTCAAATACCCTCTCACATATTCTTACAAGACCTGATGATAATCCTGATGAAATCTGCAGTGTCAATCTCAACTCCCATTACATCTAATGATATTTCAAGTTTTCACACATTTTCAAGACTTATGCACCCCTTTTGGCAACCCTTTATGTAGGTGGTTTCAGCAAATAAAAACAACTAAGTAGGTAAGTCTTAATGCGTATAATCATTAAAATGTTTTAGGGTCATTTTTGAACGTCAAAAGAAGGGAGAATGGCAAGAACCTCGGGCTTGTAAAGGTTTTGATGATCCTTTCAAAAATTAGGTATACTAACAGTTATAGTTACAACATTCTATGTTAAATATATTGTTAGATCATAATTGCTAGCTAACATTGGGCCACGCGTTCTTATCGACGTTTCAGTCACTTATTTTGCAGTGGGCACATTGAAATCTCTCATTTTAGTTACTTTTTTTGTAAAAACTAGGTAATTACCGTGGCGAGATACCTAACATAAACCAGACATCACGAGATCTCGGGACGAACTACTAGTTGTTTAGCGCCGTCTATCTTCGACCCACTTGAGACATAGCCGTCAGGCTTCATCTCGTTTGTTTCTGAATTTCCATCCTTTGGCTTACCATAGCAGACAGACAGTAGATAAACTAGACAGTATTTTTATTATAATCTGCCAAAAAAGAAAGAAAAAGGATCGTTGCACATCACGATTTATTTGCAAAATACAAAAGAATTTTGTATGGATTTAGATTAACTGGACTAGCTATACCAAGTAATTTGAATTATGTTTTGGAGTGGAAATTTTATGGTTGTGAGGGAGCTAAATTTTCTTCTCAAAGAAGAGGTGCGTATAAGTTCAAATATTCATGGTTATACGGGGGCTGACTTTGTGGATTTCGCTATTTCTTGATGTATGTATAATAATTTTGCTTGTTTAGGATCTACTAGTGTTACGGAGGTAGGAATGTAATTACTTTTTATGTATTGAATACCTAGGTACATTGAATGTTGCTTGATGATTTCAGAATGTAACTTTGGCCTTAGTACTGGAGTCTGATGACATTCTTCAGGAGTGCAAGGCGGATAATAAAACACTCATACAATAGTAAGTCTCATTGCATGTTAGATACCCTAAACATGAATCCTTTGGGGCTTAAAGAACAGGGAATTTCAATAAGTTTGTTACCTAGTTTTGTTATTTACAAAACAAAGGTTTTGATCTAAAACTAACACAAAACGAATAAATAAATTACTTACGTCTTCAAAACATTTATATTGGTACCTGTTGAACGGCATATACACAACCAAAAGAAAATATTTAGGTACTTATAAATTATTCTCACTTTATTTTGTTACGTATATTTTAAGATATCAGTTGATTTACTTATGCACCACCTTCAGAGGTTGTTCTAGCCTGTAAATACTTATAAATTGACTCAGGTACCTACATAACAGCTATTTTTAGCCTTATTTTTAGCATAATACCTACCTACTGTTAAACCCAACAACACAGTTACCAAAGTAACTTTATAAGAGTAAATATTTATTATATTATTTGTTTTGTTTTAGTTTGATCTACATATTATTGTTTTGTTTCATGCTCATGCCATGTAATTCTTCTTGTAATTTGTAATGTAAGAAATGGACCATTTTAGTCTGAAATAAAGAATTTATGATTATTTGGGTGATAAACTGGAATTGTGGGTATATAAGGAGGGGATATATTTTTTATATTCATTCAGATATCAACCTAGCTTGAGCAGTTTATAAATAAAGGATGTACATCAATATTGAATAATAAACTACCTAAAAATTAACATATTTTTCACTAACAATGCCCAATGCCCAAAACAATGTCTGAACCGAATGTAACTTCAAATTTGGACTCACCTCTGACTACCCTCTAGTAGGTAATCCTCATAAGATCCACACTCTGAGTAGTGATCAGAGATGAATCCTCTGAGTCTGTGTGTTTGCTTGTTTTGTATTTTTATAGGTACCTTTGATATGAGCAATCAAAACTTGTATGTAAGTTTTATTGCTTTATTCTTTTATGTGGTTTCCTAGATGACTGATAGATGAGGCTTACTAATTATTAAACTAGCTTGCCAAATGAAAAAACCGTTGACTATTGGCCATTGTACATCGTGATCAGGTTAGAACAATAGAAATTCTACATCAGAAATGTAACATTTTCTTTAAAATAAGCCCATACCTTTAGTCTACTGTCTGACATTACCTCCCAGAATTTGAAAAATAAACCTGTCTATAAAAAACATAGTATGTAAGCGGTAATAAGCTGGGTAAGCTAGGCATTAATTACCTATTATAGTTAGCATTTCTTGTGTTTAATAATTAATGCACTAATTTCAATTATATTTGTAGCCTTACACGTCCTGACATCCTCGAGGAACTAATAACCCTCATAACTGAAGAACCTCCAAAGAATGTGGAGCTGTCTGTGCAATACCGTCATGCCAGCATTGCCTGTGAAGTCCTTACCAGCCACCTGTCCACACTGAGTGACCGGTTGACCCTCGATATAGCTCAGATGAACAGGCTTTGTAACTTCATCAATAAGGATCCACCGCTCAACCCACTGTTGGCCTCATACTTTAGCAAAACTGTTGAAATGCTGCTTGAACGGAGTCCAAAGCAGGTATACTTTTTACATCTTAATTTTAGGTTTTAGGGAAATACAAAAGTGGAATTCAATTTCAAAATTACGTTCTTGAATTACGTTCTTAGATAAAAAAACAGAAGGATTTTGCAAGATCCACCGAATGTATCTTCTCGTCTCCAAAACGCATCGGTTCAGCAGTTTTAATTCAGTTACTTGTTGTCTGTAATGGTTGTGTCGAACAGTAGCTTACTTTGCATTTAAGCCAATTAACTTCTTTTCTAAATTCTAACTACGACAATATCATTGTGATAGTGAAGCGATTGGCATAGTAGAATTGGGGCCCAGTAGTTTAGACTATATCAGTTAGTTTAACCTGTTTTGAGACTAGTGCCTATGGTAGGTTTGAAATAAGTCACCACTCTGCTGATAGCTTGACAACATAATATTACTACTTGTACAAAGTTATAAGGGTGGGAGAGTGATGATCTTAATTATATTTATGTCCAGGATTGGTACCTATACCACATAGTGTGTCTTCGAGTGCTGGACTTCTTCAAGTCTCGACGAGACTTCCTGCCGAACCTATTACGGCACATGTCTACCTCTGCTATTACGGACACATTCAAGTACTTGATTCGACTTGATGATCTCTTCAATAAACCTATAATGGAGGTAAAAGTATTTTTGTTCATATCGTGAACATACTAGTAGAATAGAAAATTAATAGTAAATAACATTCCTTTCATATAAGTACATACTCACTTGTATGGTATTTCTTATACTATAACCAACAAAATATTTTTTGTTAATATTTTGTTATATTCTCTATGCCCAATACACATTCTATTTACCACTAGGTTTTATCTGCAGCATGGCCTATGTAGTACCTGGAGGGCTACATTTTGATGGTGAAAGTGTGTTTGATACCAACAATCAAACCAAGTTACTTAATTTATAATTGGTGCCATACCTACCTAATACAAAAGCCTAGTCTCGCTAGTGTAGTCACTAGCGAGACTAGGCTAGACTATATACCTACCATATCACTCACTAGTGTGAGTGATATGGTAGGTAGTGAAGTGAGCCAGAATTCATTATTTTACTACCTTTTTGTCACATCAAGTGTATCTATTTACGATACAAATATCGATTCAATTAAATTTTTTATCGTCACATCTATCATCACTAAAGTGATTTATTTTGCGTCAGTATTTTAATTAGTGATAACCAAACGTTTAAGCACCAGCTCACTTGAAAATACAAGTAAAGACGTGGTCTTAGATGGAACACGCTTGTCTTGAGACCTATTCAGTCTGCACTTGAAGACTCCCAAGATTATACTGGTTCGGAAAAGCAGACGAAGGCAAGGAGTTCCATTCCTTACCAGTATTAATGGTAGAAGTAGAGGAACATTTACATAGTATGTGTTGTAGTTAAAAAAACATTTGTATATCTATTCAATTAATCTAGTGTTTTAATAGGCGAAAACGTATAAGTACGTATTTACGTAAGAAGCGTCGCTGGTTTCGGTTTTCCCACGACACGTCTCGAGATTTGTGATCGCTTTTGCTTTGCAGTGGCTCGAAGAACATCAGTTCATCGACAGCCTGATCCAGATAATCTGCGGGTCGTACGTCCCCGCGCACTTCCCCACCGCCGCCGCCGCCGCCGCCGCCGCCGCCGAGACGGAGAAAGGGCAGCGCGAGTCCAGCGAGAAGGAACAGCCTCGACCTCAGGACACGGGCGAGGGTAGCAACAACGCCCAAACTATACTAGTCGACGATATCGAGACAGTTTGGAAGCAGCACGGTGGTAAGTGCATCTATGTTCACTATTTCCATATTAAACAGTCACGTGGGTTTTCGATTATAAATGTGTAAGAGTTAGATAAGCTTAGAGGTCAAGAGTCCATGTTGACCTCTAAGCTTGTCTAGCTCTAGGCCAGAGCTTGGATGAGGTCTACGATGGAGCTCGCTCGCCCAGAAGGCATTAGTTCTCCTCGCACCGGAACGCGACAAACCCACATGCAACATTACATCATCTCAGCCCACATACGTCCACTGCTTGAACATAGCCCTCCCAATGGAGCCACAAATAGCGAGTCTGAGCCGCCTCCATCCATCGACTACAACAGCCACAATGTCGTCGGACCATCGAGTGGGGGGTCTTCCCACACTCCGTTTCGCGTTTAATCGTGGTCGCCATTCGAGAACCTTTGCTCCCCAATGGCTATCGGTTCTGCGAGCTATTGAGGCGTTGCCGCCAGTGATTCCGTTGCCCGGGACAGAGAGTTGTGGAATAGAGACATAAATACGATAAAATTGTCTGTATAGTGTCAACAGAATACTGTCTTGTGCTTTTGTCGCGTGATTTCGCGCTGAATCTTTAGCCTAGAAACGTAGTTGCGGGATACTTATTGTCCCCTACTTTTTCACCCGAGTGTCTTGTCGTGGCGATATCAGTTGACAGGCGTGGAGGTATTTAGCAGAGAGCGACGTAGCGGGTATGAACCCCTAACAAATACAAGACATTTCGACGTTACCATAATTACGTACTATTTGACATTTTCCTCTTTACATATATTTTCTTTTTATATACTACTAGGATACGGGACAAGCAAGTAGCCCACAATAGGTCACATTCACAAAGAACATAGCCTACACGGCACTGCATTGCGCCCGTCAACTTGAGGCATGAAAGTGTTAAGCCTCGCATGCCCGAATATGATCGAAGGTTTGCTGTAAGAAAACCGTACAAGGGTTAAGTTTGCCTATGTACCTAATTGAACTGTTTTACTTGTTTCATTGTTGTGTACATTAAATAATGAAAGAATTGTCAGACGAGCTGCGATATTGTACCTAATGTTCCTCTTTAAAATGGTCAGATTGTATAGTTAGCGTTTGAATGTTTCACTTGAAACTATCTCTCAGCTCAGCAAGAAGCATCACAAAACAGTGCAGAATCGCCACCAGAGAACCAGAGTCCGCCGGCAGAGTTGACAGCGGAGGAGACGCGGATGCGAGCTGATAGGATATCGGCCGTAGCGGCGTCCAACGCCGCGGCCCTGCTCTGCGATATCGTCGTGACTGGTTGCGCGGGGGAGGGGTGCTCCACTAGGTGAGCATGACAAGGAAAATCGGATGGGGGCCTCTTTGTAACCGTCTCCAAAAAAGGATGTTCTCAATTCGTCGGTTTTTTTTTAATATGTATGTTCCTCGATTACTCAAATACGCCTGGACCGATTTGGAAGATTATTTTTTTGTTTGCAATGGACTTCACAGCTTGTCCCAACATCACCAGGTCAGGAGCTGATGATGGGATCCTGGAGAAATCGAGGGAACTCTTCATATAGGCACACTGGAAGCGATTTGGGTATTTTTAGAGTGTTTTACCTCAAAAGTAAGGAAAAACCGGACCCCTATCATCAGGTCAGGATCTGATGATGAGACCATGGAGAAAAGGGAACTCTTCCAATATTATAGGCACACTTGAAGCGATTTGAGTATTTTTAGGAAATCGAACCCTTATAAGATCACGCATCTGTCAGTCTAATTAATTGGAAAATCTGTCATCTAAATAATTGAAAAAAATACGTCATCCAGGTAAACGAAATTGTATCATATTCTTCATTAAAGTCGGTTTTCTTTTATGTTTTTAAAACGTAATTATCAACATCACTTTTTGTCGGATCCCATTTAGATTTTAACGCTATCCTCAAACCATTTCTGAAAATCGACAGTGGAAGTCTCGAATATTAATGTCAAAATGATTCGATTTCGTAGCTAAGGCTAGCGTTTCCGGAATCTCCCTCAGATGAATCCGAATTCGAACCGATATTTTTTATTATAATTCATTTATTTCAGATCATGTTATAAGACTTCCGTATACGGTATACCGATTCTCAAACATACGTGAGAATCGGTATACCGCTCAATGTAGATTTACCGCCATCTAGAGTGTATTCACAAAATTATGTGAGACTATGCTAATACTAGAAAATTCAAATGACTAGCGAGATAAAGTTTTAGCTGTGTGTCTTTGTGAATGGTTGTATTGAGATGGTTTCAATGTGTGGTCAGGTCTAGAACGGCGTGGCAGCTGGCAGGCGCGCTGGCGGGCTGCGCGTGCGTGCGCTCCGTGTTGTGTCACGTGTTCACGTGCGCACCGCGACACCGCGCGCAGGCGCTGCACCACGCCGCCACGCTCCTGCAGACTCTGTTACACGCGCACACGTGAGTTCCATACACGCCTCCCCTCTCCCGGGTTTATTTTTTCACGATTTCAGAATTTTTGAACTGCCTCGTGTGGTCTAGTGGTCTGCCCACCGGTGTCAAATCCAGAGGTCTCGGGTTCGATCCCCAGGGGAGAACAATATTGGTTGGTGGAAGGACTTTGTTTAAGTCCGCCTGGCTAGCTACCACCATCTTACCTAATTATGCCATAACAACAAATCTTAAAATGTTGTGTTCCGGGATTTAGAGGTAAGACAGGTAGTTCCTCAGTTTATTATAGATTCCGGGCGAAGTGCGCTTCCACCTTCGGCCTTATCATACCATGAAAAATCAGGTGAGATGAAGGCCAAGCAAATCCCCGTAGTACGCTAAAAAAAATGGATATTCTAAAGTATCAGAAACCTGCTAGTTTTTTTTTTACCTATTTCCTATTTATCTCATATAAGAATAATAAAAAAAAGATGCTAAGAGAACCACCTAGCGCGGTATTGAAAAATAAATCTGTCTAACGCCATAGAAACTGTGAGCCTCCTTTCGGTCAGCGATAGACGGCCGGCTGTATCCCTAGAACCATAATAGGTGGACAGTTGTAATTTTGCCTTAATGTGTATTTTTACGGCTGCTAAGCTATCAAATAATAAAATTAACGCGTTTTTCCCTTGAAATGTGGGGTCGAAACCCTCGGTGTGCGCACTTGACCCGATTTTATGGTAAATAAAGAACTTTTTTTAAACGACTGGCAACCTTACAAAATGATCATCTCAAAAAATATTTTTCCTAGGTTCTGATTGGCCCTTCCGGGGTTAGTAAGAAACACAATTGAGTCAACTTGTCTTTAATAATTGTGCCATTTGATGGAATGGCACCAACATGTGGTTCATGTTGGTGCCATTCCATTAAATGGCACACTTGAAAAACATCTTTTACTAAAAAAAAAAAAAGTACCCTAAAAAAGTTACTTTATCTAAATATTTACACGTAGATTATGCTTAGGTTATGGGGATTATTAAAGATAAATGAACAATGTTTTGTGTAGGAGCGAGAATGAGGAGGAGCGATGCAGCGTGGAGCTCGCGGTGGCTCCGCACCTGCCGCTGCTGCACCAGGCGTTGTTGCACGATCCACAGCACTACGCACAGGTACAGTAACGTGTACAGAGCATCCCTGCCTCGTTGGAATGAGGAGGAGCGATGCAGCGTGGAGCTCGCGGTGGCTTTAAGCATTAACCAACAACAACTGAACCTTATTATAATTTCAGGAAGAGGAAGGTGTAAGCAACGCCGGAGACAGCGCGCCGGGCAGCCAGCGCGTGGGGGCAGCGCGAGTCAGCACGGCCGCCTTGATAGCGCAGCTGGCACTCTCCGAGGTAGAGGAGGTCGCCACTACCATACTCACATTAGGTACTAACTATATAGCTATATACTATAATAGTAGTTTATGCAACTGTCATATAAGGAGGGGTATTAAAACACAAGAGTCTGTTTATCGCATGAGGCGAAGACGAATGCGATAATAGGTTGACTCGAGTGTTTTAATACCTAAGTTATGTGCAGTTTCATACACTACTTTATCTTCACTCATAGGAAAAATTTAAATTAAACAAAGGTAGGTTACAGATAAGTAGTAATTTTCAATCTATAAATTCTTGGTACATTTTGTCGTACAATTTTTTTTATTTTTCTGGCAGGAGACTTTCAGTTAACGCCAATGCCGCGTCCAGAATATCTGGCGGAGTGAAAATCTCGCCGTCACTACTCTCTTCTCCAATCATATTTTAATCACTTACAGGATTTTAGTAAACTTTTTTGGAATCCCGAATACAAAAACACGATCGGCAAAAAAATGTATGGGAAGCGTGGGAAATTAAGTTCAAACTACGCATGCGTGAGCCATTTCTTTCACAGTTCGAACTACGCATGCGTGCGCTTTTTTTTTCATATTCAGCCTAAAACCATAGACTACTTTAATGAAATAATAAACTATTTTTATAATAAAGTTCATGGTATTTGTACTTATTATACATATAAATGGTTTTTGTGTTTGACAGGCACGCCAGGAATCCTGGTCGAGTTGATGTTTCAGTTTCCGGAAAACAACTTCCTGCACGGACAGGTGGTGGCGTTCTGCAGGAATGCGCTCTCCAACCGACTGTACCGCACGCAGTACGCGAGACACGTCAGTATATATACACACACACACGCACACACACACACACACACAAACACACACACGCGCACACACACAAACACACACACGAACCATACATTGACCTATCCATCCATCCATCCATACCAATGTAATACATTCGAAAGTGTCTCGGTATGTCTGTTATGTTGCCACGGATAGACTCGGGCTGAATGGATCTTAATTCAATTTGGCAAGGAGATAGATTGTTTCCTGGGGAAGGATATGTTTAAGCCGGTTTGACTTTACTTTTAAAATAAAATACACAGATCAACCATCGGCTTTTTGTGAATCTTAAATAAGGCCGGTGTATCTATTATTTAAATTAGCTGTAAATTAATAGATTCACGACCCTTTCACTGATCACTACTCAAAGCATACTACCAGGGCCCCGATTCTACTAAACCAATAGTTTCACTACGACAATGGATGGTACTGTCGCAGAATTGCCACTATTTCTGAAAGGCACCTTAGTACTCTAGTGGCCATTCTGCGATGATACCATTATCGAAGTAAAGCGATTGGTTCAATAGAATCGAGCTCCTGTACAAAACCAGGCAAAGCTATATTATCAAGACTGACTAATTGGTTTTCTTTCAGTTATTTGTGGAGTGTGATCTGCTGACAAGGCTAATGAATGCCTTTGAAGAAAACGAACATAAACTGTGAGTTATTTTTTCACTAGTTTTTTGGTTCCAAAGCAATTGGGGCTTCGCAATCCTTGCGATGGAGCGGATATTTATTTATCGTTGTACGTCACCGTCTGATTATTGCAGCCGCATTTATGCAATTATACCGTTTATAAAATGTTACTGATCTCCTCTCAGCTTGTCGTGATATTAAAGTAGCTTTTCGATATACGCGTCCCGTCAAAGAGCCACGTCAAACGCGTATTGCGGCGGCTCGCAAAGTCTCAAACGAAGGCAGCTGAACGTGAGTATTGTAACTTCCCAGGAACAACTCGCCCCGGTCCGGGTACATGGGTCACGTGATCCTACTCCTCGGCTGCATCAACTCTGTGGTGGAGGACGTGACGGAGCAGCTGCGCCTGTCGCCCGCGCTCACGGAGAGGTGGGCCGCCTTCCGGGACCAGAGACTGTGTCCCGTGCTGCTGATGCACGATACCCCGCTGGTGAGGACAGGGTCACTTCTACTCCCGCTTACCCTTGAACACGATTCCGATCGATCGGTATTTAATTTGTGTCATTTCTTACTCTTGAACACTCTTGAATGCGAACCTAGCGCCAAATTGATTGCATTTTGTGTGGATATTGAATGAACTAATAGCGATTGGAATTGAATTGTCCAATCCATCTATGACTAAACAACAGGGGGGCATCCATGCCGCCATTAATAATAAAATTTTGTGATAACAACGATTTTTATGCTGGATTTGTTTGAAAATATGTTTAGATTGATGTTTTATACTATTTGTAATCACTGTCTACTGATACAAGGCCCAAATTTAGAAGTGTATTAATACAATAATAATCCAATATTATTGCAATTCCGAGGCAATTAGTCAATATTGTTAGAGTATTAGATTGCGATTGATGTTGAATTGGAATTTTTATTGGGTTCGAGGGAAAGCTTGCTGGGCTGGCAGACCAGCGCACGGACTCGATCACGTGACCTGACATTCTCAGTACAGCTTCCAGCTCTAAGGGTTACTGCTTTTTGGGGAGAAATAATTTTGGGAAATTCTCAGGATGACAATTTTTTTTAGTTATAATAACACCATTTTTTTTCAGGGTGGAACATATCCTTCAGAAAACGTTTACGAAGTAGAAGAGGTAAGTTTGAAGTATTACTTGGCTTAAATTATTTTGATTGTAATTATGTACAGTGAAATGTAATTATGCCAATTACATTTCAGTCGGACAATATTTCGGACACTATGGCGGCTAATTATGACGTAAGTTTTCTTATAAATACGATGGGTCTGCTCTTTATCGAGGCTTACCCGATCTCAATCAAATGTGGATGAATATTAGCTGTGCTTCTGAAATTTATACTATGGAACCTTGACAGAAAATAATTTAGTAATATTTATTTATTTATATAGTTATTTTATTTTTTATGTTAGTAAATTGATATGTGAATTAAATAATATAAAGTTATATTCCTGTACAGGTCTAAACAACTCCATTATTGACAATATATTGTGAAGGTTAATGATATAAAACTGAGTACATGCGTAAAGTAACATTTAATTTCAGTTTAGCGACATGGCAGCTACAACGAACATGGACGAATTAGGCGATGATCTGACCTCAGACCATGAAGTGAGTATTCTATCACGGCCGCGTATACAAAGTACAGTCTGTTCGGACAGAGAGTCAAATAGTCAAATAGTCATTTATTTCCTCTTTAAACATATTACATGCACTTAGATACGTCAAAAACAAAACAAAATTGGTAGGCTAGGCACAGTATACATAAAAATAAATATAACAAAGACAAAGAATAAAAACAATTAATAGGTACCTTTAGTACCGCACTTAAATTATAAACAAATTTACTAGTTATACTAACTATTATTGTCACAAAATATATACTTGTCGGCCAAAGCTTCGTCAATTGTATAATAACTTTTTCTAATTAATTTAAGTTTAATGTCGATGAAAAATTCAATGTCTGGTTTATTCTTAATGTCAGGTGGTATTTTATTATACAATTTTATTGACAAGCAAAGAAAGCTTTTTAATATCTTTGTGAGTCTTGTTCGAGGAACTACAATATTTCCCTTATTTCTAGTATCATAACTATGAACTTCTGAGTTTCTTACAACACTATCTAGATTTCCTCGTATGTAAACAATATTTTGGTAAATGTACTCGCTTATCATGGTCAAAATGTTCAGCCTTTTAAACATATCTCTACAGGAGTCCCTATATTTTAATCCTAAAATATACCTAATGGATCGCTTTTGTAGTACAAATATCCGATTAGATTCTGCAGCAGTGCCCCAAAAAATTAATCCGTAACTCATAAGTGAGTGGAAGTATGCAAAGTAAGCATCTCTTGCAGCCCTTTCTCCCCCTAGCTCCTTAATTTTTTTAATTGCATAGGTTGCTGAGGTCAGTTTTTTGCTAAGCTCTTCTATATGTACTGCCCATGTTAGCTTAGTATCTAACCACAGGCCTAAAAATTTTATTCGATCCGATTTTGGTAATAAAAAATCATCTATGGCACATTCAACTAGTGGATCTGGGGATTTGTTAGATACCCCTAAACAAAATTTTACCACATGTGTTTTATCAACATTGAGTAGTAAATTATTAACTGAAAACCATTTCTTAAGACTAGGTATCACTTCCTTAAATTTTTTACTAACACATTCACTACAATTGTCTTTAATTATTAAACTAGTATCGTCAGCAAATAATATAATGTCAACATCCTTACAGACTACCGAAACGTCATTTACATAAATTAAAAATAAGAGAGGGCCTAGTATCGAACCTTGTGGAACACCTAGTTGTATTTTATTTAAATCTGATCTAAAATTATTTACTTCAGTAACTTGTTCTCTATCAGATAGATATGATGTAAAAATGTTAAGTTCGTTATTTCGCACTCCATAGTACTCCATCTTTTTTAGAAGAATGTCATGCGATACACAGTCAAAGGCTTTGGAGAGATCACAAAATACTCCGTAAGTTTTTTGTGACTTCTCCAGGCCTGAAAATACATGTTGTATAAGTTTGATGATAGCATGTTTCGTTGATTTCCTCTTCTGGAAACCGAATTGTCTGCAATTTAATAAATCATTTTCAACTATGTAGGTAATAAGTTCATCAGCAAGATATTTTTCAAAGATTTTGCTTATACTAGGGAGAACAGAAACCGGTCGATAATTATTACAAAGTGTCTTTTTTCCTTTCTTATATATTGGTACAACTTTAGCAATTTTCATTTGCTTAGGAAAGTACCCAATTTCAATACATTTATTTATAATGTTCATCAGGGGTCCAGCAATGACACATTCTATTTTTTTTAGAAGATAAGGAGTAATGTACCAAAAATCGTTAGATTTTTTAGGTTTCATACTTCTGATCAGTTTAATGACTCGTGTAATATTAACTGGTTTCAGAGTAAAGTTAGAGATAGGTATTGGAGTGTATTGTTTTAGATACATCATAGACTTTTCAATTGAACAACATAAATCATATGTCAAATCATTAGCGATATTTAAAAAATAATTATTAAAATAATTTGCAATGTCAACTTTGTTTGAAATAAACTTATTACTAGTATCACAACGTATTTTATCACAGATATTTTGAGAAATCTCTTTCCCTGTTTCTTCTTTTATTATTTTCCAGATACATTTGATTTTATTGCTAGAATTACATATTCTCTCTGCGATATGGTTTTTCTTAGCAACCAAACAAACATTTTTAAAAATTTTACTATACTTCCTAACATACGATTTTAAAGAGGGGTCGTTATTTATATTAGATAAAGCATATAAATCAAAAAGTCTTTTTCTTGAAATAAGGATGCCCTTAGTGGCCCAACTGTAGAATTTTTTACAAGCACGGTTACTATTTTCTTCTACAGGCATACATTTATCAACATTGCATAGGAAAAACTGAAAGTAATCGTCGTAATTATCATACAATGTCGCTTCATTAAAATAACTTGCTTGCAAAAGTTCTTTCAGTTGAAAGATCTTATAATTTGTTATGCGTCTGAGTTTGATTTTAGGTTGAATTATAAAATCTACATCAAGCACTAAGTTTACAGCTTGGGCGTAATGATCTGATTTCACACCATTCATCACACGTACATTTTTAGTCTCAGCAGCGTCTGTAAAGATATTGTCTATGCATGTCATTGTTGTAGCTGTAACCCTAGTAAAGTCATATATTTGCTGCTTTAACAGGAAGCTATGCATAAGATCAGTCAAACTTTTGCAGTTTTTGTCATCACTTAGAAAATTAACATTATAATCGCCACATACTACAATTTTTTTGTTGTTGTTGGTAGTAACTTTATCTAAACATTGTTCAAGCTTAGCCAAATATGGTTCAAAGTCTGCTGAAGGAGATCTGTATACCAGAATTACAAAAAACTCTTTTAATTCTATGCACGTTATTTCAAATTCCAGTTCTTTGGACATTTGTGAGATGTCATTTCTTACCTTAAACTGTAAGTTATTTTTCACTAAAATTAGATTACCACCCTTTTCGTGTTAAGTCGTAAGAGTCGTGGTTAAAAAAGGAACTAAAATTATTGCCATACAAAATCAAGCCGCTTGTTTGAAAAGCGCACGGAAGCGCCCCCAAATAACGTAATCTCTAGTCTAAACCATACAAGGCTATAATATAGTATTTATATATATATTCGTCATTATCGCTTTATGTATCAGAAAAAGGGCATTATAGGGAATGAAAAAAAAAACTCTTTCAGGACAAAAATTGTGTGATTAATATAGATGTTTGTTCTTTGTTTGGGTGTGGTATTGTATGATAAATACGTATTTACAAAAAAATAAACTATCCGTAATCTAGTTCCCATATAACAAGATTATCATTAGTTTGGGGCTAGATGGCGCTGTGTGAAATGAATGTCCTGTATTATTTATTATTATGTTTAATATCCCCGGTCTGCTAAAGATAGAATATTCAGTGGTGTCTAGTGATTGAATACTTACACAGATGAGGAACACGGAGCATGCAGACTCTGCAGAGTTTATAGCGGATGGATTGGGACTGGATGCTGAAGCCAAGGTATTTATTGCATAAACTGTTTCACAGAAACTAATCGTGTTTTGTTATAAACTAGCTAATACTATCGGGGCTTCGTTCCCGTCATACTCTCTCGTATCCTAACATAATCCTTATAGCATCAGCTATCTGCCCTGCTGCTCTAGGGACCATAATATACACATACATATTTATACACACATAAACTTTTATATATTAGAAGATAGAAGTTTTTATTAAATTATTTTTTTAAATAAGTTTTTATTAAATTATTTTTTTAAATAATGTGGCCTAAAAATAATCGTGTTTTTTGTTTAATGGTTTTGATTATTGAATTTCGTTTAAAGAGGTTTTTTTTTTTGTAACTTCGATATACGCGTCCCGTCAAAGAGACATGTGATTAGCAAGTAGTTAAAAGTTGAAACCAAATAAAGCCCAACTGCAAAATAATAATTATTTAAACGGTCAGCTTCTGTTTTGGTCAGCTCCAAAATTTATTTTGTCAGCGAACAAAGTGAATTATACATATAATAATGTACGACCTGATAATACTAAACCAAAAAGCAAGGTGATTCCGGGTGTTAAACTAACAACTTACTGGCGTACACTTGTGCGGAGATATTTTATAAGCATTTTTTTTCGTGCTGACCAGTAAAAAATTAATTACTTGACTATTAACATAATATAGCCTCCACCTCTTCCACAATTTAGATATATCAAAGGACACGCATCACCTTCATACTTTAAAAGGCAAAAAATGGGTAAAAGGGAATTTGTTGCCGTTTTTTTTTTTTTTTAAGTTTCGCAATCAGCTAAGTATCACAGTTATTTTAAAGGAAAAAACCATGTTTGTAAAGGCATTTTAAGATAATAGTTTTAACGTTTACAGCGGACGCAGGCCCATAATAGCTTCTTGGAACTGGCGAGTCAGAGATTTGGTGATGAGTAAGTACTATTATTATGTTATACTTTTACCTTAAAATGCATTCGATGAGGAAAGGAGGCGGGAACTTGATACCGAGCGTGACCTGTTGAAGAGAAAACCACCTTCAACTTTATCCGACTATTAATATAGGTTGGACCAGGGCATTTGCCCTCGTCTTATGTACCCAATTTTTGAACGTAATGGGCTGGTACACTTGATACCCGGTAAGGTATTTTTTAAATGTTACGCTACTTGCCTAGAAGGTACGTTCACAGTTGACTTGAAGACTCCCTTGTTTGGTACCATTTACATAATAGTCGGATAAAGTTGAAGGTGGAGGCGCACTTCACCCGGAATCCTCAACTAACTGAGGAACTGGCTATCTTACCTTTAAATGTCGGAACACAATATTTTTTTACAATTATAAACATGTATTAAGTTTATTGTATTGTCATTATGTATTAATATAGGTTTACATTTTGTTATGTAGTGCTATGTATGCTTGTAATTACTTATCTGTCCGTGTCTTTTGTATTTTGTTTTATAAGTTATAATTTACTTTCATATTTCTGTTATTTGCACGTACCCACAATTAAAAAAAACACTTATAATATATGCTGTATTTTGTGTGTGCAATAAAGTTTTTTTTTTAAATTGGTGTCGTGACAGAATTAGGTAAAATGGTGGTAGCTAGCAAGCCGGACTTAACAAAGTCCTACCACCAACCAAAACAAGCATAATATTGTACTTCCCCCTGGGGATCGAGCCCGAGTGGGTTGAACCACTAGACCAGAGAGGCGGTTAAAGTTTACATGATCCTAGCCACTGATATAGAAAATAATTATGCAAAGTTTTACAATTCAGTGGTTTCAGCATAATGTGCGTTCAAGATGCGGACAAAAAAAAAACAAAACTATTGATTTGGTTTCTGTATCGATAACCAGTGTTTCCTCCAATTGAAATTGTCTTAATATTGGTATATAATGTACAGATTGAAACCCGATACAGTTTTAGTGTAAGTTTTGATGTTGTTGAAAATGGTAAATTATGAATACACTGTAAAAAGACATACATTTCCAGTATGTGGGACGACGCGCCGGGGGAGGATGAGTTTACGTCAGCCCCGTCGGCAGCGCACACTGCGGACGGCGACGTCTGGTCCGTTCCTGGTAAGTACGAGTTCGTTGGTACGAGGACACACACGCACATCGGGAACCCACCTCGCAAACAAAACACTATTTTTCCGAAGTCTTGACCCGTTACTACTGTTATTACAACTCGTTCCTTGTTACGTTTTTGTACTTTTTATAATCCGCCATACCATAATTATGACATTCTCTGAAAATTTCTAGCCCTGCAATATACCTTCTTACCGTTACAGACCTTGGGCCCTTATTGTGTAATACAACTGGTAGTGAACATCGACTTCATTTTTGTCATTTGAAACCTAGCCTCAGGTTCGACCGTCAATTTCGTCTTTATTTTTGACAAATTGTGACACGGTTTCACCACACACCTTGAACTTCACTGGTAAAGTTATGTAATTGCCTAATCTGGTTCATTAATTCCCGTTAGCACCCAGTTGGCCATCACGGCACTGACTGGTTCATGAATTCCCGTTAGCACCCGTTTATAATTTTAGTTAGCAGTAAACATATGTTGTTGGCCATCACGGTACTGTTGGCACGTTCGTCCAACTAATAATGTCCCAAGATGAAAGTGAATGTGATGATGTAAACGTGTGCAATGAGAATGTGTTGGGTGTAGCGTGGGACAGCGGCAGCTCGGAGTTGTCTCACGGCGGCGAGGGCTGGGCGCAGTTCGATGCGTTCGCGACCGCGCCGCCCGACGCGTTCGCCTCGCCCTCCGCCGCCGCCGCCGCCGCCGCCGTCGCCACCGGACCCAGCGGGTACTCCGCCTTCTGGCCGGGGGATAGCGACGCACCAGGTATTTATAACTCATTTTCAATTACTCATTTGAGAGATTCAAAATATACAATTTTCCTCGTAGGGGTAAAATTGCATTTAGATGCCGTTGCGCAAGAACGAAAAAAAAGAGCGAGACAAAGATCTTCCTTTTAGTGCCTGAATGTAATATAACATTTAGGAGTGAACGGGTATTTGGGAAGCCACTTTGATTCAGAAATTCCCGTTTGCTCCTGAATAGGAATGAATCCTAATCACATACGGAAAAGCCAAAATGCTTCCTGCCAATATCTCTTGCGAAATACCCTTTATAGAGATTAACCCGAGAAACAGACAGCCGAGTATAAAAATAACACTTCTTTGGGTTTTGGCAACGTTCATATATTTATTATAATAAAGAGTTTTTTTTTTTAATTAATCGACGGGAAAGCGCTTGGCTTTCATCTCGTTTATGATAAGGTCGAAGGTGGAAACGCACTACACCCGAAATCCTTAACAGTTGACAGGCGCAATGTAGTGCCGCGTAGGTTATGTTATTCGTGAATGTGACCTATGCAGTTAGGTTACGTGATGGGCAAGATATGCACTTTTATTTGTTCTTATTGTACTACGGGGAAGCGTTTGGCCCTTATCTCTGGAAAATATGGTTATTATCGTGAAATAAAAGTCCGTGGCTTGCGGCTAAAAACAGAATGCTTTTTATTTTCTATGCCGGTATCTCCAGTTAGCTTCAGATAGGACTACCCTCAACTGTCTTATCAATAACAAACACTACAATCTCAACGGGTCAAGATAAGGCCGAAAATGGAGGCGCACTTCACCCGGGAGCCTCAACAGACCGAGGGACGAGATCCACTAGACCAGAGACGGATATAAAATTTCAGAGTGTCGCAACGAAGAGCTAGAAGAGAGCATGCGCTCGCTGCGAGTGGAGAACTCGCAGGCGCTGACCGCCGCGTGCACCGCCGAGCTCGCCAACAACCTGCTGACGGCGATGAGCGCGATGACGGCCGACGCCATCGCCAACATCGTCAACGCGAACCTGCAGCCGTTGCCGCTGCAACCTGCGCAGGTAACGACACATCCCGCCTCACACCTCAGGTGCTATTACCGCTACATTTCGTACCTGTAGGGGCCAGCGGGAAGTTTTTGTAGCGTTCGTTCCCATTCAAATAATGTTTGGAGTGTATGGAACGGGTGTGTAATGTGTTCGCGACTCAATAGGTGTCCAAAGAGCCGCCGCACCTTAACCTACCGTCGATACAAACTTAAGCTTTTTTTTTATTACGATGTGCCCAGTGACTATTAAAAAGTAAATGTTCATATTTTAAGTGTGATGTTTTTTATAGTGGGAACTAAGGGGAAAAAACTTCCCGTTAGCCCGCATGTAAATAGATTTGGGGACGAGCGGGAATAACCTCAGCTCAGTCGGTGATAGCTCTGTCTTCTGAGGTGAAGGTTGTGGGTTTGAATCCCACCCAGGACAAACATTTGTGTGATGAGTATAGATGTTTGTGTGTTGTATTGTATGATAAGTACGTATTTTTCCCGTAATCTAGTTCCCATATTACAAGATTAGTTCGAGACTAGATCGCGATAGATACAGAACAATAATTGCACACAGTGAAGATTTATTTATTTTTTTGAGTTCACTTGAAAAATAAGTAAAGATTTGGCCTGAGGTGGAAAAAGAACCTGCTTACACTGGATTTGTACTGGTTCGGAAACAGACGAGGGCAAGGAGTTACCATTATCATGAATACTGGTAAGGAATGGAACTCGTTGCCTCCAAGTGTACGAGTGAAAAGTTTTCTTTTTAACAGGCGTGTTCCATCTTAGGCCTCATCTTTATTATATTATCATATAAGTGGGGACGAACGCCACAAAAACTTCCCGCTGGCCCCATCAGGTACGAACGCTACTGAAAAAGTTCCCTTTGGTCCCCATCGGAGACGAAGCGTGGGGACGACCCGGGAATATAACGGGAATAACCCATTTTATTTATAAGTCAAAACTACGTTTGAAGCTATAACGTTCCGTTGTAGGTGATCGAACCGGCTCCGACGGACCTCACTCCGAACCCGGTGACTCCACCGGCGGAGTTCAGCAACACTGCGCTGCCTCTACCGAGTGAGTTCTCTGTACCGCACCCTGCTGAGTCGCCTACAACCACCGACACGGCTCGCAGTACACGGGACGCACCCGAGTCTCCCGAGTCCGTCAGTAGTGCAACGGACAGTAGGGACGCGGCGGCCGCGGACGACACGGAGGTGAGCAATGCGGACGCCTTCACCGACTCCGGTGAGAGATGATTTCCGGTGACGTACCTACTTCCCTGTAGCTCAACAGGTTGCGACTAACTTTGTGATGGGTCTGGGGGGAGCTCCCTCTCTCCAGAGGTCTCTCAGATCTCGGCAGAGGGCGCTGCCGTCCGTTGGTCGCATCGATCCTTGACCTGCAATACTTATACAACAAACGCAACTGATCGGTACTATTCTAGTAACCATTCCACTTAATCTAATCGAAAGTCATTGATTCAGCATTGCTGTGGTTCCCTTTGAAGGGTATGGTTGCCGATTAAATTACGGGCGCACGGGGCTTATCAAATTAACGCTTTATGGGCGCAATGCAATGCCGCGTAGATAATGTTCATTGTGTATATGACCTACGCAATAAGGCGTTGTAGGCAAGAGATCTACTGCATGTCGTATTAAAAAAAAAAAAGAATTTGAATCGCCTTCGAGTCGAGGGGACTAGAACCTTGTCATTCAGATCCGCTTTCCTAGATAAGTTGTTTTACGAAATAAGTTCCAGATATTAAATGAATCAGCTAAATGTACAAAAGTACAACTCCCTATTTGTAAGAGAAGTACCGAGATGTTAGCTGAGCACCTGAGCTCGAGGCGTTAGGGAAACGGTTTACGGCAGGTGTACCTGATGAATCCCCCTCGATGTCGAATCTAAGTTTGACCGCAGTTGGTGACGTAGCGTCTAATGTGCCTTTATTCAGACCTCTCACAAAGATTGTCCCAACACCCTGCAAGGTACGGGCCAACACCCTGCAAGGTACGGGCCCCCAGCAACTAGTAATACGGTGGCAGATTATAATGACATCGACAAAACGTAGTTCTGTTAGCTCGTATCTTGTGATATGCTCTATCATTTAGAGATGAGTACTGTATATTGGAGCGGTCTATAGAATTCGCTTCGTTTCAATGTGATTTAACGTTACTTTGTAAGATACTGCATTTATAACGTGTGTTACTCCGAAATGTAATTATTTTAAAATTTCAACGACAGTTATATACTTAAATTTATGAAAGTTTTATTTGAAAAGTTGATATGATCGTTAAATGTAATGTTTTATATTTTTATATGTTACTATTAGTGGTAGCTCCGGTACTTGTTTGCCCTGCGACATCCGTGTGATACGATATATGTACATACAATATATACATTATATGATGATAAATGATAGTAGGGTAGCTACCCTAACGAGTTTCCATCGAATCAATGTGTGTTGTGATACCGAGCAATGCAGATTGGCTGATAGACAAGTCGGAAATCACAAAAAACTTGTACCAATTCATTTTGTATGAAAATTCTTTTAATTTTGCTTGAAGACCATTTTAACACATGTTTTGTAATTTTCTAAGACATTTCTTATAAAATCAAGTGTTTTGGTAGTTGCCCGATGTGCTCTCATATTTCTGCCATTTTCTAACGTAACTTTGTAAACTATTGATAATTGTTACATTTCTTACCTGTACAAATATGAGGTAGATACATATTTATTATAATAAAATGAACCGTTTAGTCGCACTTTGCTATTACAAACTAAATCAAAACGTGAATTGTATCGTACGAAGAGAAGTTATTATCGTACCTGCTTATGAATCGTTTACGCTTGAGAATAATCAATCTGCCGTCACAATAAAATAAAGATTATGAAAACATCAGACAGAAGCAGTATAACTTAATATAGATAGATAATTTAGATTCGATACGAAATAATTTGCAATATTATCATAGCTTTATTTCTTTTTTATCATATGTGTAAATATCTTCATACAAATGCGTATTAATATTAATGTTATGCACAAATCAGCAGTTTTACTGAAGTTTAGTTCACGCAAACATTGGGGGTCCAAATCAAATACCTTATGGTTTCATAATCGTTTCAATAAAATTATAATAAACATTAATTGTTCAGACTCATTTTAATATCTCAAGCCTTGAAACTATAATAATCGTAATCGAGTTTCACTATTCAATGTTACATAAACTTTTAAAAAGTTTCCAGGGTATAATTTAACGATATTAAAATGAATTTACCAACACTTTTGTTAAATGCTTTTATTAATTTGTAAAGGTATTTTAAGCAATAGTTATACAACGACGTAATCAAAAAAGAAATTTAAGCGTTTGACAAAGTCAAGCTTCGTGAAACAATATGTTATTATTTTATCGTCATTTTATTATGATATATGTTGTTACATCTGTGTGCGATGGGTTAGCTGTTGACTGCAAGGCTTGCCTAGGCAATGATGACGTCTACGATTGAACGAGTTTCCCAGTAAATGGAGAAAACTCTTATTCAATAACATGTATTAACATTGAATAACATTTGAAACATTTTTCTTGTTCGTCACCTTGCGTTGTCTTCATCTGTTTGCAAATCCTTACGAAATCGACAATCCATATTACATTATACCAATCATTAGTATTTTAAGCAATATTTGAACCGGTGATCCAAACTATGTGATGATAAATGTCCAATTATCCATTGTATTGTGTTTACACGTAATGTTGTCTATTGTGTTACTAAGATCGTGCGTGGAATATAGATAGATCGATACGTATAGCCTGGGGTACCACGTCTCCTTATAATCGTAGCATTATTGTTTTGATATTTCTTTACTTTTGTCACCATCTGTCCAGTGTAAAAGAAACGATGCAAAACCAATGTAAGATCAAAACGAGAATGCTTAAAGAGGTAGTGACTAGGCCCCTGATCGCGTTCCTAAAATGTATAGCTTGTAATGATGAGGTGTTATGGTTAATTGTCAAATGTCCCACTTGTATGGCGTTGTTGAACCCTATTCTATTGAAGGTGAAGGGAAGGACGCAACCCGACAGTTCATATCGATACAATATCAGTTGCGACATATCGATATCGATGATTGGGATCGTCTGTAATCGACTGAAACACTACTGAACTATTATTTACATAAATAAAATGACTTGAATTGGATTTGTTTTTGTAACGCAAATGTACAATTGTATATTTTTTGCGTTTACAACTTGTTTACTTTGAAGTCATTTTAGTTCGTAATTAGATAATAATGAAAATACTAAATGTAATGCAATACGTTAGCGATGAATATTGTAAGGATCTCTTAGAATTCCGCACGTGAAATGCACTTTTTGTTACTTTGTTTGTTTTTATACGGTTTTAGTTAATTTTGAAAGGATTTTTGTATCTGTTATAACTGTATTTTAACAATGTAACTTGATATTGTTATGTATTTACATCTCAATTTTTCTATACATATTAAATTCATATCGTACGTTTAGTTTAGAGATCGTGTACAAATGTGTTGCGAAACTTTAATTACCTGAACAAAATAATGTTAAATGTTTACATAACAACGTAGAAAGTCATCACAGCTTCAAATAAGTGATGATCATTATTATTTGTATTACATGATGATATCGTTCGTATTTTTATGGATCACATTTTTATGTCAAATGACTTAAAATGCTTTTAACGAGCAGTGACGGTGAGTAGAACGTTATTCCTTGTCTTTTCTATTTTGGTAAATTGATTTAACTAAATCGAATTCGGAGACTTCAAAGCTAGTTGAAAACTTCAACCTCGGGTCGTTTGGCCACTATTGGAGTCTATTTACTTTTTGACAAGTCAATATAAAAGTGCAAGCAGCTCTAATTCAGCTTTTGTAATATGAAATGTTGATAGTAAAAAACTCATGATATTCATAAATTTATCTTTGAGTTGATGTAGAATTTTACTTTGGATCAAAATTAGTGGTTATAAGTAATAAGTAAGAAATAAATTGTGATCCAAGTCATTAGCACGAGTGTTAAATATTCGCTGTGTGCAATAATCACTTGTGTTAAACAATTTGGGAAGACGATAAAAATATTGTTTAGCAATATTACGATCTGGGCAAAATGCAAAAAACTATCGGCAATGAATCTTATCTTAGGCGTACAAGTTTTGGGCTGTGTTCGCTCGATATAATATACTCCTTTCTTATGTTTGGGATATCTCACTCGCTAACACCCGATATTACTGATATTCTTTGTTTTGTCTGTCAGTCGGTACACACAGTTAATAGCAGCTCCAAAGTTGACAAGATATTTGTAAACATAAGAAATAATGACGGACAAACTTCATGTCGGAGCGCGCGCTTCGTAAAACATTCACTTATATTTTTTCCCGAACGCGCCAAAAGAAGTACAGCTTCTAAAACAGACCCACGACTTTTCCCCTATCGAGTATTGTTCCTGATCATCAGAAGTTACAAGTCCCCAGGTGTGTCGCGGCACAGACCTGGCGTCGGTCAGGGCCATCCCATCCCATCCCATCCCATCCCATCCCGTGTTCTTGTCCCTTTCGTCTTCCCGGTGCCTAGTATTATAGTGTTGTTAGGGTACTCTAAAGCTGTGAAACATATTAGTGCAATTAGTTGTCTTTGAGTGTTATTGTCAAATTTTAAGTAAACTACTGATAAGCATTTAGGATTGTTGATTTCGATGTATCTAATTTTTGTTTAGTCTTGTAAAATATATCATTAATGAAATTGTATGTATTTTTTATACTACCTTCCCTGCTGATTGGTTCACAAAATAACAAGAAAGGAGTACTTTGATATATTTTTATTTCATATTTTATAATTTATTTATATATAATGACTATAATAATCATCTACCAAACTAAATAATCAATATAATTCAACAGCATCCTTTATATACAATATGTATAGTTTATACTTTATAGTTTTGTCGTTTTTTCTAACGTTTTAGAAAAAGACATAGTCGTCTAATCCATACAAAAAAATGTTGAAATGAATTCTACAATTATTACAGATTAACAGGTAATAATTTGCCACAAGTTTTTTTGTTTTATTATTTATTTACAAATCTTATATTTATAATTTAGTCCCATAATTTCCAAATGAATCTTTAGCGTTTGTTTGAAATGGAACTTGCATTAACTTTAATATATATTTGCGTTATAATAATAGAACAAAACGCAGTGGCGTTCGAACTCTACGTAACAATAAATAGAATTCACAAAACTTAATTCCTTATTAGTTATTTTACACGTAGAATGAGCGTGCGGAGGCTGACTCGATGACGACTAGACTCTCCCTACGGTTCTCGATATATATATATATTTATACCTTATCTATCATCACATGTACCTAAACATTTCATATATCATCTGCTTCTGAATAGAATGTTAATATGTTAATACTAAATTATATTCATTATTATCATTATTCAGTTTGTTAAAATAATATGCGATAAATATATAATTCATCATAGTAACAATACAATATTGTATCTAAACTTAAGACAGAATATTGATAAGAGCTCCTAAGCTATACATTGTTAATGACATCGAAAATAAAGAAGTACGTAATACTTTAGTCTTATAACTAAGTGATGTGAAAATGAACATCTACTTTATCTCCTAGGGCGTAGGGTAGAAAATGTGGAAAGTCGCGTCTCAAAACTATACGATCTTACTGATATACCTTGCGATAAGTATCGGTACGAAGTCTGCTCCCTCATGATATGCCACTCGGATATACCTACGCGTACCTACACGTACCTACGCGTACCTACACGTACCTACACGGTGATCCACAAAGCCCTTCTTATTAAAACCGTTAAAACTTGAAGTCGTGCTAAAATGGTAAACTGTGATATGAAAATATGTTTCTCGGACAAATATCCAAAGTTAAACAAACGATTTGGTTTAAACGTGCTAACTATTGATAAAATCGAACGACATCCGTTCTACAGGTACGACGGCCTCTACCACAACGTCTGCGATATCAAATCATCTCAAAGTCTACGAGTAATAAGTAACTAGGTACGTACTTATGTAACACGGCATCCTAGTACAAACGTATGGCAGACAATATAATACACGGCCAAACAATACGTATAGAACCAAACTAGCATCACTATAGTTATGTAGATAATACTCCAAGCTAAATCAGGCGAATATATAACATTGGACGTTACGTTGTACGTTCAGTGAAGGGAAGTTTTCTACGAGTTGCTGACGTCACACAACTAAAGCCAGTTGGCGATAGCGGACAGTACGAAAGGTAGCCTGTGGCGGACATACTAAATAGTTATTGCCTTGCGATACACCGATATCCACTACTATTTACTATTATATATAACAGACGAAACCTGTCGTATGACTCGTATTTTTACTCCATTATGACTCGTATATAAATTATTGTAAATTCAGCTCCAAAGCGTGTTTTTATTGCAACTGTATATCGACAGGTCTCTCTGTCACCTATGTTACCAGCTAGGTATATACACGATAGCTTTAACCGTATTTCATAATTTATTTATCGCTTTAATTAATATTTAATAACTAGCAACACCAACACGACACCGATTGGTCTGGTTTAGGCTTGCAACCCGCAAATGTATTGCTTTATCCGAAGGCGATGCTCTACCGATCTCATCGAAAACTAAGCGACGTCATGCACTTCCATTTGAGAATACTAAACTAGCATGCCTTCTCACAACAGTACAAACTGTCAAAGTGTGTGAAACACATCTCAAATGAAAATGTACAGACGTTGAACAGCAACTACCACTAGATATACCTAACGTGAACCGATTGACACAAAACTGCACGCAACTAAACATAATCGAACAAAACCTTTGTGGGAAGTGAAACGGAACTACACTAGTGTGTAAAAGAAATCGCCAGTGAGAAATGTAACAAAATTATTGTCAAATCTTTAAAACATTTGTCCATCATTTTAATTTAGTCAATACTTTATACAGCTCGACGTCCACTAACATTAATCATTTCATGTTAGAGTTCAACTTTCAACTTTCACCGTAACTATATTATCATCGTATCTTATACCAGTATCGTAAATATAATCTGTAACGAAAAGTAACATCAACGTAACGTATTACTTACTATTACTAACTCGATTTATATGACCTATAGTTATGTACACGTCACGCGAACGCAGCTCACTAAAGCTGACAGACACATCGTAAGTAAATACAACTAACAGAAGAGAGACGAGACAATCGGAAAGTCTACTGTAAAATACTTTGTATAAAAAGATTTAAGAATAATATGTTTTAGTTTATTTACATTATCACATCGCGTGAACGAGTGCAGGGCAGACGCCGTTGCCTGCGTCGTGTCACGTGACACCGACCAGACAATTGTGCCACTCCACTATACCTTGTCTCACCTTTGCACACACAAGTGAACATTTCATCAATGAAAGCTATGCATTATATCCATCGATACAATCCCGTTATTTGACATATCAACGTAGATTTTCACAAAGTCCGCGGCAAAATTCAGAGGAAGTAGGTCGACTACAAAATAGAGGCACAGAAATAATTGAACGATCCAGCGATGGCTGGAAGCGAGACGCCGGCGACCGGAGGTCCGAGGGGAGTTTGTGCGTTCGTTCATCCCGAGTCGCGAATCTAACAAGGTACATATAAAGTTCATAAGATCACTACGTGTGGTAGCTAAGCTCTGGCGACGGTAAATGTAGCACCTGGATGCTGCCGACCGACTCTCGAAACGCTATTTCTAAATAGTACGACACTTTACGAAAACTAGTCAATATTTCGAGTTACATACCAACAATATAGTTTACTGATAGTCCACAAACCGAGCCGCTTACACTAGGATAATGTACAAGTGAAATGAAATACCAGATGCCAAGATGGCGTTATCTGTCGGAGCGTGATTCAGTAATCTCGCGCATCTCAGATGATAAGTAAGTATGACACGGCACTTAGATATAAAATCTGTTTATTGACCAGTGGTACTCGAATGTTTGTTTGATTGAGAACCGCAGCAGACCGCAGACAGCAGACCGCAGACCGCAGACGCCACGTTCAGTTAGTTCAGCAAGGGCCCGCGGGGGCGCTGGCGTCGCGCGCTCACAGCTGGTACCACTTCTTGTCCTTGTACTTGAGCATCAGTTGGTGCGCTGACGACGAAAACTCCGCCGCCTGGAATACATTTACAGACGATGTGTTTCAACAACAGCATTATTTTAAACGTGATATTTTCGACCAAGTTGTTTCAATACTGGCACGCGTGATGTGTATTTTGAAATGATCATGTTTAATTCTGTCACTGTCATTTTTTTTTACTAAGCTCAATTTATTAAATTCAATTAGCTAAAACAAAGCACAAATGTCATATTGACAGGACAATGACCTCTGACGATAAGGAAGGTTGTTTGAGAAGATTCGTTTAAAATATAGAGCCGCAAACACCCTTTCTTTCTTGGTTCGTAATTTGAGCCGGTGAAATAACGGGCACACGGGGCTTCACCTGAACCCCTCAAGTTGATGGGCGTAATGCAGCAACATCGGGTGGGCGGCTTGTCGTTCCATCTCCAAATAACGGCATGTAGGTATCAGGAGTAAAGTGAGATGAGACGCAGCTGACCTGATTGCTCATCTGCTCGGTGCGGTCCTCGAGCCTCGACAGCTTGTCTCCTCGCTCCAGCACCAGCATGTGCGCGCGCGACACCTCGCCGGCGGCGGCCGAGGAGCGCGCGCCGAGCTGCTCGAGCTGCGCGCCCTGTCCGGGCACGTGCTTCGCGACTGCGCGGTTCGGCTTCAGCCCGCTGCTCTCGCCGACTGGAATGACACGAGTGTTATCGCCGACACCGACTCTCTGCTCGCTAGCGAGACGGCACGATCTAGGCTAGAACACCTACTTACGGTTGTTACGTTCACGCGCTATAGGTGAGGTCAACCTTGGAACGGAAACTCTTATACACCTTTCTTTTGGCGTTCTAAAAGATGTCTCCAAAATCTGGTGTCTGCATCGTAAGTTTTTCAAGGTCAAAGGTCACACGATAATAATGTCATCTATTGTAAAATTGTGGAGCATATTATTTGAGACTAATTTTGTGCCAAACATTTTTCATGCGGTCAACCGTTTTTAGAAATAAACAGAAACCTAGATAATCGCTAAAACCCGATTAGTGTGACCTTTGACCTTGAATAACTTGCAACGCAGACACGAGAATAGAAGACTGAGATAACTTTAACAACGCTAAAAGGAAGAGTTTCCAACTTATTATCTCTCATTCCGAGGTGAAACCTCTAGTATGACACGACTACTAGCTTACAATAAACAACACAATCAATATTTATATGAGACGATTTTACAACAACATAACAATCTGGGACTATGATATCAACAGTTTAAGCTGTTTTCTTTGAACGTTAAGTTTAGGCCGACTGCACAAAACGGGCGTTGAATCAGGGAATATACGAAGGTCGCCGAGAATACATCGAATAATGGAAGTTCTAGCTGGATTATAATAAAAACAAATAACTTCCGTTCTCTCCAGTCGAATTACCAGCTGAAAAGATATAAAGAACTATTTCAGCAAAATTAGGCTTGATGTAGCGATTGCCTATTGCATCTGTCAAAATGACGTGTAGTCTCTTACAAAGCTCTTCCCGGTCGAGCGCTCTCGATCCCCCGCCGAAGAGTCCTCGGAAGAAGCTCTCCTTCGGCGGCTCCGGCATGTCTCGGGGCAAGAACAGCTCTCCAATCATCTCGTTCAGACTGTGGCTGAAACGCGACGGACAAACCAGTTACGTATTAAGCTCAACTGATGGATGGTGAGTAGGTATATAAACATTTAGGCGTGGCGTCTAATATGTATACTAGTCTTGATCGATTACACCTGCTGCTTTATTTTGGCTTGCGACCGTTTCACCGATTCTGCCAGTGGCAAGTGACGTATTGAAAGTGCTGATTATGCTGATTACAATTTAGCAATAATTATCCTGCTATATCTACTGAGATACATTGTATCTGGTGTTAACCTCAAGTCACTAATAAAAATAAAAAGTAACTATGACGACATGTCAATAAATATTAAAAATATTAACATTCTCATTTTTTGAAAGCAATTTAGAGTATGGGAATGCACACAATCTCAGTTTACCCAACCCCATGTCCAATTTATGTAACAGTAATTCAACTAATATATTTACATCAAGGCGCTTGACACCATTACTGTTACCTAACTGTACAATCAATGTTGTTTTATTGTCAAAAGACGCCTCATTTAAGCTCTTTATCAGCCTATGGATAGAAGAGTCAGGAAAGCAGTAGTTAGTTACCACTTGGTCTCCTAACCTATCGCTTAGCAACCGACCCAACCCTACTCCTAGACAGACCCAGAAAACTGTGGTGTCTCAGATACACCACAGTTTTCTGGGTCTGTCGGCAAGTTTGACTTTGCCTAACCAGAGGCTGTGTTGTGTGTACTGGACCTGCCTCAGCATGTTGTTCAGGTAGTAGTACCACTGGGGAATTGGGTTGCATAACTGCTGGTACCCATCCCCATGAAGCACCCTGAGTCACTGGCTGGTCTGTGGTACATGGGTCGGTCTGGGAGCTACTATGTTGTACTTGTACATAGATACTTTCATTGTTAACCATTTCTACAATATTGTTAATTTTTTGAATATTCTCACAAGAGAAAATAATGTCTGAAATATTTATTCTGAGTCTAGGTGTTGTCTGACAGCTGCGACGACGACAAGCACACGTCCGACGTTGACAGTTGTCACAGAGCTACTGATTGAAAGGGGGGCGCGCGGTGCGCCTGTAGATTTTCAAATAATTCATAATTAAAATTAAATTTGAATTCGTATCAAAAAACTAGCTTATCTTTTGTGTAGATCACCATGTAACCTATGATTTAAAATAAATTGTAAGTCAATATTCATTGTATAACAAAGTACCATTTTCAATGAATATTTTATCGTTTTTTTTTTCTGCTTATGTTTTCAGCTACCTTTAATGTACCTGAAGTAATATATGTATAAACATTAGACTCGTGACTTGTCAGAAGTACTATAATTTTCCATTTGAAAAAGAGGTCTAACGTCTACTGACAGGGCCTTAAATTGGTCTACAACTTCTATTCAAGTTTTATAGCTGAGCTGAGCATCATGCTAAGGTCTTCTAGCGATTCAGCCATTATTACTATAGTTTTCGTCTTTCTACTTCTTATCTTCTTTCTTCTCGTAACAAAATTTATAAAACATTAGAGACGTGCAATGGTGTCCACACAAATATTCTATGCTTCACTTGCGATTAAGCTAAGAGTATCTCGAAAGGACAACTAATAATTCAGGTCGCTGATGGTTTTATTTTTCTCTTGCGACGCGGCTGAGGAAGCAATAGATACCTAAGTTGCTGTTACACGAAGGTGTTTTTTGTCGCTTTGAGAGACTTTCTCTTTTCGCTCATAGGTTCACTATTAGTACTCTCGAACTAGTGAAACTATAATTATTGATGTAAAAGTACATGATGTAGATACTCACCAGAACTCGGCATCTATGGTGAACTTCTGTATTTCAGAGGCAGACGTCAGGTACAGGCCATGCCCTCTGTTGCTGAAGCAGAACGTCTTCGCTATCCTGAAACACCGTCCAGACCACGATCAGAAATCCATCAAAGAAACGTGGCGATTATTGGACGTAGCCGAGATGTAGCTACCTTCATCTCTCACGATCGCAGAGTATCGAATGCTAGTTTTTTAGTATAATAATTAAATTGGTGATAATTAAATGAAATAATAGCCTGGTAATCAAACGGAGCTTATCGCAAACATGTAGATCAGATGGGAAGGGATTTTACAGATTTTAGAGAATTTAAATGAAGATTGAAGACGAAGGGACAGATCAGAAAGTTATTTGCTTACATTGTTAAAAACATCTCACCTCGGTAATCCATGTCCTCTGCCTGTGTCTAGAGGATAAATAAATTTCTAACATAAAGCGCTAACACGTATCTATGTAACTGCTTCTACCTACTTACGAGAGCACAGCGATACAATCAAATAAGCTGAAAAAGTTAAGAGAAAGCTCGTCAAAAGCTCTCATGCTGCGAAGTATGTAGAGATTAGAGAGAAAGCAAATTTGTGGGGCAAAAAAGTATTTCCAACATTGACTGCTAAATAATGATGTTTTATGAATGAGTGGTTTCAAGTGGTTATAACGGAAAAACGAGTATATATCTCGCATTTGACCTATAGGTACTTGTATCGACATAGTGATCAGAAAATAGTCAATTTTGCCCCAGTTCAAGAATATAGAGTAAGTACTGCAAAATTCTTACAGCCCAGCGAGTATAAGAAATAGCGTCAATAGGAAAGCAACTGAAGATATCGAATGTGGCGTGGCGGCGTGTTCGGCACATGTCGAGTAAACAATGTGGTGTAGCCTTGTGTGTCATGTAAGTACATCCGTTTGTAGAGAGAATCTAGTCAAGCAGTTTCACAAGCAGCTATCCGGACAGGGCAAATCACTTTCACTATATTATAAGTATTCTAGTCCACACCGTAAACATTATATACCTATAGGCATTTTGCAAATGGTATGGATCGAATGTTATAAACGTGGTTTTTTCACGTAGGTATTCAGATGGTCTTAAAAGGCTGGCCGCCATTATTATAGAAGAAAAATATACGACGGAAATTGTACAAGGTGATACAAATTGATAAATCGAAAATTTACATTATGCAGTGCATGATTTGCCCGTAACCGATTGAAATAATTCGGAACACAACAGGGGTATGGGTATCGAAGCTGTAACAACATGACAGTAACATGTCTAACGCAACAGAGGCCAGAGCGAGCTCCACAAAAGTGACGGAACAAGGCGGCGGGACTTACTGGTCCGTGTCCTCGTTTACAATGAGCTGTTGACCCCAGATGGAGAGCATTGGGTCTACGATACCCCTCTGTTTGGACTGAGTCTGGAAACTACCAGGAACACAGACTCTAGTCAGCTCGGCGCTCCTCTCGACACGTACTTTGATTTTACCGGAGGATTTCATCAGGTAATTAACTTCAATGTTTGAATACTTCATTGAGTACCATGTAAATAACATATGTAGGTAAATATGTTATTTACAGGTGAACATTTAAACGTGGTTTGCCAAATCAGTGTATTCCACTTGTGATTTCGAAACAAGGCGATTAAAAATTATATCGGTAAAAACACTTGCTTGCTATAGAATTGAGTAATGTAATTGTCTTGAATTGGATATTGTACAAAATTTGCATAAAAGGTAAACCAGATGTAGACGAGATGAAATCCTCGTGTTTTATATAAAAGATAAACCAGTTGTAGACGAGATGAAATCCTCGTGTTTTACATAATAGGTAAACCAGATGTAGACGAGATGAAATACTCGTGTTTTGTATAAAAGGTAAACCAGATGTAGACGAGATGAAATCCTCGTGTTTTCTAAAAATACAAAGCATGTGTCGAGTGAAGTGAAATAAAATAAAAACTGCTAAAATTAAAAGTGTATTAGATTTAGGTACAGATGTTATTGGCAAGGAGTATTACATGATTATATAAAGGTAGCGTTAGCATAGTTGGGGGTAGTAGCAGATCTTCAGAAATGTCAGTTCATTTGAAGAGAAATTTAGTGTAGATAATATTTACAACATAGGTAACATCAAATTTATTGAAGCACCAAATTTTCGGGTCACATAGCACTCGTGGTGTAGGTATTTCTTTGTTTACAATTTGTATTAATGTGTTCGTGTTGAAATCTAGCGGTGTCCAATTGGAATTTAAACTCAAATACATAAAGTGCCGAATATTGTAAGCACAGTGGTGCTCGACAGATTTTGAAAAATTTGGACTACTTGTGTTCGCAAATAGCACGATCGGCTCTACCAGCGTGGAGGTACCGGCATATTTAGAAGATGGCACTGGCGTCGCTTGTTTGGTACAAAACGTGACCTCACTAGCTCATCGAGTCGAGAGAGACGCGGCGGCGGCGGCGAGTGCGTCTATCGAGTAGTCGTCTTGCACCAAACAAGTACAACTCTAACATCGATCGAGAAGTCTGTCGGAGGCTCCCAAATGATAAAATAGCGAATGATCGTACAATCTTGCGGATGATGTCGAAAATGTAAATGACAGATCGTAAATTGCATCCTCGTACTGATATAAAATTGCGTAAGCTATTTATAGCTAAATGGAATGTCTAATAAAAAGAAGCCGTTTATCATTTAGTGCCTTCGTTTGGTGCGCGGAAGTCGTCTAACAGCGATCTGCGTGACACGGGACAGTCTATCGTGAATCGTGACTTCACATCAAAATACTCACAGCGCGACCTGCGCCGACTTGCATCCATTCTTAATGCAAACACTTTGCACGTTCTTTTGATTTTCACGTGTTCAGCGATCGATTAACGAGATTTGACGAGATTAATCGATCGCTCGCGAGATAACAGCACCAAAATGTCAGGCTGTGATCGCCTAAACATAATTTGGACAAGCTAGCGTGTTCACATCAAGACTGAATCGAACCATAGAAAAAGTGTTGGGAAACTTGTGTCAGGGAAGTGGCGGAGTCGCCTACCTGAGCTCGGAGAGGGGGAGGAAGTCGACGTGCACCAGTGGTCGCAGGGAAGGCAGACTGTATGCGACCAGGTGACCCGTCGACAGGTAATTTACTAAACATACACTATCTGAAAATATACAAATATCCAGTCGTAGCCATGTTATCGATCAAAAATACAATTCCATTATTTGTCGAGTTACCTTTCAAGCTAACAATTTCAGCTTTGACAACAAAGTCTGTATCGACGATCTGCTGCCGGTAGACGCAGTTCTGACTAGGCAGAGCGACCACGCGCGCCTGTTTCTCCGACGCGATGACCACGAACTGTCGGTCGCCGGCGCCCGAGCAGTCGCCCAGGGGGGTGGGGCTCATGCGACTACTGCTGGACGAGCCCTGCTTCGTCGGTGTACGTTCTCTTTTGTCTCTCACCTGACCAACAATCACGGTGGACTATGAATAGGACGTACATTGGTATGTACCTATCTAATCAATCATGTCACATAGTTTTGCATATTCGCTTCATTCATTTTCGCTTATGTTTCGTTTTTCTGCCAGTAGGTATATGGCTGCAGCCCCATACTTGGTTGGTTTATTTTTCGGAGTTTCCTTCTCCTAGTCGAGTCGTAATGCTATCGAGACTCGTTCACCCAGGTTTGGAATTTCTCTCTTCTAGATGAGTTGCAGACCAATGCAGACGAGGCCTATCCATCCCGCCCAATATTTTAAGTGAAAGGACCATTATCATTGATTTATTGACACTCTTGCATTGGTTTCCCCGAAATGTAAGTTTAATTTAAATAAAGTACGCAGGCCCTTAAAAGTAGTGGTCATACTTACATCTTTACTATCGTCCCTCCAACATTCGTACGAGTAAGGTACTAGAGCACCATTGCAGTCCAGAAATGACATCGTTAGTATTGAACCTTTTAACCTAAATATTGGACCACCTGAAAATTAAAACAAATGAGTTACAAAATTATCACTGTTATACGTTATTTTGCTATCTCGTAGTAAAATGCATTATTTCAACATGTGGACATGAAACAAAGAACTGAAATAATAATGCTCCCAGAAGAATTATAAATAAGTATCCACTGAAACAAACTGAGCGGATACCGAACCGGGGGCGGAAGTATATTGCAGAAACGGAAGTATATTGCAGAAACGGAAGTATATTGCAGAAACGGAAGTATATTGCAGAAACGGAAGTATATTGCAGAAACGGAAGTATATTGCAGAAACGGAAGTATATCGCAGAAACGGATCAAATAGTGTCGGAGGAGTACATACAGCAAATGCGTAAATAATAACTACTTAAAAATACTAAACAGACTCTTGCACGTCACTTTACACGCTACGATTCAGAGGCGCTTACCATTACGTAAATCGTCTAGTTTGAACAAAAGAATTACCACTGGTGGAGACTACGACAGGCTGCGTGTGCCTGAGCTCAGCCTCCGGGAGAGTGATCATCAGGGTCAGCACTGAGCCCAGCGTAGTGCCTATCCACAGCGTCGGGAGAAGCGTCGTCGGATCTGCAAGTTGTATCCGAACGGGTCAGTGGGAACATGGCTTGGTTGGTGGTAGAACTTTGTTTAAGTCCGCCTGGCTAGCTTCCAACGTCTTACCTAATTCTGTCGCCATAACAACAATTCTTAAAATGTTGTGTTCCGCCATTTAGAGGTAAGATGGCCAGTTTCTCAGTTTGTCGAAGATTCTAGGCGAAGTGCGCTTTTACCTTCGGCCTTATCATAACTTGAAAATCTGGTGAGATGAAGGCCATGCACCTCCCCGTCGTCGTTCAATAAAAAAAGTACCAAATAATGTTAGATTTCAGATTTCAGATTTTATTTATTGGCCATATTATAACATAGATGTCATACAAGGCAAGTCATTAGGTACAATACAATATTATAGTATTTATCATATACAATCTTATAATGGTCAAATATTCAGACAATTAAACAAACAACCAACAACACAATAAGGAATAATAAAATGTCAAAATAATGAGTAAAAAAATTGCAAAAATATGTCAATTTCAGAAAATAAGCATTATAAAACAGATTTTTATTTGTGTGATATTAAATACCACAAAAATGTCAAACAAGAAAATAAATTAAGTTAAGTTACACTTTCTACCATATTCGTAATGTCACTACTATTTATATATAATTAGTCATATTCATTGTCATACAAAATGAGGATTCGTGTATCTTCGCGTTCATAAACTCATTCAAGCTATAAAATGCATTTCTCTCCAGGTAATTAGCACAGTGGTGCTCGAAAGATTTCGAAAAGTAAATGATCTCACACTTTCACTTAGCTTAGATTAATATATAAGGTATCTAAGGTAAGATACATAGTGCGGAAGGAACCTCACCATGAAACTCACCAGACTTCTTGATGTAGCTGTCCGCAAAGGCGAGGCACTGGATGCCCTCCTGCGAGATATTCTCCAGGCTGGACATGCTGCTGGAGCGCGACCTCGAGAACGAGCTGTCCAGCTTGTCTGCGCGGCCGGTTGCCAACAAAACGACAGATTATTCCTCCGCTACGTCATATCGCTAGGAACCTTTTACCATCCACCTACTCCTTGGTAATAGGTTCTTAGCAGGCTGCTGGTAATTCAAGTTCCGAACACAAATTACGAAAATTTAGAGCAGTGCCAGTAACTAGCAATTATTACGAGTATACATAAGGTAACGCATAGCAATAGGTACTTACATAAAACAATGTGTTGCGACTGGTATGACCAGTACAAAACAAATAGGTCGTCGCTTGAGTTCTTTTGTTTGTCACTATGTCACACAAATTGTATTGCAACAGTGAAAGCAAGAAGAATATTTACGTTGCGTTATTTCTTTGCACTCTGCAAGGACCTTTGATACAATTGTTACAGAACTTGAATCACAAACAGTATAGAATCTAATCTACTAGGTTTAGGTACAGTTGCAGCACTAGAGTTAACTGTATCTAGCCCACAGAGTGCTGCAGGTGCGGTTGTGAAATACGCTGAAATCCACGATTCCGGTGCAATAGTTGACAGTGCCTTATCGGGTGAATAAGGGAGAATCATGCTGAAAGAGCCCGCAGGCGATGCATGCCCGTCCAATCTCAGCTTATTTGCACAACGACATGTTTACGCCATTAAAGTTTTTTATTATTCTGATGGTTAGTGTTTTGACCTATATGAGATTAAAATATATTAATGGTAAACCTGGCATAGCAGTCAAAACACCGATCACCCCATTTAAAGCTATACAAATCGTTTAGTTACAACTTAATTAAACTAGCACATCGGTAAACAGCTCTATAAACGATGACAGAGCGAGTGAGAAGCATCGAGACAAAGTTTTAGAACACAAATCTAACAGCAAAGTAACTAGATGAAATGAGTCATGGTTTGATAATGACCAGGTCAGTAGCCAAAAGCCGAGAGATCGCCCACTGCGGTAGAAACGAAGCATCCTTCTAGGTATCCCCTCTAGGAAGCTTAAACCTGTAACTATACATCTAACTAAACCATCTACCGAAGCCCCCATAGTTGTCTCCGGTGAGACATTCGCGACTATTACAAAGCGGCCGTGTGGACGGACCGACAATTCAGATGCAAGTTAACATAAAGGTCTAGTGAAACAAGGATCGGTGCAACCATCGGTAAGCGCATGCAGCTAGTGCTCTTATTTAGGAGAATACCGTAAGCATACATAGACAATATGACAGCCGAATATAGAGGCAGCCAAATACGAGCCATATAAACTTTTTGCTTTGTGGACGGGCTAGAAAAGAAATAATAATCATGTACTCAACAGTGTAAAGATTTATAAGTATAATATTAATGTGTCGAAGAGCGACAACAGGTCGCCTGCGTCTATAGAGGTAGGTAGATCGAATCAATGCAAGTGAGGGTCTGAGTCGATTACAAACGCAAAACATAATTAAAACATGATCGCTCGTGATTAAAAATTACGTATCTTTAGTAGGTAAATCTCAAAAGGGAAAATATGGAAACAAAACAAATCAAATAATATACCTACATATGTAATTAAATACATCATGTGTCTGATAATACAATATGGAAAGCCTCGCCTTTATGCACATAAGGTATATAACATACAATAGATCCAGTTCAAAACAATAAACAAGGATAGATATGCAAGTAGATAGTTTTGAGTAGTAAGTCACCTTTTCAATTTAATCTATAAGAGTCATGCCGTTTGAAGTTCAGTGCAATCGAAGTATCATGTGTGGAACAGACAGTCACAGCCACAATTTCAAATCTAAATAAAAACTACATACGGTGTGAGTAAAGTATGGGCGCTGGGCCCGTGTATCTAAGCCACAGAAATGACCACACAAATAAAAGTAATAAATTAATAACAAAGGAAACGATGCAAATGTTTTGGGTACCATTGGGTTGCATAATGTGTAAGTACTCCATAGATGCGATAGTCTGCGGAATAGGTGGTTCTGTTCCGACAAATAAAATGATCATTGTTACAACCAAGATCTCCAAGACAAACTTTAGCGAGGGCGTCATTCGGATCTCGGTGCCGTTCAAAGATATCTTACTGACAGTCCAATGTGTCCGAATGTGGTTCCTTGTGGAAGTTGTCAATGAGTTGAGTGTGCCTCTAGAAATCCGAATGGCGCAAATGATTCAGTGTAGGTATATTGAAGGTACAGAATATTTCTGAGGAGGCAATACACAAGGTCGACTTGCAGACGACATGGACGTGGATCAACTGGACAATCATATCAACAACACATTTAAAAGACACAGAGATAATCATTCAACGTTAAAGTTATGCAATGACAACGAAATAGATAACTACTCGGATGTAACACAACTATAACTTGAAATTAAATAAAATGTACAAGTAGGCGTGTAGTAAACCAAAGATTACCATTTAAATGAGGCCGATCTGAAATTGGAAATAAGACAAATGAATAATAATGACGAATCACAAGAGGCGCTACAAGAAACCAAAAGGGGACCAATGAAAATAATGCCAATTCATTAAAAATAAATTACGTAGTAATGTTGTCCATTATACGAAATCAATGTTTTTAATTTATTTGTCATCGTTGACTTCGGTCAACAGTCTATGAGGAATCAATTTTAAAAAGATGGGTATGAAATTGAAGATTCCCACGCAATCATATCAAAACATTAGATAAGTAGGTACTTAGGTAATAAAAAAAATATCACAAGGTTTAATATGAATCTCCGATTTCACAGAATGTTAGTAAGTATAAGTATGAGTGTAGTAGGTAAGTAATGGAAAGAAGTTAGTATAGGTAGTTAAGTGTGAAAAAATAATAAACAAAAATATGTAAACAAAAACTTAAACAAAACAGGAAATAGCTAATACCAGCAAGTACAGACCTCAGAACTCGCTTGATGGCACTGAAGTACTTCTAGTAACAAAACATTGACTCATTAACATGATAACATTTATGATGCCATTCATAGTTTTGCAGCATTCATTGAAACTTTGGCAGATACGTGATCGCGGCGACAAGCATTTTCGTTAAGCTCAAAAATGCCGAACAAGATGCAAATCACATTGACAAGATTCGTGAGATGCGACGCGCCGCGCCGGTAGAGCCCGGGCGGCCGCAGCCGAGAAACAGAACGGACAAACGAAACGGTTAACAAAACGAAACAAGAAGAGAAATTGCGACTGCTTCAGATCGGAAGGAGATCGAGTCGGTACAAGGTGACTGTACTACCAAAACTGCAATACTGTCGCGTCGTCAGCAGCGAATGCTGCGGGGCGGGGGGCGCGGCGTACACGTCCGACGCGGTGGACAGGCACTTGTGCAGTTTGCGGGTACCTTGCGAGCGCGAGCGACGCACCCGCGCGCCGCCCGCCGCCCCGCCTCCTGCCACCGCGCCCGCGGGCGACGCCGCGCATCCTCCGCCGCCACCACCACCTCCCCCACCACCGCCGCCGCCGCCGCCGCCGCCACCGCCCGGCCCGTTCATCTACAACACACCACCCGTCCTACACCGCACACCGACGCACCTCCACCGCGCACACTACACGCTCTACACGCCGACGATACGTCGACTCGGACACCTCGGTATCGTCGGCTAGACTTCCACCACCGTACGCGACACACAGAAGACCCTCTCTGTTACGATTGTTACTACAACGACGCGACACGAAGTTAGGAACCGTGATCTCTGTGCCATTAAGTGATACATTTCCATTAGTAGTTCTGTGATCGGCGCCGATCTCGTCCCGGTTAGTGAGTGCGGTGCCGATTGGATCATTACCTAGGGGCCGCGGTGCTGGTACCACCTCTTCGTCCGTCCCTGCGGCTGGTGGTTCGTTTCTGTCGCAAAGGCTCGCTACTGTCGCAACTAACTCTCCTGGGGACAGGCGTCAATCGTATGGGTGATTGTTGTGAAGTAGTGACGCGCCGACCTACGTCGTCTCGCGCTCTCGAGCTACAAGCGAGCTACCACTACGGCTCATTAGCATGTTACATCATCTCAAAAGGACATTGACAACACAGAGATCACCTGAGTTTGATGCGAACCATCATTAAATATTCAATTACCGAAAAATTCAGCGAAAATATATTTAAGGCAGTTAGAGTCTTCATCGGACGAGTCCTTGTCCTTTGGAATAAGAAAATACACACGTCAGTGACCCTTAGCTACTTAACCTATGTACATTACAATAACCAGTACACTCTGCACGTGCATTTATACAAGTGATTTTAAATAACAGTACTTATATAAATACTTTATATTATTCCATACTTCCATCTGTACTTATAGATTACAAATAATAATAAATAAAAAGCCAAATATCACAAAAAGCGTGAAGCATATCGAAGAGTCGTCCAAGACTTGCGATCTCTTCGTTCCTAAATCTACAAAATTTAAAATTGTTACGTAGTTATTTTATTGTTAGTCTCAATTAAGTTTGCTTTATTGTACACTTATTAGTTGTTCGACATAACTAGCTACCATCACCTCTATCGAGCTTCAAATCTATGTCCGGATTATTAAAAGGGGCTAAGTACTGTATTAGTGAACGATAAAAAATCGCCAAACCATTACCATTCCAATCCGAGACGATCGAATGTCTACTCTACGTCAGCGAGAGTCAACGTTCTAAATGCTACGCAACGGAGACTCGTGAGACCCGGGTTCGATGATGTTCTGATGTGTGAGTGAGATGAACAATGGGTCCGCGGGATGGCTGGGTAGGTACTTACTGAAGCGGCGCATGATGTTCCCGGCGAAGGAGGGAGGCTGGCTCGCGGCCGACTGCTTGCGCCGCAAATCGCGCACGCTCTCCTGCTTGCTGTACTTTATGTTTGGTACCGACAGCAACCTCTGATCCCGCATATCTCTCTTTTCCGTATCTTCCTTCGTTGTCTTCCCTTTCTGTCGAGGGGGCCGTGTCGGTCTTCCGTCCTCTTCGAACAGCGGTAAATTGTCAGGCCTCGGTGGCTTTTCTTCGCCCACTCTCGATGGTGAAATGTCTGGAGTAGCATCCCCCTTCTCTTTTTCTTGCCACCTATCCTGTAACTCTTTATGCATCCTATCATAAACGTCTGCGGACCTTTTGTCTTGGAGTTCCTTGTGCATTCTTTCGAAAACGTCTGAGCATACCCGAAGGGGCGACGACAGTTCGCTTTTATCTGTTGGTTTGCTAATGTCCTCGATAACTTCGGTCGGTTTGTTCTCATCGCCATCTGGTGATTCGTTCGCGAATGCTAATGCGATGGGGGCAACAGGGGTAGCATCAGGTTCTTCTCCCGTTTCGCAGTAAAATTGGGAGTTTCTTTTGTCAACTCCTTCAAGATTATTTTCAGCGGGAACTGCGAAGGCCGCTTTGAATTTGAGGTCCACTTTAGAGAGTTGTCGCTTAAGATTGAACGTCTTCCAAGGGGTGGATTTCCGTCTGGTCTCGAGCTTGGCCCTTTCTTCAGGTGCCGGTGCAGCAGCGGGCTCCTCGACGTCGGCACCGGCGGCGGGGCTCGCGGCGGGGGAGGGCCGCGGAGGCTCGTCCAGCTTCGAGGACACGGGAGGGGAAATAATAAATAGGTGAGGGAAGGGGCGCGCGACCGCCGCGACCGCCGCGACCGCCGCGACCGCCGCGACCGTGCGTGAGCGACCGTGCGGCTGGGGCGAGGTGCGTGACGTCGGCTTGGACTACGCATACCGGTGTGGAGGAACATCTAAACCGACTGTGACGTTACTTGAACTAGCTTACGGTGAGCGGTCGCACGTTCGTATAAACAGTGACAATCTTATAACTCTCAAACTGTATGCGAGAACAAATGAAAGACAGGCTCTATAGTAAAGTATATCTAACGATGCCATGCCATGTCTGCTACGGGAGAAGCTGGGGTCGGCACTACTGCTTAGTTATACTTATTAAATAATTGAACTGTTAAATAAAAAAAAAAAAAAATAGAGTAAAGGATAGGATACGATCGAGCAGAGGTCTGTCTTACTAAGATTTTTCAAACAAAACTCTGTAGACCGAAGCAACTTAATAAAAATAAATAAAATTGCAAACAAAATGTAACGTGAAGTAGACAGTTTGTCTCCTGCGAGCTCGCGGCTCGGCTTACCTTGTTCTCTATTACTATACAGTACTTAGACTTCTATACGAACTATAATATGTATTTATTAGATATTGCCTACGGTTCGCCAACTTTAATGTTACGGTTTATCGAGTTCGACTCTACAATTATTCATATAGTTCAATAAAGACATGTACCTAATGTTTGTGTATTTTAGGGAGTTGGGTGTATCTGGTGCATTCTCAGTAAAACAAACCATTGTTTTCTAGTAAATCATTGAAACACTATAATTCACACAGATTGAGCTAACCTCGAATCAAGACATTGTGTATTATTCTGAAATGTTGTGTATTTTTGTCGTATAGAGTGGTGATTCTTCAGTATCACTAGTGTATATTTATTTACCTGATCGAGGCTAGGCGATCGCTGGCGGTCGGGTTGCCTCTGTGTGGCGCGGTCTGTGTGGTAAAGAGCGGCGGCGGGTAATACACACACTGTGCCTCGAACTGACATGTCTACCACCACCACACCTCGTTCTCCGCCCCAAGCCATCCTTGTGCCAAGAAAAAACGTTTTTTTATTTATTTGACTTCACTTTGGCATTCGCCGTCGTATCTCTAAAAAAATATTTCAGCTTTACAGCTAAGATGTTTTTAAACGTAATTTGATATGTAAAAGCAAAGAAAACTACACAAGTTACTTTAAAAAGGTTTTCGCATGTGCAATTGTGCAATATATTATACAAAATAAAAATAGTACCGCAAGGAAACTTGCATGATCCCGTTTTTTATAGTTTTGAATTTTGAGATAGGGATATCGTAACAGTATCGTTCATTCAGTTGGTATTATTGACTGTAAGTGATGTCTGTGAACAGAGATCCCAGGAGGAGATCACTCACAGGCCGTAGGAGGAGTTGATAGTGAGCGCGGTGATGGAATGCGGCGGGCCTTGTTGCAGCGCGACCAGGGTGGGTTGGAAGCCGGGGGCGCGCCGCACGCCGCCCGTGCCATGGGCCCCGCGCACGCGCATCGCCTCCCCGCCCCCGCCGCACCAAACCCCTGACTGAAACATTTCAAAAAATACCTGTAAATGAAGACAGACAGATCAACGAACGGTACGGTTTTCAAATTTGATGTCAAATTGACTTGGTTACCGATCCGATCGAAAATCATCTTAAAATGCTAACTAGTAGACTATTGTCTTTCGAATGTCACTGCACAGTCTGATGCGAGAACTTGATTTTGATTTATCACACCAATTATAAAGGCGAAAGTTTGTGTGTATGTATTTCATTTGGCGCTCCTTCACGCCGAAACGGCTGAACAGATATTTGGTATAGAGATAGGCTACACATAGGACATAGAACATAGGCTAATTTGTATCCCATGAATCAGTTCCCATGCGATGGAAATGGGAAGTCAAAGAATAAAGAAAAGAGAATAGCAAAAGGTTTAAGTTTTCAGATGAAAAATTCAACATAATAATAATAACTTAGACGCTTAATCTGTTCCGTGTTTTTAAAAAACTAAGTCTAAGATCAAATATTTTTTACGTGTACAAACATTTTCACAGCGGCTGACACCGCGGGGCACAACTAGTTTTATGATAATAGGGACAAAAACAATCACACTATATATATATAATATTATGTAAACTAATAAGTACATACTATGTTATGTTAGGTAACAGTATGTAGGTGAGTTAAATTAACGTTTTTGTTAGTTTCAATTTAAATTTATGAGTAAGACAAACAAATAATATTGATTAGCATTGTGATAACTTGCCTGTTTATTATTTAAATCAACTCAGGGTAACAACACATTGGTGATGATGTATTGATGTTTTATCACCCGAAGTATGTTTAGCCTTGTTTTCAGAAAAGTCATAAATTTACCATAAGCGTATTACGTCAACATGAATGCTCACTTAAGAATGTAAATGTGCAAAGCTCTTACAAACACGAGCAAAAGGTGATAAGCGATATTGAACAAACAAACTATACAAAAGCGAATACTAAATACCATAACGTATTTATTTCAGTCAGCTTTTTTCAAGAAAGAGTCATGAATATCAACTAAATAAAATAAAAAGTTTGAAAGAGGAAGATTTCAATAAAAACATACTTTCCGACTTTCCCCTTCGACAGATTCGCCCCCTCTACTGAATGACATTGATCGCCCTCCTTCCGCCTCTGGAGACGTTTCCTCTTCCAACGTATCAGATATCATTGGAATTTCTAAAACCTGGGGTGAATGAGACAAATAAAACATCAGGCGCGCTGTCAAAACCAAATGCTAATTCCAAATGTGTGGTGTTGGTCACAAAACGTTTGCTTTTATGTGGACAATTAAATGGAGTTATTTATTATTTAACGGAAGTATTGTTAACCTGTGTTTCTGTATGCGTTTCCGCTTTCCGGAATTTGAACAAAATGACGTGACCGTGCGGTAGCGCGACCGCCAGACGTCGCGACTCCGCGCACAGAGCTAGCTGTTGGATGGCGAGGGGACTGTCTTCTTCGTACGCGCCGGCGGTGCTGCCTTGCCGCCTTTCGAACACTGAAATATCAATCAATGCACAAATGTTACTAAAGTTACTAATTAAATAAATTCTCATTTATGTGCGGGTAATTTTACCTTTTGAACATTTTAACTTATATAAAATTTGTAAGGTCCCTGCACTGGCATCCCAAAATTTAACACTCCCGTCTGCATGCCTGAAACCGAACACGAGCTTGAAAGATAAGAAACGTTATAATATGGAGTCCAATGTGAAGGCCGCAGACCACTGACCCGGTAAGAATGATTTCACTGTACGAACAGGACGCTGGCGCCCATTCGCCGCCATTTATTGGCCAAAGTTTCTCGCTAAAGCCAGTCACTTTCTTATTACCCTGTCGGCCCACTGAGTAAAACGCTGGGATCTGAAATTATATTCAATTAACAATTCAATTAAAAGTAACGAACCGCCCTTCATTAATATTTAATTAAACAAATGGTTTTTAAATAATTCCCACTCTTATGACCAATTTCATTAATAATTATTTTCTTTTGTCATGTTTTAGTTAGATAAAAGTCTCCTTATTAATCAAACATGCCTATTTAGAATTGGCCGTACGATTTTGGTTTAGATAAGTTTGGTCTGTTTCCATATCTTACCAAGTCTGAGGGGCAGTCGGCGAAGTAGGAGCAACACGTGACCGGCGACTCGTGTATGTCCATGGGGTAGGGGTTCTCGAAGCAAGGGTAGCCGGGGGATTGCAGGTCTATTACCACCAGGTCGTTTTGTAGTAGCACCACTATCGCGTAAGGTTCCTGGTAATCTGAAAATCACCAATTGTGGTGTTGAAGGATTTTAATGTTTTAAAACTAAGATCCACGAAGCTCCAATAAAACAAAATCAAATATCGTTTATTCAGTAAGATTTTTTAGGATCATTTTGTATCGTCAAATCTACCGCCTGTTTGGAATCGCAACTAGCACACAATGAGAAAGGCAAGAAACTAGTGCAATAATTTTTTTGATGATCCTGAAAATAAATTAAATAACATCTGTAAGTTTTTTGACATGGAGCCAATGGCAGACATTGGTTACAATTGGTGGATCTACGACATGTCGGTTTTCTCACAATGCTTTCCTTCAACGTAAAAGACGAACACAATAAATGCATATTCATGAACAATTTACAAGCATGAGTCAATTATTCAGGAATCGTCTAGTGGGTTCCAGTAGTTGGCGGCCTTCGACCTCTTTACCTGCAGTGTGAGGAGTTTCACACAACGTGACAAAGTCGACAACGCTGTGTTCCATTTCTAGTACTGTGGTGCTTTTTCCGTTTAGAACTGTGATACTGTGCGTGCGCCCGGCTTTGTCTGAGGGCAGCCCTCCGGAGAAAATGATCAGGCTTTCGCTAGAAAGAGCAAATATCCATTTACCATACCAGACTTTATGTACAGGACAGGGCAGGGCAGAACACACGGCAAGACATTGGTAATGGCAGCACCCTTATTCTGTATGACCAATCGTGTCTTAACGCGCCCGCGTTACGATATGGCCATACTTACGATGATTCCATGCATATATCGTAACGTGGGCGCGTTAAGACACGATTGGTCATACAGAATAAGGGCTCAGGTAAGGCTTGACGGAGTATTTAGTAGAGCCTGTGTACTGGCGACATTGCTGCAGTACCTACCAGGTAAAACTAGGTCACCTAAGAGCTGTTGTAAATGATGATGATAATACGACTTCATTAGGTACTAACACTATCGCTATAGGCACTGACAATGCATACTTTAGGTCCCAAGTTAATATTGTCCATCATATCAGAATCTCGCGGACAGCAGATGAAAATGGTAATTTGTATTCGTGTATTCGTAAATCCAAAGAATTGCTATGTCGGTAAAACGGTTCATTGAAAGCACAGCACGGCTTTCCGATCCATCGGGCTGATTCGATAACGCCTAACGAGACGATTCACTGCAATCACCGCGTGACCCACAAACCAAACACCGAACGTTAATCATTTGTGTCACCCTCGTTAAATAAACATTGTGATTGGTTTTAAGTCTGTTTTCAAGTCGTCTTGAGGTAGATTTGTTCCGTTTCCAAGTCGCCTTCGCGGAGGATTATGATAAGCAGAACTCGATACTCTTCGGAGGAGAGTTTTGTTGTTTGTTTTTCCGAGCTGTGGAAGCTTACCCTGTTCTCGGAGTTTTCCATTCCAGTCTGAGTATAGGTTTGCAAGGTTCCAACTTCCCGTCTTTGTTTGCTTTTGCTGTAAATAAAAATAAAAATAGAATAAACTTCAACACCGCACCAACTAAACTAGTCGTAAGGTATTTATAGGACTTCTGCAGTTAAAGTATTTAACATTTTTTAATTTTCATTTAATACGGATTACTGGGTACCTAAGTACCTAAACTTTTCGGTTATCAGGATCAAAAATTTGAGTTTTACAAGATGATATCAAAATCTAGGTACCGATTAGTTAGAATCTTCTCGTTAGTTTCTTCTCTCGTTCTAGTAGACTCTTCTCTAATACATCACTTCTTACTTCGATATTTTTCGTGCCATGCCTAAAGAGGTTAAAAATCCCGATGATATTGTTAAATACAAACTCACCATGAGGGTATGAGAGCGAGGCCGGTCGCGGTGCCCTGGTGCTCCAGGTGGCTAGGGCTCCGTCGACGTGCGCCGTCATGAGCTTGCCGTCGTGCTGCCAGGCGGCGGCGCGCACGCCGTCCGCCGGCGAGCCGGTCCCGAGGCATCCTCGCCACTCCGCGGCTTTCGCCCGCAAGTCCCACACCACTATCAGCCCGCTTTCGAACGCTATCAGCAACTAGAACGAGAGGTGTTTCAATGACACGCAGTACAATCAGTATTATATTGAATCTACTGTACCAAGATGCTGTAGTGTTTCTTACCTTGCTAGCGTCCAAGGGATTATCGCTAATCTCAACCACCGAGCCCGGATGACTTTGTCTCGTTCTGCAACAAAGAAAAAACTAGATAAACTGATCGCAGTGTCTTTTTAATATACCTACATCCATTTTACTAAACAAATGATCCAACCATTTCAGTACAATTCATGGTACAAATTCTTGCGATTTATTCCTCGTATGTCGTACAAGTTGTAAGGTGTCAGAGTGTCACGCCAAGAGTGGCTTCGATATATTGAGAGGGGGAGTTGGGAGAGGGTGGGTGGGACTTATTTCACGCAGAAAATAATCCAGAGATTAAAGGGGAGACCTGCAAATGGATAACATTTTTAATCCATGAGGCTTTTGATAAATGGATCTCGCGGGATTTATGAAGTAATTACATAAATTTGTAATTAATAATTAAGGAAGATTGGAGATGCTTTTTTCTATCAAAAGTACCTTCCTGTGATATAATCTAATAACTGTTATAAAAAAGTGTATCGTTTCATACCTACGTTAATTATTAAATTTTTGTGTATACCTACTAGGGGCGTGGTATACTTTTTCGTTTGATACTGATGATACTAGTTTATTTGTTTATTTTTAAAATTGCAACATAACAGAATTATATACTTATTATACTTACTTTACATGTATTTTTATTATGGTTTGGCTCATCAGTGGAAGGCGAATAAAGAAGTAATAAACCATAATAATGATCATTTTGTTATTGAACGTCCAAATATTTAACGATCCTAAATATATATTGCATATTTCATGGCCTAATGAAAGGCCGTCAAGCCCATATCGAGTTGGTGGCGCATACATAATTACGATCCGCGCCGGTATCAATCACGAGGCCGGAGTCTCGGCGCCACTTGTTGCGTCACCCACCCGTCACCCGTCTGCCCCCGACCGCCTCCACCCTGGGACTCCACAGTAAATGGAGGGGGATTAGAGTGGTTTCAGGCGCCCGCTACAGGGGCGCCGCTTGTCTTGCGGGTACGTGTGAATGAGGACAGTCAGTCAAAGCGACGTAACAGGTAGAGTTGCATTGCAGGCATAAGCATTATCAAGAAAATAAAATCTCCAAGTACCTTGTTGAGGTATATTTAGCTCATTGGGTGCTGCTAAGCACACTGTGTGCATGGTACTCGTACATGCGACCAGTAAAACTTAAAGGCTGCTAGATGAACTTGTTCACGATTATGAATTGAATGAATTACTAAAAATACAATACTTTTATTAATTCTAATCTTGAGAGGCAGCAGAGATTTCAGCATTCCACCTTGAATTTGAAGGTGGAATGCAGAAGGCTGTTATAAATGTAGGGCAGGCTACGGATGATAATGTAAATAATAATATTCCGCCACGTCGACGTAGGTACCGGGACGTTTTCTTTTTTTTTACTATTAAGGAAACTATGGATAGAAATGTAAATAATAGGTCTTCACCTATGAAGTTGCCGTTTTGTAGTACGTCATTTCGAATAAAAACTATTTCTGAATGTCTATGAATTCTAATTAAAAATTAACTTTATTTTTAAAATATTACATTTCATCCCATTTGGATCTTTTTCGTCATCATGGATACGTTAAAAATTCGAGTAATTATGGAATATGAGGGCTAGCAACGCAGCACAAACGGCACGCAACATTAACGACGTATACGGAGAGACACTACCAACTAACGCACAACCCGTTATTGGTTTACCCGCTTCTGTGCTGGAAATTTCGACCTGAAAAATGCACATGCAAACTTAATGAACGCCAGCGCGAGGTGCGCGTGAGGCCTGCCTTGCGCTGCTCAACAGGCACAGAAACGAAGGATTTTGAAATGGATTATTTTCGACAATCGTAAGCGCTCATCGAGTTGATTAGATCCTGGTTAAGCACCTAAAAAATGCCTAAACGAAAAATTACAACTAAAAAAGTGATGGTCACTGTTTGGTGGTCTAGCACCACCGCCGGTGTGATTCATCACAGCTTCTTACCAAACGGGACGAGCATTACTGCAGATATGTACTGTGAAGAACTGAACACAATGATGGAGAAACTAGCACAACGCCAACGAGCTTTGGTGAATCGATCATCCCCGTTACTGCTGCACGACAACGCGCGACAAGAGCTGGGGCTTGAAGCTTTCCGTCATCCGCCGTACTCACTAAACCTTGCGCTTACCGACTTCTACTTTTTCCAGAATTTGGACAACTTCTTAACGAAAAAAAAAAACAAAAATCAAAATAAAAACTTAAAATGCCTTCGAAGAGTTTGTTGCCTCCCGTCCAGCAGACTTTTTCAAGAAGGGCGTCGATAACTTTGATTGTCGGAAATAAATTAGATCGAAAAAAAATGACTTGTATTGATTTAATACAAAACGGCAAGTTCATAGTAAACACCTCATATTTATATACCGCCATTGTGCTTTAATTTGCTTGAAGATTGTGCTTTAAAAAATAAATTACATGGGTACCATGTCATTTTTTTTTACTTGTATGGAGGCTTCTAGCGGTATGTAAATATTTCTCTAAGGGCACACGACTAAGCTGCACAGTTATTTATTGAAGCAATCAGACAATATCCCTCTAAATGGTCTGTTTTATTTTTCTCTCACAGTTCGCCGACTGTTCTCATTCCGCTAGATTGGATCGCACTAGTTCCCTGGTTGAGTTAGGAATTAGTTCAGATTGACCCCCACCAATGTAAGCTCTGAGCGTACGTTGATTGACCAAGTTGTGAACTATTCAGACCAACTCGAATACTCGAAACTATACGTGAATGTAATCCCAGGTTTGCATTGCAACTAGAATCAACTAAACTAGATAGTATAGTCAAAGTTGGACTTAACGTAAATAACACACAACGAAATAAAGAACCGTATTGGTATCCGTTCAATGGCGTGATGCGTTGTTCCGTATTCTTTTCGAACACAGATTATTGCATTTACTTAAAAAAAAATCTGTTGCGAACGTAAATTCACAAAGAAAACTAGAATATTAGATTTAGCTATCCTCCTGCTCCGCCTCGGTCGTCCGGCCGGATATTACATTAAATTCTCCGGATAGTCTGAACCAGCTTTGTTTGCTGCACCGCCAGTAACTCGCTTCCGGTTAGTGTGGCTCTTTCAAAAGCTTTTGGATAATGCTTTTTGTTTTCAAGCTAAATCCAGATTATATAATTTTTCTTTACGGTTTTGCGCGTTCTGTTTGTTTAGTGCTAATATTTTCAGAACAAAGCAAATAAAAACGATGTTTTATAGCGAATGGAAATAACGTGGTCAAATACTGATTACAATATTGTTTTAGTTATCTACACAAATAAATTAACTTTGTACAAAGGAAACAGTCGGATTACCTAAGGACTGCTACAAACGGCCTATAGTTAACTCAACTGTTTAAGATCAGCACCAGACGGAAGCGTGCCCAAGACATTCGCTACATTGCCACGCTGAATAGCTATGCTAATTCGCTGGCCCAAATAAGAGTCAGCCAGGGCATAGTTAGTTTGATTGTACTTACATATTATTTTTAATGTTTAGACAAATAATATAAACATGGGTAAAGTTTTAACGATTGTTCGAATGATCTCTCGACGACAATTGAAATTTACTAGTACTATACTACTCTGAGGAATGGTTCAAAACCCTGACACAAAATAAAATTAAATAAAACCGGAAAAAAGACAATGTACTAGTACTGTGAGCGTTTCAGCTTTAGGTAACCAACCTCTACATCGCGTGCAGACGTGACTTTACCTATGAAACCCACACACTTCAAAGATCTGTATGATATACTATTACTTGTAGGATAATAAAAATCGAAGACTTCGGATACACTCTATACATTGTGCGACAGGATTACTATTCTCGACAGCCTGCGACATTGATGTCACAGTCTGTCGAGAATAGCAAAAACCGAGTGTGGGTTTCATATGTAAAGTCACGTGCACGCGATGTAGAGGTCGGTCATCTGAAGCTGAAACGTTCACAGTACAGTACTCACACCAATGCAAATGTATTATATCGTGTGCCTCAAAATATCTTTTACTATAATAAATATTGTCATTAAGACGCGCGCTTATTCACTGACACCGATGCTATGTCTCCGTAATTCACCGATAGTAATGTGTAGATAATTTTTAACCGCCTCAGTGGTCTAGTGGTTCCACCACCTGTGTCATATCGAGAGGTCCCGGGTTTGATCCCCAGGGGAGTACGATATTGTGCTCGGTTTGGTTGGTGGTAGGACTTCGTTTAAGTCCGCCTAGCTAGCTACCACCATCTTACCTAAGTCTGTTGCCATAACAACAATTCTTAAAACTTGTTGTGTTCCGGCATTTAGAGGTAAGATAGCCAGGTCCTCAGTTGGTTGAGGATTCCGGGTGAAGCGCGCTTCCCCTTCGGCCTTATCATAACTTGAAAAATCAGGTGAGATGAAGGGCAAGCACTTCCCCTTTGTACTATACAAAAAATGCACCGGGAAATAAAAGGTGAATCAAGTGTGTTAAGTAGAGGTAGTGTAACCGGGTGAATTACCCCATGTGTATTTGGTGTACCGCCCCTCGGTATCTACTGTGAATCGTTCAGCTGTATCGACTCATAGTGTATCTTCGTACTTCTCTTGTGACGACTGGGTGTTGAGAATTTTAAATTTATGAACCGGAGCTCTTTTATTCATGAGATGTCAAAGAAATACAGACCCTGTTCCAAACTCAGAAAATAGGGGTTTGAATGTACAGAAAAGCTCGGATGATGTTTCATCAGAGTTTCTTTCGATCTTTATAGTTCTAATACCGCTGGGAAGTGATGTTTTTATATACAAGTACATACATAATTTGTTAATCAAAATAGGTCGAGCTGCCCTATACCACTAATTTCAACTCAAATTTCAACTCGTTGAACTAAATGGATTTTTTTCCAATTATTTCATCTTTGTAACTTTTTTGTGAAAGTTGAAATAAAAGGTATATTTTTATCCAGTAAGTTCAATTGAAAAAAACAAGCCACATAGCTAAGTTGGTAGTAACTCTGCCTTCTGCGCAATAGGTTGTGGTTCGATTCCACCCAGAACAAACATTTGTGTGATGAATATATATGTTTGTTCTGTGTTTGGGTGTTGTATTGTACGATAAGTATGTATTTACAAAAATAAGTATTTAAGTATTCTATCCGTAATCAAGTTCGTATATTACAAGCTATGCTTAGTTTGGGGCTAGATGGCGCTGTGAGAAATTATGTCCTGTAATATTTATTTATTGGTGATATCCCATCATACAGTAGGGAAAATTTTCAACATTTAAAAAATACCACACTTTTAGCTGCACATACTTGCTTGAATATTGTACAGGCTTGAATGCAATATAAATGCTTAAAATATCTAGATCATTTTTTCTAGATCATGTAATTTGAGTCTAATTAAATTCATTAGATTATAATGAATTAAGAAACATTGTTACAAATATGAAGCAAAAATCAACAGTAGATATCTATGACATGAGTACAAAATCATTATGAAATATTATTTTGAATAATGACAACGTATATTAATTAATATTTTTAACACGTGCTTAGCTGACGGTTTATTATTAGTATCACCCCGACGTTATAAAAACAGGAAGGGTGATGTATCACCTACCACTTTTAAAAAATGACATTTAATATAACTACAGATCGATATGTATATTATCTGCATTGTCTTAAATATTAGAAACTGCTATAAAATACAGAATAGTTTACTTTATAGAAAAAAAAAAAATTTAACGTAGCTCAATTTGGATTCAGAAAAGGACGTTCGACAGAAATGGCGATAAGAAATGTAATTTATTTTAGTCTTGATTCTTTAGACAGCTTTAGTGTGTGCAAGCCTTTTTTGTGACCTATCAAAGGCTTTTATTTGCGGCATGATATGCTAGTGTTAAAATTAAAATTATATGGCTTTCACGGATCCGAGTTCAATATGATGAAATCCTTTCTTAGTAATCGTTACCAGACAGTATTTTTAAATAAAACTTCCTCGGGGTCAGGTACAGTGTCAATAGGAGTGCCACAAAGGCCCTCTATTGTTTTTAATTTATATAAATGACCTTGCTAGTGCCATGCCAGAATGGATGCATGTCAGTCTTTTTGCAGATGACACTCATGGTAGGATTAAAAATAAAAAATATCATAATTTTCATATAAAAATAATTAGAGTCATGAGCATGCTTAAGGAATGGTTTGATGGTAATGGTATCATTCTCAACTCTAATAAAAGTACTGTGATGCAGTATCAATCGAGACTAGCTAGGCAGCGAAAATGTCTTTTTGGGGTATGCAATAGATAACACAATTAATCACAAGCGCTAATTACGCTCTGCTGGAACTAAACCAATTGTTGGATAAGAATACTCTCATATCAGTGTATTCTGCGTACATACACTCTATTATCAGGTATGCCATTACAGTTTGGGGTAGTGCTGTAAATATAATAACACTTTTAAGGTGTCAAAAGACAGCAATTAGAATAAATAACGGCCTAAAGAGACGCTTCCGCAAGAAAGCATTTTAGGAGTGACAAAATAATGACTGTGATATCTCTCTACATTTATAATAGCTTGCTAGAAATATATGAGGCCAATCTACCAAAAAATATGGAAATGCATCCGTACAACTTACGAAACAATAAAAAATGATTAAAGCCAAGGACTAGGTTGGTTAAAATCAGAAAACAAAGTCGCCTCACCAAAATATTAATGTTCAATAAATTACCTTCTTAATTAAATGATAGAAAATTTAAGATGACGTTAAAGCATTTATTTGAAAGCAACCCTTTCTACAAATTTATATCAGCGGAGATCACGGAATCCTCTTTTTTGTTAAATTGGCTTGTTTCTGTTAAATTTGATTTGGATTTTAATTTATATAATTTTAATAATTCACCATATTATTCCTAAATTATTTTTGGTATAATGTTTTGCCTGTAACATTGAATGTTATTTAAGGTTAATAAATGTTTCTGATTTCTGATTATACATAAAATTGACTTTAAAGTCAAACAACTTGTACGTTCACGATAAATGCTTCGCCATTCCCAAGGTTATATCACAACATTAAAACATCCGAATCAACAATCGCTTGTTGCTGAAGACGGCATCCGAGTCGATAACCGGACAATACGTATCCGGCACGAGCCGGGCGTATCTCCGGCGCTGGTCCAGCCCGCCCTATCGCGGTACCGTCGACTGCAATCGGCGTCGTATCTGTTACTTAGATTCGAAGCCAATTGTTTAGTCAGTCGGTGAAACTGAGAGCTGTAATCGGAGGAAATGTTTGTTTATACAAGCGCTGATACTGTGTGAGCTGAATCAATCCAGTACTAGAGGTAAAACATGTTTCGTACGCTTAAAAGAGAGAGCTCGGCTCACACATATTACATTAAACTCGCACAGATTGTATAGAGGGTTAAAGGTAATAACGAAGATAATATTCCACAATAGGTATAGCATAAAAACGTGCCACAATAGCTAAGAACCTTAATATTAAAGCAAATTATGATAGCGAACGTATTCAGATACAAGACAGTTTCGCAATTTTCCGGTTCGAGAGCCATTACGAGATCCTTTATTGCGTTCCCCCAAGCCTACTTTACCGGCAGTCTTCCATAATTTATATCATTATGAGAACCACCGAACAAACGAGCCTATTCATTGCGGCGCCGAGATTTTTTCGCAGAATTTCCACGATACCTTTTGTCTGACGTCTGCCGCGGACGTCGTTGCGTTAGGTACTTGAGGCATTTAAATAAATCCAGGATTAACAATGGGCGCCTGACAACCCTAGGCGTTTTAATTGTTGCGATACCGCAATCGACGGAAGTTCGTTACCACTCGCCAATGAGAGAGCGTTATTTAAATTGAGAACGTGACGCGAGATAGCAGGGTTGACTCGGCCGGAGGGCGTGTTTTAACGATATTTGCTGTCTGCGAATTTAGAGTTTACAGAATCTACGAGGTGATGGGTGGGAGGGAGAGTACTTCGGCAATAAACTTATTGTTTATGCTTCGGAGAGGAGAGTGCATTAACCTAGCTTCAGCAATGAAGTGAAGCAATGAGGCGAAACAGTTTGTAAAGGCCTGAGTGGGTTTTATTAATTTTAATGATGCAACTTACCAAGTTTTGTTTTGAAGATGAAACTTTGTTAGTGTTGTCTTTGACAATATATTTAGAAGCAAGAATGGTCCTATTTTTATATAAACTTAATGAAACGGCGTGGCGGACACGTCTAGTGTTTGTTCTTCTATGGCCGTCGATCTCGATACCGCCTATCGATTAGGTTAATCGATTTTAATTTGATAGATTAATAGATTTGTAGCAACATTGGTAAATACTATCGCAAAAAAGTGCAATTTTCTTCAAAACCACCATTGGAATGAGACGGTTTGCGGTATTCGTCTGCATATCGGTAGAGCAACGAGATATGTTGAATAGCTCTATATTGCAAATTGATTTTCCCAACACCAACGCGGCACTATGGAAATACAATTTGATGCCATCAAGTTTAACAAAACCTTTAATCACGATGGCAAATGGCAGATAGCAGATGGCGGCTGCGTGTCACGTTACATATTGAACAATGGTTTGTTGATTATATTTTGCTTTTAAGTCCATTCAGCACGGTACGTTGCCTTTACTGCTAAACTTAACATTCAAACATTCGTTGTGGGAAATGAATTTACCTACCTATCCTATATTCATCACTGAAAAAGTATTAATATTTGCACGCCTGCATGCAGGTCGAATATATACATACTTTTAGCACTTAGATCTGCTACTGTAATATTTTATGTATTCTAGCAAATAAATGATTGATTATGATTATGATTATCATCATTACGTTACAAGGTTTGCTTCCTTTGGGGCTAGATAGAGTTATGACAAAATGTCTAGAAATATTAATTTACTATGTTATAATGACACAAATATTTACAACCGACGACGGGACTCGAACCCGCATCGCCCGGAAACGCTCTAACCAACTGAGCCACGAGGGTCCTGACGCAGATTCCGATTTTTTGTATCATATTGATACTCAGCGTGAGCGCTGATCGTAATGACATTTGTAAATGTTGAGGCTAAGTGCAATCACGTGAAATACACAAATATAAATTTGTTCCATAAAAATATACAAGTAAATTATACCTGTCTATGGAAGTTCTGAGTGAAACGATAAAATGATGTTGATTTTATAGTGACGTACGACATAACGTTATGGACGCCGGCAATAGCTTATACTAGTGTATGTGTAAGTGTGTGTAGTAAGTAGGGTATTTTCTTTTTAACCGACTTTTTTTTCTTTTTTGTATGTCCACCGATTTCTCCGCGAGCTCTTTACCTATTATATGCGTAATTATTTTTTAGAAATAGGTAAGCTAGAAATGTAATTTATTTAAAAGTTATAATCGACTTCACTAAAAAATAATATGGTTAAGTTCATACATTTTGGAAGGCGGTGTTTATCGTTATGTAATGAGATTACCTTACGTCACAGATCCTGCTGTTTAGCTTAGCAAGTCAGCACCACACAATACATACTAACCCAAATAATTAAAATCAAGTTTTTTGTGAAATAAGTTTTTTTTTTAAACAACATATTAGTTTGTAAGTCTGTAAGTACAAGCGTGTGTTATTCTAGTGCATGCCTTGCCACGCGATCTGACCCGCAATGTCCCGCATGAGGGAGGTATCTGTGCATGAAGAGATTAGCAATTCTGTACGTACTGCTATTTAGTGTTCTATGGGACTGAGTACTTACATTTACGTTGGCAAATTGGGAGCGTTTATGAACAGAGCTGGCAACATAATTACTCGCGAAAGCTGCTTTCGACAGTTTGTTATTTTAACGAATGCATGCATTTAAATACCGATTAATGTCCTTTTGCGTCAATGGTGTTTGTTGACAGACTTTTGTATCTACCATATACGCCCAGAGGCTTGCGATATTGTCAAAATATCGGTACAGAATAACCTGGTTATGATTCTTTATAACCAGTTTCTTTTTTTGTGATATAATTAATATTCCTACGACAACAGTAAAATGAAACTGCTTATCAAAAAAGAAGATACGCCAAATAGGCGTAATGTTTTATGTCTAAATGATTATTCTTTCAAACGCGTTTATTTCTATTCAGAAAAACCTACAGATAAGTTGTTAATACAAAAAACAAAGGCTAATCGCAGCCACAACACAGCGCGATACATTGTGCTTCGATACTCGCGCCCAGCCTCGGCTCACTGGGCTCGCAGCTCACTTTAGGCCCAACAAAGGCCTTTGACGAGAGGTTAATTAATCCCCGATAACAGATTACTGTACAAAATGCTCGAACGCTATTGTTTTGTATAGCCGAATAGGTCCATGAAAATGAACGAAAATTGAGCTTAGTTGAAGTTGATTAAATTGTCTCTGTGGAGGTATTTAGGAAAAAGGTAACATAACTAAATATACATTTTGTTTTAGGTATGGCAATACATTGTACATGAAGTAATTTTTCTTATTAAATAAGTGAATAAGAAACAATAATATTGGTTAATTTTAAAAATAAATACATGAATAATACATTTGTTTATTACCATGCGTATGCCACGATCTACGGCACGTAGCACTTTGCTACGACCCGTAGGCCTTGCTTCGTTTGATAATTCGAGTGACGGTCACTGTCTGCTACAAATACGTAGCACGTTGCTACGCCGTAGACACTGCTACGCCGTAGACACTGTTATGCCATAGACACTGCTACGACGAAGACACTGCTACGCCGTAGACACTGCTACGTTGTAGACACTGCTATGAGACATGGTCAAGTACGATCTTCAACGTCCTCAATTACTACTATACTATTTTATTTAAATATATACTACTAGATATGCCCTGAAAATAAATGTTGTTCTGCAATGGGACGGTGTGCAAGCTTATAATTATGTCATTTCTACTTGCATTTATCGTATAATATGAGGAAATAGCTGTTAATCGATGTCCAAATTATCGAAATTTATCAAATCACCAAATCTAAATGATTAGATAGATAGGCACTTATTTATTTTCTTCCTCTATGAATTACAAACTATCTTAGCCGTATAAAGGTTCAAACACAGGTAAGCAGTAGTACAATATAAGTGTAGCTAGGTACTTACTTACCTTCTAAATACTAGGTAATGTATACTTACCGGTCGGAAATGTATTCCCAATTCCCAATGTATCTGTTGAAATCAAGATCATTGTGGCATTTGAACAAGTCTGTTCTTATCTTTATTTAATCAAATTTCTTAAGCGTTGCATTAATTATAGTGTGTAAATTAGTTTTAAAGATATGTACCAATTCAGTGTTGTATGAAATAAAAATATATTATTATTATAATTTGTAGATAAGTACCTATACCTACCTAGGTAGGTGAGGAATAGATTTTGATTGAAAAAAAAATAGTGTTTAGAGTTCAAATGGCCAAACAGCAGACACATTTATATTACGCGCGGGCAACAATAGCATATTCTTAGAATAGCTATTTAAAGAATATTTTATCGAGCTCGGCTGCTCTACGCGAATTGTGACTATTCCCAAATAGGCTCTTTATTCTAACAATTGTAAATGGTAAAACGTAAAATTCATTTAGTCGCCAGAGTAAATTAATTTTTCATTTTTATAGCTGGCGATCTATTCTAAGATTAAAATTTACTCTCATTTGGTCGAATCCACTATTAGTCGGTTATCGCTTCATCATACAGAGAGCTGTTTCTTCATCAAGACATTTATTGATATCGTATACGTCTACTGCTGAACATGGCCTCCCCAACGTAACCATAAATACCGATTCTGAGCTGCCTCCATCCACCCTCTCCCCGCAACCACCATAATGTCGTCGGTCCAAAATCGATAGACCAACGACTGTATGTTAAGTAGTTTACACAAAAACCACTGCGATAGTGAGGCTACTATGATTTTTGTGCGCTGTTTATATTTTCTTATTATTGTTTTATCATTTTTATAAAATTTTGTTTATGGCATGTTTAACTACCCCTACATAACAACATACGACTCGAGCTCTAGGTATAAATTGTAAGCGCCTTACGATGGGCGCACATAAAGGTCAACGTATAATTTAATGTACAGTCCACGCAGGCACAAGATATAATGTAACGAACAGAATAGCCTTTTGTAACGGCGCCGTATAAGGTTTTACGAGTACATGCTTAACTGCCGCCGATGTCAAATTCAATATTTTCCGTAAGTGTCCGTGCGTCGCAGAAGGTATAAATGTGTTTATTTTATTGTACTACGGGAAAGCGCATGGTCTTTTTCTCACTAGGTTACAAGTTAAGATAAGACCGAAGGTGGAAGCGCACTTCACCTGGAATCCTCAACCGTCTGAGGAACTGGCTATTTTACCACTAAAAGCCGGAAAACAATAATATAGCGAGACGAACCAAACACAATATTGTACTGCCCTGGGGATCGAGCCCGGGACCTCTGGATCTCCTGGCTATCTACCACCATCTTACCTAATTTGCCACCATAACAACAAAACTAAAATAGTTGTGTCCGGCATTTAAAGGTAAGATAGCCAGTTCCTCAGATTTTCGAAGATTCCGAGCTGCCCTTCTTCTGGCGAGATCCCTTAGTCTCACCTAATGACATCCATATGCTGAGTTGGAGGGGTCAATTCTTAAGCCTCGACCGCCTCGACAATGTGTATGTAAACATTCCAAAACGTTCAGAAAAGTAGAATATGACTATTAAACGTAGCTCAAACACTTGGAATACTCAATATATTTTAGTGGTATAAAACTACAAGCCTACAAATATTCGTAATTCAGTGAACATAGTCAGCTTGTGCAAATCGTCCCCAACATTGTACATACACCATCAAGTCCCCAAGTTCCGCCAAGCACGAGCAAACTTGGCCCGAATGTCCCGTTAGCCGAGTGCTGGAGATTGCATACAATTCGTTTCCGGATAATGTACGGGAAGGTGTTGCGGGACTTGTTACTACGAAATCTTTAATTGGGGAAAGTAAACTGGGGGAAAGATATGTACAGTCTTCCAATAATATGTATACACTTCACAATTTACAAATTAAAGGCATTACTTTTCTTTCTATTTTACTTTTTTTATTCACGTCAGGTAAATTTTAACTTTACTTTTGTATGTAAATAAGGATATTCCACACTCGCTAAAATGTCTTCAAAGTTGTCACTATCAACTTTAAAATCGCCATAGTGTGTGACGTTTATTTATTTATTTATTTAGTTACATATTTACATTTCCATTACAGTGCCAAAAGTACCAAAGCGATGAAGAAATATAAAAATATATACAAAATACACTTATACCAAACTTTAACATTAATAAAATTAATCAAACAACCCACTATATAATTCATAGTTTTTATGTATCATATGTAGGATATATAACATAGTTTACTTATGGGATATGATAAAGTATTTAAGTTAATTATACATAGATTTTCCTAGCCTTGTAACGAATGAAAATGTAATTATGTAAATTAGACGGAAATTCAGCTATTTAGGTAAAGGCACGCCTAGCTAATCAGTAGCTGTGCTAGTAGGTTCGTAAGCTATAAAGCATAGCTATATATATATATATATATATATATAGATAAGGTAGTTGCCGTCTGTTAGCCGGACGGCAACTACCTTATCTCTACGGACACAGTACTCCGACACTACGCTAACTTTGCATACCGATGTATCACGTCACTGTATCGCATAATTTATCGTTACAAATATTGAAATCTATCACAAAACATATTGACAAACAATTCGCTGCTTCATCATCGCAATAGGTAGGTGGCAGCCCACTGCTGCACGTAGCCTTCGCTGCTTCATCATCACAATAGGTTGGTTGTAGTCCACTGCTGGACGTAGCTCTCGCTGCGCACACTGAGCCCGGACTTTGCGTTTCGCATCCACTATCTGCCCACCCCCATGTACGAAGGGCATCGCTGAACTACTGACACTAGGAAGGCACCCTACACTACGCTTCCCTACACTCGGTCTCCACTGAAGGACTCTTTGACTTTTGAAAAATGGCCCACTTCAACATGCCAAACCTTTTATACTATGTACCAACTTGGTTCTCTGACGAATAATCTCATTCTTGATTTTATTCTTCACTCACTGCTAGACATTCCAAAATTGACAAAATCATTTAATTGTAAAAGTAACGATCAAATTAAACTTTAAACCTGACCAGAATATAGAGGAAAAATATATATCCGAAATATTTTATTGCAAAAATATCCATTTGTTATTTAAAGACATTCCTAGAACGTTTACCAAAATTCACGAACATACGCATATTTATTTGACGGATCTCACAAATTCACGGTTGGCTCAGAGTTATTCAACCTAAATCAACGATCTCTTCTGAAAATGATGTTTGAAGAATCCAACCACTCGAGTGTTAAACAAAAGAGGGCCAACCTTCGAATACTTCCGTATGTTTTAGTGCTCTACAATGTAACAACGGCACTCTCACGAGCGATATAAAGCGTACGATGAAGGAAGGTTATCAAAAGACGCATTATCAGACTTGATTGTTATATTCCACATTGTCACACAGCCTGCGATAGCGTCACGACCCGCGGCTTACAGTTTACGAGGCAAGCCGCGAAACGGCTGTATGCGATGAGGTGGGAGGCGGAAGTACCGTCGACAATGGGACTACACAAGTTGAGTGAGGTGAGAATTACTTGAAAATACTGACTCAGCTATACGCAAGAACGTTCCAGGTTATTAACTTGCTGCACTGTTGGACAGATCCTGCTCCAAAGTTGGAGGGTTTCGCCATAATCACCATGCCTGCTAAATTCGAACTGTAATAGACAGACATCGAGCCTATTACCGTTTGTAAAATACAAACGCTTGTAGCAGTCTGTGATTATGACGAAGCTCAATTTATTTAGATATCATGTAATCTACTTAAAATGGATGATTGCCGTCAAACGATCCCATGTAGCTGACCCTAGTTAATTTAATCGACTGAATATAGATCCAATCACGCAAACCGATATAATCTGATGAAACGGAAACGATGGAAATCATCAAATATTCAGTTCATATTCAGGGCCTCGACCCGAATGGTTTGATACCCGGGATTAGGTCAAACGTAGGGCAGGACTGATTGCAATCTAAATAATTATCGCGAGCAAATAAATTTTTTTTGGTTGCTACTTCAATCCGAAATATGACCAATATTCTAAAATATGAAATGATTCAGCAGGATCGAATAACCAAGCAACTTTCACTTTTATACGGTTGAGCAGCTGGCTATATTCGTTAATACTGCCTTCTGGGTTCATAACCATTTGCCGATATATCATCACCGTTACAAGCCGATTAACATGCAAAGTGTCATTGGCGGGTAATTCACATAACGACGCGGTGAAATGGCACTCCGCTGATGGTATTGGTTCGTTTGTAATTCCTATAGAAATTAAGCGGAGTTAATTATGAAAGTCGATGTTAGCCGCACCGCCGACATTGATATGGATTCGTGAAAGTTGACGTTAGGTTGATGGAGAGCTTACATGATTGATCAAGTCATAATAGCTGTTAAAGTCTACACACGTCTTAAGCATCCGTTTAATGTAATGTGACTGTTATATCTTTTATTTTATCTTCGTTCGTTATATTTATGGTTGGATATATTTTGCCTCCAGCGAATGGAGGTATAAAATTTATCATTATCTTTATATCTATAAATTTGTATCTAAATATATAAATATTTTTTTAGATAATTTGCAGATAACGTTCTAAAATTGCTACTGTATTAAGCTTTTTGTATGTTTATTAATATATGTTCATAAAGATCAGTCATACTTTGTAACGCAAGCACGGTTACCGCTTTTTGAGTCTGTTTTGTTTGTAGCATGTAACAATAAAAATAAAAATGTACAGAAACAAATCATGGGCATTCCACTAGTCCAAACCATAAAGATTTGTCACTTTCATATAATTTTGCCAGATTGAGTTTGGCTGGGAATCTGTTTATAATTTTCTGTCGAAAAACAACTATGATAAAATAACTAAAATAGAATACAAAAACAGATATACAGATATAAAGGACGATTACATTATTTTATTTGGCCCGTAGCCCGTGGCCGTTTTGAATCTGGATGTTATTATTATTTCTTACTTTTTATGGATTTGGACCGTTTCTTTATCGGAAGCAAATAATATTTCAACGTTATTTTTAATGGTGCGAGTTTTCGCACGTAATCAAATAACGGAGGGATGTTTTTATATATTCCAATTTGCGTGCGAATTGATAATTATTTTTCCACCAACTTCAAACAAAGAGGAGGCTCTCGATTAGACTGAATGTTTTGTTTAGAAAATTAAATATAAAATCAACGCCGGGTTTTCAGCAATGGAAAAATGAGTTTCGGCCTCGTAGAGATAAAATATATTCCAAACACAGTAACATTGTGATGTGCGGGATTTCTAGATTTTGTGTTGAACAACAATGTGAATTCGTTTTCTCGACAGTACGTGTTAGTGTCACGAAAACGAATTCACATTGTTTTATGCCTTGACAACGAGTTTACAATACAGATTCACGTAAGCGGCTAGCTTAGTTTTAAATTAAAGCTCGCATCATTAATTGTGACGATTATAAATACCATAACGAGATTGTACGTCGTGCCTAACTACCTCGTCTCTAGTGATCGGGTACAAGACGTTCACCCTTAACCTAGTCACCCTATTCCTTCAACGAGTTTACAGTTAAATGGTCACGCAACTGAAGTAAGTGGTTAATAGCAAGGGGTGGCAATTATTGAGGGGAAGCTACCCCAAGGTTGGGGGGATGTTGCCTTACTGGTGTAATTGAATGTGTGTCGAGCAATGAATCGTTTTATATTGAGTGAAACTATTCAGGAAGTGAATATTATATGCTTAAAGCGATCAATCCTGCAACGTGATAAATGTATGGGTGTTTGGCTGAAGGTGGTTCTTTCAGCACGTTCAATGGTGAGTAATTTATCGGGCAGTTGGGTATTGGAGCTAGTGTGTATCGAAGCGGCACATGATTGATTTATGGAGGTTTTCCTTTCCACTTACATCTACATTCCAACCCAAATCGATAAAGGCATAACATTTTTCCCGAAATGGATCAACAAAATTGTGCTTGCGAACAACACTGGTGCAACCCGAACTAAATAACTTGAGCACGTTAAATACCGATAGAAACAATTTCAACGAAGTGTCAAAACTCTCGTGGCTGGATAGCACATTATGTGTTATATACATTTTAATCGAGAAAGGTGCAAGATATAGAAGTATAGGTATACAAATATGTAACGTAGACACTTATTTTAATTATGATGTTGTTCATCACATAATGATCGTTTTTTAGAAGGAGGGTAAAATCCAATACGGACTATATTAAATACTTTTGAATAGTTAACGAAAGCAAACTATTAAAAAAAAATGTTTATACAGACTTTTTTGTCCATGTTTTCCATAACCCTTAATTTGGCGGCCTTCATTATTAATATTTGTCAGAAACTATTCAGAGATGTGTCTATCTTGAATTTAGCATCCGCCCTGATTGTGAAATGAATGTCCTGTAAAATTTATTAATTATTTATTATATCTGCGGCCGGCGGCGGCGCTATGTTTTTGCTGGTCGGCCGTGTCATGTATGCTGTATAGAATACAGTATACAGGCTAAGTACTTACACTTCTATGGCCTTGTTCCAGTTGATGACGTATCCGCTGAGCGTGAAGGTGTCGATATTGACCACGTGCACATTCCCCCGCTCTGTGCCCACGTGGACCCACTTCGACTGCAGCGGGAGGTGCAGGCAGGTGATCCTGGGGACAACGAATCACTTCCTTAATACAGGTCTCCGACACCGAGTTACAAACTAAGAACATATTTGTGTTCTGTGGTCATGAGGTATTGTTGTTATTTATCTATCATCTGTAACTAAAGATTTTTACTTAAAATATTCAGTATGAGAGTATATAGTAATAGGTTTTTTATATCATATATAGAGTTAATCAGCTGCAAGTAGATTTTATTCAAATGATAGACCAAATAGACCCAATGTTTACACGGCGGTCTTGTCTAAGATAATGTAATTACGAAGGCTTTAATTAGAAGTACCTTTCGTTAATAATTAATTATCATGTATAATTGATATATTTAACGAAATAAAATTGTACCTAATAATAACATGAGGTAGCAAAGTGTGTGTTCACATCATTTGTCCGAAACTAAAAGCTTTCATTAATGTCTGTCTGAAACTAAACATAGACATAATTTTACCACAAAACAGTAAGTTTAGTTTAAAAGTGGTAGAGTTCCTTGTCGAAGGGCTCGTCCGGGGAAGTACTACCACCAAACCTATTTCTGCCGCCAAGCAGCATTGTTTTGTTCCGGTTTGAAGGGTATGGTTGCCGGTAAAATTACGGACTCGCGAGGCTTAACATCTTCATGCCTCAAGTAGATGGGCACAATGCAGTGCCGCGTAGGTCATGTTCTTTATGGATGTGACCTAGGCAGTAATGCTTTGTTGTAGACAAAAATGCACAAAACATCAAGTGGGATGCGTGTTCCGTCGCCATGTTGTATAAAAAGTGACGAACGAAGTAGTTACAGGTACTTCGGGCTTTGCGTGTGTTTACAGATTACCACGGCAAAAAGTAAACTCAAAACGAAGATCAAACTACTCCCTCAAACAAATGATCCCTAACCTCAATCCATCAAGCTGACCTAGGAACTTAAAACACTCTGTTTCCGCCCGGCTGTCCTCGCTGCTCCGACAATGAGGCATAGGGTAACCCAATTCACATTGGAGTTACTGCATAATGCCGTCAGTGAAGTATGTAGAGCCATGCTTTAATAACGCTATTTTATTTTAGCAATATTGCTTTCAAATTACTTTTGCAATGAATGAGACATAAGTTCAAAACTTAATTATAAAATATAATTAAATAGCATTTATTTCTTCTGTCTGAAATACATTTGATATTAACTCTTGTTATACAACTTAGCTATTTTTTTTACAAAGTTATGTATGTACATGACTTTATAAAACAGAATCAGGGTATATCGGGTAATATGACTTCTGAAGTCATCATATTTATTAAAACCAAAACCAAACTATCTCTGATGATTGGACTCTCTAGCGGAAGAATACCGTAATAAGTATATTTTTTGCGAGATGTAGCGCAATAATTTATAAAACCTAGTAGACCTAGATTTTATGAAATTATTGTAGTCAAGCCTGCCTCTATCACTTTATTCTTTTGTACCTGTATATAACATAAAAGAAAGTTATGGAAGCCTACTGATATCTGTTGTTAAAATTGTAATGCCAAAAATGTAATAAAATTGGCTCAGTTTTTGAAGAGAAAACAGGGAAATATGAAACTTCGACCGTATTTTTCAATTGGTTTTTGTAGATATTATCGGTCCGAGCTACAGCTGTCCTTAACGTACTCTACAGGCAGACACGGTGAGCAAGGGTCAGACATACACGTACACAACTAGGTAAGTGGCAATAGTAAATATTTTACTCGATACACTAGTAAAAAAAAAAGATAAAAACGTTTATTTGGAATAAAAAATGTTTTAGACATTCACTTACAACTAGTTTACAAATATTTTGGCATTAAGTAAAATAGTAGGTAATAGCAATAAGTATCATTTAGGGTACATTCTCTCCGTGCTAGTTTAAAAAACTGTGTTACGGCAAAGAAAATAGTCCTGTATAATACATATTATACGGACAGACAACAAGATTTATTTGAATCTGTGGCTAATAATTGCTCAAAAATAAAAAACAAAATAATGGATACAGGGTAGGTTAAGGACGGCGCAAAATGGACTATATATAGTATGAATGATATAAAATAACATATAAGATAAGTAAGGGTTAATAAACTAAAGAACAAATGTGTAAAAAATTCGGGGTTACAGTAAAAAAAGTATAAATATGAAATATTTTACTAGTGATAGCATGAAATGATAGTCCTATACTGTTTTTTTATATAATCCTGTGATTTTTAGATGCATTTGTTTCTTTTTATTGTAGTTAATATATATTTGTCGTTACTACTTGATTTATCGATACTCTTATGTCCATAAATATTCATCCTATACTGTTTTTATTATATAATCCTGTGATGTTAAGATGCATTTGTTAGGTCCTCTTTATTGTTATAAATAGATACTTGTCATTGCTACTTGATTTGGCTGCTTTGAAAATAATTACTGAACTTGTCAAGTACCTTTAAAGATAAACAGGGTGAGTTTCATCGAGGGCCCTCTGAGTTACGGAAAAATATTGTTAGCGTTCGAGCTCTTACATCGGGCAGAACCAGTCCTTCTGCTTAAAGTCGTTCGGAAAGGGTGAGGGATAAATCAGCACTCCTCACATTTTTGAAGATATATATATTAATTTTCTAACCCTTGAAACTGTGCATTCAGTATGTGGAGTCCAGGACAAGGTAGAATCTAAGCAGACGCCGAGGTATTTGATTTGCGCTTTCTAGGTTGGGACTTTGACAAGGGCTGAATGATATAAGATTACACTTGTGGGCGTATAAAGAGAATGATGGTGAAGGCTGTTGCCGTTGTAATATTATATACGTTGTGGAGTGTGTACTCAACACATTGGGTGTATTTACTCTGTTTATTTTATTATACCTACATATAGCTCAAAAAACAAAGTAAAGGTCATATTTGAGGAAGAACGGAGAGTAGGCTAGTTATAGGTCTTATAGGAAAGCCAGTCTCGGCGAACGTATTTTAAGAAAGTGGTTGTTGAAATAGCTTTAAAAAACCAAAGAGGTTGGTCATAAAGCTTACATCACAACCATTGCTGGTAACAAAAACAATTAATAAAGTAAATTACTAAAATGCACGTATTATACTTACACTCTAACTTAAATCTTAAATAAATATAACTAAATAGAAATTGTGAACATAGCAGTGGACTGCCATGGAGAGATAATTCTTGAAATTTCAAATTCTTGTAATTATTTTTAAAACTCGATTTAATGACTGTCTACCTAGACAATCTGACCTGACTTTCCAAGGGCTTTTTATTTCAAGTTTCTGATGTACAGGGACAGGTTTATATTTATGCTAACATACTATAAAATTGGTGGCAGAGACATTTTCGCCGAATTGTTCAGCCTAAAACTTGTTTTGGTAATTTTCAAGGTTTTTAATTTCCGTAAAAAAAACATGTCAGTAATTCTTTATCTTAATTAACCTGAAAAACTAATAATACACACCAATAGGTGTGTATGGCTACTTGTTTTTTGTATATGGTAGCCTATTGGCCATTAAACCATAATTAAATTACTTTCTATCTTGCCTCTTAAAGTTGAAAAGTTACTTGTAGTTTGTTTTTAATTTTAACATGTTCTTCTGATGTATGTGTGCAGTATTTTTTTATTATCTATTTCCATCTCTTGTCATGTCAGCAATGTTATGCGGGCATATTATTTCTATTCATAATTTATAACTTTAGCTAAGAAATTTTTTATTTTTTCTGGACAAAACTTTTGAACACATATATTTATCATTATCAATTATCGTATACGTGAATAAAACCCTTGCTTTGAAATGCAGAGCTTAGTAGGTGCAAAACTGATTTAAAGCTTATAAAAATAAGCTCCTTAGTGGGTATGTTTTGTTGGTTCAGGTTATTTATATACATATCAGCAGTATTTCTAGAATGTCCCAGAAATTGTATTTTATTTCAGTATTTTTAATAATAGCTAAAGCTCCAGATAGAAACGTTTCCTATTTCCTGTGTCACGCTTCGCTAACAATGCAAAAAAACGACGCAGCATGACAATGGACTCAGTTAGCTCCACAAGGCCTACGTCGTCGTGTCCAGGGACCCAATACTGGAAATTGGAACCACGCAACAAGGCCTCGTGTGTCCAACAAAAGGCCTTGGTTTTTATTGCGCTTTTTCTCTGTAACCGATTCTGTTTAGTCAGCACATTTCGTTTACACGCTGTAGGTTGCATTAACCTATTCTACTAACCTAACTAGCTTTTTTTATTGTACGGCAGGAAAGCGCTTTGCCTTCATCTCACATGGCTATAAATTATCATAAGGCCAAAGGTGGAAGCGCACTTTACCCGGAGTCCTCAACATTTTGAGGAATCTTAACTCTAAATGCCGGAAAACAACAATTTTAGAATTCTTGTTATGGCGACAGACGTAGGTAAAATGGTGGTAGCTAGCCGGACGAAATATTGTTCCGCCTGGCTAGCTACCACCTTCAAACAACTTCTAATATTAGTATACATATTAATTGGATGGATGTGTGTTGCTCATTCACGCCGCCATACAGTCAGATTACCTAAGGACCGTTACAAACGGCCTATAGGTAACTGTTCCAGACCAGTACCAGACGGAAGCGTGCACAAGACACTGGCTGCATTGCCACGCTGAATAGCTATGCTAATTCGCTGGCCTAAATAAGAGCCAGCCCTTGGGTCACGTGTCGATGAAATTCTGCACAGATATGGCTCTAGATCAAAAATAGTATCGAGCACTTTTTTACCCGGGGAGGTACCCAGCATGCCTCGGCGACGAAGACGCGAGCAAACGCTATTTTATATACGTTTGCTTCAGTGTCGATATCAAGCCAGCTCGATTCAGGCACTCGACTTGCGATGTCCCTGGTGTGATGCCGGTTCCAAGTTATCTGGACCGACTACACAAAAACTTGCTATTCTTGGCACGGGATCGGAACAGCTGGTTTCTCACACTGCCAACAGTACTTAGCAATAAGTACTTTTATGCTAAGTGAGGGCATTTACTGCTCTATTTTCAGTAGGTAAAAATAAATGACATTATTATTAAAAAGCGTCATCTAGCCTCTCACCGGATGTGCGTTGATTGACAGTCAAAGTCAAAATGCGTTTTAATTATGAAACGTCAAATCTACTGCCTCTTCAGAATTGCGACCAGCACACAAGGAGAAAGGCAAGTATTATTATTATGATTGATTGAAAAGCAGTTACATGTTGCTATACTTTATTTACATCGTATGACAAAATATGCCACTATTTTCGCAGAAGGCGTGCGAATAATCTTGGTACATTGTCATAGGAAAATGTATCTAAATGTCACTGTCCATTGTAGTATAAAAAAAAATACTATTTAAAAATGGCTTTAGGAATAGGCATGCTTTAAAGACAACAGTTTAAACACATACGAATGTATCACGACTACGTACATTCAATGTTACAGTTCGCAATTCAAAACATGCTGACACAACATCGATACAATAACGATGTTGCAACAATTATACAGCCTGCTCCATACGTCCAAATACAGGCTGGTTCGACAGTCGACTGTGGTAAAAACATAGAAATCTTTTTTACTGCTTTATTTTTATCGAAAGTCGACAATTTACAGGGTTTATCGAGAACCAGTAGATGTGACGATATTCAAGTCACTTACCCGTTGATTTCGTTTGTGAACTTATAGTAAAGGCCAATATTATAATAGCAAAATCTATAACAATTATAATATTATAAGTAAACGGCGCTGAACTGCACTGAGCATTGTAAGTACGCGAGTGACGAGATCCAGTTCCTGGTAAAATGACTTTACCTGGTATTTTCTTCCAGACACGAGTTATTTCTCATTATATAGTTCCTACTACAGACTACAATAGCGTAGTTCGACTAGTTAAACAAACCATAGGCCATGGCTTAGAACCCCAAGTAGGTATCTTCGATTGATCCTATCCAAGGTATAGAAATGAAATAAAAAATGCAGTACCTATATATATATCCTACCTATATATATATATATATATATATATATATATCTTTTTTATTATTAACCATCGTACGCAAAACTGTGCAAAATGAATAATTACATTGTAAAGCTGTAGAAAACAACTTGCAAACATACTTTGAAGATATAAATTGAATGTTTAGATTGCTTTCTATCAATATGTCTTCTTATGTATTTATTCAGACCATCATGTTAACCTGCCCGTTGAAAGTAATTCGTGCTCAGAAAACTGTTTTAATTAGTGTGCTTATAACTTTAGCCATATTAGCTTAATCAACGATATAAAAAGCTCAAGCTCAGCAAACATTCCATTCAGATTCAGTAATGTACCTTTATGGGAAGGATATTAGCAGTAGATTATTAAAAAGTTGTAAAGTGTACATTATGGAGTAGAATTCAAATAGATATAAACTCACTCTCTATAAGTCTTATATTATAGTCTTATATTATAGTATTATCACTAGTTAGTATATATAAATAAACAAATAAAGTATTTGCATATTTAGGAAGAGTGATGTCTCCTGACAAAGGCAATTTACTTAGTTTATAAGGAGACATCAGTCACTATATTATTGTGAAATCTGTTTGAACTGCCCAAATATATATATATATATATATATATATATATATTATTTATTATTATTATTATTATTGTCACCAAAGGAATCCTTTGTAGATATGTCAAGCTAATCATTGCTTGACATATGATTGTCGCATCATTATCAGATGATGACATGCAGAGGCGACCACCGCAATGCGATAATGTAGGTGTAGGTATACAAATGTAGTTCGCTGATTCGAACACGACTCACAACTATTATCATCAAATTAAAGCGCCATCTGAGCATGATCAAAGCTTATTATTGAATATCTAATGTTACGTAATTGCTTAATTAGTACCTGCTATCTACATAATATAGGTATATGCTTCTGTTAGAGCGTAGATACTTACTTATAGCAAGAAAATAGATACTACCATTTACAAAACGTGAAAACGGAATTATATTTACGTTGAATAGGCCATGAATAGCCTATTCAACGTAACTATAACTAACAACGTTGCGTGACAAAGCGCTACGAACCTCGGATAGTACCTACGTAGCATTGCCGCTACTAACCTCTGCTTATAATACGTATCCGCTCCGAAAGGAGCTTTTCATGTTCATTTTCTGTTAGGTACATCCTAAGGATCAGTACTATCTAAATTTAAATTCACAGTCAAATAATCAAATTAATATAAATATGTTGTAAAATATTCAACAGGCAAATATTTACAAGGGTAAACTAAACGTGATGTAACTTAAAGTGCTCTATGGAATACTACTAACCAATACCAACAGACGCATACATAGAGGGTCTGATCATATTACCTGAGCCACGCATCGGGTATCGTTCCGATAGGAGCACCAATTAATTTCCGCCCACCCTATTACTGGTAGCAATTAATCCACCTTTGACCACAGAATAAACAATAGCTTTGACTGCAATTATGATGTTTAACATTATAATGTTTGCTATAATGTGTCTGACTGAACTATTAATTATGATTATATTTAAACATAAGCCATAGTTTAATCATTTGTAATTTGGATTTATTAATTGATTTAAGTGGTGGGTATGTAGTAGTGGGTTTTGTATGTAGTTTAATTAGTGTACATGGAGAAAGCCGTGCTAATTAATGAAATAAATTAAAATTAAATATACAGTTCCTCCGTAATGGAAGACCTTTGACGCTGCTAAGTTCTGGTGTGCCTCCATCTTACCCGAACCCTTCTAACGAGTACAATTCTGACAACACCTTAAATACAATAGATCATATTGGTCCTGATGACTACACTTCGAATACTCGTATATTACAAGCCTCATAGCTCAGTTGGTAGTAACTCTGCCTTCTGCGCTGTAGGCTGTGGGTTCGATTCCCACCCAGGACAAACATTTGTGTGGTGAATATAGATGTTTGTTCTGTGTTTGGGTGTTGTATCATATAGTAAGTATATATTTAAAAAAAGTATTTAAGTATTCTATCCGTAATCTAGTTCCCATATTACAAGCTATGCTTAGTTTGGGGCTAGATGGCGCTGTGTAAAAATTCATGTCCTATAATATTTATATTTTATATTTATATTTATATTTATATTTAATATTTATATTTATTTATATTAAGCCTCTGTGGTCTAACTTGGTTGTAGTCTTAGTTCACCCCCCGGTATCAGACTTGGAGCTCCCAGGTTCGATCAACAGGGAGGTACACATTTGTGGTTGGTTTGGTTGGTGGTAGGACTTGTTTTATGTCCGCCTGGCTATCTAACACCATCTTACCTAAGTCTGGCTTCATATCAATAATTCTAAATCGTTGTAGTCCGGCATTTAGAGTTCCTCATTGCGTTGAGTATTTCGGGTAAAAGTGTGAAGTCCGGATAAAACTGGAAGCACCACTTTTCATAACTTGACACCAGTTGAGATGAAGGCCATGCGCTTGCCTATCGTACATAAAAAATATATATATATTTCATTTCTGACCGTGTCATGGCTAGTACATACCCACCAAAAGCGTCGGGAAAATGTTATGTGGAAAATACACGTATTTTAGTTTAGAATGGTCATTAAACCCTATTTCTCAAGGAAAGCTTATTATGGGGAGTGTCCCAATTTTTGTTATAAGTTCCGGGATATGAAATGTGATGAGCTGCAAGTGATTTTGGATTTACCAGGTTTATTTTACAAACAAACAAAAGTAGGTGTTGTCTGTCAGGTTTAAACCGTTTAAATCAAATAAAAAGAGGAAAATCCACAACATTTTAATTATTTGTACAAAATGTATCGAGCATATTTGAGCTACACCCATTCGAAAAAACAGGAAAAACGAAGAAAAAAGTAAGAGGCCCAGTCAAAGGGATTTATCCCTAAACCTGAGAAGCCTTACTGTCGCTTGAAATATGAAAGCAAGTAATTTCTGTATGTACGTGAGCCGGCTGATTTGATTATAACATGACGTCACAAGCAGAAGCACTGGCTCTAATTACTCTGCGAACCTTCCTTTCGCACACAGAGAAGCCTTCTTTGACGGACTTTAGCCAGATTACAGTTTAATGTGAGACTTAACGTCGGTGTAGGTCGTTTATTTCTTGTAACATTTGAATGTTAATTTTTTGGGTTTACATGTTTAGAACCACTTTCAAGACACATTTAATTTTAAGACCAAATTGTGCTTTGTTTGTAAGCCTTACACGGTAAACCAGACAGACGATAGATCATTTTAACACCAACATAATTAACAAACTACATAATGTTAATAACATAACAATGCCTAGCCTTATAACAATCAACAAACCTCTGTGGTCAAGTGGTTCGCCCACCAGTGAGAGATCCAGAGGTCCTGGGTTCGAGTACTGAGTGATACTGTTGATTCAATGAGATTTTTGTTTGGCGTATGTCCGGATGTTTGTTTGTTGGCACATTAGATAAAATCACAAGTTCCAATTCTCAAGGGGTAAAGCCCCTTATTACACGAAATCATTCATTATATCAAGACGAGCGGATACCTAACCTACATCCACAGATAATTACAGAGAAGGATCTTGGACCTTAAGAAAGATCCTGAAATACATCTGTAAGTCTTTGAGCTCGTAAATCTTTCAGGCGTAATTAATCATGAAGGATGAATCGCTGTTTTATTGTTAGTGTTGTATACATTATTTCAAATGATTTAAGCAGGGGGCCGAACCATTTGAGGCCGTACATAGGACTGTATAATATATTTTCTAAGAGTTTCGCTAGAATTTCATTTTATTTTAGCTTTACATTTAACTGATGGGCAAGAAAAAAGTAGGTAATGAGATAACGTCCGATGGAGGAGACTGTAGGAAGAAGCCATGTTGTGACGTGTGTAATATAGTTCTATATATAGTGGAATAGAGTTCCACTCTAATCCACGAAGCAACTCCATTAGCAGATCTGTTTCTACTTTTTGTTAACCTTCGAGTATTCAGTTATAAAGGCAGAAATATGATGATGATGAGCTTATCTGGGAAAAGGCGAGATCGACGGTGGAGCATACTTTACCAGAAGATTACTTAAAAACTCCTCAGAATAGAATGCTCTGTATCGTTTCGTCAGAAACTGCATTGTTAGAGAACAATTCCAATCACAAATTGAAATATAATTACAATCCGTTTGTTGAACCGTCCGTGTACTCCAGTAGTAGAGACACAAAGGATATTCGTACTCCAATTCAAGCAAATTGATCACATCCCTTGTAAAGCCCCGTTGTTTGAGCTAGCGTTGTGTATCAAAGGGACCCAGCGTTGCCATGGCATTTGCTCTCTACCGTAATGAAGCCTTTAGATAGGGGTCCTCACCCGTATACATGAGCAGGTGTAGATGGAGACATATGTTTAGAAGAATATCGTGGTTCATTTCCCTCTGCAAAATTACCAATTTAGTTTGATAATTCACTCACACGCTGGAACAGTTCTCTTACCTACCTATATTGTGTTTCAAAGGCAAATATTGTGTTCTTAATTTATGAGGTAGTGGAGTATAATACACTCCACTACCTCATAAATGAATAAGACGTATTTTACTAGTACTTTTAATTTATACTGACAGTTTCATGAATATTCAAAAATAAATAACAATTATAATTTAAGGCATTCACATTCAACACGGGGATTATTATTATGCAAATGGCTATAAAAACCTTTGCTCAAAATTAATGAAAATTAGTACCCTGTCGCTCCCACGCGATGAATTACTCTCGCAATAATAAGACTTGCAAATTGCGCTATGAAAATGTATCTTGTGCTTCAAGTGGGAGTTTTGACGTAAGGTACCTTAAACGCAAAATAGCACAGTGGATGGATGGTGGGATTGCATATACTATAGCTTAGTTGGTGAATCATTAAACATACCAAGTTGGCAAGCCAGTAATTGTATGCAAATAGCTAATTGCAAACGCTTTTTGGCAGTTATCGAGCTTCGTCGTTAGAATCGCCTTTTAATTTGTTTTAAGTGCCAAAAGTGTAATTTATATTTTTTACTAAATATAACACACCAACAGCCCATTATTGTCCACTGATGGACAGACCGTCTTGTAAAATGGGAGAATATTTTTTGACATAATTACCACGCTTGGCAGGGGGATTGGTGACTGCAGTAAAGTTCTAGATTGTACAGAGAAGGACGCTGCTGCCACACTTCTGGTGAGATCCCTTAGTCGGCTTATAACTTACTTTATAATTATGAGTATGTTTGATGCCAAAATATTCACTACCGTAATTAAATATTGTATAGTTGAAGACGCTTTTCAAAAATTTAGAATGAAAGAAAAACACATTTCACACTAAATATCAGGGATTTTGCATTTATTGAAACAAAGACTACGGGAAAATCTGCTTGGAAATCAAGATTGATGGCTTAGATATCCAGGTGCTCATCCAACTAATGCCGCGATGAATAAATTTCAATTTTCCTTTTCCGTCTCAGGCTAACGATCACACCGAGGATTCAAATAAGACGCAATGGCATCGCATTAAAATACATTTCACGAGAGAAGTGAGAGGGAAAGATAGCGCTATCTCTTGAATGTCTATAACAATACAATATACATTTAAACGATGAATATCTTGTCATTGCCGGTGATACCGCAGAATTATAAGGTGTCAGCAGGGAATAAACGAACTGTTAGACTGGATTCCAGACTTGTCAAAAAAACACAAGATTTATTGGGACACAGATTTATTATCACTTTAACATGAACTTTTTACACTAACATAACTTTGCTTTTACGCTTTTCACTTTGATCTTTGTTGGATCAACGGGTTTTAAATATCGCGCGCGGGACTTCTTATTCGGAATACTCTGGAGCTCTGATGCAGGGCGGGCATAAACCAGGTCCGTAGCTGGGGAGAGGCAGAGTAACCTTCTAAGAAGTGACTGAGCCGATTACCCATAATTGTGGGTTTATAAAGTAAAAATACTGCTGGCTTGCTAAAATACATTTATATAAAATTGGTAGTGTGAGTGAGGCTGATTGCATGCTCAGCGCAAGGTCAGCAAATACCAGGGTTGTAACAGAACGCGTACCTCCCATTTTGACCTTATTATCCTTTTTGATATAAACGAACGAGTACATCCCATTTTGACCTTTTTGATATAAAAGGTCAGGTTTATTATACCCACCTTCAATCCACAAAGATGTTGACTTATGAAGGCCTAGGCGCTTCCCCGTCGTACAATAAATAAATACATTTAAATATATATACTATTTATGAGGTCAGGTGACAGGTCAGACTGGACAGAATATCAGCGCTGACCCGTGTCACAGTGAGGCATAATGCTAAGTTGTGTCCCATTTGCTGCTGAAGCACACACCGCAAACGGTCCCCTTATTTACATTGTATTCGTGTTTTTCTGTTTGTTTATTTCGTTCTGTTATGTTTGTGTATATTTGTTATATAAATAAATAAATGAATGTCTGATTATAAAAAAAAAACATCATCTACCATCCACATCCCGTACAAGGTTTGTCCAGGGGGTTAACATCGACCTCTTAAAGCATTCATGTTTTGATATGACTTTACTTTTGTTACCATCTGTCCGTTGTAGAAAAAACGAGACAAAAGTAATGTAAGATCAAAACGAGAAGCCTAAAGAGGTTTTAGTTAGGCCCTGAAAGGAATGAAAACGATATTAGGATGCATCCAATCTACCCAACAAGCAGGTAAAGTAATGCTTACCTTTCTCTCGTGAACTTGAGGCCGTGCAATCTCTGCGGGCACTTGACGGAGCGGAACACCCACAGGTGGAGTTGGTCATCAGCAGTGGCGGTCACCAGCGAGCCCTCGTTTATCCGGAACTTGGCGTGAAGAACTGCTTCTCCAGCCTCGTGTCTCACGTGGGCGTCCACACCAGGGCCACCTAAACTGTGCTGGAGTTAAGAAACCTTATCGAAACAAGTGAAACACGAAAATTTTATCAATCATTTATTCAACAAAATGAAACTTTTTTAATTTAACGTCACTTGTATGTTTAACTTGTTACGTGACGTTAAATAAAACTTGTCTCACCCATTCGCTTTTTATTCAGAAATATATAACAATACTAAGTTACAAACGATTTATAGCAGTAACACTAAATGCAAAACAATTTATCGCGTTTCACCTCGCTGTTAATACTTATTGTACGACGGGGAAGCGCTTGGCCTTCATCTCACCCGGTTACTTGTGAGATAAGGCCGAAGGTGGAGGCACACTTCACCCGGAACCCTCAACAAACTGAGGAACTGGCTATCTTACCTCTAAATGCCGGAACACTTAAATTTTATAATTGTTGTTATGGCGCCGGAACTAGGTAAGATGGATAGGTAGTCTAATACCGCTCCAATGCAGGGGAGGTCCTATTATCTTAATAGCATTAATATGACAAAATGGCATCATGAACTTTTAGAGATACAATATTATTGATTAGACAGACATTAGACATAATTTTTTAATTGACGTAAAACTTGTTGGAACAGTTGATTTACCTATAGGCCGTGTGTAACGGTCCTAAGTCTTTAATCCGACTACTTCTCTTGTACTGTACATAGGTAGTATATTAATGTACATATTATATTATTATATTTGTAAATAAAAATGTAGTAAAACAACATATTAGTTATAATATAGTCTAGTGGTTCGCTCACCGGTATCAGATCCAGAGGTCTCGGGTTCAATCCCTACGGATCACTAGCTTGTGAAACGTGCTAAGCGGATTTTGGTCCTGGGGACATGCCGGTTTCCTTACGAAGTGACCTTCACCGTTAGAGCATGGGCATGTGTCAAATACGCACATAAACTTCCGAAAAATCGGAAAGACCATTGGTACACGACTGGATTTGAACCCTCCAGTTTGAAAGGCGGGCGAATACCCACTTGGCCACACAGCTCAAAATTAGTTAAATATCCAATATTATATTTAACTTTTATTGATTCTATTCAAATAACCCAAGACCCCTAATCTTCATTTGGAGCCGGAAACAATTTATCTAACTCAAGTTTCGTAAACAAATCCATCTTGCCTGATGGCAGCTGATGAAATTAAACTCGAATCTCCATCATTACGACCGTACGTTATTCATAAACCGGAATGTTCAGATTCGTACTCTCGGTATGATATTATCACATTTACGACTTTTTTCCTCAGTAAGTATCTTATGAGGATCACCTACTAGAGGTAGTCAGAGGCAAGTCCGAACTGACGATTGGCACATGCCCACGGTTTACAAGTACCTAGTGTTCAATACTAGCCAGTGACACATGACATCCAGATTCTATGAAATGGTTTCCTAATTATGTCACCTTCAAAAATCAGATTTCATAAACATCGCAACGTGAAAACAGTACGTAAAAACGTATAGCGAATCATTGTTGAAAAGAACACGAAATCAAATTAATATTTCCTCCAAAAGGAGAGCATAAATAGCGAACCACGAATCAAACCGTCTGTCATCATTACCGCGCAGGAAATAAAATCGTGCCGTATTCAAAGAGAATTCAGATTTTATCAATCGTGAAAGAACCGTCAGACGGAGACATTTACCATTTCCACAAAGATTTCAAGCGAAGATCAACGAATCGCTTCCTAGAACTGTTCTTATGTAACTGCTGTTTATCAACAAGTTTCATTCCATTGAAACAGTTTTCAAGAAGTTTTGTTAAAGGCGCCTCCGTTTTTCTATCTATTCTTTTAGGACATCAATTACATTACTGGTTGATTAGACAAAAGTTTATGCTGATTTAGTTAATGAACGTATGCATAAATTATATATTCGTCAATGAGGCGCCTAGATTTTAAATAAATAACAACATCACATAAGTAATTCCACAGGAAACACGAACCTTTGAGCCAGGCCAGTGACATTCACTACCACGAGTAGGTTCTAATATATTATGATGAATCTGTTAAGTTATTTGTCGAGACTGCTCCGCAAAGAAGAAAGGTAGGTAATTCAACAAACATATGTAGACGGTTGTACTAACAAACTTTTAGGTAATATGAAATTCTTTCAGACGCTGGTATTTAATGTAGAAATGTTTCATGTAAATGAGAAATCTCTATCCGCAGCAAAGATGAACAAAAAAGACGCCCCGCCCCGCCTAGCTAAAACATTCATATTATTCATACGAGAACGTTATAAAATATGTTGTTTCAGCCTCTGCAGAATATTTTGAAGCTTGATAGACCTTTGCAGAGCATCTTGAATGTCGGAATGTTAGTGGAAGAGCTCCTTACTCTTGAGAATGAGTGTCCTCGTTCAAAGGTCACCTGTACGTTCACTTCGCTCAAGTAGTGGCCGAGTACAGACAAGAGGCTCTCAGTATTGCAAGCTTATTATTATAAACCACTCTGGCGATAATAACTTGTTGAATCTGAGACGTGAGACTTTATTTGGTGGAAAAATGATATTAGTGTACTCACATAAACGTAAATCTAAACTGTAGCAAAGAGCATTCAAAACCACTTTGAAAGAAGAAGACTCTCTGATGGCAGTCAAAAGTCATTTTGTAGTGCCATTATCTAATCTTTAGTAACAAATTAGTGCTCGGACACCCGGCCAGCCTGCTTGGTTCATTTGTGAATACAATACAACTCACAAAACCGCCGGAGGTATTCAGCTCAATAACGAACAGATGGAATGATAACAGAGTCCGAAGCAGAGGTCCACAATTAATTACTTTAATGGATTCAACTTTGAACTGGAGCAAGTTATGAACGGAATCAAGTTTGCTTGTTTATTTAGTACAATGTACAACTTCATGAAAATTGTTGCCTTGACAAGATAAAGTTTCTTCAGAAAACAACTCTCTCTTCTGTTTTGTAGATTATTTTACTTCTCAAAACGGTTCTAGCTATTTCACCGATTGTTACATCACAAGTCCTCGCATCACCTTAGTAGCAATCGATTGTCAAAGTTATTGAAATAAGCTTTATGCCTAAATGAGAGTGAGAAAAGGTACGTCAGGGCCATTTGATAAAATTAAACGAGAACCCTTCTCCTTTGTAAATATCTGGAATCTAAGGGTATATTTTTGAAGGGTAAAAGGTATGATGAGGCGGTCAACGTCTGATTGTACTGGGTTGAATTACATAAAATAGGGTAAGAATATTACATGATATTTTTTTCTCGCAAACTGCCAAATGAACGGAAATAACAGCGAATCTTATAAACTGGCATCAGAGGAAGACAGTGAGATACTTCTATAATAAATTAAATTAAAAAAAGAAATACGAAAGTCTCTAACAACAATCCCTGAGCAAACTCAATGAAGGTACAATTTTCCTTTGTCCATAAATCAGAAAGTTGAGACGTATTCCGAGACCGAGCGTAGTACTGCGCGGTATTCTGTGGCAAGGGGAATATTTGGTCAGGCGAAACGAATCACAGACTAAGCGTCCCGAGTTGAGGAAACTTTTATAATGTCAACAAGTCTTCAATGAGGTGGACTCAACTTATTTATCACTAGCTAGTGCCCGCGGTTTTGTCCGGACTCAAAATAAAAACATACTATAAACGTACCTATCACCCTATCACATATATACTCGGATACATTATGGTCAACGTCAACTTCATCAAGATCCGTTCTCTTGTTATTACCAAACACACTTTCAATTTATTAAACATATTATTATGGATAAAATAGATTTAGCAAACGACATGGGTAAAATTGCACAGGCTTATATATTAAGGTATGTTTAACCTATGGATATCTAATTTATTTTATTTTCAAGAGTGCGTTGCTACAGTTTTACTAATTGCGTTAATATTTGCCGTCAGCTTATGTGTACACTACGTTTTTTTATATAAAATAATCACTTGAACTAGTATTTAAATTTGTATCATATACAGCTAACAACTCATACCAGTTCTCGTATCCTTAATTAAGCTTAGGTATTATGATTTTATATTTACTTAAAAATGAAGTCATTATTTTTACAACCTTCTCTGTGCAAAGTCAACCTTCACTGCAAGCCTTTAAAAACAACCTGAAGAACTGGCTTATCGAGCAGGCCTTCTATAAAGGCCTTCTATAAAGTTGACGAATTCTTTAACGATAACGATTTTACGGTGTAGGTGTTACCTATATCTTATTTACTATATTATACAATTTTTATTATTTACTTGACGATAATTTATTTTATATAATCAATCTCATTTTGATGATTCTTAGAATGATAATTTATACTTAAGTCGTAATTTATATTTGTGATGTACAATTTTATTTATTTTCTTGTTTTATAATTGATTAACTAAATGGTACTAAGTACCTTTTTATTATTTTCAAATGCATAATGACCTGTAACTTGTGTTACTAATAAAGAATCTGAATCTGAATCTGAATCTTCCCGCGCTACCCGAGTAGGCGCCAGCAAAGTTATATGGAATTTTATTGCTGGTGAGTTTTAGCTACCTGCCTTTGAAAATCTGTTATTGTCGAGTGTTGTTTAAAAGAATGTCAGGTGCAAACAGATTTTATTCAAAATTTGACTGTATATATATAGGCAGAACCTGCATCATTGCCCAATAAAAATATAATAAAAGCGCGGCACGGTGAACATTTTTGCAATTTTCCACGTTGTTCTCTATCTATTTGAATTCCAGGTGGTCCATCAAGAGCCGTAATGCTGACCGCGATGTGGAGGCCTGGAACTGCGCTATTGTCCATGATGGCATGATGCGCTGCCAGCAACGCAATCAGTACAGCACGCGACTGTAATGTACTATAGCTAGTAACTAATCAATTCTGTACAATTGTAGGTATTATGATCTAATGTAAAGTATCAAGATTCTTATGTTACTTATCATGTTCCAAGACAACTTACAAGCTCCAATCGTAATATGCAAATGGCTCTCTTCCATTTTGTAACCGCGGCGAGTTTGCACTCTGGATTACTTGAAATTCATAATTTGATAGAATATTCATCGAATGAGATGTTCTTCTTCATTTACAAGAATCACTTTGTATCAATTATCGAGCTAGATAATTCAATAATATATTTCGAGCAGACATTGTTTGGATAATTAAGAGAAAAGAATTAATTATTCAATTAAAAAATATTTATTGTACCTACACCAAAAACATATAGGACAATTAACAATATTAAAAATAAAGTTAACAGTGCAATGCGGCCTTATCGCTTAAAATCATTTCCAGACAACCTTAGGATGGAGAGGATAGTACAAGTACTATTGATGATAGGATGATGTAAAAAATAAAAGAGTAATATTTACATTTACAAATCCAAACATATCTAATTTAATTCGAATGAAAATGAATACGATAAAACAACAACGTGTTGTACTGACTGACATATACTCCATTGTACTCGTACTATATAATACAACGGTCGAACATGACATTGAATTGTTTTTTAAGTTCTTTATGTAATTATTATTCATTAAATTCATAAAAAGCTGAAAAGATCGTGTTAAAAAAGTGTTTTAAATATTGAAAGTTGAATATTGTAAAAGTTTTCCCTTTCGGCTTCCGTGAAGCGTATGATTACTTCCAATTTAAGACTACATTTAAAAGGCTAAACTTAGAATGCATTTTTTGCTCTGATAAGCAGAGATAATTGGTTGTTCGATTTATTGAGAAGTTGGGCAGTTTTGTCAGAGATCTAGAGAGCTCAGGCCCGTATCGAGAAATAATAACCTTTATATTATAGCTATTCTTACTACTTACAACCAAAAAATAGATCGCAAAACCATATCAAGGTTAGTTTTCGCTGAACAATCAATGCGTTTTCGGACTGACTAGATATGATTAAAGACAGACATTGCTTAAACGTTTTAGAGATTGGACACAAATCGAGTAATATAGCACCTCAGCCCTATCCCTGCCCGTCTTGGTCCTGGTATTTTCCACGGCTGAGGTGATAAAATCTCAGCCGCTCTTTCGCCTTTATAGCCCAAAGACAATGTCTGTTAGGCAAATTTGTACAATTCTAAAAGCAACAACAGCTTTATCGCGAAAACGTATGCTTACCTTAAAAACATCCCTATGTTTAAGGAGGTTAGCATACGTTTTAGTATTTTTGTGAATAAATAATTATTTTCATGCTTAAATATAAGCACGTGAATTTACAAAATGTTACACTGCCTACTGCTATTATCTGCAAATAGTCCTATTACAGTTGCACAAAGATTTTCAATGTGTATCACTATCATATGTCCAGCCCATTGTGGTGTTATGGCAAATGTTTTCTACAAAGGGGAAAATAATTGAATGTGGAGAATATAGTGCGACGTTACAAAGCCGATGATCTATAACAGCGTGAAGTCCAGACTCCATCCTCACCTAAGAATGTAAAATGATGTTTCAAAATCAATGTAACACTTTGGTCTATATCCTTTATCACATACATAGCTCACGTTACATTAACACCCGCTCTAACCCACAGTCTACTCTTGGTAAGTACCTTATTTTAAAGTATGTAAAAATAACTAAAGTGTTTCCCATATAACCACCACATCTGGCATAAGAATGTATGACTTAATAAACTCCGGAAGTATCTGTTACCCATCTCCTGGTATAGCGTAAACTGGTATTTTACCGCCTCCGTGGTCCAGTGGTTCGGTGTCAGATCCAGAGATCCCGAGTTCGATCCCAACGGGGAGTACAATATTGTGCTTGGTTTGGTTGGTGGTAGGACTTTGTTTAAGTCCGCCTGTCAACACCATCATATCATAGTCTGTCGCCATAACAACAATTCTTTAAAATAGTTATGTTCCGGCATTTAGAGGTAAGGAGGTTAGAGGTAAGGAGGTTAGAGGTAAGGAGGTTAGAGGTAAGGAGGTTAGAGGTAAGGAGGTTAGAGGTAAGGAGGTTAGAGGTAGCCATTTCCTCAGTATGTTGAGGATTCCACCTTCGGCCTTATCTTAACTTGGAACCAGGTAAGCATCTCCGTTGTACAGTAAAAAAAACCCTTAGTTGCCTCTTACAACATCCACGGCAGTATAACATTAACACAAAGATCACCGATGCGCTTGCCAAGCATCATAGTAATTATAATAAATTCTAGCAGTCCTTTGGTGGACGCTCGTAACCTGCAGTGGAAGTTTTTCATGACAATTAAGACTTTTCATAGTTTTTTTAAATTCATGATATCTTGTATATATTTTCATGATGTAATGTCAGATAATAAAACAGCCTTGCATTTGAAGTGATTTATTTGGATAAGGATATTATACCAAGTCACAAATAACGTGGAGTAGTTTCTACCGGCGTTTCTATTTACTTTTTAAACATAAAAAAGGAGCTATAGTGGTATAACTATAATACTTAGACATATAGTAATTTGGATTTTTTGTAGATATTGATTTTGTCTCAAGGGAAGGTTTGAACGGTGAGAAAATCTGGAAAAATTGCGAGATAAATAGTAAAAACAACCATTTCATTTTCCTATACGAGTATAAACTGTTCTCCGTACTTTGAAATGAAATTAAATGTTATTATTGCAGTAACCAATTTGACAATATTTAATTAAAAGGTGGGGTCTTCATTTAAGTAAACAATACTTGTGTTAGAAGACCCCCTCTTCCATATCCAAAACAAACATGGATTGGTTACAGTACAGTGTAATTTAGTAAATTAAGTAGTATCTAATAATCAATTAATATTTTGATAGTTGTCATTGTTTGTTTGTTCAGATTTTTTGTCACTGTATTGACATTTTTGACTGGGGAGCAAAGAACCATTTACAACCGCAATATGATGGATACCATCAAATCAAACATCCATAATATATGGATGCATAAAATTGCCGACCGGTTTCTGCACAATCAATGATTTGCAAAATGCTCTCATGGACCAGATATTTCCCGATATACACACACAATACTTGAATTACATTATTCTGGCTGGCAGAAAGAGCAATTTTGGCTGCAAAAAATGTGGATGTCTAAGCAACAACTGTTGTAAGTATCTTGAAATTCAATTTCAAGATACTTACAACAGTTGTTGCTTGGGGTCTTGGTGTCACACAAATCTATCGATATAGTATGCGATACCAACGAAGCTGTAATCTGTTATCCAGCAGAGATTATCGGATTAGCCAGGCATGCCACCGCATCATATCCAACGTGACGTGAAGGTTGGATCTCCGGTTTTATACGTTTACGTACGTAATTTGAACCCACCACATCAACCCAGGCTGCAACATCACGCCAGGCTGAAGCTTTTTGAATGGCAAGTTCCGAGAAGAAGATGTATTACTACCACGGATCTCTATTATTCCCACAGATGAGCCTTTCAGATGAGATTTTCAAATTGCTGTTTGTGGCTTAAATTTGGGCAAACATATACCACAAGTCATATACCACACCCTTACAATAAGTTAGCAATTTTTTATTTGACTACCAAAATATTCTCTAGAAATAATTTATTTGGCAAAACAACGTTTGCCGGGTCAGCTAGTCATCAATATTTATCGTAGCACACGCGGTGACATAATTAGAGTTTTGCTAAGGATCCCTAATCTAGCCTGCTAGAATAAATAGCCGTTGTTACTCAATTATATCTTTATACGCAGCATTCAACTGATGAAAGAATTGCCCAGGCGAACCCGAGATCCAAGCCCTACGAATATAAAAAATCAGGCCTCGCCACTCGTTCACTCACTCGATCATGAACCGCTCCTATCAATCAATCCACGAGACCTTTGGTCATAACACATCCACCGGTGAGGTCGCGACCAATGTTACATCCAGTTCAAGAGCTCACCCATTTCTAATGAAAAAGTTTTCATACCTCGGCCACTGAATCTTAGGTTAGCTACGCAAACATTTTGAAGAAACAACATATTGATATGAATAGAGGGTTTCCCATATTCATATCACACAACCATCCCGTTACAGTTTTCATATAAGTATAGATATAGATAACGCATCGCTTATATGTGGTTATGAAAGTGAAATCTGAGATAGTGACCCTCTCTGACATTATATTACATGAGTAGGCAACTCCGCAAGTGAGGCAGTGAATAAAGTTGAGGAAAGTATTTGTTCCTCCTACCAAACCTGTAAGTACTATAACCAAAGCCCTGGAGTTCTGCGCCTGGCTCTACGCCAGTAAAGTCGCGAGACGTGCGATCGCCACGGGGCGTGTACATAATTGCTTGGAGTCGGTTTGCATTTCTTCTGATATAGGTACTTCGCTTTCACAGTGAAGATTATCTACTAGAAATCCCAAACTTGATATAAAAAGGGTAAATGTTTCTTTTATAATGGGAGTGGACTTTTAGTGTTCTTCGTGTTGGTTGAATGGGACATACGTAGAAGTTCCTGAAGTGGAAGAGACGAAAAAAGGCGAGTCATAAAACTACACTGCACTGGGTTCACACGTGGGGCCTGCATACGGGGACAATAGTTTTTGGTAACGGTCATAAGAAGCGCCTTCCAGTTGGCAGAACTGTGTGTCGCTGGCAGGCCGCCAGTACAATATGGACGGGTTACACCGGTACGGTAAATCGAATGTTTACTATGAAACTGAGTCGCTGACTTTTCGTTTAATCCAGAATCGGTGAAGATTTGAAACCTCAACATTTTACTGATCAGTTGCACTACTTTTGCATTACACTGCTGAAGCCTGCCAGAGGTGCTCTGGTAGCTGGATGTTTGCCAGCACTATCTTAGGCAGCAATTTATTGACTGCCATTAGTTACATGGAAGACACATGTAATGGAACCCGAATGCCTGTTCTATACCTTTGTGAGCAACTTGTGCCAAATTACTTGAAAGATACGAATTTCAAACGCAATAAACAGTATTTCTACATAATCGACATTCAATAAGCCTTAGAAATAAGTCAACCACAAAAATATAGGTAGTTACCTAGTTTAAATGGTTACAGGTTTTGATGACCGAAAATCGTCAAGCCGTTCTATCTAAAATATCTCTCCAATTTCTTGTCAACACTCACCTGCTTCGATATATCAGCATTGTCCTCTTGTTTTCATAATCGAGTAAAACTCTTTGCCAAGGCGCAGTCGAGCCCGTTTGGGCTTGTGCCAGGCTCAGAACTCTCCCAATCTACTGACGGGGACAAATGGCGTAAATCGCACAAGCGGGGCTGTCGGACGAAACGATAGGTGTGAGAATATTGTAATGCTGACTTATTATTGTACAGTCAGATAAATGTGTCATATCAAGACCCACGTGTAAAGTTGTTTAAATGCAATTCAGATTGCTGAAGCTCTTACATAAGAGAAATTCATAAAACGTTGCAATAAGATGGTATTTTTTATATCACACATCGAAATGTTGAAAGGTAAAAAAAATGAAACGTATCATTTCAAATCAAGAAGGTCATTCAAGCAATCTGCGCAATACGTTTTGCAGCGGAAGTCACAAGGCAAAGGCTGCGGCTAATAAACCCGGGTCTGGTTAATGTTGAACCCGGATATCCGGCCCTCAGCTCCCTTGGCGTGCTCTTTGCGAACTAGGCTCTTAGCCGCAAATGGACTGCTCATGAAAAACGGAAAAAAATCCCGCGTTTGGCTCCGAACCGGTTCAAAGCATGAACAAATTACATTAGCGTAAGGACGTGCTAGTAAAGTTTTTAAGCTGCTATTTTCGTAATTCTAGCTTAATGTCAACAAACCTATGATAATCCATTTGATATTTTTTCTTGTAAGTTCATACTTACCTATATTAAGTCTATGTAAATTTTTATTTTTTAAATTATTATTTGGTGTGATGATTGTTATAAATGATAACATTAGAATATTATTTGTATGTTTTGCGATAAAAAAAATATATAATTAAATCCATTAACTTATAAGTATATAAATACTCATACAAAAACTCCATAGTTCCAACTATACCAGGTTTTACCATCGTATATTGTATGAGGTTTCTGATCATAGTTACAAGCTAATCGCTAAACTAGTCTATAATCCTAAACTCGTCAACGAACAACAAACTGTGGTGACAAACAAAATAGCTTGTGTTTGTCACCAACTTTCCTTTCTTGAATACAAAATGTGTTATTGAGTTGTATTTGGGTGAAATCGCTCCTCAACCAAGTGCCCTGGGGTTCCATACAGTCTGCGTTATTAATTAAGGCATATTCTCGTTATTTAGCGTAGTACAGACTCTCGTACTCGTATGTTCCGTTCCTTTAACGTAGGCTGCTCTTTGTAGTCGTCCGTCGCTCGAGTGGCAGTGGGCAGGTTACTTCACAACATGTTCGTTCACCCACGATTGAGATATTGCTTACAAATTGGCTGGGATTGGCCAAAGTCATCGAGCTGTGTACGATATTGGACGGCAGATCAAATGGCTAACATTATAAGAGTACCGTTATTGAGATCTCGTAATGAAATACCTCTGAAATGTCGTATCGCTTATAATTATATATTTATTGCGTTGTATTATAAAGTTGAATGTTATTTGATGTTTTGATTTCGACCAACAAAAACAAACCTTCCGACTTTTAACGCCGCTGATTTTTGTGAATAAAACGAAAAAAAACAGAGATAGGTAAAAGGCGAGCTGATATACCTTGTTTGACAAATCTGTCGATTAATAGGTGTTGTGTATCAAAACAATTATTTACTATATGAATCAAATGTTACTAGGTAAGTGTATTTAAACTTAATTCACATTTATAGGCGCTGGTGACCTGTGCTATAGGTTTTATAATAAACTCTTTTTGGAAAAAAATGGAACCGACTTCACCACTTAAAACTCACAAATAACTCTTAGGGTAAGTTCATATAATTTGAAGTTGGTGCCGAATTGCCAAGCACAATACCATGTTTATTGTATGGCACCGCCTTCAAATTATATGAACTTACCCTAAGAGTTATTTGTAAGATTTAAGTGGTGAAGGCGGTTCCATTTTTTTCCAAAAAAAGTTTATTTTTAGCTTTTTTTCACATCACGACGTCTCCGACACACTATTTAAGAGTCGTGTGAGGGTGCAATAATACGTTATTTTTTGTATGAAAATATATTTTCCAAATCGGTTGAGTAATAACGGAGTTCTGAGGTAATGCAGTAGTAGTCGTTTAAGAGTCATCGATCACCAACACGCCTGCCAAGCGTGAATATTATGGCAAAACCCTCCATTTCTTTCTTTTGCATTGGGGGAGGCCCATGTCCTATACAGTTGACTTTAATGGGCTGTAATGATGATGATGATACATGTATACAGCATTTATAGCCAGAATGCGTCAAAGTCAATTCCACTTACTACTACGTATCATCATTACTGCGATCAACAACATGCCAAGCGTGGTGATTGTGGCAAAACACTGATGATGATGATGATGATGGTGGTAATGATGATGATGATGATACTGGAAGCGGTTCAAAAGGTCTTTTCTAGTGACCGTAAACACCACAGGAAAGCAATATTGTTGACTTGGATGACATATATTTTCCAGTTATTTTGATATAAAAACCAAACTACTGAACCGATTTTGATAAAATTTCGATGGGACCACCTCGCGAGTATGGCCTACCAAACGTAACGTAAATAATCATCAAAATCTATTTCGAATTGGCGGAGAAATCAAGTAACAAACAAACGCCCGAATTGAGAACATCCTCCTTTTTTTGAAGTCGGTTAAAAAATAATTTATTTCAGGCACCAGCCTCTTGCAACATACAGGTATTAGATAACCTAGCACCATTGTGAATCTTGCTAAATTAATTAGTGCCTACTTACTAAACATTTTTGTGATGAATATAGATGTTTGTTCTTCATTTTTCAGCTTGGGTGTTGTATCATATAGTACGTATGTATTGACAAAAATATTAAAGAATTCTATCCGTAATCTAGTTCCCATATTACAAGCCATGTTTAGTTTGGGGCTAGATGGCGCTGTGTGAAATGAATGTCTTCTAATATTTATTCAAATAAAAAATGAACCACGGTGACCGAGGAGGTTGACTCTGAATAATTTTGTACCTTTAGATTTCGACCTTTCATCAAAATATTCTCGCCAGAGATCGTAGCATACTTTTTGATATTTAGGTAAAAGTTCAAAATACGAGGGTAGTATGTATACTTCTGATCCATCCACGGTCGCTGACTTCGCTAAGCGATCGGCTTCCTCGTTGCCCGTTAACCCAATGTGCGATGGAATCCATTGTAATGTTATACGTTTATCCTCTTTACTACATTCATACAAATTTCTCATAATCTGATAAGCTACCGGTATTCCTTTTTGTCCTCTTACACAAATCTTAAAATTATATTTGATGTATTGATGTATAACCTGTTGTAAGAGGAAAATAAATAAATGTATTATTATTATAATTTATACCTATAGTTACTAAAAAGCTTTAATTACGCAATCACATTTAAAATAGCAAACGACGTTATACCTACATATACGAGTATAATAACAAAAAGAACATGAAAATTCCGCCATCACTTTATGTACACAGATGCACGCCACCGAGTTAACATTGAATCCGGTTAAAGCCGGTTAAACATCGAATTGAATCACAACCCGGCTAAAGCGGCGAACAACGAGCTTTACACGATTACGAAACTGGCTTTCACAAAATTCACAGAATAAATAAAACCTAAAGCGAATAGAATATGTAGTAATATTTGCCTTTATTTTTTGAGCTATAAAAGGTCAATTTTTTATTGATTTTAGTAGACAAATAACTATAAATTTAATGTTGATAAATATCCAAAATGAGAACAGAAACCCATCAATGTATGCAATATAAATGCAAGGTAAGTTCTGATACTAAATCGATTATAATCAATCATAATGTGCATACTTGAATCGATTGTTGAACCAAAGAGACCAAAGGGTCTAACATAAAATCGCGGACGACCGCAATTTAGACGTCCTATACAATCAGATAGTTATTGAAAAGCGATACAATATCGTTGGCTTATCTTGCCCCGTGAAACGTTACACTAGTGCCCCTTAAAAGGTGGGCCCTTATGCATTTAATTGGGAGTTATCGGCCCACGCGGGAGGTTGTATGGAATAACATACGAACTTACATCCCCTGGCAACCTTAATACCATAGACTTGGATGTTATATATAACTTAATATACTATTTTATAAAATGTTATTAAACAGTCCATATCTGTCCGTTGTTGGACATAATTTCCTTTTAAGTCGGATGAGTTTTGGCATTGTTTAACTGCGCTATGAATTTAAAGTTACGAAATATAAGCTAAGACTTGGTCGCGTTGTAATGACCGAACTTTTAAATAATTTACACTTATAAAACTATTCAAACTAGTAGTTTTATCTTTTCAATGTCTAGACTAAAACCGTTTTAGAAAGAGGTACCGACCAGGAAGGACTACCGAGATAAACCAAATAAACTTATCTGAAACCCCGACAGCTTTATTAGAAACCAGTTAGGTACTACGGATTCCGCAAGTTGTTTAAGGGAATTTCTAGTGATTGAAATTGGAAGGTAAATAGTAACTTAAACTAGTTTGAATTGGACATAGACCAACAACTGAACCGTTCAATTACGTTAGCTGAGGCACAGATATCAGAAAAGGTACTAACGTAACGTAGGCAAGTAACGAAAGAAGGAGGTTTCCGTACGACATTCGTTAACATATAGTGTTCTTTAAAGAGCGTCGAGGCTATCAAAAGAGCAAAAAAACTATTCCGCGACTATTTATTCAAAACATCGTGTTATCAGTAAGTTTTTATTGTTCATAACAAACTGCACTTCATATCACAAAGCAACATTGTATTATAATACGTGTTATCAAACTATGTACTATTTATGTTTATGATTTTTTTAGTATAATGGGTACAATCACGTCTAGAGACAGTATTTCAGAATAATAAGAATTAAATTCGAATAAGAAAAACAGCTTAAGTTATTTCTATGTTGTTGAAGACTAACTACTCTTCGGTATAACTACTCAGTTATTTCATTTTTTCAATGATTAAAAATAGATTTGTGGGAACACAACATTGAAGCGGACGCGCACACACAGCTACGAGCATAGCAGCGCGCGCGCGCCGTGATACTGAGGGAATCCGCCGACGCAAGCAAATATTTATACATAGCTCTGTCGCGCTCGCACGCGTTGTCCCTCTCATTTGTCCGCGTAGACAAATTGTGTGCTGCGTGATAAGCAACTCTCGGCACTGATATATAATCCTTGATAAGGAGGCAATTTATTATTAATACACCGAATACCGTGATCGCGCCTTTCATTTTTACCTAGAGTCCCTGAGTGAGCTAAAGTGAACTAAAGTATAAGTGAGTGAATAGGCAGGCAGACAGAGTAGGCTTAACCACCACATTTGGTAACCCCGACCACAGCTGCGAATCCAAGGAATCTACAATGGCAGTAGCTACAGCGTCGTCGGCTCCTAAGATTGAAGAAACTGCAAACAAGTCCATGGACCTCGCAGCAGTCACGATTCGATCAAGACTACTACCGTTCTGGCGGGAATATCCGAGGTTATGGTTCATTCAATTTGAAGCCCTTGTCGACCCGTTGAAAACTGGTGATGAGAATAAGTACCGCCATGTTCTAAGCCAATTGCAAACAACAGATCTGCAGCATTTGTCGGATATACTGCTCAATCCTCCGGCAACGGGTAAATTCGAAGCTATCAAGGCACGCCTGTTATCAGTCTATGAGCAATCGGAAATCAAGAACTTCAAACATCTTATAGGCGGTTTGGAACTAGGCGATCAAAAGCCATCTCATCTACTTCGTCGGATGCGCGAGCTTGGTGGAAATATGATCACAGAGGCTGGATTAAAAGTAGAATGGATGAACCAGTTGCCACAGCAAGTACGAGTCGTTCTCTCTGTGAACACAGAATCATCCCTCGATATGCTGGCTGCAATGGCCGATAAGATGATGGAGTACTCAGAGGCAAGCACAGTTGCTGCAATGTCAAGAGCAGAACCGAGTACCAGTATTAGTGCGAGTCGGAGTGCGATAGACATTAAACTCGAAGCGATGAGTAAACAAATCGAGGAGCTTTCTTTTGAAATAGCGGAAATGCATGGCAGAGGAAGATCGCAGTATCGCCGTCCCTTTAATCCACGTTCACGATCACGTACAAACTCGGCGAAGAGGATTAAGGAAGGCACATGGTTGTGTAAATACCATTTCAGATTTGGTGACAGAGCAGTTCGTTGTGAATCTCCGTGTGCAAAACGAAACTCGAGATCGGGAAACTAGAAGAAACACCGACCGTGGCGGAGGTCGGTGTTGTTCCTGCTAGCAACCGCCTATGTGTCTACGACCGCAACACTTCGCAAGGTTTCCTCGTGGACACGGGCGCTGACATATCTGTTTTAGCTGCCAACCGCTCTTCGAAGAAGAAACCTATGGTCAGCGCCTACCGGTTGTACGCCGCAAACAGCACGCCGATAAGTACCTACGGTGAAAAAAGTTTGCAATTAGATTTGGGTCTCCGACGTTGTTTTCGGTGGACATTCATAGTAGCTGACGTGAAGACATCTATCCTCGGGGCAGATTTTTTGCGTCACTTCAAGATATTGGTCGATTTGGACCGCAAGAAACTCATCGATAAAGTAACTGAACTCTCCATAAACGCCGTGCAAATTATATCGAACCAAGAAACGGTACACGTAATTAGCCAAAACCAAACATACCATGACATTCTCAAGGAGTATCCGGATCTGCTGAGACCCATGTCACTGAAGTCGCCACCAAAACATGACGTTGTGCACCATATAGAAACATCCGGACCGCCACTGTATGCACGAGCACGTCCGCTACCTCCCGACAAATATAAGGCCGCAAAAGCAGAGTTCGAGCGCCTGATGGAAATGGGCATTTGTCAACCATCGAAAAGTCCGTGGGCCAGTCCGCTACATATCGTGAAGAAGAAAGATGGTGGTTTGCGATGCTGTGGGGACTACAGAAGGTTAAACGCGGTCACTCTACCAGACAGATATCCGATACCAAGAATTCAAGACTTTACGTACCAGCTTCACGGCAAGAAGATTTTCTCCAAGTTAGACTTGAAAATGGCGTACTACTGGATACCCATATCGGAGGAAGATGCACAGAAAAGCGCCATAATAACTCCTTTCGGATTATTTCAGTTCAAATCCACTACGTTCGGACTTCGGAACGCTAGTCAGACGTTTCAGCGTTTCATGCACGAAGTTTTTCGTGGTATGAGCGACTGTTTTACATTTGTAGATGATGTGTTGGTGTGCAGCGAAGACGAAGATAAACACAAGACCCTGTTACATGAAGTCTTAAGGCGACTAAACCAATACGGGCTAACACTCAACATTGAGAAATGCGAGTTCGCCAAAACGAAGATCAACTTTTTGGGCTACGAAGTCACGTCTGAAGGCATCAGACCTACGGCCGAGCGCACGAGCGTCATCTCAAGCTATCCGCGCCCTAAGAACGTTGTAGAGCTTCGTCGTTTCCTGGGAATGTTAAACTTCTATAGAGACTGTTTACCACATCAAGCTAAATTACAGCGGGAGCTTAACAAGTATCTACATGACCGGAGGAAGAATGATAAGACACTAATAGAATGGACACCGGAAGCTAAGCTAGCATTTCAAGAATGCCGTCAAAGCATTTTGGAAGCTACCACACTCACACATCCTGTTCTGAATGCCCCGCTCAGTATCATGTCCGACGCCTCGGACCACAGCATTGGCGCGGTTTTGCAGCAAAAAATTGGGAATGCATGGAAGCCGCTATCATATTTTTCCAAGGCAATGAGCAGCACTCAACGACGATACAGCACGTACGATCGCGAACTTCTAGCTATGTACGATGCTGTAAAACATTTTCGCCGACTCATCGAGGGTTGTGAAGTTACAATTTGCACGGATCATAAGCCTCTCTCTTTCGCACTCACAAAATCACCGAGCAGCAGTGACACTCCTAGACGCGAGCGGCAACTCCATTTCATAAGCCAATTCTGTACGAAGATCATTTATGTAAAAGGGGAGAAGAATTCGGTCGCCGACGCATTATCACGCATTGAGGAAATACAATGTCCTTCAAACATTGATTATTATGCTCTAGCTGCAGATCAGAGAAGAGACGAAGAACTAAAGCATCTTAGATTACAGCCTAATTTAAACTTCACCGATATCACCCTACCCGGCATGGACCAACCAATCGTGTGTGAAAGCTCACTGAGTACACTTCGACCGTACCTACCTTTGGCGCATCGGAAGACGGTATTTGAAGCCCAGCATGAGCTTTGCCATCCAGGGATAAGAACAACCAGGAAAATTGTCACTTCAAAATTTTTTTGGCCATCCATGAATAAAGAAGTCGGCATATGGGCAAAGAATTGTATCGGCTGTCAAAAAGCCAAGATTAATCGCCACACCATCACACCGCTTGGAAGTTTCCCGCCATCACAGCGCTTTGAGCACGTTCATATCGACATCATCGGGCCACTGAGGATATCCCAAGACTATCGCTACTGCGTCACAATTATCGATAGATTCACAAAGTGGCCAGAAGCGGTACCCGTCCGAGAAATCACAGCGGAAGTGGTAGCTAGAGCATTCTACGAGAATTGGATTGCCCGGTTTGGCTGTCCTCTGCGGCTATCTACTGATCAAGGGAGACAATTTGAAGCAACGCTGTTCAACGCGCTGATGAAGAGGTTTGGAATAACAAGGATTCGGACAACCCCGTTCCATCCTCAATCAAATGGACAAATCGAACGATTTCATCGCACTCTTAAAGCAGCGTTAATGGCAAGAGGCACAGCTACGCAGTGGAGCGACGACCTACCTACTGTCTTACTTGGTCTACGAACAGCACTGCGTGAAGATACCAACTTAAGCCCAGCTATACTGACATTCGGCACGACTCTACGCATTCCGTCAGATTTCTTCGTACCTACAAACTCAAACATCGAAGAAACTGAGTTCGTGCAACGCCTTACAAACGCTATGGCAGCGTTATCACCGATGCAACGCATTCCTTCGGCTTCTACGCGGCCGTTTGTTCACAAGGACCTTGCTACCTGCACGCATGTCTTCATAAGGAACGACACCGTTCGAGCACCTCTCACACCGCCGTACGACGGGCCTTATCAAGTTTTAGAGAAACATGAAAAGTATTTCAAGATTCAGCTGCCAAGGAGAGTTACTGTTGTTTCATTAGATAGACTTAAACCAGCATACATTTGGAACGAAGAGGATTATTCGCCATCAAAGGAGATACAGCCATCCATCACCAAAACAGCAAATAAGCAGCCCTACGTAACTAGATATGGCCGGACCGTCAAGAAAACCGTACGCTTCGCTTGATGGGGGGTACTGTGGGAACACAACATTGAAGCGGACGCGCACACACAGCTACGAGCATAGCAGCGCGCGCGCGCCGTGATACTGAGGGAATCCGCCGACGCAAGCAAATATTTATACATAGCTCTGTCGCGCTCGCACGCGTTGTCCCTCTCATTTGTCCGCGTAGACAAATTGTGTGCTGCGTGATAAGCAACTCTCGGCACTGATATATAATCCTTGATAAGGAGGCAATTTATTATTAATACACCGAATACCGTGATCGCGCCTTTCATTTTTACCTAGAGTCCCTGAGTGAGCTAAAGTGAACTAAAGTATAAGTGAGTGAATAGGCAGGCAGACAGAGTAGGCTTAACCACCACAGATTTATTAAAGATCATAAAAATAAGGGTGACTTTACCCCCCATTAAAGTTTTACGAGGCACAGTCGAAAGTTAACGTAACTCACCGCTAATCGGGTTAACTTGAAAAAATACTTTTTTATTGCACATAAATACTATCTTCTTCGGGAAAGGCGCATACATCTCAGCCTTCCATAGACGATAGTAAAATAGCTAGTTGAATTTGGGCAAATTGGATAGGCTTTGTGACCTAGTATACGATAAGTTGCAATTTAATTTGAATAAAAAATGTACCAGTACTAGTCATGTATCACGGATTACGAATAATCGTTTACTCAGTTTTAAATGCACATTATTTGATAGACCTATATAGGCTGAACGGCCAATATCAGATATCCTTATTTTTTATTGTAAGACTCGCTGGTGTTAAAGTATATGGAGGTGGAAGCGCACTTCACCCACAATCTACAACAGACGAAGGAACTGACTACCCTATGAATGCCGGAACACAACGGAACTGGTCTAATGGTCTCGTATAAAGAGACGTTTCACTTCACTATTATTGTGTTCTGGCTGTTTTGTTACACTGTGGCTAAGCTCCAAATCTGTAAGGAATGAGATGAACCGTGACGTGACCAGAGCAGCACTATCGGGGCTATACAGGCCCCGGCCGGACCCAGCGGGCAATAAAAGGCCGGAAGTGGGATTATGTTATTTTATGATGTTTACTTTAGTTCACGATGTAGTTACAGGACAGTGTTATTCTACTGTGTAACTGAGTCTGGTTTTTTTTCAACAATAACTTTCAAGATATCGAAAATTATTAGTAACAATCTGACTGATAGGTGAGAACTTCCTGCCACAACAGGACAAATATACGCACGGAACATTACCATCCTTACCTAGTTAGTGTACCACACATTCGGACTAAGCGGTTTCAATCCACCTTTAATATAAGAACAGCGAAGGTGTGGAACTCTATGCCGTCGTCAGTCTCTCCGGCTACGTATAACTTGGGTATATTTAAATCAAGAGTGAACAGATGTCTCCTCGACCATCGTGCTACATCGTCGGTCACATCGTCACTTAACATCAGATGAGATTGTGCTCAAATTATGGTCTATCTATCATAAAAAAAACTATAACAGACTTTGGCTTTCGCGTACGCAGGTGCATTTTTGAGCAGTTGTATAGCTATAAATAAGTAAAAAAAACAATATTCGAAAAAAAAAACTCTTCATTACTTTTCACTAAATCTGTGGTAGCAACATGTTTCCGAGAAACTTTTTCGTATCATGCAACTTTAAACGACGGAAGGTTTTATTCTATAGTTAAAAGGCGAGCTTCTTAAAAAAAATATCAAAGAACGATACGAAATACCCAACGTTTACCGGCATTCCCATCACGTTTCCAATTCAGTTGCCTAATCTCCTAATCAAAGAATCTCAAAACCAATCAAGACATCCTCAGGCTCTCCATTTCAGGGGAGCATTTTGGAAAGCGTTATCATAAGCCATGAACTTTCCTACTTCCAGAAAGGAATCCTACCTACATAACATGAAGCGACAGTCTTGAGCTAAGATCGTAGCTCGCCTGCAGCCAAAAAGTTCTACGTAACGAAGAAGTGTTTGGGACCCACGTCCTATAGTGGACTTATTCCAAATAAGTTATTTAATTCATTGAAATTACAATTGACAACATATTATTTACACATGACCATAACGTATCTTCGGGCGCGATTGCCGTGTTCATGGCAGTTTTATCGGTGAAGTTTAGACTTGGTGACTTCGTTTCGTTTAGTGATTGTAAAAGGATACATTCTAATGTTACCGCCCTTATCGCCCACGGCCAGAAGCTTCTGTACAGGGTCCCAGGCGAGGGCGGTCGGAGCGAATGGGAACCCGTGCCGGAACGTCTGTGGACAATGGAAATGTAATATGTTACTACTCTTTATTCATCAATCAACATTATTAACAGAGATGGGACAGAGACGATTGACAACAATACTTTTTTTATCGTCATTTTTTTACAAACGAATGATTTTCCGTCCTTCCTGGTTTGCCAGCGTAATATACCTCTAAAATACTGGTTAAGTTACACTATTGCATGAATCGTTTGCATGTAGGTACTCTCAATAACATGACAGGGCCGATTTAAGCATCACCAATCTTTGCATCCTTGGAAGAAGTTGGAGGAGATATTTGCCAAAAGTGTAGAAGTCGCGTAAAATATTCAATTAAGTACCTTATATGTACCAGGTAGTTTTTGACGGTACCGTGCCATCTTTGGACAAGTACATTTTTTTATTAATGTTAAAATATAACCAGTTCTAGTATTTATTACGGCTCTCCAAAACTAAATTTGAAATGTTTTCTAGCCCAAGGGCAAAGGATTTGTACGTACCTAGTAACAAAGCCTTAGTAACAAAAATGTTTAAGGTACGTTTATCATTATTTCAACCAATGTCAAAGTATCGGTTCACCGAGAGAGAGAGAGATAAACAAACCAAAACAGTTAACAATGTTGCATAGTTCAATATCATCTATACAATATGAACTATGTACTAAAATTTGGACATGTGAATGGAAGAAAGTTATAAAGGTAGCCTGTCCCCCACCTCGTGACCTGTATTGCCGTAAGCCGAATGTTAAGCGAATAGCTTCCAAGCAAGAAACTCAACTCATGCAGTTAAATAGCAAATTCAGCATCAAGTATTTAATTCCAAGTATTGCCTGTGGAACTTACATGTATCTAATGGTTACTTGCGACTGCAATCTGGACCACAATCTAGTTTTGCAGTACTTTAGAGAATGCCCTTCATTGCTCACCTGGCATTGTTTCGTTATACTTTACTAACTGTTCTGCAATCTATGTGGCAGTTAAGATAACTGCACTTTTGTTTACTAAGTTCACCTAGTCTGCGGTCTTGGGTCTGACAAGCTTACTGTTCTCTACTGAGTATTCGCTAATCTGTGGAAGAGCTGATAACTCTGTCGATAAGTAATAACTGTTGCTTTATCAGTGGTGTAGGGAGTATAAAAGCTCCAGCGAGAGCCGAGGAAGGCACAGTCCAGCGTCTTCGGTGAACTGGCCATCATGAAGTTACTTTTGGTAGCGGCCTGCCTGGCCATGGCTTCGGCCACGGTCATCAAAGATGACTTCATGAATGTTGTCATCGGCAAGGAGAACTTGGGTAAGATTTTACAAGTTTTTTTTGGTAGGCCTTATTAAGGCGATTCTTTTTTAAATCATCAAAAGCCATCAAGTAACCTTTTGATATGTACTCATCAATAAAATCTAGCCATTTAAAATATTCTATTTTAAAATAGTGAACGTGGACGTGAAAATGAAGGAGCTGTGCATCCTGAAGCTGCTAAATCACATCCTGCAGCCGACTATGTACGACGACATCAGGGAGGTGGCCCGCGAGTATGTACTCGAAGACAACGTCGACAAATACCTGGTAAGAAGAAAAAACACTTTTCTCTTGAACATGTAGTTCAGTTTTTTAATGTCATTAAACATAGACCATTAACTTTATTATTTACATCTAGTAAATCATTATCATTACAGAAGGTCGACGTTGTCAAGCACTTCATCGAAACATTCAAGTACGGCATGCTCCCTCGCGGTGAGGTCTTCGTTCACACCAACGAGCTGCACCTCGACCAGGCCATTAAGGTTTTCAAGATCCTGTACTTCGCCAAGGACTTCGACACTTTCATCAAAACCGCCTGCTGGCTGCGCGAGCGCATCAACGGGGGCATGTTCGTCTATGCTCTCACCTGCGCCTGCTTCCACAGGACCGACTGCGTCGGAGTCACTATCCCCGCCCCCTACGAAATCTACCCTTACTTCTTCGTCGACAGCCACGTCATCAACAAGGCTTTCATGATGAAGATGACAAAGGCTGTCACTGACCCCATCATCAACGATTACTATGGCATCACAGTCACCGACAAGAACGTCGTGGTCATTGACTGGCGTAAGGGAGTCCGCCGCGCTCTAACTGAGTTCGATAAGATTAACTACTTTACTGAGGACGTTGACCTCAACACCTACTACTACTACCTGCACATGAACTATCCCTTCTGGATGACAGACGATGTATACAATCTTAACAAGGAACGTCGTGGAGAAATCCTGATGTACGCCAACATGCAACTTTTGGCTAGACACAGGATGGAGCGTCTTGCCCATGGCATGTGCGACATTAAGCCCCTGATGCTGAACGAGCCCCTGAGGGTTGGATACTGGCCCAAGATTCGAATGCACACCGGAGATGAGATGCCAGTGCGTCATAACAACATAGTTGTCGTTACTCACGATAACATCAAATACAAACGCCACTTGGACGACGTTGAGAGATTCATCCGTGATGGTATCCTTACCGGCAAAGTTGAACTTGTAAGTTTTGATCAACTTATTCTAGATAAATATATTTGCTGTTAATATGTTTTACGTTAAGTAAACATTCGTGAATTTTCAGCGTGATGGAACTATCATAAACCTGAAAAAACCCGAAGATATCGAAAGCTTGGCTCGTCTGGTACTCGGCGGTATCGGTATCATCAAGGATGACGCGAAGGTCATGCTCGTCACAAATCTGCTCCGCAAACTGCTCGGCTACGGCACATACAACAGGAACAAGTACGTTCACAAAATATTTACAACAATATTAGTTCGTCTTCTTATTGCCATCATACCAAATATCTTGTCAAGTTTTACATGTCTCTATCGTTTGCAGGTACACCTATGTACCCACCGCCCTGGACACGTACTGCACTTGCCTCCGTGACCCCGTCTTCTGGATGGTTATGAAGCGTGTCGTCGATACCTGCAACCTTTTCAAGAAGACCCTGCCCACCTACACCCGCGAAGAGTTCGGATTCCAAGGCGTCAAGGTTGAACACATCACTACTGACAAACTGGTCACTTTCATGGATGAGTACGACATCGATATCACCAATGCTGTCTACCTCGACAAAACTGAGCTGCAGAAGAAGAGATCAGACAATATCATGGTTGCCCGCATGCGCCGTCTCAACCACCACCCCTTCAAAGTCACCGTCGATGTCGTCTCCGACAAGGCTGTCGATGCCGTGGTCCGCATCTTCCTCGGACCCAAATACGATTGCCTCGGCCGTCTGCTAACCGTCAACGACTTGCGTTTGGACATGGTCGAAATGGACAGCTTCTTATACAAACTGGACACTGGAAAGAACACCATCGTCCGCAACTCTTTGGAGATGCACGGAGTTATCGAGCAGAGACCGTGGACCCGCGCCATCCTGAACCGCGACGTAGACACGACCGGCTCTGGAGTAAAGACTATTGAGAACTATTGGTACAAGACACGTCTTGGATTCCCCCACCGGCTGCTGTTGCCGCTTGGCACCAAAGGTGGTCTTCCACTGCAGATGTACGTGATTGTAACTCCCGTGCGTCAAGGCCTTGTTCTGCCCACTATTGACATTGACACCATGAGGCAGCGTCACGCTTGTCGCTGGACCACTTGTATCGACACCATGCCTCTTGGATTCCCCTTCGACCGTAAAATCACGATGCCTCACTTCTTCACAACTAACATGAAGTTCACCGATGTGTTGGTGTACCGCAAGGACTTGTCTTCGATGAGCAACAGCATCAAAGAAGTGGACACCTCCGACATGATCATGAAGAAGGACGACCTCACGTGCTACGACACGGACATGCTCGTCAGGAGGTCCTACAGAGACGTCATGCTGATGAGCGTCGACAACATGAACCGTTTGTAAATGAATCGTTATTTCAATATTTATTTGAATCCACACTAGACTAGATAATAAAGGCATAATTTAAATGTAACACGAATATTATTTCCCAAAACTCCACTAACGTTTAACCATGTTTAAGGCTCCGTACTCAAAGGGTGCCAACGGGACCCTATTAAACCTCTTGTGAACCGAAATATATGGACAGTTAAAATTTTCACATTGTGTATATTTATGGCTATATATATGCTTCAGAACGACTTTAACTGGCAAATATGTTAAATAATAATTTGTAATTTATAATGAGGGAAAAACTAATAATTTTAAGGAAAAGACCTCAATTGTTTAGGCAAATGTTTAAATTTAATATCTTGTCTCGTATGTACAAGAGGTACTGCATGTTTCCTCGCTCCACCGCTCTAGAATTCCAGCAAAGCAACAATATTCTACGTCGGCGTCCCAAACAAACAAACAAACAAACAAACAAACAGCGTTCCGTCCTGTCTTTGAGCCCAGGCCCGGCCCGGTGCAGTGCAGTGCTTTAGAAATGTTTGAGGACTTGTTAAGTTGTTCATGTACGAAACATGAATCTATTCATAGGGTGTGATAATTGTGTGAAGTTCTGACAATAATTTAATTTCAATATGCGCCATCAACATACAAAAGAAACACCTTTCGTTTAACGTTATTCAATTACACACAATACATAATTGAAAAATTCAAATTGAATCGAAAATAACATGAAAAACCTGCAATAATTAATAAATATGCACATAAGAGTTAATAAAAATTTCAAGCATCTAACAGGTGGGGTGGGTGTATGTATATGAGCCTTAGAATTGACCTCTTCAGTTGCGAACATTTTTTTGGATTCATTTCAAAGCTGAAAAACCTGCGATAACTAATAGATATGCACATAAGAGTTAATTATAATGTCAAGCACCTAACAGGTGGGAGTGTGTATATGAGCCTTATAATTGACCTCTTCAGTTGCGAACATTTTTTTGGACTCGATTTCAAAGCGATTGAACTATTTAACACGAGCGCTGCAGCAAAGTAACCGAATGCCGGAATGCTAACCTGTACTGGCATTCGCAATTACGCGCGATCGAATGTTTCAAACCGGAAAATGATCTCGTAACAACTGAAACTTCGTAAAAATACCAAAGCTCTCATTTCGGAATTTCAATGAGATTTTAATCGAAATGTTTTTATTTGATCGGTTGAGATGGAAGATTTTGCAGGGCCGGTCGGTGAAAAAACGTATCGATAACGAGTATTACATGTCCGATAAAACCTTTTCTTTTCTGATTCATTTTGAATTCCTAGTTGAAAAAAGTGTATCATATAATTTGAATCATTTCAATAACGGTGGTAGTATTATGTTCCGATCCGAATCATCAAACATAATTTAGAACTCAGTAGGTTGTTTTAGATAGAATAATTTTGTCACTATGTATTATATCTCCAATCTCTCCATCCTCGTAATATTTATATAATATTCAAACTGAAAAGGCTGCATGCGTTTTACTAGTTTTTGTATTGCTGTATATTAACAGTGATCGTAATCAACAATATACCTAATTATCCACAAAAGACATAATAAAACATTATTACCTCAATACCGAAGGAGTGTTCCCAAGATATTTTGTCCTCTCCCGAAAATCTAAAATTGCATGTCCCTACTGTAATCATTACACGCGAACCACCCCGTGCTATTGTGCCCAAGGACCCTTAGGGGTAGTGCCACCCCCATTCATGTATTACGTTACGGCTATAAATGCTATCTGGTCTTTGACGGCAGCAGGTAATAAACATCGTACGTATAGATACCAAAGTATAGATACTATTATAATAACTTGGGGTGAATATGGGATCTACATACCTCGCAGTGGTCTACCTAGGGGTACAGCTACTCTACAATTATGATCATATCGCTGGTGGACCTGTAGAGGTCCGCCTAGCTTGCGACCTTCCTCCTGTAGAAGTCCGACGCCAAGCGGCTTGCTATATTCTGTCGGTGCGCGGGAGTGCCATTTCCTTTAATAGGCCTCTGGGATAGCTTGGTTAACCGTAGACCTCATCCGCGCCTAGGCAATGCCTTAAGATCAAGAGCGAACCCATATCATAGAAATATAAAATATTAAAAAACTAAACGAATTAGGATGTATTTGCTTTAGCTATACACAAAACTCAATTCTGCTCCTCTTGCGCACCAACTACAGTTGGTTTCTCAGAACGGTACACTCTTAACGTGTCTTACTTATAATCCAAAATAAAGATATTATGAAAGTATTACAAATAAATATGAAAGCTACCCTTTGTGTACAAATATTCAGTGCTACCTAGAATTATTTAAGTAAACTGAAAACATAATGAAGCACAGATGGTAGAGAACTTTGCTGACTTTTAATTAACTCAGCTCTAGCGCTGCGCAGATTACTCAGTCTACCAGCTATTTCGTGTGAACCTTTTATGTTGTATTATTCGTGATAATGAAAATACAGCGTGGCATTTTCATTACCCTTTGAATCCTGATGGACTTCTCGATAGCTATTTAGATCGAAGGTTTCCTGGACAGTTTTTATAAAGGAAAAATACACATTTAGTGGGTAATCTAATTCGAATTCGTAACATCGTCTTATTACGGATTTCTTCAAAAGTGGTGAAGTAGTTTGAACCTGTAGAAGTAGTTTGCCGAGGCTGTCGCGGCTTAAGAATCGACCCCTCCATCTAAGACCATAGAATAGAACCGATTAAGGGGTCTTACAGAGATTGTAAAGCTGATTACCACGACCACTCTGGCAAGAGTGTCAAAGAAGAAGAAGGGATCTCACCCGAAGAAGGAACGGTAGCAGCTTCCTTTTCTGTATTATCTACACCTTTGCTGCGATCATCAATCCGCCTGCCAAGCTTGGTGATGGCGAAACCCTCCCGCTTTGGAGAAGGCTCTATCTAGCTGATCCTAATGGACTGTCGATATAAATCAAACATACAACTTTCTCCAAGCTAATCTAAATCCAATTAATTTGATCAAACATGATAGATCCGATTATGGCAGTGGGATTCAGTTGGGAAGGGAGGCAGCATTATCAGTTAATTTAATATGCTACAAATGTTGACTTCTACCCGGTTGGGGCACACGGAAGGGAGAACTGATTGACATGTTAGACATGAGAACCTATTTTCGACCCTTACAGAGTATAAACATACTTTCGACCCTTACATAGTAAAATAAAATAACAAACCATCCAATTATGAATCATCCCGGTTGAAGGTAAAAAGCTATTACTTTTGAAATAGCAAAATCAGTATAAAAAAATGTAAGCATTTGTATATAAGACATATTACAGGACATTCATGGTTCAGGGATTTTTGAATACGATACTGTTGCAGTATAAACAAAGCAAAGCGCTAGAATCGAGGTGATATCAAGATATTGTATCCAGACATTTTCCCGGCACATCCTGCGAAGTCGGTCGTCTCATTTGTCTGGATGTTTATCTTTGATCGAGACTGACGGATCGGAAATTGATCGCTGTCATCTGCCGAAACGGCAAATGACAAAATACCGATACTGGTTTACTAGTAGTTCACCCCGAACTACGGTCTAGTGATGACTTGTATTATTTTAAATGGTAGCTTATCGGAGTCGTTGGAGACAGGTCATCCGTACCTAATTCCGGGTGAATGGTCTTCAGTTATGAAGTACCGACCACTAAGAGATGCCAGGTATTTAATCACGGAGATTGTCCCAGAAAAATAAAGCTATTAACACTACGATTAAAGTGTGATTTATTACACATTACTGTAAGCACACTTATTATCAATCTCTTTTTATTCGCTCGAGGCTCTCTCGTTGCTAAATCTCATTCAGAAACTTGAAATGAAAATACCTTAATAAATCCTATACTCAATATTTGTGGTTTCATCGCTCAATAATAGAACGCTACCATTTTTAAGATAAATATATCACGACGATTTGCACCGTATATCATGATAATTTACGAAAACGATATGTGTGATATGCCCAGAGTAAACGTTTTGTAAGGTGAAATTTAAATATTTGTGGTACAATTTTATCAACAAGATTATTATTAAATCCATGAAAGGAAACGGTTCTAATTGCACGTGAGTGCTGTGATATTGTTGTCCGATTTCTAATATAAATATATTTTATCTCAATCACGTAGTGGCTCTGTAGATTTATCACAATTAACTATACATACGAAAACACAACTTAAACAAACAATGCTCAATTTTTCTCACTCAACGGTTCATGAAGCTGCAGGTACTGCGGGGCATGTACCGACCTGAAGGTAATGGAGACAGACGAACCTTCCTCACTGTCAGTGATGCATCGCTTTTACCTTTCACACTCTCAGAACTATCATGATGTAACAGACATCACAGGATACCTTTGTATCAGGTCAAAACAAGTATCGTGCAATATGTTGTACAAAAACAATTGTATAAACAAAGAAATATTACAGGACATTCTCAAACTAAGAAAAGCTTAAAATCATTTTTTTTTAATCATGCAAGGTATATTGTATGATTGTATAAGTTATGTATCGTCTTACCATGTATTTGAGAAGAATGTCCCGTTGTAAAGTATTAATTGTAAGATCATACGAGAAAATCAACGCAACCACTTTACTTCACATCGTGTGAAATATCTATCGTGAAAAATATATTGAAATATTTATTTAGTATATCCTCTTTCATTGTTTGTCGTCAAAATGCCTGTATTTACACAACATAGATAGTAAGTACACAATAAGCCGCGAGCGATCAGCTGTTGCTTCCGAATGATCGCGCTCGGATGGACGCGCCTCTGTGGTATGTTCTGTATACGCCTTTGTTCTCGTCATTCTGTGTTTATTGGACTTTTTTTTCCGCTGGCGAATACTTTTCTACCTGTATTTTGATAAGAAAGACGGGTAACATAGCGCGTCACACATGTCAGACCTGTTGACATATCCGTCGGCAGCATAGCCCGTCATAGCCGGATAAAATAAGCCGTAATGGTCATATCCGGATAAAATTAACGTTATTCCTGGTCTAGATCAACACTTGTGCAATTCAGCTAAATACGTTCAGTAGTTTTGGCTTGAAAAACATAATTTATAATTTATTGCAGTCACACATAGAAATAATGATACAAGTTAACTACAGAAAAACAAAAAAAATATTAAAGTATGGCAAAGGCGAGCTTAACACTAAACATCCAAACAAAGTCTCGTATTTATAAAATAAATAAAATATTGTTGAATTTTTTATAACTGTAATAAACTACATTGATAGATTCTTACGCTTGTCGCGTATTATTGTATAGTCTGTAGTTCAGCAGCCGAGCAGCACCATCAATTTATATTTTATTGAATGTATTGGAATTTGTATGTTTTTAAAGTGTGCGAGTAGGTGAATTAGCAACAAATACATTATTATTATTTTGTACGACGTGGATGCGCATGGCCTTCATCTCACCTGGTAACAAGTTAAGGCCTTATCTTAAGGCCGAAGGTGGAGGTGCACTTCAACCGAAATCCTCAACAAACTGAGGAACTGGCTATCTTACCTCTGAATGCCGGAACACAAAAATTTTAGAATTGTTATTATGGCCACAGAATTAAGGAAGATGGTGATTTGTGCCTGGCTAGCCAGGCAGACTTAAACAAAATCCTACCACCAACCAAACCGAGCACAATATTGGTGCTCGGTGCTGGAATCGGTGGGTTGAACCACGAGACCACAAATGCGGTTACATGTTATAATTATGGAAATGGATAGTAACATACAGAGTTGAGACAATTGAGACATGGAACAACAGAGTTGGCCTACATTTACGACAGTCCGGCCACTCTGGATTGTCGGCAGAGGTGCATTCATCTGCGCCACTTGTAAATTGATACCATCTGTTTCAATTCTCTCGTTTCATTTGTAGCAACCGGTGGGCATGTATTGTATTGTTTTTTTTTAAAGATCTGCATGAACTATTTGCTTCTTTTGGATAAACTATACTTAAATATTGCTAAAAAAAATATTCTGCCTAACTCAGTGGCCCCTCTCTATTGGAACACATATATTTACCGCTTATGTGGACTAGAGGTTTACTCACCGGTGTCAGATACAGAGGTCCCGGGTTCGATTCCCAGGGGAGTACAATATTGTGCTTGGTCTGGTTGGTGGTAGGACTTGGTTTAAGCCTGGCTTGCTACCACCACCTTACCTAAGCCTATCGAAATAGCAACAATTCTAAATTGTTGTGTTCCGACATTTAGAGGTAAGATAGGCAGTTCCTCAGACTGTTTAGCAACTTTATCCCGGCTGAAGCGCGCTTCCACCTTTGGTCCTATAAAAACTTAAATAACTTCATGAAATCCAAGCGTTTCATCATCATCAGATATTTCATCAAAATCCAATGATAACAGGAGTGAATTAAAAAACCAGAAACTACACCCACGATCAAAACTTTTACGCCTTTACGAAGTTCTTCATGTCAGTGTTACATAAATAGGAAGATATAGTTATAGCTATACCATCTCAGCATGCGCTATTAAACAAACTTGAGCTTGATAAACAGACAGACATTCCAAATGAGCCGCCTCAGTGGTCTAATGGTTCGGGTTCGATCCCCAGGGGAGTTTATCATAGCATTATCAGGTTATTTTTCGACTGGGATGACTAAGAGTTATATAATGCCAAATATGGTAAACGACTGAAAAAAATATTTTTTCAAGCCGTCCTAAAATAACCTTCGCAAAGTTTGCGTAAAGTTATCCGATATCGGGGTAATTGGGACCATTACATTATTTGAAGTGAGACAGCACTCCATCTCGTGCGGAGTCCCATTGGGTCCCAGCCCCAGGTGAGCCAACAGGCGTTACACTACCAGTGGTCTTTCGAAGTTGAACCAGAAGACCAGTCAGAAGTCCTGCAAGAACGACGTTAATATATTCGTACCTTGGAATGTTTTAAGAGTAACTTACCTAAGTAGATCCTCGGAGAAACCTCGTGATCAAGGCTACTAACTAGCCGTGGGACCGCGTCCCACGGCTAGTGGGACTACTATGTCTTTCTGGTGCACGCTTGACCACTGGCTAAGACTGAAGTTAAGTTGACTCCCGTTTTGTTATACAACTTACTCTACTATAATTAAATTAATTATTCACCTTCGTTCATCACTACATTATGTTGTTTTATTTTAAAACACTTTTATTTATTTGAGCTACAATATCGTAAAAACTGAATTTTAGACCTTTGGAGCTAAAATTTGCAATACCTCGGTAACTTTTTACCGCCTGGTCTATAGATTTACAAACTAGTAAAAAGTAGTTTCTACTTACAAAACTCTGTAAGGAATATAAAAATAATTATGTTTATTTTTAAATATAACGATAAATTTTATTTGGGTTATAATGGAAAGTAAAAGTCTTGATAGTGAAAAAATATTACATAATACGAATCGAGATATGTGGTTGTCTGAAAATAAAATAGTCTTTGACGGCAAACTTGTAACGGCTAACACTGGTAGCAAAGATGTCTGTCAGGAAAACAGGTACTGTACGAGTCAATCATTCGGTACATTGGGATGCGTGCGCCTACATCAGTGCGGCAGGGAAAATCACCCAACAATCAACCCCACGTCAATTAGCATTCCTCCTGAACATTGGACTGGGCAATTAGTAAACCTGATTGATATCCTAGTGAAACACTCGATTCTTCTCTGTGCCTCTCCGTGATAAATACCTACCACTTTAAATCTATGGCATCTTTGGCCGTAAAGCCGTTCGGTTTATCCGATTGGGGCGTTTGTCACACCAAACAAAGGGTTATTTTATTCATTTCGGATTGGAGATTACCCGTTTGGTTTGCAATTTGGAAATTAATCCACATTGTGAATCGACATTTTAACGCTATAAATTAAGGTGCGATTATCAGCCGCTTTATGTTCGAGGTGCGATTATCAGCCGCTTTATATATAGGTCGCATATGTTTAGTTTTTACATATTTTAATATAGAAATGATATATGAGACTGACGTGTTTCATTTACCTGCTTTAACTTGGTTATGGTTAAAATCAGGATTGATATAAGATAGAGATAAAAATAATTGATATCCATGGTTATATGGTCACTTTTACAAAAATAAATACTAAACTTGATTAAATTTTAAGTAGCACTAGCACAATTTAGTGTGCAGGTAGTTGTAGTTAAGTAACAAAAGCCTTACACTGCCCTTGCTGTGACTGTGAAACGGCTGGGTAAGCGCTTCAAACCTCCTTTTCACAGTTATTGTGGCAACGAAAGTACATATGCATACGTTAAAGCGTGTAGGTTCTAGTAAAAACTAATCATTATAAATTTAATTTATTCGCACTTAGAATAAGATCAGTATACATATTTCATATTATTTGTTGGGATAAATGGGTAGGTACATAATGTAGGTCTTAAACTAATTATAATATTGCGTCACCATTTTCAGAGTTACAAGCATACAATAATAAAAAAATTGAATGTATAAATATAATTTTAACATATGTATCTGTAATTTTAATGTATAAAATACAAAAAAAAATATACTAATATTGTCATAAAAATTGGAACCAACTTCACAAATAATTCTATGAGTAAGTTTAAAAAGCCAAACAACAGGATCGTTGTCGCCAGTAAGGGAAACTCATCACATACCGATAGGCACTGCCAAGTAAGTATTCTTAACTTAAGTATTCTATCCGTAATCTAGTTCCCATACTACAAGCTTGCTTAGTTTGGGCTAGATGGCGCTGCGTGAAATTAATGTCCTGTAATATTTATTTGTAACTAAAAAAATACTATAAAAGTAAGAAACGTGCGAAGTGATTCTTTTATAAAAACGAGTATGCCTTTGTCAAGTAGTGGTAATAAAAGTATTACATTATCTCTAGGTAATATTGTATCGGACGCTAAATAATAAAGTCTGTTACCACAAAATCCCGTGAACAATATACGAAAGCATTGCAATGACAATTTCACCCTTTGTTAAAATGGAAGAAGAACGAACTATTTTACTAGATTTATATTAGATGTGTTTTCCTATTTCCAATTTAATAAATATAAATATTTCCACATCTATAAAACCAACAACTCGTTGGAGTGTGCATTCCATTGTAAGTAAATAAATAAACGTTCTCTTCTTATTACAAGCTGCACTTATTTTGTCATAGAGCGTGATAAGGAGAGTTCATCTCAGAAGCAACATATTTTAAGCTCGAGTGACGTACTTTGAATCCCTCGCTGCGCTCTTTGTTCTACTCTAGAATTATTTTCTCTTTGCTATTAAAAAAGTAACTGAAAGTAATACCTACCACTACAATATCTAGTACTACATAAAAACAAATTTAATGTAACCGAGTAAGTATATGTGTTAGTGGTGGTGTTCAAGGTGAGATCCCCAAGGCGTCTTGGCTTGGAGTTAGAGGGGTCGATTCTTAAAGTAAACATAGACCAGCTAATTCTCCATTTGCTCAGCTCATCCATCGATCTAGCTCCAGAAATATTGACATGCCATCAACTAGCGCCTCATCGGAGTGACCTAGCTCCACCCGACAGTGCCACGGTCGGTTAGCTGCGGCTCGGTACAAAGGGCGGCATTTAGAAGGCATTTATCACTTTGCGGTCGCCACAGCCCCGCCGCCACGCTGGCAACTGTAAACGAGTAAGATACTCATGAAACATAACATAGTATAATACTCGTTGCGGTATAATACGCCGGTACGTCGCATGTAAAACGTAGATAATCCATGATATCCAATCCCAAATCCAATGTATTTCATATATTGTTTCTGTTGAAAAGATACAAAAGACTAGAGTAGCTTATTTTCTACGAGCAATCCTGTTTCCATGACCTACATTTAACGCAAAGTAACTGAACGTTGTAAAATGTACTACTAAAGTATTCTCAGCTAACTTTCAAAACCATTCAGATAACGGCACAATTCATTGAAGCCAACATTTTATTTAACTTCTTGGGGTAAATTCTGTAATTTATATTTGTTTATTTTCTAGGAAAACCAACAGCACATACAACATAAATAAAAAACAGAAATAACAACATTAGGCCAATAAGAGGTTTTCACGTATAGGAAGCAATATAGATACAATAAAAAAGTGTGAACAAATGAGTATACCTACGATGTAAGAAGAGTAGATTCTTAGTAGTTAAAGTAGTAGTTTATTTATTTCTTAGTAGTTTTATTATTATAAAGAAGAAAAATACAGGAGGAACACATACAAGCATTCATCATGCGCCACTAAAGAGACTACATACTAAAAAAAGCATATAAAGCTTAAATTCTGTTTTAAAAATATAAGTGATAACTTATACTAAATATACCATACAAAATAAATTATGTGGAGGAAAAGAAGTCGTTACTATTATATATTATATATAGGGTCAGCCTTAGATCTCGAGGCTTGCCCGGGCAAGAATGAGGTTTACAATGTAGCGAGCCTTCACCTGTCATCCTGATTTCAGCGGTGGTTACATGCGCCCAAATGTGTGATGTCTGCGCAGGGCTGACAACGCGCATTGCTTTGAATCAAAATAAAATAAATAATTCATGAAGTTTCAGCTGTTCCAGGTGAGAAGGTACCTAGAAGAACCTACCTACTCCAGACTTGTAGCACCTAACTTTAAGAGAGGTATGCATATAAAGTATATTTTTATTTTACACTGAAGCCTCTGCTCACCGGCTTCTATAAAACGGCACTACAGGCTATCCTCCGGAATACATTATACCTTATCATTTAAATGGCTGCCGTAGATACGCTTCCTTAAAACCCCAGGGTCCCTTATCTTTGCAATAACTTATAAAAAGCGCCTGAAAAAAGAACGGAATCTTTGCTCCTATATATTAACAAAGGTATTCAGGCAAATTGCTGTCAAATGTCAAATTCTTCTAAAAGTGACACATCATCAAATAAATTTAGGTGCTTTAGGCTTTAGGTGGTTTCACTGGGTTATGTACGTTCAATATGGTTTTTGGTAAATTGTACCTTTAGAATTACGAATTGCGTAATAAGAAATGCGAATTACACATAGGTTATGTGTAATTTTACACTTCTTTGCAAGCTGGCTGAATCTTTACAAGCAAAGTTTTCTCAATGAAGTGAACCAATATGGCATATCGTATTTAAATTTAATGAGGTGCTTACATTGAATTTCATTTCGTAGCATTGAATCTCAAAACTATTGTTGTTACTTGTTAGATATATTCAATTTTTCCTTTTTGATTCCACGATGTCCTTTGAAGCTGAAATTTACCAAAGAGCCTACTACAAAATAAGTGACTATATCGACGATAAGAACGCGTGGCCTGATGTTGCTATACCAGTTGACAGTTAAATGGTGATTTCTCAATGTTAAGAAACTGCCAATTAGATAGTTATGTAATGTAATGTTAATCAATGTTTTAAGATAATATTAAGTTTTTAGTTTTATGATGTAGGTAACACTTGTAATGTTATTAAATTATTATAAACACTGTACCTAAATGTTAGAAGGATCATCAAAAAATTAATCAGCCCGAGGTTCTTGCCTTTCTCCTTGTGTGCTGGTCGCGATTCCGAACAGGCCGTAGATTTGACGTTTCAAAATGATCCTAAAAATCCTAATGAATAAAAATATTTGACTTTGACATTGACCAAAAATTGTAAATCGCGTATATAAAGCTGAGGAACCGCCTTCAAATAGAATATGGTAACATTATAATGTGATTTCAATTCGCGTGTGTGGCCCAACATTACCCGGATCACAACATCCTCGCGAGCACGGCAACCTGCGAGCGAAATCCTGAATTTAAAATCAGCGTGTATTTAAACCCGACACATGTGTTGAGCGTCTCATTTCCGGCGCCAACGGAATAACTTCAGGTACATTAACGTGCGTTCTATTTAAGGTTTTGATATATACACATACACTCCAGCTTAGACACGAACTCGCTCACATTTATGTAGCAATCTTGTACAAGCAAAATAGGGAAATGCATGGAATCAAAAATTAAATGCGCATTAATATTTTGGTGGCCGTCTAAAATAACAATCGCAAAAGTCCTTTTGCTAACGCTAAATGTTTCGATGTTTGAATATTTTGGGGTAGGCGTCTACCTCCTAATGGTCTACTCCAGGGTAACGGAATCTCTGGCACTTGCTAACGATTGCGGCTGTATACTCACAACGCTGGTAGGACCTGTAAAGATCACCTGGCCAACGGTTACCCTGCCGAAGTCCGGCGCCAAACGGTTTGCTGTTCCACCGGAGCGCGAGAAAGCCAGCGCTTTCTGAAAAAGCTCGTTTCCACGGCTTTCTCGGATTAATTAGATAGGATTTGCTATTTTGGTTACACAGAAGGAATAATTAAATTACTTCATCAAACAGATCCCAGTAATAGGTGAAGTTGAGTTTTCATTTTCTAGCCAAGCGAAATGTAATTAAAATATTTTAGTAATAAATAGGTTCCATTGTGTACAAATTAAAGTTTTTACTAGGATTGGTGGTGGTAATGGTTTTTATTAGTGAGGTTACGCAACTGGCCAAGTGCTGTTTTCAAATTGTACGCGAAAATATTCGTGATAGCCTGATTGAAATTTATTTTGTTGAGTATAATTTTTAACTAATTGAGTGCTGTAACTGTTGTGTTATAGCTAAAATAAACTACAAACATGGTGTTGTATATTGCAAAATTGCAAAAATATTGGACATCTACTGAAATTGTTTTCAGTAGATGTGTAAAAAATGTTGCTGTAAGTGGGTAGGTATGACATGAACCTAATGTAAGTCTACCATAATAAGCTTGTTAGTAATTAAGATTTCCATAAAGATTTATATTCTTAAAGTAATGTGTCAATAACGTTAGTACAAACGGTTTTTGTTATCTAGGGCCTAGACGCTAGGTCTTACATATTTATAGACATTCTTTTCGTCGGGATCAGCGAACAACCAGAAACATTATCCCCATCAATCGTTTAAGTAAATAAACTAAGATAATAATTTAATGAGATTACCTTCAAACCCTTCGCTGTATAAATAATCTTGTGAATGCTGGCATGTGTTTACGGCGAGGTCCATTATTCAAAAGCGTTGAATGTTTGAACGTATTCCGGTGCGACCTCAGCCTCTTCATACATTATGGTAATGATACACAACGAGGCTCGCGTTACGTTTATACATGTTTACAACTTATTTTGCAAACCACCATGCATTTTTCGGAAGATTTGTTAGCTGCCGGTCCAATAAGGAGCTCGTCCATATGGAATTTTAATAAGCATTTCGTCCAACACGCATTTGGTCAAACACGTATTTCGTCCAACAAGCATTTCGCCCAACATATATTTCATTAAAATACACAAACAATAAGGATGAACCAAACACATTTTTTTTACTGTTACTTTAATTTATTATACTATAATTTATTTTATGACAAGTGGAACTCTCTTTTCCATTCCTTTTATTAGAAAAAGACCGTTGCCGTTTATATTGTAATGGGACTGAATTTTAAAAGGATATATTACTATGTTATATATATTTTATCTGTTGTATTTCTCTCCCCCCTCCCACCTGGGTACCTGTATTCCTCGATATATAAACGATTTAGTGATAACGATACTAAGTAAGTTTATATTGGTTTGTCAGTTTTAATGTAATCACCAAATGGACTAACTGCGTAATGACGAATCTCGAAATGGACGGACTGCGGTATGACGATCTTCGAAATGGACAAATCCAATTATGGACGAACTGAGTAGTAGACAAACGACTAAATGCGAGTCGGACGTACTGCTTTTTGCACCGACAGCTAACAAATCGTTCGGAAACTGATCAAAAATATTGGCCTGATCAAGTGTGAGTAATCAGTTTAGATAAAGCATAATTATGCAAACTACATACATTTACTAAATATATTTGCCGTGGCGGTCGCGGCTTAAGAATCGACCCCTCCAACTCAACCACCCATGGATGTCGTATAAGCCGACTAAGGGATCTAACCAGAAGAAGGGCAGCAGCATCCTTCACCAATCCGCCTGCCAAGCGTATTGATTATGGAAAAACTCTCCAGCTTTGGAGGAGGCTCTGTCCAGCAGTGGACACTAATGAGATGTTGATGTGATATGCAAACTAGAAATGAGTAGGTATTTTAGTATGCATATGCTCCAATAATAATATAAAAATAACGATAGACGCGGGCAGCGAGTTCCAAGCTAAATAAATAAATAATGTAATCGCGAGTTATAGTGCTACAATACGCTTTTATTCATATACCTAAGCTGAAATACTCATAGGCCTGTCAAGATTGATTCACACAGGATGTGCGCAGAATGTTAAATACCTATTACTGTCTCAAACGGTTCATATGTAATATAGCGTCTCCCGTTTCAAGCAGCCTCCATTATTACTAATTTTCTTGAGATATGGCTCTATTACAAATTAGAATCACGTTTTATGATTAATACGAAGGAACGGAAATTTCAAATTCATGTTGAAGATTTCAAATTGTTTTATTTCTATATTTTTATAGGCAATGTAAAACATGTTTAAATTGTTTTTTTATTAAATTATCTTGAGCAGTTTATTACTATATCCTGATTACCCGTATTCACCACCCGAGCAGCCTCAATCAGCGATTGAGAATCAACACTTGTCACGGGTTTTTACCTGAAAAAAAAGAAAACAAAACGTTATACGAGTACAATGCAATCCTTTAAGGTAGTTGTAATCTGCCAAGTGGTCTACCGCGGGCGACAGGATCTTTGGCTTTTGCTAGCGGTAACGGCTCAATGTAATATTTATTTATATTTATTTATTTATTATTTTTTAATGTTGGGTCAGCTCTTGACCACGAAACACAGGCAAGAATGAGATCTACGATGGAGCGAGCCTGCCTAGAGTGCCTATTAAATCTCTTCTTGAATACACGAGGGTCGTAACTCGGGAAAACAGACGTTGGGAGCTTATTCCAAGTTCTTGCATTGCGCACAATAAAATATTATTTGAAGCGTTTAGTTCCAATACGTGGGATATCAACTAGGTGGGAATGATAATAGGCTGTGTGTAATTTCTATTGAAGAACGGCGAAGGCGGTATAAGGTCGTGTAGCTCCTGAGCACACTCGCCGAAGTACAATCTGTAAATCACCGACAAGCACGCAACCTTGCGACGATGGCTCAAGCTGTCGAGCCATCAAGGTACTCTTCACCTATGAGCCTCTTGGCTCTGCGCTCCACCGCGGCAAGTTGATATTTGGCTGAACCATCCCAATGGTGGCTACAATACAGGATCGAACTTGAGCTTTATATAAAGTCGACCACGTTGACCAGGTGTGAATTATCGCTTGACTTTATTAAGGATGCCCAACTTTTTGACCGCAATTTGCGCTTTTGACTTGATGGTGGTGCCAAAGTTGAGGTTAGCCGTCAACCCCATGCCAAAGAGGGAAAGGCTGTCAGTTATTTTAACAGAAGTACCTTTAAAGGTAGGTGTCAGGCCAAGTTGACACTTTTTCGCCGAAAAGAGACATGCTTGAGTTTTGGAGGCATTGAAACAGACTATATTAACTTCTTCCCGTTAGGAAACGAGACTTAGAATCTGATTCGTCCGCTCAACCATAGCCTCTCTCAGAGAACACACCTCCAGATTGGTAAAACGTGCACTAGATATGTATCTCTCTGTAACAGTACTGTCATCTCCATACCCAAAAATGCCTAGCTGAAGCTATGAATTAATGTGCAGCAGGAACAGAGTTGCAGAGAGAACAGACCCTTGAGGAACACCGGCGTTGATGGCAATATAGTCTGAGGTGCAGCCATCATCTGCCACTCTGATGGACCGTTCACTCAAAAAGTCTGATATCCAGGCACAAAATTAAGGAGGTAAACCGTACGCAAGAAGTTTATTTAGCAGGCTTGTGTGCCAAACCTGGTCAAATGCCTTCAAGACATCAAGAAAAACAGCTACTGCTTCTCCATGCTTCTCAATGGCTTCTTCCCACAAATGCGTGACGTACAAATGAAGGTCACCAGTGGACCTACCTCGGCGAAAGCCATATTGATGGTCACTAAGCAATTTATCGTTCAGAACTTTCGCCATAACCTTGCAGATTATTAGGTGATGAAGATGGGTCGGTAATTGGCCGGCTCGGCTCGACTTCCCTTTTTGGGAACTGGCTGCACGTTGGCAGTTTTCTAGGATTTGGGACGGTCTTTTTATGAAGAGAAAGGCGAGACAGGCATGTCAGCGCAGACGACAACTCAGGTGCACAGCGCCACAACACTCGCGCCGGAATACCATCTGGACCACTGGCTTTACTCTCGTCTAGACTGAAAAGTGCTCTACGAACCTCATTGGCATGTATACTCGGCATTGGCATAGCGGTGCCACACTGAGGTATAGTTGGAGGTTGAGAAGAGCAAGAATCCAAACGGGAATTGCTCACAAATAGATCAGCAAATAAATTGGATGGACTTGTGAAGGTCCATTTGGTTAGTGACCATCCTCTCGCCGAAGTCCGACACCAATCGGTTTACCGTTGTCCTATGGTGCGCGGGAGAGCCGGTGACTTCTGACAAAGCTCGCTCTATCGTTGACTTCATCCCTGCTTTGGACTAGAGCTAGACCAGCCTAGAGCTCAAAAGTTAGGCCATCATTTATAAACAAGATATGCCAATAATATCTTAATGACAATTTCTATATCTTTCCTGTAAATATAACGAGCGTTCATGTGACAGATTGAACGACATGCGAGCTGCTGAAAATGTCAAATCGCATAGACTTGACATTTTCAGGGTAGCTTCTTTTTATGGTGTAGGTGTGCACTAAGAAAACAATTTACATCAGGTTACAGTAATTACATACACTTTATATAAATTATATAAAGCATGTACTCGTTAAAGAAAACATCGACAAGTTGTTTGCTGTCTGCACAAAACAGGTATTCAACTTGCTTCGATTAAAACTTGTCTGAATGGAAAAGTTAAATCTATTCAGTGACCGCAGCTCCGAACACCTCCCCGTTGTAAACTTTGCCAACTCCGTTACAACTGCCAACTTCGGGACTTTGAGTCCGCTAAACTTACGAAAGGATTGAACACGTAAATACTTTCTATCGCGTAAATATGTTTTCAAAGCTTTTTGATTCAACTTTGAAACTTTTGCTTTTCAGAGATGGGCTTAAACAGCAAAGAAACTGGTAATGACTACTTCGGATTTTCCGTTGGACCTTTTATGTGAAAGTATACCTCCTCTGTGGCCTAGAGGTTTGCCCACCGGTGTCAGATCCAGAGGTCTCGGGTTCGATCTCCAATGAATTAAAGTATTATGCTTGCTTTGGTTGGTACGACTTTGTTTAAGTCGGCCTAGCTAGCTACCACCATCTAACTAATTCTATCGCCATAGCAACAATTCTAAAATATTGTGTTTCGGCATTTAGATAAACTAAAATAAAAAAAGATAGCCAGCTCTTCAGTCTGTTGAGGATTCCGGGTGAAGTGCGCTTCCACCTTCGGCTTTATCATAACTTGAAAACCAGGTAAGATGACGGCCAGGCGCTTTCCCGTCGTACAATAAAAAAAAAAAAAAGTGGAGCAAACAACACTATTGATAATTTATTGCAGATATCGCCACTATCAAATATGTATTGATCATCTTCGAATAATTACTAGAAATCTCTTACTTGAACAGTAACCCCAAGAACATGTAACATCCGACACTGAACAGACACATTATGACAATACCCGTTAACAGTATCAAACAACAAAACAAGTTATCACTTATACTACTACACAATACACGGTAGGCTGTCAAAGCGTAGGCGAGCTCGGTAACTAGAGCAGACACAATATGGGCCGGCACAATGCATTAGTTGTCACCATCGTTTCTCGCCTGTGAATGGGACGAGCTTGTCGAGTGGAAAGCGAAGGGACGAATGTCAAGTAGGCGTTACAGTTTATAACATAAACTACTTAATGTTACACTAATTATCAGGCCAATAATACTACCGTGAAATGTGCAAAGAAAAAGGAATGAATGAAAACTTTATTGTGCACAGAGATTACATCGAATAATATAAACATTATAGGAGTAAAAATGTAATGAGCTTGATCGCTAAAACCATTTTTTTTCCAGGCAAGGAGAATGTAAAAAAAAACAAATTGTGCAAATTAGTAAAAAAATCATTAGGGCAAATCAATTCAAGAAATACATACAATAATTATATAAAACTTTAAGCCAATACGAGAATAACAACAACAATTGAATAATAAATACTAAGTAGTGAAATTATTCGTATTAATATGGACCAGGGACATATTTAAAATTACGAAAAAAAGGAAAGGGTGCAAAAATAGGAAAAGAAAGCTAAACATAATTCGCTTTATATTGGCATCCTATGTTTAAGGTTTAATGCTGAGGTCACTTATTATCAAGATAATTAATATGATAATTATTGTGATATTACTAGTGGCTCTGTGAGCTGTAGACCTCGCGAGTCTGTCTTTGCATAGCATAAAAGTCAATAAATGGTCACCCTAAAACATAAAGCTAAGTTTTTTTTAGAGGCGCTACCGCCTTTCTGTCAAAAGCTTCTTCAATCCATAAATATTTCAATTAGACGAAAAAGCAGACATTTATTAACGTGGGGCGAGCGCGACGTGACCCTATCCAAGCTTCTTTAACTAGGTAATATTTCCCACCTGCCGATGTCATTCATTCTTCATCGAAATCAAAAGCTACCAAACATTTTTAAGTATTACTCAGAGTTACGTTTTGTAGTTTTTGTAAATTATGGCTTTAAAACATATTGTGGATTCATAACTGCGACATTCGCCTGCAGGCTACATGTATCTAATAACAACAATATTTTTGAAAGTCAATGTTGTTATTCGGTACAGAACCAACTTAATGTATGTATCATCATCATCATCTTTTCAGCCCACATGCGTCCACTGCTGAATAATATAATATTAAGAATATTATAATATTTAACGAATGTAATCTAGATCTATACTAATAATATAATGACGTAAAGTTTATGAGTTTGTGAGGTTGTAGGGGGTAATGTCTGGATCTACAGAACCGATTTTGATAATTATTTTACCAATAGAAAGCCACATTATTTGTGAGTACAGTAACGTATTAGTATAGATTACGTACCGTAGCGAAGCACAAATGCAGTCCGTTGCTAGTACTTATATAATAAATGAACCGTTGACGGGTGCATTGCAGTGCTGTGTAGACTATGTTCTTTGTGGATGTGACCTACGCAGTAAGGCATTGTTATAGGCAAGAGATGCACTTAACATTAGGTGGGCTACTTGCTTGTTCCGTCTCCTAGTTTTATATAAAAAAAATTTTTGGATATATACCGATATCGAGAAAAGAGACAATCACGTACACAAAGCCTCCGAGCCACCTAGCCGTGTTACAAATGTAGGACGATAAAAGAAACCGTTTATGCCAATTGCTCGTAATACTTATAGCACTCGGAACATTATGATCAACGCCCTGTGTACGTCACTTCCTGAATCACGTCTCGCATTTATCGGCATCTCAATGGCTCTGTGCCTCCATAACGCTACATTATCACCAGCATATATATCCTTTATTCGTGTATATTAACATTGACAATATCGACAGTTTATAGTAACTTGAAGAAGCGATATGACGCTTCTTTTTGAACCACTTTGTGACTGCTACATATTCAGGTAATGGAGAATGTTCGATATTGATGGCACAGAATAGAGATCAAAAGATAAAAAGACCCAATGTTTTTAATTACGTTATTTATACATTTAAGCCGTTTATTTAAGATAATTACATAGTAGATACTCAATTTAATATTATAAAGATTGAGTTTTTTTCCAGGGCCACTGAGGCCAAGTCTGAAACCGTGAGAGTTATCGAAAAGTCACATTAGGAGTTTCGTACTTGATGTAAAAAAAATAAGTTCTGCATTAAAGAAAATATATTTATATTTATGTATGTTTTTCTGGAAAAGTGAGTAAATATGACTTTTCGATAACTGTCACGATTTCAGTCTTGGCCTTAGTGGCGATGGAAAAAAAAACTCAACCTGTATATTTTCGCGACATCGAAACTTTTATCTTTTTGTCCTTTTATGGCAAAGACCTCCAAATATATTTTCAATAGTATTTCTTTTTATACCATTTAAAAATAAAAAAAACATCTCCAGTGCTCCTCTTATAATAGGCCACGAACAAATTTCTAACCCGTCGGCAAACGACTCAGATATCCATCGCTACCCTCGTCAACTGGCAGATGTAGGAAACCCGCAGTGGCTTCACTCGAAATCCTTCCACCACCATGTATAACAAATTCACAAAGTTTTTTATGTAATCTCGCACAGTTTATTTTGCAGACCGAACGTTTGCTATAGGTGCGTTGTTCATGTCCTGTTGAGTGATGCATCGTACTACAATCACATCGTAAAAAAAAAGAACTCTGTTTCTAAACCTACCGACACGATGAAGTTTCAATTTGCTAAACACTCGAATTGTATAACTTTTATATTTAGTTAGATGTATAACTGCATGTATTGTTTAATGAAGTATAATAACCAATTGAAGATTAGAAACTTTAATCACTTTAATAACGAGTTTATGAAACACGTAAAGTTGCGGAAAATTTAGGCTCAAGCTGAAAGGAGCCAACATCCCCAACATCCCCACCGCCTCACGACGCAGCCTTAGAGGTACGATCTAGTTATAATACTATGATATATATGATATACGATCTAGTTATAATATATTTTGTTTTGTATGCCTTAATAATAAATAAACAATTCCTTTCAAATGGTATCACTTTTAAAACTCTCAAGGTTATGAACACTATTAATAATATCAACGTGGTATTTTCCTTTCAAACGTGTTCTTAAATATATGTTCAATTGGTAAAAACAGGAAATACTTCCAGCACGTGGGGCGTTTCCGACTTTTTCATTATTTCCGCTGACACAGTTTGCGGCGCCCTTTCGGTGGTAGCTCTTAATCCTGACAAGAACTGACAAGGCCAAAGCGGCGTCACACACTCGAAAAATAATAGTTTCACATATGTTTATACCGACGTCCTTGCTAGTCACAAGAAAGTAAAGATAGAAAGAGCGAGCTGTTTTGAAGATGTGTAGCTCTGGTTCTGATGAATTATGAACTGATGTGCCAGGCAGATAAGATGGCGCTAGGGTGTCGACGCAGGTAGCGTCCCACACCAAAGGCCTACCCATTTCCCAAGGGACAAGAGCCATACCGTCGGGCCATCTTACTATCATCACGTAACAGACCATTCGGTTCAAAAACGGCTGGAACATTGACACTGGTAAAAGCTCGACGGATAATGTCGTTAAGGCTTGCGTGGCGTAAAAAGATAAATTAATGTTGGTAGGCAATTGCTAGTAAACACGTTGCGTCAAAGTCTGAACGATGATGTCTGTCCAGATCATCAGGTACATCACCATCACCACGATATTGTACAGTTAAAATAATCGTTCCCGTTCCTTGTCAGACGTCTCTCGGCAAGCAAAAATAACTGAAAGCGAATATTTCTGAGAATCGCTGCGAACCCTGCGGGAAATCACTCGCCGGCGGTAATTTACACGAGCCTACCGAAACTCGCCAAGTAATTTATAATTAATTTACCAACATAGTGATTACAATTTTCCTTGGAATTTTCTCTATATATTTTTTTCATATATATGCGACAAACCTTATTTTCACAAGTACTACGGCGTAGAAATTGCTACGGCGTAGAGACCACAACGACTTATAGGATACTACGGCGTAGACCTCCTACAGCGTAGACCTGCTACAGCGTAGACCTGCTACAGCGTAGACCTGCTATAGCGTAGACCTGCTACAGCGTAGACCTGCTACAGCGTAGACCTGCTACAGCGTAGACCTGATATAGCGTAGACCTGCTACAGCGTAGACTGCAACGGCGTTAAGCTAGCAAAGTAATCATTTAGAGAAGATATCACAATAGCTGCGTGACTTTTTAAAAATAATACTATGTAGATATAGAAATGGGTGAGATAAACGAAACTTCCTCCTCAAAACACAAGCAAGGATGAGGTGCACGATGGAGCAAATCTATCGAGAAGGTGCTTAGTAACTCTACTTGAAGCTAGTAGGGTTGCTAGCCATGATAGATGATATAAGTCATAATTCCAAGTTGGAGAAGTTTGCATAGTAAAATTTTTATGCAAGCGCCCAGTACTAATTAATACATGGAATATCAACCAGGTGTAAATGGTACTTAACGCGACTGAAATTCATTTAAAATACGGTGAGGGCGGATTAAGGTCGTGAAGCTCCTGTCCCCGCCACTCTTCTGTAAGAGTGGCGGGGACATTATCATTTCCATTTGTCATTTGGTTATATTGACATGATAAATTAAATAACACGAACAAACAGACACGGGGTACCAAAGCCTTTGCCATCTAGAGTGGGTTTATATGACCCGAAATGATAATGATGAACTTAGAACCTTAGCGCATGTATAACTGCGCGAGGTCAGCTTGTATAAAGATTAACAGTCAACTTAAAAAATAAATAAAATCACACTTTATTGAACACTGATTACTACTAGTACGAATACACTGCTTCCCAAAATGCTACTGTCAATGACAGCATTATAAAGGACTGCATCAAAGCATGGTACTCAAAGGACTTTTATTTACAAAAGCGCATACTCGATAATTACAGCTGCAGGTTGTCAAAGGGATTCCACAAACAGAAACAGCATTGCGTTCGTTGATATTGGAAACTGAATATTGCAGATATTGCGATAGCTCGGCGAATGTTTCATGAGAGTATTTATTGGAAATTCGTTATACCAAATGGATGAAACAGTATCAACATGGTTTTGGTTTGACTGGTCTCTGAATAATTTTGTTTGATGGGTATTGCTTGTTATTGATCGAGTGAGCGAAGCGAATAATTTGAAAAGCTATATTTAAATTAGAATGTAAGTGTGTTGGCTTAAAAAGACAAGAAGACATCTAATTTCTAATGCATGAGTTATGATAAAAAATGTAGGTCGCATCAGCTACCGCAAAAGTCCTACATACATGTGGTTAATGTAAATAGTGCCACGTTATAGGCTCGGGTTGGCTGATTGTGTCGGCGACATAATTATGGCAAAGAAACAATCTAATCGTTTATACATCTAAACAATGTAATTTCACAATCGTTGTCCCGGACAAACATAATAACGGTTCATAATTTACAAGTAGGTACTACAAACTCTGCCTCAACCAGCTGGTAAAACTCAATTAAAACATCAACAGCGTCAAAAGGTTAATTCGCGAAACAAATGAACATAGCAGGACCATAGCGTATCCGGTTCGTTGAGACCGGATACGAAAGTTTGTCCGGTATTTGTCCGGGCGCGAAATCGCCGCGATGTATCAATTTTAAATTTAATTAATGTACCGAACACAATTAAAATGATTGAATGCAAATTGCAGTCGATCCGTGTAGAATGACGAAATTGTATGCCGTGAATGGAGAAATTACACTAAGAGACTGTAAATTTAATTTTAAATGAATACGCCCCTTTTCAATTTTCAGTTTGTTGAGGATTCCAGGTGCAGTGCGGCATTATCTCAACTTTTTACATCGTGAGATGAAAGCAAAAAAAAAAAGCAATATACATGGACCAAAGTCGAAGATTCTATGTAGTACCTTATTTAGCAAAGCACAATACAGTTACGCTGTAAGTAATTGTCAAACACAATTAAGTTGATCATGCCATTTGCACGTAACATCGTGACATTTGATGAACGTACCTGCCTACAGGGTACATCGGGATGTTTCATCTTCACGAACTTGTGTTGAGGGATCGCTGATGGATCCTCATAATTATATTAATTTGCTCGGTATCTAGTTGAGAATATTGTATGTCACGGGAATCAGTATCTAATTGACTTGTTAATGTTATTATTTTGAAATAGTTTTCTATGTAACTTATGTTATCTTATTGACGTGTGATCCTTGAGTATGAAGTAATAATTAAATTTAATTGAATTACTACAAAATTCCGGAATGTAGATCCGTAACAAAACAAAGTATGTGTGCGAAGAGGAGTAGAACTGATAACCGCCGGGAATTAAGTTTCTCATATGGCGACCACGGTTAAACGAAACGGAGTGTGGAAAGACTTGTAGGACCAGAGATCGATGGATGGAGGCGGCTCATGTAGCTATTTGTTTTGGCAGAAATGATTACTGTACTTCATCAGCATTCAATCGTGTTAGCGCACCGATACATCTCTAGACATTTATATGGGTTAGTTGTTTGTAATTCCCATGGGTCAAAAAGCGGGCAGTTATTGTATATGTGTTTTCAACTTCATAAACCGCAACCTACCGACCAAACATGACAAGATCTTTCAGATTTGTAAGAGGCTCATTTTGAACAGTGGTTGGTACCTGGCTGGTGATAGGTATAAAGTGAAATAATTAAATTATATCCCCACACCGACGTCATTTAGAGATAAAGGGGTGACTACCCCTGTATAGAGACATGCGCGTTCACCGTGCACGCTTCACGCGACAGAGCCGCTACTAATTGGGAGTCTGCCATGTACTGGCACACTGATTCCCGGTCTGGTCGTCGCCATGGCAACGCCACGCTTCGTTGAACCGTGGCATTCGATCACTGATTTAAACGTGAATTGCGTTCACATTTTAGCAAAGGTTTATTTTTTACAAGAGTTTATGGAAAATTTAATGAAAATGTTGTACCGTCGCTATCTCCAGATTTATTGCCGTAACCTAAACAGTTTTAATATTCATAAGATTTACCATTACATAAGGGAAAGCGGAGCTATTTTTTTGTTTTGTAAGTAATGGTCGAGTTTTATTTTTACTATACGACAGGTGCTTGGCCTTCATCCCAGATTTTCAAGTTATGATAAGGCCGAAGGTGGAAGCGCACTACGCCCGGAATCCTCAACAAACTAAGGAACTGGCAATCTTACCTCTAAATGCAGAAACACAACAATTTAAGTATTGTTGTTATGGCGACAGAATAAGGTAAGATGGTGGTAACAAGCCAGGCGGACTTAAACTTAAGTCCTACCACCAACACGCTCCTACTAAAGTATAATTTGAAACGGACACAACGTATCCAGCCGGATCAGGTAGCCCTGTAGCAGTAATTTAAAGGAACCCTTCTCCTCGCGTGGATGCCCTCGGGCATCATTCATTAGACAATTTCTATCCTTGTTTGTTAATTAATCATGAATAACAAAGATGTGGAAGGTCCTTAATTTAGATAATAATGTTTACAGTACAGATCTAATGAGAACGTATTAATTATGAAAATATGATTAAACGACGCACTGAATAAACCAGTACCGTAAATGAAATATATTCCAGCAAAAGCATTACCGAGATAAGACCGTGTACACATGCCGACACAACGTATTCCCTTGTTCTAGAGCTTTGTGCTACCGTTACAGTACGATACGCAGTGTACGAAACTATGATACCTCGGGCGCTTGCAGGGCTTGTACACGAGAATGGCGAACAAAGGGTATACTAGACCTCATAGTATTCTTTATTTCTGACAATAAACGTCCGACTATAGAAGTAAAGTAAAGTAAAATAAAGTAAAGTAGTATTTATTACATGAATACATGTGAAAAATAGAGATGGTAACAATGTCAGAATGTGCATCAATGTATTCTACCGTATAACGGTGTACAATATTTAGTGATTTATATAGAACAATAAAAAAACATAGTTAATGTAATAAAATAAATGCCATCTAAAAATCATAGTTATTGGAATAAAATGAATGTCAAAGATAAAATATAAGAAAAAAATAAAATTGTCAATGTCACACGTTAATATATAAAATAATATAAATTAAATCAGAATAAAATTATGCATTATTGTCAATAAAATGTCTATCATTCATAAATTGTGCGATTTTATATTAACATTTATTTATTCATGTAAAGCATGAATACTATTATGGATTGATTTCGATGGTTTATTAAAAAAAATCGACAGTCAACGTATGAGGTGAACTGACGATCAGCTTCGTGGGAAATAAGTGCATTCAAAAAGCACAAGTTTAACTGGTGATGGGTTGGCGTGCATTAAAAGTGACTCAGCATTGGATGCCTTAATACTCACCATGACCAATAAAAATAACATCATGAATACACCAAATGACCAATCGCGAAATAGCCAATCACTAAATGACCAAAACGCCAAGCTACAAATACGCCAAAAACAATACTTGACTGGTCGGTTAAGGTTTTATGACATTGAATTAAAAAGATTTTTTGATTCAATTGAATTTAAATTTTAGATTTTTTTTTTGACACACACACAGACCGATCAATTTCTGTCTCATCACAGCATGTTTAAAAGATGAAAAGGTTCCATGTAAGCAGAAACGACAAAATTAGCAATCCAACAAAAGAGATAACCCTAGCCTGGTCCAGTCTGTATGGAAGCCTTGCATTAATTAAAGCCGGTGTAATGACTACACGAAAATTGAACGCAAATTAATTTAATAACAGCCAATTTTACAAAGAGACGATCCCACGTTTATAATGACAAAATGTGGCAAACCACGACATTAAAAATGTAATAAACAAACAAACAACATAATTACATCATTATTCAAAACCTATTTACTGTATTACGTTTTAAAACCTTAGATTTTTTACCTTTTTGCTGTCATATTATTTGTTGTCAAAACTGAGAATCGTAACATAAAGTAAAATTTCATATATATTATAAACAATTTATCGTATGTCATATATTATTGAAGAAACAGATACTCAGACAGACAAGAAAGTTAATAGCAATATTCGAGTACCAATCTACCTATGAAGTTTTAAGCCTCTCAGCTCACCTGGAAGTAAGTTTAATCACATTTTCAAAATGGAGGTTGCACATATTAAACACGTTTCTCTAAAATCATTAGGATAACTCTGTCAAAATAATTGGAATAATTTCAATGTTTCTTTGTATATGGAACCGGCCTATACCCGACGAGGGACAGAAACCTAAGAACTTATTTACTATTACTTAAAATAATGTATATATTTTTTTATGGAAAATTAAGGAATAAGGATTCCGGGTGAAGTGCGCCTCCACCTTCGGCATTATCTCAACTTGTAACCCGGTGAGTTGAAGGCCAAGCGCTTCCCCGTCGTACAAAAAAAAGGTCTTTTTCTTGATTTATTACTACATCAATAAATCTTGAAGTTACCTCGATAGAGTACCGTCTTCTAACACTTGGCTATCGCACTAAGCTCCTAAATTTACACGCTTTCGTGACGATTCGATCTGATAAATATTACCGCTGAGAACTTGTGACATTTTCCAAGCGATTCTATTTCCGTTCTCAGAACGAAGGGATCGCAATCGCATATAAAAGCATAAACATAAAGACAATATAAAAATGGACTGCACTACGATACATATACGCAAAGAGAAACAAACATTGGCTAAGGATGTTTTTGGAAATATTGAAACAATGATTTACTTTTTTGCCATCGCAATTCCATCAAACACAAATAAAGAAGAGAAAAATACATATTATATTTATATCAATCTAAGTTTTTTTTAAGGTTGCTCAGTTTTCTAACATTTGTTAGGTCGTCGATATAGGACTACTATATTATGTCCGTGACGTGGTACCATATGCATGTCAGACAGCGATGATAGTTTTTACTTGTTGTATTAGACACAGACAAATAAATTAAAGTAGCGATAAGCGGCTTGCCGATTTACCTAAGATAAGATACACTCCAAAAGACACCATTCGTGGAATAAGCAATGAGTTTTTCGTAGAATAAGTATTTATATTCAACATTAGTATATATTTTCTATTACAAATGAAAAATAAAACGTTCACAAAAAAAAATTTTTAGAAATATGCTTATTATTATAGCAACAATATGATTTATTTTAATATTACTATTTAAAATAGAATTTCTCGGGTTACCTAAAGACCGTTACCAATAGGTATATAGGCAACTCAACTGATACAGACGAGTACCAGACAGAAGCGAGCCGAAGATACTGGCTGCATTGCCACGTACAATAGCAATGCTAATTCGTTGGCCTACAAAGAGCCAGCTCTTGGTAACACGTTACCTCAATCAAAAACCACGCAGGTTGTTGAAACTACATATAATTTTTAATTGAATTTAAGGTTCTTTCTAAATTCTTAACATTACAACTAGCCTTGCCAAGGTATTGCGGTGCATGTTTTTTGTATTGTCAGTCATTCTAATGACTTACAATACATAAAACACGCACCGCAAAACCCTTCTAACAATTTATACAAGCCCAAAAGTAAACTGTAATTCCTACTTAGCCACGACGAGTAACAAGCGGTTTCTAACCCAATTTAATATCTTCTCTCACGCAGTAGATAAGCCGACTAAACCGAAAAGGACGAGTCTCGAAACAAAGCGAGATAAATCGAGTTACATCCCTCCCTGTCACCGACTTCTCGACAAAGAGAACCACAATGGCCGGCCGCGGACCGAGTCCACTAGACCCACATTATTGGAAGGACTCTAGCGCCATGTAATTAACTGTTTCATGATTTGTTGTTTATAAGATTCGGCGAAAGAACCTTCTAAATGTTAATGTTGTATAAGTTGTAGTTTATTGTTTTCGTTTTAGGGTTCGTTGTTTACACGCGTGTTGGAAACATAACATATCACCATAAAGTCATTTTAGAATGTAATTCAATGCCAAGAATATACATTTCTCGTATGTCTAACAAATTAAATTCCATCTGAAACGAAATTGATTGAACATACGAGACATACATTTTAAATTCGAGAACATGGTTTTACCAATATTACCAAATCATTACTGCTTACAATTAATGAACTTAATTCATGCCGATAACACATCAAACGTATAAATTATGTGACGCCAAAATCAATTACCATTAATGAATCCTAAAATAATAAAAAAAATATAACATGAATGATGTCAAATTTCAATGATTACCTGTAAATTGTTTTTTTTTATTAACATTTGTTATTCTATTAAATTTCTTGTATTTGTTTATTCTTTGATTGTTAACTCTTGAAATCGTTACCACCGATATTCTCTGAAAATTGCAACCAACTACCTATTACGGTTCAAATGACAGAGGTGCCCACTACAGCAAACATACATTTTTTTTTATCAGTAGTAATAACGTCCCGTTAGCACCCTTAATACGTAGAGTATGGAGCCCTAAAACGTATAAACGTATATATGTTTAAGTCATTACAATTTTACGCAGTACTGTGTTATTACTTGTGTGTCACACTCCCAAAGCAGGATATAATTCGTAATTCGCACACGAACACGACGGCAGGCGGTGCGACATATCTCGGCACGCGAATCGTCCATTTGTTACTACCTACCTCGCTTCGGGTGCTTGTAGGCGTACGCCAGATGAGGCCATACCTTACGTGATATCATGTGTATCTGATTGTATTAATAACACACGGGAATCTGGGTACTCACTGATAACAAAGACACTTTGCTACATGTGAAGTCAGCTAATTGATTCAGGCGTTATTTTGCGGAGATCCGTATTTCAAAATAAAAGCTCTGCGCTGCAAGTGACTCAAGTGACTACGCTTGCAGCGCAGAGCTCGGAGCGACAACACGTCCACAGAGGGCTAGTCAATTAGCAGCAAGACTATATTTCCTGAGGATGCCTCGTGTAGACGCGAAACACGTGTCGATTTGTTTTTTTCAGAGAGATTTGGCGGATTTATTACTAAATATTTTTCTGTTTTCAGATTTTATTTTGAAATCTGAAGTCAGTCTATTTGATATTAACAATTAACAATGATTTGACTCAATAACAAGCCTCATAGCTCAGTTGGTAGTAGCTCTATCTTCTGCGCTGTAGGTTGTGGATTCGATTCCCACCCAGGACAAACATTTGTGTGATGAGTATAGATGTTTGTTCTGTGTTTAGGTGTTGTATCTTATAGTACGTATGTATTTACAAAAAGTATTCAAGTATTCTATCTATAATCTAGTTCCCATATTACAAGCTACGCTTAGTTTGGGGCTAGACGGCGCTGTGCAAAATTAATGTCCGGTAATATTAATTAAAAAAAAAAAAGATTTCTAAAATAATATGACTAAGGTGTTCCATACCCAAAGAGTAAGTTGTCGCACTTGACGGTTTACTTTGTTCACGTAAAACACAAATATAACGTGTTTTAACATTTGTTACATCCTACATTTTCATACAAAATATCAGATAACTAACAATGTGCCATCATGCATCAGGCGTATTTACCCCAGAGGTGAACATAAAGAGGATCCACGTATAGGTACGTAGATCAAATTTATACTTGCATTGTTCAAATCCCAGCACAGATCCAGCAGATATCCCGTTATTTGAATATCAAAATACAAGTGTGAATACACACCGCATTCTAGGAAGATTTCGGAGGTCAATTCCAAACAAACTGTTCAGTTTCGCCCACAGTACACTGAATGCTAAGTGAAGTGTTACGTGCTACGGAGAAGCGAAAAATTTAGTATTCAAATTCTGTGAAATTCATATTCGAATGAATTCTCATACAAGAATATTTTAGAATATTTAGAATAGTGCCATTTTGTATGTAAATATTTGTATGTGCATTTTGTAAAGCTTTGGGCGGCTTTAGGAGAGAAAAAGAAAAAAGCTCTGCTTAAGAGACCGATAAAAATAGTTTCAAGCTACAAACGAATGGCTGATATTTTCCTTAAGACGGTCGACATATTTTTATATTTTGCCACAAACGAGCTACCACTGAAGCCTTCGGAGTGAATCCATTTATTCGATGACAAAACAAATTGTTTCAATCTGCGCGGACATTTCTGCTATTTTCGATTCTACGTAGAAATCGAAATAATGAAAAGCAATTGGAAATCTTCCATTGAAAATATTTCGATCTGAAAATCTAAAAGGTGCGTATTAAAATTTATAAATAATACCTTGATATTGAGCTTTATAATATTAATAAATGATAATTCCTTTGCAGAGAACAAAACTGTAAATGCCATAAAGAAATTCATTAAGTAACAAAATTATAAATAATCTCAATTTTAGCCAAGAGGTGAAAATCAGATAATGGAATAACTATAGAAGTAAAATGGAAAAATAAAATATGATGAAATCTTTTTTGCCGTCAGCTCAATGTTTAAAGATGTATAAAAAATATCGGATTCAGTTTTTGCAATACTCGACTCTCAACCTCAACCAAATTTATATTTTAATTAATACGAGGAATACTCCGCATCATATAATTTAAAATAATATATTTCTGTCGACCAACGCAGTACCGACACTGATTCCTCAGAATAGTATTTGAAATATGATTTTGACGGAATTGGACGATTTCAATCGAGCTTGCATCGCATTCTCGGTAAATATTTTAGCAAACGATTTCAAACTTTTATTGGCCCACGGCAATATCGATATTGTGTTTTGAAGAATAATATATTACTTTCCATTGACACTGAAGCTGTGTTAGTAAAAGTGAAGGTTTTAATATTTTAGTTCAGCCAGATTATTAAAATTAAACGAATTTAATAATTGACAAGACTTATGTTCTATTATTATTGTTATTTTGTTTGTTTTCATTGAATACTTTTGCGCTTGCAAGCATAACATTTTTGTACGACTTTCATAATTATTAAAGTGTTTTTTATTAGTTTATTAAATTTATTTCAATAGCAAAATTTCTAAGATCTAGATGAATGCAACAGTTATTTCAAAGAAAACTTAAGTAGGTATATAACGTCCATATTATTATCATTACCAGCCCGGTACCGTGTTAACTTGAGCTTCCTCAAAGTTTCTTACTATATTTTACGGACGTCGGATTTACGAATAATTATTCCACCAAAACAAAAGTCTTGTTTATTATTTACCCTTAAATAAAATTAAAAAGGTAATAAATTATATAAAAATACACGAGCGTTGTATCTATTTGTATGTCGAAAATTGGGATGGTTAGATTTGTTTCTTGGTGTTAATTCTGGTAATTTACGGTCAAAATGGGCAATTAATCAATCCGGTAATCGGCGGAATTATCCACAGCCGAAGGATGGGGTTGGGTTCAATTAGGTAGAGAATTTAGGGTTACCGTAATGCGGTTTGTCTTACGATAGGTAGTAAGCAAGTATTATTTATAAGTGCCAAGTATGCAATCCTAACATGCTGGAGCTTTAGTTGGTAAGTAAAACATTTCATCTTATGATGTAAAAAAATCAAAAACTCATTTTTCTATCACTCTTATACATAGAAAGCATATTCATAATTTTAATCCAAAAATGAAAACCAATTAGTTCAACCAACCTTCCATTTGAAAGAGGTTTAATTTCAAAAGCGGACAGCTATAATTGTCAGTAACACATTTGCAAGCCAACCATAGGGCCGCCTCCCCTTATGGATGGGGTTGTTTCCAATCAGTATTGAATATTGTAAACATGAATACAGGAGTTGATTAGTCTTTAATTGCAAACAGGTAGCGAATGCAATAGCCTATATTTTAATTAATACGAGGAATACTCCGCATCGTATAATTTAAAATAATATATTTCTCATATATATATTTGCCATTACAATACTATGGGTGGTTACATGCCTAGGTATCTCCTGAAAGAACAATAGGTGTATGAAACCACACATACACGACATGCATTCAATAATTGATTCAATTCAATTCTACAAAAGTAATAAGAACAATTTCGTGGTAATTCCTTTTTCTTCTTTCTTCTTCCTTCTTGGGGTGTTAACAGGACAGAAAGAGCCGCGTGTGTCTTATGATAGATTATCAGCCACACTACCAATAAGAGCACACGCAAGGCTCCTTCTGCACTCTGCATCTTCTTTTCTTCTTCTACATTCAATAAGTTCATCGGTCGGCATGCAAAATAAAAGCATTACTGCTACACTGTTGCTCAACATCATCATTTTATGTTTCTCTTACCAACTTTATCATTTTATTTTGACAAAATTTATTCTACATTATGAGTCTGCAACTAAAGAACCTACAAGAAGGCATTAAGTTCTCCGACTCAAGTCAAGTAAAAAATACAAATCTTTCGAGTAAAGTATATTTTTAACAAAATATACATTCATAAATAGTTTCAAAAATCAACCGGTAGGAACTATCATTCTACAACATCACTACGACAGATTTGTATTTTTTAATTTAATACTTCACCATGCATTCATATTAAATTATAAGCGATAGGATTATCATTATTCTATAATTTGATCTAATAAGAAAGTCAGCCTTTTACTTTGGGTTAACTCGAGAGTTTAAGTACCGTGAATTTTGCGAATAACTTAGTAAATATCGAACCGATATCGAATATTCTATGTAAGAGTTTGAGCGCTCCATATTGAATTTCAGATTTCGTTTCACATTTAGTTGGAATACGATATACGTAAGCGGATTTGTGGCTGTAAATTGTATAATACTAAGTACTGTATCTATATCCCATTATTTACATTCATAAACTCAGAGGCCCAACTTGTCCCAACAACTTTGTCGAGTTTCGTGGACTACATCAACAACCAACCTGACGCGAACCAATGATTTCAAAACATTTCTAGTGTACGAAAAGTCCGTACAAATACATACAGGATATAATATGTTTTTCACGTAAATGTCAAATTACGCGTCGAAAATAAGCGTCCCTAATATGCCTCTATAAAAGATAATGTAGTGGATATTAGCAGAGTCACCCGACCATAAATCAGAGGTTTGGCCGCGCGTTCGTCTGGAAAACGGGAGCAAATAGATAACGGAACGTTCCCCGCAACAATATTATACGGAAAATACCCGTTATACTACCAGGAAGGCACCTCAGGTCAGTCGTATAGCCAAAGGTAAATTTGATTTTCCTTAAATGAATGCGAAAGTGTGTACTTGTTGGATTGCCTATTTTTCACGCAGAATATGTATAGCGGATTGCCGTTATTTAATTTAAATAACATATAATCTGGTCTGTAAGGACCATACCTATATGCTTCTATGTTGGGGATTATATTTATCTGGGAGGAGCGAGTAAAATTCATCAAATAAATTTAATCTATAATTTAAAAAGTATACCTGTGCAAATAGTCTTTTTATCATGTTCGTACCGAGCTTAGATAAAAGGATTTATTAATATTATGGTGTTGTGTGAAATGTGTATATTTACGTATATATTTATACACAAAACAATGACAAACTCAGTGGGCACTGTGTCCATACATACCTAGCTAGCAGCTTTGATTATAATAATCAAAGCTTTCTACTTATTTGTAAATTTCATACAACCGAGTGAAATTTCGCTATTTTCAAGAATACTAGGAGAAACCAAGAAACCTATCCCAAGTATCAATACGATATACATGGAAATACTAAAACAATATGTCTCTGTTTTTAATTACACGATTTAACTGATGAACGGATTTTAATAAAATTAGGTATGAGAATAGTGTACGCCACGGAGAACAACAAGCAAGCGGGCGAAGACGCGGGCACAAACTAGTTTTTCATGAAAGCGTTAAACAAGATCGTCGTTAGCTGATTTCAAAACTTACGAGCAGCCCAAACCAGAAGTAACCAACGATTTTCAGGAAGTAGCTTCCATTTGTTGTGTAGGGGTGCACTAACAAAGGATTTCGGGATATCTAGGTATAGGGATGATGGAAACGATATCCCTGGCGTTCCACTAGTAATTTTACATACACTATGTTTTGTTTTTAAGTAAATAAAGAAAAATACCTTGAACAAGTTTCTTTTACTCTAGTCCACAAGAGACTTCATAAATGGGCTCTGTCAGTGGTAGAGCGTAGCTACGGCGTTATACGAGTGCATGGTATAATTGACGACTAATTAGGTTTGAGGGCACCAACAGAATGTCAGTAACCGGATCTGCCGACAATTTACTCGTAGGTATACCGGCAGCTGGTGACCGGAAGCTAGTTATCCGAGAGCAATTTAAAACTGAACTACAACTACAACTGTCCGTATTGTTTCTTAAATCTCTAATACATCGATGGATCTCGAAATACCGTCAAAGTTTATAGGAGGTGACTTTATAAAATATTATTATAGTTTTAAAGCGCCGTTTTTTTATATATACTGTACGACGGGGAAGTGCCTGGCCTTCATCTCACCTGGTTACAAGTTAAGATAAGGCCGCAGGCGCACTTCACCCGCAATCCTCAATAAACTGAGGAACTCTATTTTTAAAATTTTAAGAATTTAGGTTTAAAAAAACTGTCAAACTTTGATCATGTTTCACGACTAAATTATTAAAAAGTAATGATTCCACCATCAAAATCTTGATATAACTATGACCGAGTACCCGAAAAGCAATACCGTGAACGGATGAGAGCCATGCCATTCAGGCAACAGTTTCATTATTCACTAACGGGTTAATCTGCCGCCCTAATTCAACTTGACAATGTAACCCATTTTGGATATAGTGGGCCTTACACTACCGATACATTCTGTCATCGTCGGTAACAGCAGATATTCTTGCATCAGAGCCTACCTGGTCACAAAACATGTTAAAATTATAAAATGAGATATGTAATATTCAATGTCCACATGATCTGAATCGAAATTTTGCTGGTGCTAACTTTTACTTCATGATATAACACTTTTTTACAATCCTAAAATGATCTTAAACATTAAGTTACGAGCGACAGAAAGTTCCATCCTGGGATCCTGGGACTGCAAAACAGACTTAATTAGACCTAGTACAGACAACAGAGCTCAACAAGAGATCTTATTGTCTATAAAGTAGCTACCATATTATAATGTACCTGATTTATAAAAACTTTGTCTCATGCCTAATAAACTTTTATATTATTTTATACACGCCTAAATCAATTAGCTATCACTTTATCTTACAACGAAAGAAAAATACTAAGATTTTAAAAAGTGTGAGTATTTGAGGGTATGATAGCACAACATACAAACAGTAACAGCCCTGTATGTAGGCCTCCCGTGGGAAATACAGCCTTTTACAAAGCTCACGCATTTGTCACGCGGCTTACACACAGCTGAGATAGCGCTATTGGGAAGAGAAATGTGATGAGACTTATACAAGCTTAGGAAACCTTAACTTTATTACAGACCTGGGAATAGCACTAACATTACATATTTTATCTCCAAAGATGTATTTGCTGCTTTGCTAAAATTACATCTTTCTAAATCTATGTAAGGGCAAACAAGTCAACGATAGAATTAAAAAAACGAGAAGTAAATAACTAACGTATCACAAAACCCAATCCCTGCCAGGCTTGACAAGCCAAATAACTCTTGGCGACTGAGTAATCCAAAAAAGGTTTTTTCCCTCTGTTTTAGTAGCATAAATATTTACAAAATCATATTGAAAAATTTGCTTGCTCTCTTTTCGTAATTCGAGGACTGCACGCACAGTCGGGCATGTATTGTACCACTCGTATAGTACCTGTTCTTTACCCCTACTATTTACCTGCAATTTTTAAATACAAGTCCTAATTTTATAGAGTGGTTAATTTACAGTGAACTCAGTGAGGTTGTGACACTCTACCCCTCAATATCACTACCTCTCCATATAGATTTAGTGTATATTAATTGTAAGTATGTATAATATTTGTATAAGGTATGTATTATATTATATGTTATGTATGTTTAAATAGACTTGAATGTACTTTTAAATTATCAGTGTGATTATGTTATTTATTAATGTTGTACACTTTACCCAGAATATTTAAAATCTTGTTGCTGTCTCTACCTAGGTTTGCTGGAAGAAAACTCTTATTAATGTTAAGCTCGCCATTGCCATACTTTTTGTGTGTATGCAATAAAGTATAAATAAGTAATTACAGTTGAAAATGCGGTATTTTGATATTAATAGCAGATCGGCGACGCAAGGCCGACCTAACACGTCAAACCAAAGTTATTTATAATGAATAAAGTAAGGTTTTCCTCCGTTATTTAAATTTCGAAATGTTGCGTTCACTTAGGTTATTTCAGTACCATTTACTACAATATTATATATTTCTTCATATATATCCATACTATATACTAGTTTGACATATTACAAAGTGTTGATTGTTTGTTTGTTCATTTCACACATTATATCCGGCTACCACGCGGGCAAGAGATAGTAGTTATTTTACCCTATCTTGATCGTTATGTTTAATTTTTGAAACCAAAATTATATTGGTTACAGATGTTACGATGATGATTTTCTTTTTTTCCGATTTATTATGTTTGTTTATGTGTGTTACATTTGTAATAACAATAAATATCCATACGAATTCAAAGAATATATTATCAAAGAATGTATTCCGATGTGTTTGGCTTAATATAACCTTCGTCTCATTCAAAACCAAGTAAATGAGACTAAGAAATAAAGGGTTCGAACAAAAAGGAAGGCCATAAAAGATCAACCTTTTCCAACAAAAAGTGGGTTTGCCAAAAAACTAAGCTATAAAACGACGTTTTCCAGATTAGCATTTAAAGTTGCTTCTGACCGGGATGGCTTCTAGAAAGGAATCTCTTTGAGGAATCTAAAAGAAGCAAATTGAATCAACTCAAAGTATTTTAATAAAAGTACATTTTAAAAATGTTTTACGAAATACATAATATCATAGCATCTTTACTTTTATTGCTGTATTTTTTGTTTAAAATAAGGAATAAAGGCTCCGTTCACACATCTGCGCCACACACATACCAAAATATTGTATCGTTATTAAATTGTTTATTTTATAACGTACATTAGATACGTACTTATTAATATCTTTTGTTAGTAATTCACATGTCAATGTTAACTACCGCAATCTATCCAGACCAACATTTACAAAATAATTCGATCATAAAAAAGTGTTTCCTATAATATAATATTTTTACAGGACATTAATTTCACACAGCGCCATATAGATTGTTTCATTCACATATGGATTGCATAAATACATAAATAAATAAATATTACAGGACATTAAATTTACATCGCCATCCTATATATAAATCACAATATATTTATATTAATATATAGGGTTGCGGGAGTTTTGATTGAGGCGACATGTGACTCAAGGGCTGGCTTTTATTTAGGCAGCCAGTGTCTTGGACAAGCTGCTGTCTGGTTATGGTTTGGAACAGTTGAGTTACCTAAAGACCTTTTGTAACACGGTCCTCAGGAAACCAGACTGCTTCCCTTTGTACATAGTACAATTGTACCTTGTTTTTGTGTATATCATGTTAGTAATATCAATTTTTATCGCTTGAAGATTGAGTACAAACCTACATTGCGAGTACATCAGGTTTCCGATCATAGAGTCAACTCAAGACAGATGATGGATCTGGCGGCAATCTGTTGGCAAGTTGGATTTAGGGCGGAAGTAGGGGAGATGATTGTTTTCCTGTTGGTACCGAAACAAATTACTGTTTTAGGCGATATATCATTTATGAATATTTTAACTTTGTTACGATGATAAATTTACTGGACATCAGATCACCGAAATGAGGTTATCGACAAAAAACTTGGCAATACCTACAATCATGTATTATTTATTAAATTATGAATTAACGTGATTAAAAATAACCAATTACAAATTTAATATAGATCCGAATGAATATTCCAATTTATTAAATGTTTTAAAAGTACCTACTTATCAATTATTTTGTTTAAATATAAATTAAGTACCTATTTAAATTCATGAATAACGTGAAAATCAATTATTATAAAATGAGTAATTGATTAACAAAGCTCTTTCATTCTTGATTCTCGCCAAACCTCAGGCACACCAGCATAATCTTCTTCCATTCATCGGTTAAGATAAATAAATAAATAATAAATAAATGTTACAGAACATTATTTTTTACACAGCGCAATCTAGCCCCAAACTAAGCATAGCTTGTAATATGGGAACTAGATTACGGATAATACTTAAATACTTTTGTAAATACATACGTACTATATGATACAACACCCAAACACAGAACAAACATCTACATTCATCACACAAATGTTTGTCCTGGGTGGGAATCGAACCCACAGCCTACAGCGCAGAAATCAGAGTTACTACCGATGTATGATTTATCGGGGCTTTACTCAACATCATGTGGTCCTAAAATGTATATTAGTCCTATTCAAAGCTGAAAGAATTGAACATCATTCATTATCAACAACAATACTTTAAAAACAATGTTTTTTGAAAAAACTGAGAATGTAGAAAATGTAGTCTCCGTCCTTGCCACAAACGATAAAATTTTTCTCACTGTAACTTCCTCAGTTAGTAGGAAAAATGAAATAGGAATTTGAGGCCACCGATTTGTAATACCATCACATTACCAAATTCCAGCAGCAGATTTCCCAAATTACTTTATTTATGTTTGAATCGCAGCAATTGCGAGCGACGCGGCGCCCGTTGCCAAAATATATCAGAAATGATTCCATTATACTGGAACGTTCATACGAACGGCACATTGCTTACAACGGGATCGGTTATTGAGACCTTCCTATCAGGAGAACGACTCTACGACGCGGTTACAATACGAATATGAAGAAGATAATAGTGACGTTCAAATATTCGGGAACATTTGTCAACAAATTGAACAGAACACATGAAAAAATTTAAAATCGTTTATTGGATAAGGTACATGAGAAACAGTGTTGCAGCACCACAGCCCGCCTCACCGATATACTATTATATGGTTCAACTAGATTAAATAAATACCTTAAAACTAGACACAATAAAAACAACAAAAACATTTAAAAAGAAACAATTAGGGTTAGAATATTGGTGGGGGTGTAGGTGAAGTGGTAAGTGTGGTAAGTGTGAATCTGATAGCACCGGCCTCGTAAGAGTCGGGTAACAGAAAGTTGTGGAAATGACGTGGAGTAAAGGTGTGTGAGGGGTTGGGGGGTGTGTAGGTATGTAAGCTAAGCATGTAAATTTGAGACGAAAGGGCGTACGTACTAGGTCAAACTCTAGTTTTTAATATGTTTTCAGTGTCTTCATACGTAAGTCGTAGAAGCCGTTCAATTTCTACTAAGGCTATGTTTTACTATGATGGAAGATAATAATGTGACAAGTTCCGAGACAATTATACTAGTAGTTCGCCCCGAACTGAGATCTCGTGATATCTGGTTAGTGACGGAGATCATTTCTCAAATAGAACGTAATTAACAAACGATAAAAATGTGCTTTCATTACACCTTTCGCACCTTACTTAAGCACTTTTATCTCGAACTCTCTTTATTCACCTGGGTGTTTGAGGCTCTCTCTTGTTGCTAACGTAATGTATCCTTACTAACATGAAACAAAAGAAAGGCGTTTTGAAAAGTGCTCTCAAAACTGTTGCCTTAGTAGTTGTGTTTTAAAAATCTACCTCTCCAGCCCACGGATGTTGTAAAGTCAATCAAAAAGGCAGCAGCTTTTTTCTTTATGTAAACAAAACTTTTAATATGAGCACCAATCTTTCTGCTTAGCGTGGTGGTTAAAATGGCCATAACGTCCAATAGACATTTTGAAATTCCAAATACCCTCGCTTATCTTACAAGACCTGATGATCATCCTTTGCCCTCTTCATCTTAAAAACTACCCCTAATAAGGGCAAAATAAACTTATTTTGAAATCAGTCTCAACCCCTATTTCATGTTTAAACAAATTATTAAGACTTCAATTTTATTTACCCGTTTTGCAACCCTTAATGTAAATACAGGGGTGGTTTCAGCTTTTAACAGTATATCCTACTAGACATATCAAGCGTTTTAACCCCTTAACACGCTCGTCTCACTAAACACCCCTATTTCTCAAAACTACCCTAGTGTCAAAAAATCTTCAAACCGATTGATGAGTATTAATATAATCTCTACATGTTCAAAATTTTGAATTGATCGAATCAAGCATTCAAAAGATATGGGCGAAAAATTGTATTTCTTTTTACACCGATATCTCAAAAACTACCCAATTTATAAAAAAAAACCCTGCGATCAAGTTCTATTTACGTTATCTCTTTACAGTTTAAATTTTATGAAAATCGAATAATCCGTTTGAGAGTTATGCCGTCACAAACATTGGCACATATATACATACATACATACAGTGCCGGATTTCCCAACTTAACTGAGATCTCGTTCGCTTCGCTCACTCGATCAATTAGCGTCAACACCTAAGAAAAAGCTAGTTAAATCGGTCTTTTTAATTTCGTCAGTGATAGAATTGATATCTAATTTTATAAATACTTTGGAAGATTTACGTGGAGTAGTAGTTGCGATACTTATTTATTTTGAGAATTATTGGAGAATGATCAGTTATAAGGGAATCAAGTACTAGTGCTATAGCTGAGAAATGGGATTTATTTACCCATTGATTTAAGAATTCGAATCAATGTTTTTGTTTTGTAATGAAGAAATAATAGAGATTTAAGAGCACAGAAAAATTAATATAATACCTTTCGTCACTTAGTTCAAATATAAAAGTTTATTACTTTCAATTCTATTTCAAAATGAAACAGAATTTATGATGAGAAGACGAGCTCTCGTGCTCGCATTGCAAAATTGTGGCATATAAAATATGTGTTAGTCTGTCGGACTGCCTCAATGTAGTCTTCATATTTTAAAAGCACACAGTTTTCACTCCAGTATTTTAATGTTCAAATATAACTTTAAAATTATCTCCACATAGCGGAAAATTAGGACACTGAAACGATGTTTATGAATGTTGTTTGTTGCACTTTAAAGGTTGCTTCCTGAAATATGATATGATAAAACCCTAAAATATGCCATTGCTTATTTCATATGGGCAATCTACAAACGAATTTTAAAACGTCTACCAATTACGGTTTCGGAAATATGCAACATTTCACTTCAAACTTTGAGCCTCAATTTCAACCCTTAGGAATGGAATTTTGTAAAACCTTTTCTCAGTAGATACCTACACATTACAAAGAACACACTCACTACATTTCGTGTCTCTACGACCAGCGGTTTAGACTTTGCGTTGATATATCAGTCAGTCAGTCAGTCAGGACTTTGAATTTTATACTTATAGATTATTTTTAAAATATTTTTTATTTATTATAAAACTCAACTCTACGAGTATTTTGAATTTTGTAATTTGATAAATCAAAATGTCAGCTTGTTTGCATAAATCTAAAATTTATAATAAACTAACGCTATAAAACGTGGGTCAGGTATACAAAACATGAAGTCGACTCAGGCCCCTAGGGAAGACGTAAAGTAATTCCACTCGGACAGTAACCAAACCTCGTAAACAATAAAATACTTACAATTCCGCTGAGTAAGCTCGTCAAACACATCGTAAAAGAGCTGCAAATCCATAGGGTTACCGCAAGCTCTCAGCACCCACCCTCTCACAGGGTAGCCATTACAGCGCACCCACTCAACTGAAGCAAAGTTCGTGCGGAGTCGGATGTATCCGGGAGGTGAGACGATCTCGGTGCTTACCTGCAACAAAGAGGGAAACGTCAATGGAGGCTTTACAGTATTTACATGAGAATACGAGGCTGAGGCGGCGAGCCACTTTATCTGCTAACTTCCCTATTATAATATGAATCGGCGGCTTTTCACACGAGTGAGCTTATATTCCGTCATTTGTAATATTGTTATCCAGTGAAGAGGCTAAGGAAAAAGAAAAGACGAAAGGGTGTTAAAGATAAAACTATATAAATATATATCAAAAAGAAAATACAGAAAAGCATAGGCGTAGTTAAGAAACTTTAATAATAATGTAATGAATTTGGTATTTTTACCATAAAAAAATTAATATTTCAAGGATTTTCGTAAAAATAAATCTAAATTGTGTGACCGGTAACGCGTGTATCCGATAATGATCTGTATTCCGGAAATGACATTTGTCTCGAAACCTTATCAACTTTCCGATCGCAATCAGTCCTAAAATATTCATATGGCGGTAAGGGGCTGTTTGTGCGAATATAACTTGAATGTTCGGCCACTTTGTAGGGATGTCAAGCCGATTACACAAATTACTGACCAGGAACATTGAGAATTAGAGCAATTATTTTAAATGAACAATTTTAACATGGAGATGATAATGCGTAGCCCATCACGCATCTATCTCACATAGTTACGTGCTGCGTGATACCCGACGTATGCTCTGTGCACCGCTACCCAAAATCATTGAAGTTATGAATGTTTCAAATAGAGTGTTTTTACAATAAAAAGCATCAGATTATTTGTTGTGGTAAAAACATCAAAATACACTTTTAAAACGCTGAAAAAAATACTATTTTACTTGTAAAAAAAACATGAACAATGCTGTAAAATTTGTATTACTGGCAGTTTTGATTTTTACAAAACTTCATCACTTAAGATGAAGATAGGAATGTAATTGGAAATGCTAGCAAGCTATTCTCACTTTCATAAATATCGTTTTACTATCGACACAAAGCCAAGAGAGTACCGGCTCAAAGACTCACTTTCGGTGCCGCGCCGTCAACGGAAGCGGACAAAACGTGTCTCGGTCCACCACAAAGATGTGTATTGAAACGGAGAAAATTAAATGTTGGGTATATATCTGTACATTTTGCGCAACCATTTTTTGATAAAGACTTGGCTGTCAGCTTAAATTTCTCTAGCGGAAAGAACTCTCATAATTCAAGTTTGTTTATTATTTTATTTACAATTAAAAAAACATCGAACAAAACTTATTTGAAATAAGTAGTACAAAAAATTATAAACATGAATAGGTATATTTCTTGAAACAATTTGTACAATATAACTACGTACAAGGGAAGCAGCCAGGTTACCTAAGGACCATTACTAGCGGTATTTAGCGCCATGCTATTTTTTTTTAAATAACAGCCAGCCTCGGGTTACATATCGTCTCAATCAAAAGCACCGCCAGATGTTTGCGAACCCGGAGGACACCGGCTCCCCACGAACCCAATCTCTAACTCCAAATAAGTAATCTCTGTCGAGATCACTATGTCTGCGCCTTTAGTGATCCTCGGCCGAATCAGCCGCCGCACCAGCCATGCATTCTTTATGGTTATTACAATTTAGTAGCTACAAGTACCTGGTACCTACCTGGTACGGGTTCAGTAAGATTCAGTAGATACGAATTCTAGCAACATACGACATCGAAGCCTTAGAAAAAACCTGGTATTCACTGACTATGGTTACAATGATCCCGTGTAAGACTTTCTACCAACTCAAGTCTTCATAGTAAGTTCAAAGTCACCGCCGTGGTGCTGAGATCACAATATTTCGGAGGCCGTGGTGAACAGGTTTGTTCCAGACCTAATACTGTTTGGGAACGGCGTTTGCCTCCTGTGTATGCCCTTTCCATTTTATTTATAACCTACTGACGTATATTTTTGATATGAGGCTAGAGATAAACCCCGCAGGTCACTCGTGACCGGAATAACTTGTATCTCTGGGTGCTCGTAGCTCGGGAGACCTACCTATTAAGTACCTACCTTATAAATAAATCTTTACAACCACAGAGAAACAAATTGCAGTAGGTAGCTATATGAATTCTGCGTCTGGTCAATTAAGATTCTTCAACTCGAACAACGAACAGAGAAATTCAATTTCACATTTGAATGGGTTTTACATTGCAAGTGGGTCAGCAGACACTTCCGTCAATGCTATGCGACATACGACGCAGTCACAATATCCAGGATTTACAACAAACCTTCACATAGATGAACGGGTGCAATAATAGTGTCAGGAGACTCAGCATCCTTCTCCCATAGATATTTCGGTAACAGAAAGTTAATTCTCATAAAGTTGAAATCCCAAAATGTATAATTTCCCAGAATGTTGATTTATTTTTGTTTCGCTAAATGTTGAATCCTTAAAATGTTGATTTGGAAACATTATAATATGTCAAATAAATTTGAAATAAAAATCGATGTGATATTGATTTTTATGACTGACAGACATGATTTTTTTTCAAGGATTTTGGGAATTATCTACAGAATAACGGGAACAAAGTCTCTAAGCATTAACTTGTTATTTATATGTAAAGGGAAAATGTTTGGAGAATTAAGGTCGTTGTGAAAAAATACGAGCCTTTTTCGTTTTACGCTAAAAGGCAAGTGCTAAAAGCGCTTAGTTGCCTTCACAAGCATAAGTACTACAGCGAATATTTACATACTCACTTAACATCATGCTTTAGGATGGAGTCTCACATTTTCATTTTAACAACATTAAAACTAATAAATATTCTGGGAGCGTCATTTTAGAAGAGACTCGGCAGAATTGCAAAAATGACAAAACGTCATTTTTGCAATTCTGCCGAGAAAAGTAATAAAGTCTGAGTTTGCAGTCTCCCCGCGACTGGGTTTTTTTTTCGCGCTCACAGAACTTGTAATGGAATTGTCGAGTGCAGCCGTTTGCAAAGCGTATGCCACAGTGCAACTTTCAACTCCAACAGCTGTAAAAGTGTCAGGCGTTTTTGCTGTAAGTAGTTTTTGTGATCCTTTTTCCTAATTGTTGCCAAGGGACTTTTCTTGTTGTGATACTATAGTTTTACATTAGATGGTTGACATATCTTTTACATGCTCAACATAAAACTCATTACTAGACCAATCCCGAATATATCTAATTATCTCAAAATACGATTTACGTCGTTACCTAATTCGTAATTCCTATCTGTCATAAGTTATGCATAGCGTATGAATTGGCAATGAACTAGATATTATCACTGAATTAGCTGACACTGATTGGAGATTTAGGACAATATCAGTGCCTATTATTATTAACGTATACTTTGAAATAGCTAGTAGGCAACAAAGTAGGTGGTATTGCTATTAGATGTTCAGAAAAGATAAATTGTATAAGGGAAGATAGTTCTGGGATGCAGGCATAAGATCTGAAAGATGTTACAGATAAATAAGATTAGAATCGGTAGCAGGTAGGCCAGGCCGCTTTCGATCGTATCGTTTAAAACGAAGATCATTAAAGTCACGGAAGTCAGTGGGTTGACGGGCGCGATACTACTGGAGCTAGAGGTACAAGTCAGAGCGAGCGTAATGGTGCGACGCGATTCTCTTGGAACATTTTACATAGAGGTCACTTTATTACAAGAAACTTCGCGGTTTTTGGCTTTTGCAAGTTCTAATACTGGGTTTTGTTTTAACTCCGTTTCCTTCAAGGGCAATATATTTGGTCTTTTATAAAGCCTTATTAGTCATCCATTACCACAGATGTATCACCGATACGAAGTAGGACGTGGTCCAGCGTGTTCCATGATTGCAATATATGACCAATCACGCTATATAACCTCAGAAGGTAATTTTACGACTTCGATAGTTTATCAGTCTATTGGAATACTTTATCAGTCTTTTTGAATATTGTTTAATAATCTAGTGAAGTATTTCGTTAAACTTACAAGTAGTTTAATAGGATTTGGGGCATGTTTTTTTTTAAACCCTTCTCGTTCTCTCTTATTCTGCCGACAGAGCCGGGTGATTGTATCAAGTCAAAGCTGTCGAGACTCTTATAAAGCAAAAACAATTAATTTCCTCAAGAATTTGAAACACGACATTCACTAAGAACGCACTTCATTAAATATTAGCTACTAACGAATTAATATTAAACCCTTGAGTGAGTTTACAACTAACTGGTTTGCCCCCACGCAACTGACTTATAGACGTGATAGTTCACATTTCAAAACATTACGGGAATGTCAACCTTGTGCGAACGTAACACGGCTCTCATTCATACTCAGTACTCTCAGATGAGTAAGCAATAATATTGCTTTGAAGGTAAACTGTGCGTTAAGTTTACACGCGAGTTAAATGGGTGCTTTGCAATGAACTGCCGTTCACAGTCGGGTTCATCGATGTTCACAATAATCTACGTTTATTATTTGTACAAGTTTTATTTTAGAAGAACAGGTTGTGATTGTGACAGATGCGAATGTGTGGTGTGACAAGAATGGATGAGATAAGGAATAAGTACATCGGAAAAATGAAGAAGCGGATCGCTTGACGGGTGATGAGTGACGGGTAAAATAGGAGTGGGTGATAGGTTATTGTGATATATCATGAGAAGTTATCATGTGGAGGGAAGAGTTGACGGCTGATAGGAGTGAGTGGGAGAGAACATATTATGCCAATTTTATCTAACGTGGGACAAGAGCAGGAGAGTTATATAATTATCCTGAATCTCTCTAAATCTTCCGAAATAATGAAATGTTGGTATGCCCATCCGAACGGTATATTATAGCCAGAAGCTGTCATATTCTTCCAAGATAGGCAGAGTAATCGAAAGATACCTATAATCATACATCATCAACCGCCACTGTGATGTAGCGGTTCGTCAACCGGTATCTAATCTAGAGGCCCCGGGTTCGGTCACCAGCGGGGTATAATATTGTGCTTGTTTTGGTTGGTGGTAGGACTACGTTCCACCTGGCTACCTACCATTGTCTTACCATATATATATGGTCTGTCGCCATAGCAACAAATCGAAATTGTTGTGTTCCGGCATTTAGAGGTACGATAGCCAGTTCCTCAGGCTGAGGATTCCTGGTTAAGTGCGATTTTACCTTCGGCCTTATCATAACTGAAAATCGTCGTACAATAAAAATAAAATAAATGTTCGGGCGCTGTAATTTTAAATTTTGCAAAGGCTTACTAGCTTCTGTCGGTGGAGACTTGTGGCTAGTTTCACATAGACGAGTTTAAACTAATGGCGGACGCCAGCGTATCTTTGGTGGACAATAAATTGTAATTCGGTTAAAAGGCTCGTGCTGTGTATTATATACGGAGGGATACCAAAAGTTTGGGGCTGTTCCTGGGCCCGGGGAAAGTGATTTGTGCCAACGGCTTATAAAACGCTTTCCACGAGAAGAAATCGAAGAAGATTCGGCGAGTCCCGAGCAGGTGTTGATGTATAGTGCCCCGTTCATTTTTTTAAATTGTTCTTATGTCTCCACGACAATAAAGAAATAACATTTTTAATTTCGCGCTTCTACTTCAACAGACCATTAATTTCCACCGCTGGACAGAGACTCCTGTAAGATTGTGAGGGATTTGCCATAACAACCACGTTTGGCCGGTGGTTTGGTGATCGCAGCTTTGGTGTTAGATAAAACGAAGAATTAAGCTGCTGTCTTTCTTTTGATGAGAACCCTTAGTCGGCTTTTACGACTTCCGCAGGCTGAGTTGCAATTTTACATTAATGTGTATAATGCACGTACAGATTGATTGGTTTGTTCAGTGATATTTTGTTGCCGGTAATGCATAAAATGTTAACTCTAATTAGCATGCCATCAGGTAATCTTTTACATAAAAACACCGGTTATATTTTACCTCTGTAATCTTGACTAAGGATTAAAAGCCTTGCAAAACAGCCCTCAGCCTGTGCAAATAAAAAATGGCACCCGTGTGGGTCCGGACTTGCGGCTTCTGCTCACCGGTCAAACCCCTAATTATGTCTGTATGTATGTGTGTATGTATGTATGTATGCGTGTCGGTGTGTACGTTTGTAGCCCAGATTTAATTACCCTTTGATGATGAGGGCGAACTCCGAATTATCAAATCTATTATTTGCCGTAAGTACTTACGTTCCCTTTGGCTTGTTTCTGTGAGTTTTTCACCACTCGGAACAAAGACGCGTTTATGTACTTTGCACCTACATAAAGACATGAGAGCATTTTATGTTCAAATTAACGTACGTAAATACGTTTACAATTTATTGTAATTTTAATTTGATCTCTTTGTTTTGTTTTCATGATTATATAATCAAAATTGTTTATATTTCATAGCGCATTGGTCTTTCTACTTTAATGTTATATTTATATTATTTTAATAAATAAATAAATGTCTTTTATTTTATTTATTATATTTTATTTATTTTACCAATAAATCCAAATCTTACAAAATCGTTAGGTGAATGTTTGTCTGACAATTCAGTCATAGTTCCTAAAGCGGTTTCTGGAATGTTTCCTCATTAATTTTGAGATATTTCTACGGGATGACGAAAACAACGCCTCTGGCTCCACAAGTGTTTTATACAAAGTAAATCAACAATTCAGTAGCAGTTCAGTAAAAATGTTTGTCTCGATACTGGTTGCCGGTTTGTTTGGCAATATATTGGTTGTGTATGTTAACATACGCATGAGAGCAACAGCCCGTTAACTTCACCGTTGGAACGAGCCTCCACCCCTACTGATGGGGTTTGCCACGGTCACAACGTTAGGCAGGCTGATTGGTGATCGCAGCGACGGTATAATACCATAAATTGCAATACTCAAAAGAAAACCCTTGCCCATCTTCTAGTGAGATATGGAACTATAGTCGACTTTTACCACATCTTCGAGCTGAGTTAGAGGGGTCACAAAGTAAACCGTCTTGCATACTATGTAACATAACATAACATAAACACAAGAAACGTGAGTCGATATTGTTTGGTTATTTTTTTTATTGACGGGTAAAAGCTTGGTCTTCATCTCACCTGGTGTCAACATTTGGTTAATATGCTGAAGGTGGAAGTGCACTTCACTCGGAATCCTCAACAAACTGAAGCACTGCCTATCTCTATTATTATATATCTTAAACGAATTTATCGGATTTGTTACGTTACGTTTATCGGTGTTGATTTCCGCAAAATAACGCCTGAATCGATTATATACCGGAACAAACCAATTTTAAATTGTTGTTATGGCGACAGACTTGGGTAAGATGGTGGCAGCTAGCCAGGCGGACTTTAACAAAGTCCTACCACCAACCAAACCCAGCACAAATTTCCGCAGAACAATTATTATATCGTTGGGCAAACCACTAGCACTAGACCACGGAGGATTTAATTTAGACTAACACAAGTACCTACCTAAGGCGATCGAGCGGACCAAATGAAACACAAACGATGTTTGTTTTCACACGTGCCGAGCGTTAAGATGTTGCGGCCTCTTAACTTAAGCCAGTCACGTGGTGCTCGTTATCTCTCCTTAATTACAAGATACAGGGCAGGTAGTATTCATTGAATGCAAATTGGATTGGTGATTGGATGGGAGAACATATACCTTAAATCTCCGCTATTACAAGTTCAACTTTCTGTTTGTTGATGTTCCATGAAACAGGGTGATTTTATCACTGTCCGTTGGAAGTTGTAAAATACAGCCTAGAATATAACGTCGTGTTTTAGGTTATTTGTACCAAATACGGTCCGTACATGTTAAAGCATACACTTTCGAGACAATGACCTAAAAATTAATATCCCGCGGCGGGACTTCTCTTTGTACGATTGAGAAGCGCTCGGCCACCATCTCACATGATGTCAAGTAATGATAAGGGCGACGGTGGAAGCCTCCCGGAATCCTCAACGGACTGACTCAACTCGAATACTAACCTAACCAATTAAGCCATGGGGGTCCTGTCGCGATTTGCGACTTTCTGTCTCATATTAGAACTCAGGTTATCGCTGATTTAAAAATGAAAAAATAAAATTGAAACATTTTCGAGACTAGTATTTTCTCTTTACTTGATACAAAACGAAGATTTTAAATAAGCAGATTAGCAATTTATTTAAGCAAATATAGAAAGACTTTCGTTTCGAACATTTGAATGGGCAGGATTAAGGAGAAACGTTCAAAGGATTACGTTTCACAGTCAATTCACGCTGCTGGCTCCTAGCATTGCTGCCGCATAATCCTATTCCCTCGTCTCTAGAACATACTCGTATCTCTGAAACGATTTCACCGAAGGAGGAAAATACCACCTTTATTGTATTTATACAACTTCTGGCTGGAAACGCCAATTTTCGGGAACGCGAAGCTTTCAAAGGAATTTATAAAATATTTATTATTTAAGCTTTGTTTTGCGTTATGGAAGAAGCATGAACAAAGATTTGGTAATAAAATAAATAATACATTTTGTAGTAGCGTACAGATTTTTCACTGGTCGCATTCGCACACGTCTTGTTTCCTCGCCACGAACGCGTTATTTCGAATTAATATACGTTTTTAAGACCCAAACAGAGACATGTCGGTTTGCTTACTGAATATAATCTTCATGAATAAAAAAAAAAAGACTTTCACGCATAATATTTGATAAATACCAATTCGAGCGTACAAGACCAAAGCCCGCATCATAAAGCACAGTGTAAACAACGAATATACAACGATAAGGCCAGATGTTCGCAGGTTCGATACCTGGCCACGAGCCAGCTGTACATTACTACCAAGTCTTTACTAAACTGCGGTTGGCACGCACTGGCAATCCAACAGCGAATTGAGGCAAACTTTAACGAAAGCCACTACCGCCAAACACCGCGTACTATTATCAGGTCTGTGGCACTGCTGAGATGCACTATGAAGCTCCATCAGGTTGCAGTCGACAGCGAGCTGATCTGCATATTTTGCGACCGGCTCGTTCTTAGGTTTGCATATTTTACGTAACCTGCTCATTTTGCGATGATGTATCCATTTGTACCGCTTTTCACTGTCGCATCTGATTGTCATGCCTGCATTTTGTCTAAGGCAATCCACACTACCCAGGCTATGACAAAGTCTATGCCCGTCTAAAATTCACCTTCATTAATTTACCTCGTCAAGCCAAGCTGACTTTGATAGAGAATAGCACCAACTACCTACACATAGGCGTCGTACGAATGTCTATGAGGCTGACCGCTGACCGGACAGAACTAGAGCCTCCGTAGGCTAGACGCTTTATAGCGATAAGACCATCCATTGTACAGTTAGCTTTAATTGTTAATCCAAAAATTTTAATTTATGCATTCAGTAGTAGTAGCCCCTAGTGAAAGGGCTCGTCCGGAGAATTACTACCACCATACTTAGTTCAGCCGCAAAGCAGCATTGCTGTGTTTCGGTTTGAAGGGTATGGTTGCCGGTGAAATTACGGGTACGTCAGGCTTAACACCTTTATGCCTCAAGTTGACGGGCGCAATGCAGTGCCGTGTAGGCTATGTTCTTTGTGGATGTGACCTATGCAGTAAGGCTTTGTCATAGGCAAGAGTACACTTCACACCTATTACCTAGAAGATAAGAAAGCCTGGGATTCAAAAAATGAATTTGCTCCATTGAATAAATTGTAATTATTATTAGATAATTTTAAGCTATTGTAATGGATCATAAAAAAAAACTAGCCCGAGGATCTTGCCTTTCTCCTTGTGTGCTGGTCGCGATTCCAAACAGGCGGTAGACTTGACGAAATCTTACTGAATAAATATATTTGACTTTGACTTTGAGTAATAGAGGCAGTTAATATACTCAATTTTATCACAGTAACAATTATGATGATGTTACTGTGATAAAATTAAACAAGCCAACACAACGCAACCCAACACAAACAAAGTTTCAATAACCGAACATACTTGGAAACTTCAAAGCCCTGTATAAACATCCAATGAATCCTCTCGACACGAGGGCCCTTCGGCAACGATTAACCTCCGACCACCCTTCAAATATTTCAACCAATATTGCTATTTCAGGGATATTATTCTTTTAAATTTGGAAAATAAATCACACACGGGTTATTCGGGATTAAGCGCTTGAAAATCCCTTCTATTAAATTCGTTGGTATAAGTATAATAGACAGATCAATTATCTCATTTTGCACTAAAGGAACTTAGTATTAGTCAAAGGAGCGTAAAATCTTACATGATACAATAGGCTATAATATTAATTGTATATTAATTTTTCTAGCTATTATTTCCAGAAAATCATTGAACAAGAGACACAAGATCAAAAAATGCCGGTGAAATTGCGGCAGATTTTGGATAAGCGACATCGATTTCATACACAAAAGAAAATAGAAAATATCTCATTCACAATGTCAATGCCATTCTTCCGATGCTTATAACTATGATCACCCCTTGGTGGGTATTCAATCCACTGATTGGTGGCTATGCCACAAACACATCAAGACGTGAATCGTGCAACAAACATTAAAAGCATAGCAAGTGAGTTCATATTAATTCCATCGAAATATGAACCCGTTACCGCGGTTAAACAATTTGAACTCCACTTTAAAATGCGGAATATTATTGCCACTGCACGTTTTATTACGTGAGAGAGCTTCATTAGGGTTGTCACTTTTCATAAACTTTCGAACGAGAAGTATTCAACTAGCCAATCACTTAAGAAGACCAAGCAGGCTCACTTTCCCATACAAACATAGTTCCATTTTCATTACCAAGTGGCAAGTCTCATTCAAAAGATTAAAAAAAAAAACAATACAAACAAAAGTGTATGGAAAAGAGTTTTTTCATACAAACACTCTTTTTCATAGATTATCTCTATCCGATTATACCTACAAAATTGCATGTGAATCGGACTTACCACTTCGAAATGAAAAAGGAACTACGTTTGTACTGGAGGTCATTTTTCTTATCGGAAAATCAGATGATATATAGATATCTAATATCCAAAAATGTCCTAACCAAACTCTGAACAAACATCATAAAGTTGTGCTCTGCGGATCGAAAACCAGACGCCCTATCACTAGAATAGACGGCGGTCGTCGAAAGTTTGTCGCTAGATCTACTCAATCGAAGGAATAAAAATTTTGTGACTTCCTAGCCAGTATTTTCTCTCGCCGGGTGTTAGCCCTGCGTTTCTCTTGCCGTATAATTTCCCTGTATGATTTACGTGTTGCGGCTTTTGACCAAACGACCGATAATGCAAGCCGCGAACTACACCGTAGTTACTGCTATCAACTGTACCTAGAGCGACATATTGCGATGCAGATTCTGTACCTTATTATAGTACTATGTCATACATTTGTAATTTTAATATTAGTTATAACTGCTCGTGGACAAACCTCTTTTCTCGTGACGGAACGGTAAACATAAAGCGTTTTCGCTCAAAGGTTACCTGTCGGTATGTTTATTTTGCATTTTTCTCGGTCGAGCTTTAAAGCAGGATCTTAGCTTCGGTAGAAAACGGTACGGATCGAATTTATAATCTCTTCTCAACATTCATATAAAATACTACCCAATCTAAGTATGACACCATAACAACAATTCCAACATTGTTTTCCGGCATTTGGTGGTAAGATAGCCAGTTCGGACAAATGAGGATTCCGGGTGGAGTGCGCCGATGGTGGCATCGGCCTTATTATAACTTGACTCCAGGTGATATGAAGGACAAGCGCTTCCCGACGTAGAATATAAAAAAGCCACCTATATTGCTATGCTACAATACTTTAAATCCATTTTAGCATATTGCAATGATGCAACTTTAACGGGATCACACAGCCACTGGTACTACTATGCTTTTTTTTCTATTCTCGGTTATAATAAACCATTAAAATTACCAGCAGTCGCAAAAAAATATGAAGGCAAATCGTCGAACAGGCCCGAGCGAAACAATCGCATCCGTTTCCGGTCGGAAGTCACCCTCAAGACCGAGGCAGCGAGGGTTGTCCGTGGAATCGCTAGACTCGCTAAGACTGCCGTATAAAGCGTGATAGAGAAATGTTTACTTGTATCTTTAACTTGTACATATCTCGTAGACTTTCTTTGTAAAAGATCTAGGTTTATAGTAATAGGTTTAAAGCACTTAATTATTACGAAGACAAATAGTTGTCACTTATGCAATAATACCTAAGGATCCAGAAAATAGTTCTCAAAGGAGGTAAAGTAAGAGAAATATTTTTGCCTTGTATAATTCAACTTGGTTCGCCTTAAGACCCTTTTATGAAAAGTTGTTGAAATGTTTTTATACCGTCTCGAATTCGCTATAATTTTCCATTAGGAATTTCAAACATTTTCATTTCACTTATATAAACTCTTACTCATCTGACCTACCAAAAAGGGATAAGTCCTTTCAGCTACTTCAGGATTTAAATAAGCCCTTCGAAGTCCATTGGGTGTTAACTCAGATATACTAACGTTTTAGCCGTACTTAGAAAGCCCAAACACGACTTAGGTAAAAGACCAATTTGCTATTTCAACAACCTCTTAACTTTTAACCGACTTACCAAAAAGGAGGTTCAAGCCCTAATTGGGCGTATTTATTGAATGGTGAACATTTTTGGTACAAATTAGAGTCACCTTTGGATTTTTTTTCTTTAGAGAAATTTTTATGTAAGCGTGTTTTCGAAACACAAGCGTTCTAGTATCTATCCTGAACTATAACATATATTTATTATTCAAAGTAAATGCTACAGGGTTGTGGAAGATATGATAGCTGAAGCTAAGCCATTTCACATATCATAGACTCTTAAGGCATCACATTCTTTATCAAGATTTATAAACGTCGTCATCATCATCGTCATTAAAATGTCGTTAGCTTCTAATAGATAACATTTACCCAGTTTTGCATGTCACTTAGATACCTACTATACGAAGATCCACTCACTTATCTTTAGTGCCCGCATAAAACCAGAAAAAAACGCTTAATAACATTAAATAAGCACTTTAGTAAATGTAATAACGTTGAAATACCTCCGTACCTACCAGCGGTAGTTCTCAACCTTGCGACCAGCGTGGTCTGCGACAAGCAAAGTAAACTGATTATTCTTCCAAGTCGTCTTTATTGCAATGTTATTCAAGTTTGCATATTTTTTTTACACAAATATTTGATCATAAAGAAACATTAGTGTTATTTTTAAACTGCCATTCCTGAGGACGATCAATCAAGCAGTGTTCGTAATAGAAGAGATCTATCACCGTGAATGAGTATAGAAGGTTTTGCTGTGAGATATAACTGTTGTTTTAATTCTAAGTAAGTTTTGTGAAGCTCCCTATAAGGACTTATTTTATTGCTATTTAAATCATTGTAAGATAGAGTTGATCCATTTCAAAGAACGAAAAGATGTAGTGCCGAAGGTATAGAGATGATTCTTCTGCTTCCACTCAGAGTCTTGTTATTTCGAATGCCAGCTCTACCTTTACAGTATTGCATTTCTTCGGCGATAATCTATATTATCTCAAACATGTACATGTTCTAAAAAATCATATCGGTTAGTCCTACATATCCACCATAACTAGCTTCTTTTTGACAATATTGTGTTACTATTCCCTTAGAAGTGTGAAATTAATTGTAAAATGTTGGTCTCGACACCTAATAATTCTGCTGTTTAACGTCAATGCAACTTATCTATAGTGGGCTATATTATGAATTCCCATACAAGACTGTCAAACGGATGAATTGCGAGATAGGTTCTATCATATCCCGTAATTCATCGCGTCCAATCATATCTACGCAGTTGAATTCGGTGAATTGTCAGTAATGTGGCCATTTTACGGTTCATGAAATGAATCATAATATGATCATACTATGAATTACTCAAAGCGGCCATTTTAGACTCCCTGGTGTCAAACATTATCAGCAACTACACGCAGTTCCCGGGACCAATGGCTAATCGCGTCCTCCGAAGCACGGGATCATAAAGACGATGATGTTGACGAATACAGCCCCTGTATACAATTTTAGGTCACTCCGAGATACAAATTAGAGCACAAACTCGCGTGCACAGGGCACTAGTTATGGACAGTGCGACACAGTTCCATTATTCTCTGACACGTGATCGATTGTAGCGAGCCGTGTTAACATTTGTTTCAACCTGACGAGTGGAGATGACATTCCGGAATACTCTCTAACGATTCGATAGCAATCATGAATAGGAATAAAGTTTTGGTGATGAGTATGCCGAGTGTAACCTCAATATAAACCCCTGAAACTCAACTCGTGCAACTACTAAAGGATGCTACCAGGGGATGGGATAGGTAGCAGCACAGCACTCTCCTGGGCAAGAAAACACCTTCACTGTGATCGCTAATTACAAGACATTTTTTATTATTGTATGACGGTGAAGCGCTCGGCCTTCAAGAAGTAAGATGGTGGTAGCAAGCCAGGCGAACTTAATCAAAGTCCACCAACCAAAGCAAGCACAATATTGTACTTCCCCTGGGGAACAAACCCGGGACCTCTGGATCTGACATCGTACGCGAGCCACTGGATACGACAGAGACTACGTATTCCCGTCATGCAATAAAAAAAGATTCGCCGTCATGAGCACATATCATAGCAGTTGTATATACTCAAGTTATAAGCATTCTATCCGTAATCTACTGTCCATATTACAAGCTTTACTTAGTTTAGGGCTAGATCACACTGTGTCAAATTAATATCCTGTAATTCCAACTACCTTAAAATTTGAGCGTAGCAAAATCTTTAATAACTAAACGAATATCGAATTAAGCAATATCGTATTATCATAAATAGGCGATGAATTACGTTTCAATGACCGGCCCTCCTAACTAATTAGTTTTTTATGATAATTTGCTGAGTATGCATTCATAATAATATAACAGGGTCCCGATTCTGCTAAACCAATCGCTTCGCAATGACAATGATATCATCGCAGAATGTCCATTTGAATACCAAAAGGCACTTATTAATTGTGAAAATTCTGCGACGATTCCATCGTCTTAGTGAAGCGACTGGTTGAGTACATTCTGTACTCCCTATATATGTTACTCCGCTATAACACTATAATTATTGCCCGTGGATTGTATTTATGTAAGCCGCAGTAAACGGAGGTTGCCCTCGACATCGAAGTGGTATAATATGAAATACAAAATTGTACATTCGTTATTCAGAGCAATTTCTCTGAGGCAACCATTTCGGAGATAAATTGGTACATACAATCGAGTCTCATTTATTATAGAAACCGTTTCTCTTAAAGTGTTATTACTTATTTTTATACGAAAATTAGCACATTAATAATATTCATACAAAATAATAAACCATATCCACGACTCATAATAAAAACTCAAATTATTACCAATACTAAATTACACGGTAATTTACATTAAAAAGTGATACAGTGACTGACATAGCCCAGAGAATTAGTAGGCTGAAGGCCGGCTATATTTGCCGAAGAACTGACAGTCGTTGGAGCAAGCGAGTTCTGGAGTGGAGTATTGGAAGATGTAGTGTTGTACTACCGGCACGATAGAGCGATGACTTGCGCAAGGCTGACACTAACTGGATGGGGGGATGGTCAGCGAAGTCCGGGCTCAGTGGCGAAACTTGGGAGAGACCTATGACCAGCATTATGCAGACACTTTGGTTGGTTGTAGGACTTTGTTTAAGTCCGCCTGGCTAGCTACCACAATCTTACCTAATTATGTGGCCATAGCAACAATTCTAAAATTGTTATGTTCCGGCATTTAGAGGTAAGATAGCCAGTTCCTCAGTTTTTTTCCGATTCCAGGGGAAATCCGCCTGCACCTTCGGCCTTATCTTAATTTGTAATCAAGTGAGATGAAGGCCAAGCGACTCCTCGTCGTACAATAAAACTGAAAACCAGCGTTGCTCCAGAGAAGGAAGCAACATTATGCTGCAGCTAGCTTTTGGCCCACCACAATCTACTGTGTAATGTAGTAGGTACTTGTCTTTAATTTTTTATTTTGTTTTTTACTCTTTTTCCTGATGTTGTATTTCTCTATTTTTCTTCTTTTTGAAATAAATACATTTATTTGACAAACAACAATACAGAGCATTAGGTACGCATATATAGGTACAAAATACGACTATGTCACAATCTTAATCTCAATTTTATGTGTACCTTTTTTGTGTGGGTCAAATAAATGTATTTTCTTTCATTCTGGTTTCTAGCAGTGGACTTCAATAGGTTGGTGATTATGATGTAGACATGCATGGAGTACAAGAAAGCAACAATCGAATAGAAACATGAAAAACTAAGTATACATTTCCTCCGTAATCTAGTTCCCATATATCTTTGCTTAGTTTGGGGCTAGATAGCGTTGTGTAAAATATCAATATCATGCTTTTTTACTATTATATTTATCCAAAAAACTATATAGTGACAGCCGCGGATAGTAACAAGATGGGTACAGCGGTACGGGAAGGCTTGTATTCAATAATTGTTTTAGCTTGCGGTTGCGAATCTCGATAGTGACGCAGAATGTGAATTGCAGGTACGGCCGCGGGTCACGCACGAGACCGCGGGCTTAACCTAGTCTCGGTTTTATTGCAGCACTTGGTAGCTGGCAGCTCGCCAGTTGCAGTGTGTTGCCTATTGCTGCTGCCATTGCCTGAATAGTGGAATACAGCCAGGCAGTAAAACTCCTACTTCGCGGCAAGGTTTACGACGGCCAGGTACCTAGGTTTTATTTTTACAGAATAACTTCTCGTGTATATACTACTCTCGTATATATAATACGGTAAGATTCGGACCCCTTTTTATGAATATTGTGCGCACGGAGGAGGTGAGATTTGGCACAGTGCAATTTCATACCGAAGAGGAGTTTTAAGAGTAGTGGAGGTCCTTGTGAAAAGGTTTGTCGTTGTTATAGGCAAAGAATGCACTTAAAATGAGCTCCATGATGTATAAAAAGGTAGTACAAGCTAAAAGTCTGAAATATTTTAAGAGCCCAACTTCGACAACTGGTTTCTCGTCTAAAAGTACTCAAGTTAATCTTAACCGCGCATCAGAGCATCATACTACTCGAAAAAACTACCCTGAAATAAACATCAAATCGTTCAGTAGGTTATTGTCTGCCGGGCAGACCAGCTTAAAATCTGCCATCACAGTGTTCTATAGGGGTAAAACGTTAAGCGGAAAAAATTGGTGTTGTAATGCCGAATGTGTGTTTGTTTCTCTACAGGTACAAGTATTTTGTACAAAAGTTTGATAAATTCCACCGATCTGGTGTACATAATAGATATATAAACCAATAAACTGTTTTAAAACGTCCACTCAACGTGGACGAGTGCCGCATGAATAATATATTCGAGAATGGCTGTCAAGGGCCTCTCACCCGGATGGATGGCTTCACCTGATCCGTTTGTTGTTTGTTGAATGTGATTTTACCAAGTTACACCCATTTTTGATTCAATCTCATATTATGAATGCTAGTAAATGCTTCGAGGATTCTTGATCATATTAATAGTTATATGAAAAGGGATCACGTAGCACACTCTTAAATTTCAATAATAAACAAACTCCGTGTAATGGTAAAATATTGATGATTGCAATCTTTCTATACGTTTCTTTGAATCAGAATGTGTTATTTTCTGAGCCGATTTTTTTTTTATTATACGAGTATATTGTCTGAGCGAAACCAAAATGAAACAAAAATACTTTGTCAAAACTAACACGTTAACAAACAACCGACAGCAAAAGTTGCAAGCAACTTAAAAACCTAGTACATGCATAGCTATCTATAGTATGAAGATACAATAAAACAGTTACAACAAGCAATCTGTACCTACGTAGCATTTATAACTGAGTTACAGGCGGATGTGTCCCGCGAGGACAATAGAGCCTCCAGACCCTTTAGCCAATCACGTGATTGTACCCCTTTGCAATATTGGTTATCGCATAAATTACAACTGCCTACATTGTTTCCACGTTTGGTATGTTCCTGATCGAAACCACGCTCATTTTATTAAGAATTCATGAAAATCATCATACGTTAAGAAAATATTAGACGGACGGCTTTTTTGACGAATAAATATTATCCTAAAACCGTTTTGCGTAAAGCCACTTTACGGCTCAGTCCTCTGTGTATTCTAATAATGTTTTCCCGTTTTATCCTGCGATTATAATGCTTACCAAATCATTTTTCAATTCAACAAAATATAATTCTCCGTATAGAAATAGAAATGTAGCTATCGAAATTGTGTACTATGCTCGAAATAGGTTAAAAGCTTGTTAAAGAGCACACATGCAGAACATAATGACAGTGTTCGTATTTGATAAACGCTAAGACAGATTGTCGGGTTAGGAACGAACCCGGTACCCGTACATTAGACAAATCGGTGAAATGTAGCGGACGGGAGTTTTACACATCTGGAGCTTGTTTGCACAGCTGGTACAATTCGCCCGTTGTAATGTGGTGATTAAACTCGCGCTTGACACTTTTATGTGTTGGGTATAAATGTTTCAATTTTTGTTCGCATTTCATTGGCATACTTTTTGACCAGACATAGGCATTATAAATGCGTTATTCACGAGTTTCATCACAATGAATACAATTTAACATAAGGTTACAGTTTCAACAGATTTTTTTCTTGTTTGTCGCTTCAATCTTGCCAGTAAGGTCGTGGATGTCTTGTGTTGCGGGTTGTCGCGGGTTTTACAATCCAGCGCCAGTCCTCTACGATTGTTTTCGTAGAGTATTAATGTAGGAGACATTCCAGTGCTGCCCTGAAATGGTCCGTCCACCTCATGGGAGATCTGCCTCGTCCTCGCTTGCCATCGACTGTTCCCTGTACCACGAAGCATTCAATGGACAATTCTCCACGGTATCTCCACGACACCTGACCGAAGAACGTGAGAATGCCAGATCGGACTATCGACGACAGACGCTGTTTGATGTTGCAGACGCCGAGCTCTTGAAGTATAGAGTTAAGAATACTCTAAGCATTCTCATCCAGCACCATATCAGCAGGTTTAAATTTCAGATTTAGATCAACAGATTCAAATTTGTGGAATATGACTGGCAAAGACTCTTTAGTAGAAGCGGCTAACCCCTTTATTATTACGCTATAGGTGTGATTCTTCTTGAGTATTACAACATATACTAAAAACCAGCCAGGCGTGAGTCGGACTCACACCTGGCTGACCCACAGGTCGAAAAGTGAAATGTGGGTCGAAACGTGAAATGTGGGTCGAAACCCACAGTGAGCGAGTCCGACTACCAATTGGCCGGTATTTTTTTTATGAAAAAAACGTTGCGTCTCAGCCAGCGATGAACATACAGATTTATTAATACGGTATGATGAGTCATCAATAAAGGCGGTTGTCCGCTCAGAAATAATTCATAACCTGAGCGTTGTAGACGTTATTAGAATGTAGATAGATTAGGGTAGATAGCTTTAGACAAGAGGGGTCGTAAAATTAGTTTGTAACACTAGTAAGACGAAGAGAAATATCACATGTTTTGACAATTATAAACCTAGAACATATTTACAAGAATTAACATTACTCTTTCATTGTCGAAGAGACAATATCTACATCGGCAACGATCATAACAGGCCTGAGACCGTCTCCTTTCTGTAATATAACATCAGGCAATTTTCGAGGCTTCAAGTTTTAACGAGATTACAAAATAGAGCAGAGAAGGGATAACTGAGTTGATGGCAACCCGATACGCTTGCCGCTCCGGCTCCGGGCCCTGTCTATCAAGCAATCGCGTTGTCGACAATCTTCGTTCCGTTTTAGAATTTAGCTTCAAAGATTTTTATTAATTTAGTAGCTAGGTACTTATTGTGTGCCGAAAATAATGTGCTAAATTTGTGGCTAAATTTGATTGAGTGTAAAAAAAGACAAAAACAGTTCTAGCGAGTACACAGTAACTTAACCACTTTCAGTACTGAATAAAACATATAATTACCCGATATTTCTCGATATTAGAACACCCCCATTATAGGGAAGTCAGAGACATGTCTAAACATAAGAGTGAGTATAGTTCCTTCCGGCAATAGCTCGCAAATTTAGCTACTATCAGATTCCGATCTTTCAATGCAAGTGAGAACAGAAATGGCAGAGCGAATATCACAATACCAGTCAGCGCCATTGTTTTGAAAATAATCGCAGCCGACAGAAACTCGAGTTGAACAAACATCAAACCGCCGCTAATTGGCATCAACCGCTCTGTTTAATGAATTCTCGATAAACTATTACTATGCTTATGTTGAATTGTTTTGATTAAAGAGAGTACGTTACCCGCAAACCACGCATTGTACGAGTCGGCAAAGATTTTGGAACAGAGGTTAGTAGATCATATGTAGTTAACCTACTTAGGGACATGTGGAGCGTTCAAAACAAAATGTTGTTTAACAAACAAGTAAAATGAATTAGAAACCCACGGTATAACTAAATACTGGTTTTTACTGCTGGTATTAATAACGTTGTTCATTGAAAATGCGCTTACAAGTTATGTTATTATAAAAAAAATAACAAAATGTTAGCAAACCGTCAACCAGGCTAAACTATAATGTAAAGTTTTTACTGCGTAGCTAATCATTAAAAAACTTGTTCAAAACGTCGTCGGTCTGCTTTCACACTATTGCAATGCCCTAATGGGGTATTTGATTAAAACATTATCAATCAAAAGGGACAAAAACACGCATCGATTACAATAGAAACAGAGACAACTAACTCATAACAAAACATACACAAAACCTAAAACAATACCAATAGTAAGCTTTGTGTGTTGCAGCATGGCAAAGAGATTAGTAGTGTGATGACTAACAGAATCGAAAAAAATAACAGTAATGGTGGAAAGCACGAAATACTAAAGTGTGTCCAAACACAAAAAAAAACAATTAAAAAGATATCGAAATGATTAAAAATTGACGAAAACTTATAGCACTTACCCAGCTTCCGCTAAAATTTTCTGAATCCGTTGCACATTAATAAAATTAATATTCATAAACCACCGTTCCATATCGAGCTCGATTGAATCGAGGCTACTTTTTTCTGTGCTTTTAAATCTGTCTTTTCGCTCTAATTGTAATTAACCCACAGTCATTGTAAAACAGAAAACATAATGTTTGAACGGCGTGGTCCAAAGCCAGAGTGAAGTAATCAACTACGAAGCATGGTACAGCTATTTATATTATAGCATGAGAGTTGGAACACTCGTGTGTCGTTGTGAGATAAGGAAGTTAGCCGATAGCGATAACATGTTATATTAATTACAAGGAAAAAGTCGATCGATATGAAAATCATTATATTAAAATGATAAAGAAGCTATAAAAATCAAGCCCTGTGGGGAAATCAGAATATTTTTCTGTTAGATTTTACCTAAAGTTTATTAATTTTTGCTAGTTTAATCTTACTTAATTATCTTACCCTGGTTCCAGAGGTGGGGGCTAATAGCTGTGACACTGTAGGTACTAAGCTTTTACACCTGTCATTGTTACAATATGATTTATCTAGCTTGTGATTTATTCATTTTTTTTCGGTTTCAAAATGATACAATGAAAAAAAAATTAAATAAACATCTAATACCTTTCTTTCTTACCGCCATGCATCAATCAAAAACCTGTTAATATTTCATCCAGCAAGCGTAAGCGATTGTTCAGTATTTTTAAACAGAAAAATATGCATAAAAAACTAATTCTCTTTGAAATGCGTATCAATCAAGAGACAGTAGTAGATATCGAAGAAATACTAACACAATTGTACGGATATGAGAACTAAACACGGCCAGTGGAAAATAATGCTCGTTGAAATGTCAATGTCAATGTCGTAGCACCTGCTACGTCGTAGCACCAAAGACGGAAGAAGCCCGTAGACACGAGCTACGACGTCGCCGCTTTATTGGATCTCGGTTAGGCGCCACCAGCTGACGTACTATGTAAATGCTTGACACGACACGTGCCCCATTGGAAATCTGATATATGTTGGAGTGTGCTTCGGTTTGACTGACGACTTCGGGTTCGACTTTTGTGCTGTAACGACTTAGTATATTGTAAAATAGATCGTTTTTCTTTATGATAGTTTAGATAATCTCAATGTAATTATAACAAATTCACCCACATATTTTACATAATAGGTGAAACGTGTAAAAGCACGTTTTCATTGTTGTCTTTCGAGCATTTCCGTTTTTATTTACCTCGTTATCATTGTTTAGAACGCCATCAAACAGCAAAAAACCGGGGAAATCCCAGTTTACCATGAGGTTGGTAAATATTTGCAGCACTAAGCGCAATGTAAGCCACGAAGCTAACATTAATGAATATGCAAAAGGCGACTGTTATAATAGGTATTCATTTCAAAATACTTTTAGACAGCGAACAGAACAGCAAAATAAAGTATTGTTGTTAAAGAAGGTACACGAAATAAGACTTTTTATTAAATCGTTTAAGTCGTGCAAGTTTATTCTTTAAACAAGTGACTTTCTCTGGTAACCGCAACCCACCCAACAAAACCCAATTTCAAATTTCGGAACCGAAGCAATGCCACAAAATGTGATATTGAGCCGCCTCTACCCATCGACTTTCCGCGACCTAACCGTGAGTTACTTTTCAAACTTTCAAATTTGGAATGGGCCTACATGACCTTTACTTTTAGTTATTTCAAGTGATTCCACTTGGTCACAACATTTAGAGATATTATAATGACACAAAAATTCACAAACCACGAAGGGAATCGAGCCCGCATCTTTCTTCGCGGAATCTTTTTCTAAAACCAAAATCGCTCTTAACTAATTGAGCAAATGAGGGTCCTGACACGATTTGAGAATTATTGGGCTATAATTATTTGATTCAGATATTTATTACCTAGTACATATATTAGCGCCATTTAGCAGTACTTCCCGTCGCGGATTGTAAATTGTAGTGCCATTTTATCATTTGAAAACGGGTAATTAGTCAGTTTATTAATAAACCTTTTTTTATTGTAGACGGGGATGTGCTTGGCCTTCATCTCGCCAGATTTTCAGGTTATGATAAGGTCGAAGATATAAGCATACTTCACCCTGAATCCTAAACAAACTGAGGAAATGGCTATCTTACTTTTAAAAGCCGGAACACAACAATTTGATAATTGATATTATGGCGACATAATTCCTACAAGTCATACCACCAACCAAACCAAGCACAATATTGTACTCCAGGGTATCGAACCCGGGACCGGACCTCTGGATCTGACACCTGAAGGCGAGCCACTAGACCACAGAGGCAGTTAAACCCAATTTACTTAAATCTATAGGTGATTGGTGTGCTGTGGTTCTCAGTACTGAACACGGCCTCAGGCTCCATCACACGATACTTATTTTTTAATCTTTTTATTGGCGATAGTGACCAGCTTACATGTAAAACAAGTTAAGATGTGGCCTAAGATGGAGCTAAGATGGTTTATTTATAATTACTCTAGACTTGAAGACTCCAAGACTGTTCTCGTGCGGAAAATCAGGTGAAGGCAAGGAATTCGATTCCTTACCAGTAATAATGAATAGAGAGAAAAGATAGAGGCGAAACGATGTCTTCGGCACAATGGAACATTCACAAGGTACGGGTTGTAGCCTGCCGTAGTCTGCTAGTCCGATGGTGGAAAAAGAATGGAGGGATTAGGTCAAATATACCGTGGGCACACTCGCTCTTTCGACTCTCGATTCACTCTGAAACAAACATCACAAACTCCTGCATATTCAGATTGGAAACGCTAAAATGGCATCCATTACGTTATTTGATGAGCCATGTCTCAACAAATCGTCAGGTTTTAAAGAATCAGGAAGTTTTCAAGCCAGTATTACTAAAGATTTTAAGAGGCTATATAAGTTGCCATACCCCCTTAGAGCTACTTTCATTATAAACTGCGTAAGCAGAGTATACCTTCGCTCCTTATAACCGTTTACGAAAAGGGTCCGACAAATTTCCCCAATATTTTTTCAGCCATTTCGGTTCAGATTATGCAAAACCCGAATACATCGTGCACAATCTCATTAAAACGGCAAGATATGTAAATAAAGTTCCTTATCTTAAGCAACGAGACTGTCTTTGTTTATGGGAAAATATCGGGGAAACAAAACGGGAAAGTGGTTCTTTATGCAAACATTGTTTACTAAGCCGGGAAAAATTACATTACCCGGGAAATTACATATTGTACTTTAACTTGTTCAAACTTGTTTTATCAGCTACACATTATATGATTTCTGGAAGCTACATGAGATATGTAGGCACAATTATTGCTCATATTCCTTCTGTTAGTAAATTATCAAAAATACAATTTAACACAAAGTCGCCGCGCCGAGCCACACGTGTGAAAGGGACGGAGGTTGATCCGCGCGTGAGCGAGTGAGATGGATTCTCACACATCACATCTCGCGAAAATCATTTTTTAAAACGAAACTGGACCAAGCAAAGAAAAATAATTAGAACTGATTTTAGGTCTAATGTTTATTAATAGTTTTCTCAAAAATAATGTAAATATTCCAAGCGTAGTTCGTTTCAGGATTTTTTCACATTCTAAATTAACGCATTTAATATTTTCCTCTTCACAAATAAGAGATAAAACGTCACAGAATTAGCTATATTTAATTAATTATCTCATTTATTCAGTTTGTTAGTTTCAGTTATTCGATTTTATGGGACGATGTGGTCGCTGAACGACAAAGTCCTTTTTGAGTAAAAACCTTCAAATTATATATGACTATTTGACGATCCCCATGATCATTACTAACAAGATTAGTTATTTTAATTTTAGCTTCATTGTTTTAATGGAACCGTAATTTATTTGGCAACGGTATAAATGGACAAACTAATAACAAGACATGGAGGATCCCAATTACTTACAAGGCGAAACAATAGGTACATTTTCGATACCCACTTAGGAGAATTTCGCCGCTTTTCTGTCGACAGAATAGCTGATATAAAACCGAGATAAGATGGTTTATTTGTTTTTTATGGGTGTTTAATTATAAGATAAGTATGTATTTACAAAAAAAAAGTATGTAAGTATTATATCCGTTATCTGATTCCCATATTACAAGCTTTGCTTAGTTTGGGACTAGATAGCGCTGTGTAAAATTAATGTCGATTTATTTTTTATTTTTGATATAGTACATGACATTAATTGAACTCAGCGCCATCATCTTAACTTACAACGTACTTTTACCGAAAACTGCATAGACAGCGTAATAAATGGTTTATATCGTAGTTTTTGTATTAGATTTTCCTCTTTATTGTTTTTGTGTTTGACCAGTCCATATTCTATTTTATATATTTAATTATTATTTATAATCTTCATGCAATAAGACCACGAACCCTACATTATACTCATGGCTTACTACTTTAAATACTGGTGGTCCAACTGAGCAGCGGGATCACGAATCGTGTAGTTCATGTCTAGTGGGACCATGAGTAATAGTGGGACAAAATCGGTGGGATTACGAGTAAAAAATCCTATTTTCATACGTGCATGAAGTTGTAAGTACTACAGTCGAGAACGAGGGGGCTCTAATCGCAGGTCATCGTGATAAATGCAGTTAAACTAATGAATGCAGCTTTGCTAACCGAGTTGGATCCCTGCCAACGCAAAACACTATGAAGGCTAATCGTTTGTGTCGTGCTCCGATGTCATGTCAAAATATACGGTCAACATTTTTAAACGCCTCTGTGGTGTAGTTGATTGCCCAATAATATCGGATCCAGAGGTCCCGGATTCGATCCCCGAGGGCAGGGGTCGGCAACCTGCGGCTCGCGAGCAACGTGCGGCTCGCGAGCAACATGCGGCTCTTTGGATGTGAAGCTGCGGCTCTTTAGTTCTAAACGCAAATATTATATTTATTTTATAAAAAAATACATTTAATAATAGTTCTGAATCGATAAACGAGGATTAGGCACCATTTCTATCTCTCAGTAACTTGTACTCGCTTTTCATCGCGCCCCTCTCACGTGACACGCGTCGTCATTGTTGTCAGTCCGTCGGAAGCTCTCGAATGTAGGTTTTAATTCGCTTACTACGCTAATCAGTTTGGCATCTTCAACAGTGATTTGGCTTTGACGTGTAGTTTGTTGTTTCAAATAGAAGAGTTAGAAGCGAATTACCTTCTCAAAGGTATGTATAATAATAATAATAATAAAAAACCGAAGTAAAGTTAGGTTACATAATAAATAGATATTATATTTTTAAAATACATGTAATTTTTTTTTCCAAAAGTCAATAAGCATTGTTAACAAAGAAACAACGTACTTAGGTACTGTTTGATATTACCGCGAAAGTGTTTTTATTAATATAATACAGAGTGATTTTTTTTCAGGGCCACTGAGGCCTAGTCTGAAACCGTGAGAGTTATCGAAAAGTCATGTTAGGAGTTACGTGCTCGATTAAAAAAAACCTGCATTTAAGAAAATATATTTTTTTAAAGTTTTTCTGGAAAAGTGAGTTTTTCTCTCATCTGTATATATTTAATTACCTATTTTGTTGTTTATCTGTTTTAAAGCTATTATTATTTAAAAAAGAGCGTTACAATAATAAATATGAGTGTTTTTTGTGAAAAAACACTACTTATACTTATAAGAACAAATAGTTTTTTTTTAATGAATGAATAGATTAGTTTTTACCTCTATCAAAAAACTTTATTTACGAGCCAGTTTGATTCGTACAGTAATATGTGTATGTATTGAAGTTGGGATCTAGGTGATGATAATGAGGAGCAACAATATCGACGTTCAGTAATACGTTTTATTATTAGGTAATTAGGTTAAGTAGGTAAGTTTGACCATCCGCGACCGTCTCGTAGATTGTTTTGCTTAGCACTGCTCTTCATCTAAAGTACGGAGCTGAGGTAAAATGCTGACGGCAAATGTCTTTCTTCATACAGTAAGTAAGTACAATTTATTGCAGACAAGAAAATTTTTTTTTGGTTCTTTAAAAACTTTGAAATTTTGTAAATTGTAATATTTGACTCTTCCAACTCAAAAGGTTGCCGACCCCTGCCCTAGGGAGTACAATATTGTGCTTGGTTTGGTTGGTGGTAGAACTTTTTTAAGTCCGCTGGCTATATACCACCATCTTACGTAAGTCTGTCTTCATAACAACAATTCTAAATTGTTGTGTTCCAGCATTTAGATGTATGGTAGCCAGTTCCTCAGACTGTTGAGGATTCCAGGTGAAGTGCGCTTGCAACGTCGACTTGCATCTTATTTCGTAACCAGGTGAGATGAAAGACAAGCGTTTCCCCGTCGTACAATAAAATAAATAAATAAAATAATTCTAAATTTCCTGAAATAACCTCAACGATTTCTAATTCTAATGCCGGGTGACGTGCGCTTCCACCTTCGGCCTTATCTCAACTTGTAACCAGGTGAGATGCAGGCCAAGTGCTTACCCGTCGTACAATAAAAATAAAAATAAAATTGCTAAATTGAAATATGTTTCATCTTTCCATCTTCCTCCGATGGAGCATAAGCTAGATAGCTGTTATCTGCCAGAAGCTCCAGGGTCCCGGTTGAAACACGCATTTTTAATTACGCATTTTCAAAGGTTATAGGTAGGTCAGGCTTTCGTGGTACAAAGGATTGTTAAAGGTACGAGTACGTTTCGTGAAATAATTACCCTGGCGACGACAATAAGCTCAATATCCTCATTTCAAACTTTCCTCTGAAGCAGAATCAATACTGGCCGAAAATAAAAGTCGACGCGAAAATCCGCTGCAGAGATTTATAGCAATGACAGTGTCGGAGAAGGCAGGGAAGCAAAAATATCCAAAACCAGCTTTGGAAAGTAATACTGGGAGAGAAATTTGTTTATCGAAACTTTTTGAAGGCTCATGAACAATTCCAATCATTTTTATTTGAAGAAGCAAGGATTTAAAAAGCATTTCTAGTAAAAGCTTTTTAAATCCTTTCTTCTAAGTACTCCTGATGTAACCTACGGAGGTAACTTTTCTGATCTTGCTAACTAGGTATGTCATTAGGCTGTGCGTTGACAGTTTTATGTATAGAGGTCGATGATTATCATTTGAACCTGCAGTTTATGGGTTCGATTCCCACTAGGGACAAACATTTGTGTGATGAATACATATTTTTCTGTGTTTGGGAGTAATATCATAAGTATGTACTCACAAAAATGAATTCTATTCTATAGTTTCCATATTATTATAACAAGCTATACTAAGTTTTAGTATAGATGGCGCTGTATAAAAATGTTTTGTAACATTTGTTATTATTTTTATACCCAATATCCTATCATTAATTATATTATCGAGGTTATTCACTATAATATCAATGTCTGATATGGATTAAAAGAGGTTATGCCATTTTTACTGTAGACTCTTTTATCAAACTCAGTTCAAGTAGGAACGCGTTAGATTCCGCAGAAGTTTTAAAGTGGAAACTATTAATCTCGCGTCGGAAAACGGAGATGAAATATCCATCAGCGTTTCAATAGTACTTTGAATCTGAAATATTGGAGTAGATTTATCGTAATTTTAATCAGAACCGACTTTTTATTGTTGACCAAAATCGTGTAAAACTTGACAAACCATGTTAGTATCCCTAAGTAAAGTTGAGGCTGATTATCTCAACTTAACATGTTTCAGTTATTCAAGCTCCAAGATTCTAATTACTTTATATTAAAAGACTTTTCAAATAGTAACAAGATAATACTTCTTCTGATAAACTCTATTTATTCACAAACAATTAAAAATCATACGTACAACTAGGCTAACTTTGTACAAAGGAAGCAGTTGGACCTAAGGACCGTTACAAACGGCCTATAGGTAACTCAACTGTGCCAGACCAGTAACAGACGGAAGCGACTCCAAGTCACTGGCTGCCGCGCTGAATAGCTTTGCTAATTCGCTGGCCTATTAGAGCCAGCCCTTGGGCAACGTGTCGCCTCAATCAAAAGCTCCGCAAGTTTTTTATAAACCCGGAGGGCTGCGCTCCCGACCGACCCAAGGTCTCCACCCCAAAACTAACTGCTTCAGCAAAAAACTTCCGAGCTCAGGTAACCTTTACACCCAAGAAATAAGTTTAAATGACTTTGATTACCTGCTACAACTTGAGTCGTAATAGTTCTGAAGACGTGATGAGGATAGTGACAGCTATTACCTGCAAGATAAGAAAAGAAAGTGTAAGACAAAATTTATTTTATTTTTATTGTACGACCGGTTAGTGCTTGTCCTTCATCTCACTGGTAACAAGTTGAGATAAATAACCAAACCAAGCATAATATTGCTCGCCCTGGGGATCGAACCCGGGACCTCTGGATCTTAAGTCGGTGGGTTGAACCACTAGACCACAGATGCGGTTAAATTATTATTTCGTGGAACATCAGGTTACGAAAAACATAACAAATAAAATTAGAATCGGTTTGCCCCGGCTGGATCAAGGTTGTACTGTTATTTAGATTATTGTAGTAAAATCTGGCTGTTGGAGTTGAATTAACAAAGGTATGTGTAGCGACACAACAGCCTTAAATTGATCGCCGGACGGTCCGGTGAATACGCTCGCAGTGTAACTATGTACCCTGTGATACTTCAGCCGAAATTCCTTTCAAAACTCAAAATAGGTACATGAGTTATGAAACATTTAATAGTGCGACTAGGGAGCTCTTGGCTTTCATTTCACATATCTCTCCTATTTTGTATTTGTACATTGTTCGCTACTCAATTGCATATATCCAGATTCTGATATACTACTGTATAAATATATATCTTGTATACACTTAAAACTTTACTAATTACACCCCCAGACCAGCTAAATTATGCATTTCATTTGACATGCAGCGCGATATGTTTTCTTTAGTGCCTTGGGTGAACTTACGGACACATTAACCAGAACTAGCTAAATTGCTCACAGTATTTTGCCGAATGAGCTAATATTTATAATATTCAAATCTTTAGATCTCTACGTATACGTAAACAACAATTAGATATTAAATAACCAAACGCTAATTGCCTTTGTATATATCTAAATATTTGTTTCATTTCCTGTGGGTAATAAAATAAATAATTTTGTTTATTAAACTATACTTTTACGATTTCAAATGAAGAACCTATAGTTTTCATATCATTCTAGCTTCTACGATTTTATATTTCACATGGTTTCGAGGAAGCGGTTCGTAATTCTTATTCTTTCAGTAAATCGCGAAACAACAAATTTTCAAAGCGAATTACTTATAATATATGGAGTTCAAAAATGAACGAATGAAGTACATTTTTTTTTTGTTATTGTACGACGGCGAAGCGCTTGGCCTTCATCTCATCTGGTAACAAGTTAAGATAAGGCCGAAGGTGGAGGCGCACTTCACCCGGAATCCTCAACAAACTGAGGAACTGGCTATCTTACCTCTGAATACCGGAACATAACAATTTTACTATTGTTATTATGGCGACAGAATTAGGTAAGAAGGTAGCCAGGCGGACTTCAATAAAGTCCTACCACCAACCAAAAGATTGATGGCACGAATCTGGGCAATATTATAAAAACCGATTGAACTTTTTAACCATCCCTTAAATATTAAATTAAAGAATAAAGTAAAAACTTTGCAGTACACTTTCTCTAAATTATTCCCAAGTTGAACTAATGGCCGATTGGTTTGCATTTAAAGTATTTTTCGTTGAAAGAACGTTCTGAATAAAATATTAGCGTTTTCAAGCACTTTATAAACTCAGAACAAATCGATATTACGTTCAAAATCTTAATCCAGATTTATGTTCGATGAAAAGGTGGAAATCGGCTCGTGCACAGTGGTTGTAGATTAATGTTAGCTTCGAGGATTGGGACCGAAGGATTATAAAGCATTGTTCGTGACTTCACCCGAATGGTGCCATGATAAAAAGTAGTCTACGTCCTTCCTGGTGTAAATAATATCCATGATAACTTTTATTAAAATCCGTTTCGCCGATTAGTCGTAAATAGGAGAAGTAATTGTTGGGTTGTGATCTAACTCGTAGTGGTTTCCCTCGGGCAACGGGATCCGTGGCACTTACGGCCCAGTGATCACAGTGTTGTGAAGGTACTCATGAGTATTAGTAGTGGACTACATTCCAATACTCGTCTACTGATTTTCTACCTCATTACCACTATCGTAATTTGTAGTAGGATATTTGTATTTTTGAACATCAATTTCGAGATGTCGAGAAACATGTATATAATTATTTTTGTCATTTTTGAATTAAAGTGTTTCTTAAGCTTAAGCTTTAATTTTATTTTATTGATGACATAATATTTATTTGCCTATTAATGACTAGTTTATTATTCAATATTTTAATGATTCGAGCATGCCACTCTCTCAATGTTGCACACCGACGCTCGGTAAAACATGTTGTGTCCTCACTAGCCAAATACAAGGAACCTGCCATCTTATGTACACATGTGTCTGCAAATAAATTATCTTTATTTATTTATTTATCTTTAAAAAAGTAGATTTTAAGACGTATTCTTGAACTTGAATATGTTTTACCTACCCGATAAACGTAGAATATAGAAGATACCCAACGCAAAATTACAAAAAAAGTAGGAGTATTCAAAAACAAGTAAATACCATGAGTGTGGATGCCAGTGCAATATTCACTATGGGCACATGGCAGGTGGGTAGTGAATAAGCCGCTTGTCTCGCCAACGTAATCCGATCAAGAACTACATAATTGAAACCGCATCGCCCCTGAGGTTGCTTCTCAGCTGTGCGAGGCAACTTATCTCAAGCTGTGCGATGCTTGAGTCCATTTTCACAACCTCAAAGGCTATTCATTTTTGAGAAGTGTTTTTTCATAATAGCAATTTTGATGAGACACATAAACCATGACATAAATTGTTTCCAAATTAAGCTTATGGTCATTTATATTAATGTTTAATTACATTATACCACCGTTTTATTCTATCTTTTTCTAGACACATTGCTTTTACTTTTTTTTTTATACTACTAGCAGACTTTTATACTCTACAAAGAACATAACCTACACGGCACTTGAGACATAAATGTGTTAAGCCTCACGTACCCGTAATTTCACCGGCAACTTAAATTTAATAATAATTTAATACCCTTCAAACCGAAACACAGCAATGCTGCTTGGCGGCCGAAATAGTTATGGTGGTAGTAATTCTCCGGACGAGCTCTTTCACAAGAGGCTTCTACTACTAAACGTGGCACTAAGAATCTAGAATAGCTGGTCATCGTCGGGCACAGAGGGGATGCTGTCACGCGGCAGATCTCCAACCAGATGGTCTGAACAGCTAAAAGATAAGAATACGACATGTTATGACGTGGTGCAGATAAAAACGAATCGGAGTCGCTGGAGGCAGGTCCTATGCCTGGAAAACGAGTCTCAGGTGATCACGATATTTAGTAATGAAGTACCGACCACAAAGAAGACATTATAAGAAAACACTGAGCGTGATAAGCTCTTTGAATAAGATACCTACATCATCCAACTCTACCCAAAATAAAAGTTTATCTACAATCCTTCTCGGGCCAAAATAAAAGCTGGAAAACCAGCAAAAAACAAAATAAAACTTTGCGAAGTGTGGTACAAGTCACAGAGGGGAGGCGAATTGTGGGTTCATTCGTAAACATCTGCATCCCGCATCCTGCACCTGCATCAAACGGGGCCTTATTATTATTCATGTGGAGAAATGTGGAAAATATAATGTGTAAGCATAAACATATCCTCAGCACACTTCATAAAGACGCTCCATTTTCTGATGTATGTAGGTTCTATACCTTTGTTTACAGCAAAAATAAGATTTGGGTATTGGTAAAATTGAATCAAAACGGTGTAATATTGCCATAAAAGTGTAGAGTAGAAGAGCAAATAAATGTCCCACGGGAAAGGCTTTCTAATTATAACATTGGTTTGCGATCTACAAATTTACATAACCTGACTGAAAAATATTCTTGAAAATGAGTTAGGGTGGCTGGTAGAGCATTAGCTTGTGACTGTTTTCAGTAGTGTACTACATTTACAAAGATTAACAGTACTCGGTCGTACTTGTTACAGCACTACGGCGCTACACAACACCTGTTCGTTGCGTTAAAATACTCGCCATAGCGCTCGAGAACATGTGAGCTTTGCCAATCGTTTTAGCTAAACTTAAGCTATGGAATATTTTTTATTTTCATAAAATTTTGTTTATCGTTTTTTAAAAAGGAACGGTGAGAAACTACCATGACCTATATTTTGCCAGGACCGGCTCAAAACTTTTTTTCTTATGCGAGTACTACTAGAAGTTCATACAGTTTATGTAATTTAATTTAAAACAAATATTTACAAACGTTTTGACACCACCTTGTGTATATACTGAATCTTATTTTTACCGGCAAATTTGCCGTTTTAAAATGATCCTAAAAAAATTACTGAATAAACACTCATTGTTTTGAATTTTTGATGACATTGCTTTTGAAACAAATCGAAATTTTAAAATGATCCCCAAACTTGGCTACTAATAGACACCAACTAATAAACGACTAAAAGCTAACAAAAAAAAGATATACACACATCAACATTGTCTAGGGATATTCAACATTTTGTTGATTTTTACAAAAACCTAAAATAATTTCTTTACAAAACTAGGTATGGCAAGAATCTTTATTTTGTGTTGTTTATTAATAATAATAAAAACAACAGTTTTATATATTTTTTAATAAACATTAAAGTAGGAACAAAATCTCGAAAAATCAGAAAATTACAAGGTTCAGTAAATTGTGTTAAAACTAACTAAATGAAACGGTTATTACCACAAAATTTTTACGTCAGTTTGCGCCGCGCGACCGACGAACGTGCACGCGGGCGAAGTTCGTGAAGAAGGGGTCTCTAAATGATGTGGTAATAACCGTTTCATTTAGTTAATTATGTTGCATAGCCACACAAGTTTCAATTCTATGTGTTAAAACTATTTTTACGTTGCCATGACTTTATAAAATTACTTTTTTACAATTTAATAATCGGTGTTGCCTCCCCTGACGTTGATAACACATCTGCACCGGTTATTCATACTCAAAATTAGGGTGTCAAAGTTTCACTGGGGTATGCGATCCCATGTTCTTTTTATATGGCAAAAAAGTTGGTCTTCTGTGGTCAAATTTGATGGCAAATTGCTGAAAGCCCTTCGCTGTAACATGTCCCAAGCGTGTTCAATTGGGTTTAAGTCGGGTGACTGTGCAGGCCAGTCCACAGTCGACTTTCTCTACCTTGAACTCTCCAAACACGTGTTCTTCGTGAATCGGGGTGGAATCCAAACCGAGACTCATCAGTAAAGAGAACCATTGTCCATTAGCCATTGTTCCATAACAAATGTTCTTGAGCCCAAAGAAGTCGCCTTCCGCGATTGCCTCGTCGTAGAACTGGGACACGAAGCGGCCTACGAGAATGAAGATCGACTTCATGTAGCCTTCTTCTGACGGTTTGGTCGCTGACTGACAGCTGATGGTCTGACTGAAGCCTTTGCACTAGCTGCTTTGCTGTGAGATTGGGTTCCCTCCTGGCGGAATTTCGGAGAAAAAGATCTTTTCTAGGAGTGGTTACTCGTTTTTTTCTAGTGTGGCGCTCTCTTACATCCCCAGTAATACGATAACGTGACCACAATCGAGAAATTACGTTTTGATTGGTGTTTAGGGTATTGGCAACCACGCGTTGGATAGCACCGGCTTGTATATGACATGCCTATTGCTCTTATCATTTCTTCTCTGCTTAAATGTCGACGTTCCATGACATTACGAATATCACAAGATCCGTTAAAATTAAAAATTACTTAGATAGCACTAATTGATAATTAAATAAAAGGTAATTTATCTCAGGCAAAATTAACGTTGTTTAATTTAAATCGGAGTCCCCCTTCTATCTTTTGTTTATTGCGTTCTATTTTTATTTTTTTCTAAATTTTGAAAAGGGAACTAAAGAGGTTTAATTCCATATATAATTTTTTTCTAAAAAGCAAATAGTTTGTAAGCAAATCATTTCGAAATGGAATATCCCTAGACAATGTTGATGTGTGTACACAAAACGTATTTGCAAATCCGAAAAGTAGCTGTTTTTCCTCACGCAAAGAAAGGAAACAACAACTTTCCTCAAACTCGCAACGTGATAAAATAACAAAGGAAACTATAAAGCTCTTAGTTGAAAACATCGTTAGGATAAACTTCATCATTCCGCTTTACGCTGCTCCAGCTTGCCCATTAACTAACTAACTGGGCAGTAACCATCACAGTGAAGCCACTGAACTGACAGACCATTAACTATGAAGCACGAGGTCTGCCAACTCTACAATTCTGCATTTGTCTCATCTTGTTCGCCTTTTTACTAAATACTTTCACACAGGGTTGGTAATTAATAAACAATTTAATTACTGATTATGATTACATACAGTTTTACATCAACTCGCCATTAAAATGTTTACCTCAGCTCAATAAATACGATGAAATTTGCGGCTCAGCAAACGACCGACGTGAGCAATACTTAAGGTGAATAAATTGTAGCTAACCATCCTGATAGTACCTATGCAGGTAGGTGTGTTATGATAACAATCCTTAGAAGTACTATACCTAATTACTTACTACTCGTATGTTTCAAACAAACACTAGCTCCAAAAGGGAAATAATAGCGAAACTGATATTTTAACCTGTTTGTTCATATCTCCAAGCATCGGTCCACATATCCGAAATATCGTTAAGTGAACGGCACAGAAAACGAATGAAAAAGCCAACGTTCAACGATTCACCAACTGAGCTGTGGTTAGTACGCGCGGTACCCGGTTACCGCTCGTTAACCATCTTCTCGTCCGGACATTTGAATGGTAACCTTCGGTACAGGCAGCCTTAAGCCCTCAACCTGTCACGAATTGAATATTAGCTACTCGCAAACTGTGGGCATGTGCCGAACGTAAGTATGGACGTGCCCCTGAATAACCCCTCGAAGGTGGTCCTCATAAGATCCACGCTCTGAATAGTGATCAGAGGTGATCCTTAAAGGGAAAAATGTAGTGTGAGTTTGTACTGTAACTATATATTTTTTTTAAAGTATTAAAGATAAAGGTGACATTTCGATTATGTCTACAACATCAAAATGTTGCTTCGTAAGTTTAAATAAGAATATTTAAAAAATCGAGCAAATACTAAAAAAAGTACAAACAAAAAAGGCCGATGCCGTAAAATAGAATTGGAGTGCAGTATAAAGGTAAGGTAGTCCACCCTAGCCGCTTTCATGGTCAGGACAGTGATAAAGTTAAAATTAATAATTGAGTATGATTACTTTCAATTTCTAAAATACTTTTTTTTGTATTCTATGAGGGTGAAGGCTTGGTCTTCATCTCACCAACAATAACAATTGTTGGTTTGGCCTCAAACTTAGTAGTGGTTCGCCTGGCTAGCTAGGCGAACTTAAACTAGTTATACCACCAATGAAACCGAGCCCAAATTTGTACCCTCCGAGGATCGAACCCGGAACCTCTGGGTCAAATACCAGTAAGCGACTCACACGGCAGGCGGTATTCAGTGATTAAAAGTTAATTTAGTCTATAACTACTAACTCTAACTAAGAAGGGAAATGAATACATCTCGTATTATAGGTCCACAGCTTTTATTCAAGCAATTTCCAAGTTAATCTAATCCCTTTCCAATAAAAACAAACAGCTACAACTCCAGCGCATTGAGAACTGGAATAAAAGTTAAAAGTACTCATCAAGCCATTCACGAACTGATCTCGTTTGGGCATCGCATTCCACTATAGTTTCAAGAATACCTATTTATTTTTGATGGTCAGTTTACTTTTATACAATTCCTCGTATAAAAGTAAAGCTATTGTATCGAATACTTCATAAATATATGACTAAAAAATACATGTAAATATACATTGACAAGCCTCGCAGCTCAGTTGGTAGTAGCTCTGCCTTCTGCGATATATGTTGTGGGTTTGATTCCCACCACATTTGTGTGATGAATATAAATTATTGTATGATAACTATTTATTTACAAATAAAAGTGTACAAGTATTTTATTCGTAACCTAGTTCCCATATTACATGCTTTGCTTTCTTTGGGGTTTAAAATTGTCATAATATGTTATGTGTTAAGGCGCGCTACGCAGCTAAAATCGCGGTGCGCCTGTAGTTTATCAAATAATTCATGATTATAATTAAATTTGAATTGGTATCAAAAAACTAGCTTACCTTTAATGTAGATGTACATATAACCTATCATTTAAAATAAATCGTAAGTCAATATTCATTGTAGGTATCACAATATTTCTCTTGTAAATTTTAAAACGTACCATTTTCAATAAATATTTTTATCGAGAATTTTTTCAGCTATTATATTTTCAGCTTACCTCTAATGTAGATAGGTACCTGAAGTAATACATATATAAAAAATAGACTCGTGACTTGTTCAGTAGTAAAATAATTTTCCATTGGAAAAAGAGGAAAATTCTAATGACAGGGCTTAAAGTGAAAACCATGCGATTTGAAATTAAACACCGATATCATCAGACTTTCCTTTTAATATCTTTAAAATCCGGCTAAAAGACCGCAATGCGAAATGGAGAAAAATGTTGTGAGCGCAAAATAGAAAAAGAGACAAGGGTGACAGTGACTGGGTGTTCTGCTGTATATCGCTCCAGCCAGGTACGTGAACGGTAAACGGAAATAAATTGGTTTTTCTTTTAAAGCTCTTGATTCTGTAGATTTCAAAAAAGACCACACAGACAGAAAATATTTATTACTTTCGCGAGGTTTATTTACAATGATCTGTACATAAAGTTTAATATTTTTTTACGTTGTTGATGGAAACAAAAAATGTTGATCGTTTCGATTGGCAACTCTTACTATTTTTTCATAGTTTCTCGAAATGTTTAATGTTTCTTTACCGCTAACAAGAGTTTTCACCATTTCCTTTTTCGCTTGTACAAAGAGAACATATTTTTTACAACAACCTAAGCCGTACCTAATTGTGTCCGGTCTCTTGGCATTTTACAAATTGTACACAATACGGCGATTTCAGCAGTTTGTTGTTTTATTTTCTTTGTTATAATTTTGCTGGTTTATTTTTTGTGATCAATATTTAAGCCTGGTGTACCTAATGCGTAGAGGGACTAAGTCGCGCTATGACTAAATTCCATATTATATTAGCTTTCTGTCTAGAACGTTGTTAGTCTTTTAAGCAGATTGCTTACTTCGTTTTAAGGCTAATCTTTATTAGACCTAAATATTCATCAGCCTAAGTCGCGTATGCCTAAATGCCATAGGATACCTACAAACTTCTCTGTCGTACCTACCTTTGTACGTACATACGTACATGGCAGGTGTCATGCATCACTAGCATTCATATTTATTGTTTTATTTCAAAAATGAATGAAACAAATTAAGTTGTTTTTTTTTATATAATAAGGGTAGGTAACGTTTATAATAAGTCTCACCAGATTTTCATGTTAACAAGGCCGAAGGCTTCACCCGGAATACTCAAGAAACTGAGGAACTGGCAGGTGATAGCCAGTTCCTCAGTTTCTAAATGCCGGAACACAACAAATTAAGAATTGTTGTTATAGATGGTAGTAGCTAGCCAGACGGACTTAAACATGGTTTTCTGCCACGATATTAATATTTAATAAAACTAGTTTTTACCCGCGGCTTAGCCCACGTGGAACCCGGATAAAAAACTAGCCTTTGTTCTTCTCTCGAAAATGCCCAACACTCCTGAAGAAGTTTTCACAATTAAAAAAAAAACATTTACTTGATGCAACACAAAAACCGCTGTACGAATAATAAGTATACTAGTGGTTCCGTAAGAACAGTAAACCTCGCGAGCCCCTATCACCATGCAATAACCGATGCTTTCCTCTTTCACTTTTCCTTATAGACTTTTGAGCAAATAGGGGTATAAGTTTTAGCGATTACTCGCGTTTCCTTTGTCTGAAGAGATCGAACCTGGTGTCTACGGATTTGTCTTGCAAATGCGGAGAGGATTGCGTAGTTTGATTAGTAAACGTAAGTTAAAAATTTTCGGAAGAAAAAAAAAAAAACTGAAATACTACAGTAAACTTCTCCCCTTTTCTCCCTAAACTCACCCTTTTTGTTTTTTATTTCACAACATCTTGTGTAGAATTAAATCCTTAGTGTGTCTTTCGAATTTAATTTAAATCCGTTGATAAATAACGCTACAGCAAACTTCCCCCCTTTCCTTCCCTATTTTGTACTCGGTTTCGAGATTGGCCAAAAGTTGTCCAATCTCGAAACTGAGACGCTTTATTTTTTTAGAAAAGTAATACCATGTCATCTTATTAAATTATTATCACGATTGTGAGTGTATAAAGTTTAAACCAGCTCGATCCCTCTTGATAACATAAAGTTGCCACTAACAATGTTTTGGGTATTTCTGTCTCCTTTAGGATCAGAAAAGATGATGGCACTTTTCGAAGTGAAATAATACCGCCGATTACATCATCAACAAGTATTGAACAATGCTACCTATATTTAAACGAACATGTAAAATATATTACTATTTTTCCTCATTCGTGACCGAGCGAGGAATAAACGATATACCTACACATAAATATATCACGAAGTTTAATTTAAGTTAGTAAAATCATTAAAATTTAACAAGTTCCATTTGAAAGTTTAGCATTCAACTGAGACGACATTCCCAAAGGAATCCTCCTAAATTAAATAAAAAGAGCATTGACCATCGTACGTACCAAAGCTGGACGGGTATCAACTACGAGACTACGTGGTTTTAATAATTCAAAAGAACAACACCCGGTGTGAACATATACTGCGACACAGTTCTAATAGCAACACGGCGGTGCATAAAATGTATCGTAATATGGTATTTATTTGTAGTGTTGTCGCAACTGGCTGTGACTTTTAACATCAATAATTTCAAAACAATCAATAGTAAGGTAGACCCTATAGAACTTAGTGGCAATCGTTCATTGTCATCTAATTTCCTGAGAGATATCTTCCAATGCCACGGGTGTCTGAAGATAACACAATCGAGCAGAAGCCATTCAAGTAAATAGGTTCCAGTGTCGGCGCGCATAAAGCGCTTATGAGATGCCAATTGGAAACTTATGCCTCTATCTGTTCGATTTCCTACGGGGCGAATTAGCATTTCTCTGGAATCGAGTTCGTGTCGTTTTGGGTTCGAGTCTTGTTAGATGTTTGTTTGTAATAAGGTGGCACCGCTTGTTACGAAATCCAATATACACTTAGCGTCATATTACAACATATATATAGTTTAGGTATGCAAAGCTTTAGGTAGTTTAAGCTTCATTGCTACAAAGTTATAATTTAAAATGTTCTCAGCGAAGTTCACAGAGCAAAAGCACTATCATCACTTTTCACTTAGCAAGATAGCAATAAAACACCCGATTCAACATCACCCAACAATAGACAGCAAAAGTTTGATCTTACAAACTCGATGCAAAGAGAACTTTACAATCCAGAAACTTGCAACGAAGAGGTTCGTAAGCGAACTCACCTTACAAACGAGCGAGCGCCTATTCAGGCGGAACTCTGTAAAACTATTACATGGGTCTCTGATGAAGTCTGCAAGTTGCAGCGCCCGTCTCGACTTTTGAGCGCGGAAGTTGTCAGCCGCGCTAAAAGTTACACTAGGAAGACTGTGTGATATCTAGTCAAATAAGTGTTGTATCTCTGATTCGAATTATACAAATTTGGTGTAGTTTTGCGCGACAGTAAAGTATTAAAATGGTATTAGTACAATTTGTGCCACGCGACAGCGTATAATAAATGAAGCAAATTGTAGATAGTCAAATATACGTATCGAAAATGATTGATTTCTGAAACCTTACACAAACACTTGAAATGTATGAGGATAGCTAAAATTGGATAGCGCATCGCACCAATGCATCCATACTAAAGGAGCTCAACGTCAGGACACCTATACACTCCACCTTTTATCTCATATTTCATATTCATAATTATTTATACACTGTACTTTGTTAAAAGGATTTAACAAAGTACGTTGTGTGCGAAGAACTTAAAAACTAATATACTGGCACTAGATATTATTTCGCTAAGCTGCGGCGATAGACTTGCAACCTAAAACGTATTAAATGCTAGCTATTTGCATATCTTGGGCATGGTTCAATTTGGACGTGCCTCTGACTACGTACTAGCAGGTGATCTTCAAACGATCCACGCTCTGAGTAGTGATCCACACAATTTGTGGATTTATTTTTTAATATACAAATGAACTTTCAAGTGCTTCACCCACTCTACATTGTATAAATCAAACGAAAGTATGTTACATAGGTACGTTGGTAGGTACTAGAACTACACGAGAAAAGACGGCGAACATTCATCTTTGAAATGAGATCCTGAATTGAGTACTTGAGTTAGGGGTCTTAAAGAATGTACAGAGAAAAGTGCAACGCGTCAGAATGTTGGGATTGCATTGCTAGGAGAAAATGTTTTACAATTGTTGATTCTGTGATAATTTGATTATATACGCGAGAATATAATAGAAAGATGAAAATAATTAGAGTTTACTAACTAAAAACACACATCCACTATTCCCCTTCTGGTTTCATCATGAGATCCTCGTGGGCTCGTGCCATGTGTAATATATTTAGAACTTGACACAACAAAACAAATTAACACAAACTACAAGGATTTACTGCCACTGAAGAGTTCTACTATCCACCTAGGCTCCATCATCAGATCTGCTCGATGGCATCAAATTATTGTATCGTCACCCGGAGACTTAGTAAGTATGTAGAAATGCTTATTAGGTAAAATCGACATAAAATATAATAATATTTGGAACAGAACCTGTTTCTTTTTCAAATAAAATTATTTGATTTGATTTAATTCACGCTTCAGTTAGCTACACTTGTAATTATTGTAACTAACGATGAATATAATAAATTAAAAACTTTGATGTCGATTTTGACCTAGTTCTAATAATTGCTCCATCGATTTGACTAAGCAAACAATAATATCGAATCCGGATGACAATTCTACGATTTGAGTCATTTAAACTAAATTGAGAAACGATGATGTCTGCATTTTAAAAATGTGTCGAAGACAACAACGCCCGCCCTTCTCCGACAGGAAAAATCATGTTCCACTTAAATAAGAACAATAAAAAACGTGTTAATATCATTATTTCATTTGTAAATAAATCCATTTGTATTCTTGCTCTTTCTCCTCTTCTACATATTCAGCTACATGATTCAAAAACTTTTCACAAACATGTAATGCAATTTCGCACTTTCTTATCCTCTACATCTCAAACCATCTCAAGCAATAAAGGAATAACCAATCGTCGAAAACTTTTAAGATGAAATGTTTCATTACGGAACGGGCTGTATAAGTACCCCTGTATATAGGCAAAAGCATTTTAATCCCACGCTCCCGCTGTCTTCGGGGAAATAACTAGGTCTCAACTTATCTGCAAGGAAGAAATATTTTAGAAATAAGTAAAAAGGTTTTCATATAAAATTTGCCGCTTTGAATGGGCTAATTCTTAAAAGGGGGTGGCCCTGACCATCGGACTTTGGTTATTAATTTATTTCATAACAGCCTGAAAACAGCTTTCACTGCCGTGTGATTAATATTTATTTGGCTATGTCGCTTAATCAACGGAAAGTTTAAACGAAACATTGAGTTGCTGGAGTTTTGAGCACTCGAGTTATGTTGAGATGAATCTCTATCGTAGCACATTGTGTGTTCCGTTTCTGCGGCTGAGTTACACTAACCTCTGTTTAGTTAGTTCGCAGCGCCGACTAACTGAGATATGATAGTTTCTAAACAAACTACTTGTATGAGTTGTAACGGTTACATCCCGCAAGTTGTGCTATGTTGTTTTGTTTTAATTACCTAAAGTTACCTATCAAAGCATTTTTTTTGTTTCCTTTTCCTGCTAAATATGTTTATAAAGGAACTATACTTACATACGATAGATATAATTATGAAATAAAGGTAAAACGTTAGTACTATTAGCTGAAGCTAAAGTAGGTTATACAGCTCCAATAGTTCAACATTTTACGAAGAAATGTTCCAAAACAAATGATTTATTTGATTTATACAAAGACGCGGGATCGGAACGCGATCGCGGAATGGAAGTGTCCATTACTTATCATATTTTGCATCTCCACTTTTCGCAGGAAATCGAAATCATTATTCATAGCATACAGTCCAGCTCCGCCATATTATATATTGCAAGAGAAATATATTACCTAAAAGTGGTTCGATCAATCTGAAACTCTATCCCACAAAATAACATACTGTACGTACTGATGTACGTACCGCGAAAGCCTTCGAATTTCTCAGACTAGCAATATCTTCAACATATTTTTGAACTCGTTATGAGTTTCACTAAAGTTGTTATTTTTGAAACATTAAACAAAAAATGTTGTTTCATAAATCAGCTGGCTTAAAAGAAGAAAGCAACTAGCCGAGGTGCGCGTGAAAAGATGTAAGTGTGTCAGACGGATAAAACTTGGCAACACCTAGCGGAATAATTTTCCCTATTTCCAGGTAGTTTTTACCTCTGGCAAACATTTAGGACTGCAGAGTGCAGTGACAAATTATCACATGTCATGTGAGTAATATCACAGATTACCCATACCACTTTTCTTTTGCGGTAATTTGCAAGATATGTTACAGAAAACTTAGCTGTCATGTTACAAAGTATGACACTTGGCTTGATAGATGCTGCGCAAGTTGTTTGCAAGGACTTTGCTGGCTTCGGGGTTGTTGGACACATCTGTCTCCTAAAATATGCAAATTCATTAGTCTTGTTGCTCTACAATTTAAACTTTTGAAATCTTGCAACTTGTTTCATAGTCGTGTTTAATAAATAAGTACGAAAAACGCTCGTTTAGCTACTATTTTGTCAAATACATCATTTGTCAAAATGTTACCTACATTTTCAGTCAAGACGTACCTACATTGTAAATCTCAAATATGGTATAGGTCACTCATGTGAGTGACGAAGTCTTTTTTTGAATAATATTCGAATATTATAAAGCCGTAGTGTTAAAAACTAGAAATACATCTAGCTAGAGTATATGTCTATAAAGATTAATAAGGCACGGGCAAAAGCACAAGTCGACCTCAATTGAATGAGCTGGGCAACGAATAATTCAGGCGCCTGTAATAAACCGCACTTAAATATTAACAGCTCAAGACAGATTACTTTGATGCTCAAAGCTCGCGCTCTTTTAAAAAAGGATATTAAAACTTGTCTCAGGGGATGCTTCTTCACATTTGTGTCGAAATAAACCCGAGTAAGTACACGTACATTGAAAGCAGGTAAAGGCACATTCTCTGCTTCAGAACAAATTTAAACTAAATCATATCAATGGTTTAAAGCAGCTTATGCTGTATTCATTAATTATTATAAGTCTACCAACATATATAAAATTTTGTGCAAGGGATTAGTATGTATAAAATTTTAATTATAATATTAAACTTATCTCGTCAGCAAAAATCTGAATATTTGATATCGTTGAGAAGCTCACAGAGTACCGTCGTAATGAGTGCAGTTTGCAGATACGTGGTTTTATGACTGGCTTACGAGCGACGAGCTTTTCGTGGAAATAGTTCAAGCAACTTGTTTTATTACTAAAATAATAAAAACAAGATATAATATTATGGACAACGTGTAGAATATTAAGAAAATTTTGATGAATAAGAGTTTCTTTTTATTATTCTTATAGTCTGCATTATTACAGGATGACGCAATGTACTGAACGTGAGTCATCGATTTAGTAATAATACGTATTATTTATTTTTAACAAACCTCTCTACTATATGCCCGCAGAAACAAAAAACATAAAACATAGATAGTAGATTGACTTTAGATAGGTGGTCCTTATGCAACTATGAAAAATCCCGTATGCGAAAAAAACAAACAGGATTAACGCTGAAAAGTTTACCGGGTTGCCGAGGTAATGAGTGCAATTTGCACATACGCAGCTTTACATTGCGCTTTGCAAGAGTAAGCAGCTTTTATGCGAGTTATAAATAACTTTTTTGTCGGACTACTAATTAAACACATCTGGTAAGTCAATCATGTACGTCCTTACAAATTTTTGAGGATGTTAAAGTCAACTACACAGCTCTTACGTTTTACATTATTAATATTCCTATTTTTAGTCACTAATGATAAAAGTTACCAAAAGTTACACTTGGAAATAACATGGATATGTGTAATAAGATAAAGGTACAATTTAATAAATGAACAATTTATGGCGGTTAAAATTCTCAAAAAGCTTTTGTCTACAGAGGAAATTAAACGAACTTACGGCACCTAACACCTTCGTCATATTTTGGGGTATAAGATAATAGTAAATACTATATAATATAATCTCTTTATTCAATAAAAATACGATTAAACTAACTATGTACAAAGGATTCAGTCAGATTATAGGATTATAGGCATAGGGTAACGGCTAAGGACCGTTACAAACGGCCTTTAGGTAACTCAACTGTTCCAAACCAGTACCAGACGGAAGCTTGCCCAAGACACTGGCTGCATTGCCACGCTGAATAGCTATGCTAATTCGCAGGCCTAAATAAGAGCCAGCCCTTGGGTCACGTGTCGCCTCAATCAAAAGCCCCATATAATATAATATAACGGTTTCATTTACAAAGTTTCACGTTGCTCAGGTCAGAGCGTTAACCATTACTGGCTACGCAGTCTGTGTCAGCGGACAGTGGTGAACCAGCCCGGGCTTGTATTATGTAAACGTACACTTTGTATATTACCTCGTAATTGCGAAGGCTAGCCGCCGACATTAGGCAGCTGTGTCCGCCATATTACTTTTTGCAGTTCTTTGCAAATGGTTTTTGCATTAAGTGCTTGCAGTGTTTCATAATGCGGGTTTGTAGGCATGTTGGTTTTCGCGTAGGCGGTTTTATGTTTATACACGTTTTAATGGATAAGAGGCTTCCAGATTTTATGTCGGGTGTTATATTATGTTCGGTAAACAGATTTTATGTTCTAAAATACGTACAGAAACTTCTATTGGGATGGATTGTCCAATATTGTTACTCATACAAACTGAGGTGATATTTCGTTATAAAGTTTTACTCTTAAGTTTGATCGGCACAATATCATACTGATGGATTTAAGGCACCAAGGAGGGCGATACGATATTCTATGCTATTTAATGTGTATGGAAAACGAACCATCCCCAGTAAGTATATACCTAGCGTACATTTATGAAAGTAACGTATTTTGAATTGTATCTCTAGAGTCCTTTACGAGGGCACATATTCGTCACAGGATTATCAGCGGACCCAGAGCCCTGAGCCTTTGTATCAGCGAATTTATCACGCGACCGCTCATTTATTACAGGATTGAAAAATACTCCCGATATTTTATATGGAACATCTCTTGATAATGTTGATGCACACTTATTCGGTATTTGTATGTTTAATGACTAAAAATGCACAGTATTATGTTTGTGTAATTATCTGTTTCTGATGATAAACAACGTTTTGATTAAGGACCAACTCGCCACGTTCCATGAAACACAGAATTCAAAATCAAATCAACGGTAACCAATTGGATCATTGGTAGATTGGTTTGTATGTAACATACCAACAAATTACCTCCAAACCACTGAATTGATTGACGTTTTACATCTTTACTTGTTTTACATGTAAGCTGGTGGTCAAACGCTTGACTATTATCAATAAAATAAAAAAACGTATTTCTAAGCTTGCTATAACTGTATCCCTTCTTCTTAATTTTACTGCTATCATCCCACACTCGCGGCAGGATCGGCACAGCACGATCTCCTCTCCCACTCCCCCCTGTCTCCTGTCAACTCAGCATCCACTCCTCTCACATACATATCGTCACTCACACATTCCATACACATATTTTTTTCTCGGTCGATTTTTTCCCCAGCTCGTACGTCCTTCCACATTCATACAAAACACGATTTTAGTTACGTGGCGCTCCTTCCTGCGCATGCCATAATCCATACAAGCTAATATTACTCCTCATTATTTCAGTCACTGACGCTGTACTTTCAAACCTCCCCTGATGTACTCATTCCTATTATTCTCTAACCTTACCATAACCTATTTACGCATACCAATATCCCACATAATGTGACACTAACAACATTAATAAATACAGCCCTTATTCTGTATGACCAATCGTGTCTTAACGCGCCCGTGTTACGATATCTGCATGGAATCATCGTATTGACATATCGTAACGCGGGCGCGTTAAGACACGATTGGTCATACAGAATAAGGCAGCAGTTCTGTTAGTTATTTTTATTGTTGACGGGGAATCGCTTGGCCTTCATCTCTTCATAAGAACGAAGGTGGAAGCGCACTTCACTCGGAATCCTCAACAGTCTGAGGAACTGGCTAACTTACCTATAAAAGCCAGAACAAAACAATTAAGAATTGTTGTTTGGCAGCAGACTACTAAGGATACTAAGGTGGTAGCTAGGCAGACTGAAATTAAGTACAACCAACAAAACCAAGGACGATATTGTACACCCCTGGGGATCTTACCCGGGACCTCTGGATCTGACACCAGTGGGTGAACGCACTAGGCCACAGAGGCGCTTATTGATTTTTGATTGTCTGATTAATTGAAGTCTTAATACACCACGAATGGACTAATTAAGACTAACCAAGAGAAGTTCCAAGATTAGAAGCCCGCCTATCTCTATGTAAGTGAAGTAGTCGAGGCATCACTCGCGATCTAATCGTGTGGCTGGGCCGGGAGGGTACCGTTTCATGAATAATGAGCTCGCCTGACCCCGGCCTGTTTTCTTTGAATTCACATTAATTACAGCATTGGCTTTGGAAAATAAATGTTAGATAGACAGAACCTATATTTGCATCAGTAACATTGATGACACTGATACTGACATTGATAACACAGATGTGCCCCATCCGGGATTTGAACACAACGCCCGCGAAGGCGTTGTGTAAGAAGAAGAGATAAATTATGTACACAGTTTCCACCTAGACTCTACCGTCCTTGGAAAGTGCAAAACCGCAAAGCAAGTACTGAAAATTAAACCCGCCCTAGTTCTACCCGTGCTGCATACAATCTTACAGCTATCTGTATACTATCTCTACATGTTTTAATAAACCAAACAATTTACCCTACAACGATGTCTCAACTCAACCCAAAACTAACCAAAGTAAAAAGTACCAAGACGCTCGCGTGTCGACCCCGAATTAAGTCTCGGTACCTCCCAGTTTCATTAAAAGTAACTTAAGCACGAGCATAAACAAAATGCTACCAAACCAACACAGTTACTATTCTCGCTTTGCCTTGGTTGCCTTTTGAATAATCTGATAATGTACTTAATAGGAAGACTCACTAGAAAATATCTTCCAAAAGTTATACGCAAAATTACAACTTTGGTTAAGAAAAATGATTGTTATTATATCACAATTCATCTTCACCATAACTGCATAGACACTCGAATTCGAACATTCATTATTCTTCGTAGCAGTAGTTCTCCAAAAGCTTCACGGCTCAGATAGTAGTGTGGCTCTGTCTGCATTGATATCTGTGGGTCGATTCCCATCCAAGACAAATATTTGTGTGATGAATATACATGTCTGTTCTGTGTTTAGGTGTTAAATTGTATGATAATTATGTGATTACAAAGAAAAAGTCTACTAATATTCTATCCGTAATCTCATATTACAAGCTTTGCTTAGTTTGGGTTTAGATGGTGCTCTGTGAAAGTAATGTCCTGTATGTCCTGCCGATTCTATCAGAGAGCTCTCCTCTCTGATAGAATCGGCATCATTTATGTAGCTATACACACATTATCAGCGCCTATCCAATGTTCAATGAAAACTATCTTTAAACAAAACAAAGTCTATAACTCAGTGGCACCCCGATACACTTCCACAGCCGGTTTCTTGCAACATATTTGGTACTACTATGCTTTTCTGTGACAGAACTAAGTCCTTTCAAGAGTTCCGACCGCATTCGGAAAACTTTTCAAACTGCAACTTGTAAAGTCCTGGGTGTATTGCGAGTGGAAAGTGGTTGTACTAAGAGCGAAGGGTGGACTTGGCATCGGCAATTTTATATTTTTCGACTTATTTTCTGGTTTCTCCACAATTTATCGCAAATAATAAATTGTGGAGAAATTGCTCTGAAAAGTTCAACGGAAAAATCAGGCACGCTGCGATGGCGATCGTCGTAATGAAGGTCGTCTGGTATCAAACGATATCTCTCTATTCCATGATAGAATACCTCTAATCGATTACTACGCCGTTGTACGGACAAAAAAACCGGGTAAGTACGATTCAGATATGAACCTAATACGTTATATATTATTGATATAGTAGTAGTATATTTGAGATAGTCTTTTTCCATCATTCACAATTAAAACACATTATTTTGCTTTGAAAAAAAACGGGTATTTATCGCGTATTTTACCTATATTTATCCCAACGTTTCGGGGGGGTTGCACCTACCATGTCCGGGGCAGACATTTATTTTTTTCATTACATATGGGTAAAGTACGCGATAAATACACGTTTTTTTTTCATATCAACATATACATGTACTTGTGATGTTATTCGGAACTTATTTAGGGTATTTTAGTAATGTATTCCAGCAAACTCAGAAATTATGATACTTGGCTAGGTCCAAGGAGCAAAAGTTACAACTTACAAAGTCCTTGTTGCGGATTTTTCGACTAAATAGCACAATTTTACGACTTCTTGTTAACGGTAATAAAGTGTTGCTCAGAATTGGAGAGCATTCAAAGAATAATTTCGAGTTTGTCTAGCAACGTTTTAACGACGCGAAAGTTGTAAAATTGATTCAACTCATGGCAGTTCTGTTTGCGGAGGTTTTAATCATTCGAAGACTTTATTGAGACGACAATGTTCTTTTACAAATCATTTGGATATGTACGTAGAAGTTAATAGGTCATTTGAGTTTAATAAGTAGGACAAATAGCAAGTCGAAGGGAAATACCATTATAATCGAGGTAACTACCAGCTACTTATTATATACCTCCACTATTGCTTAGTTCGTAAGGACCTACAATTTCTTGCAACAAGCTATTCCTGTGAAGGAATATGTTCGTAGACTATAAAAACGTACAATATCAAACACAAAGCGTCACTTACCAAGAAGACATGTAGTTAAACGTTAAATGCTATCGCTGCAGTCTTCAGAAACGATCGTAGAATATATTGCATTTATTTACGATTGTGTTCAACTTCACTATCGAAGTTGTAAACGTGTTCGAGGATGATGATCCGAAGAAGAGTGCAAGAGATATCATTTAAAACTTTCTGGTTTTACTCTTAGATGCTTCGGATATTAAATTACTTGGGTTGTTACTATTAGTTGTGAACAATAACTTATTAATCACCGTTTGTTTCGGAACTTTTTCCATATTTTTTTTATCGCCTCTGTGGTCTAGTTGTTCAACCCACCGATTTCAAATCCAGAGGTCCCGGGTTCGATACCTAGGGGGAGTACAATATTGTGCTTGGTTTGGTTGGTGGTAGGACTTAGTTTAAGTCCGCCTGGCTAGCTACCACCATCTTACCTAATTCTATCGCCATATCAACAATTCTAAAATTGTTGTGTACCGGCACTTAGAGGTAGGATAACCAGTTCCTCAGTTTGAGGATTCCGGGGTAAAGTGCGCCTACCCCTTCGGCCTTATCTTAACTTGTAAATAGGTAAGATGAAGGCCAAGCGCTTCCTCGTCGTACAATAAAAAAAACCACTCTTGGTGGAGTCGGCTGAACCACCTTCTACTGACTACAATCTTAAAAAGACTTCGTAAACTTTGTTGACCTGTGTACAATTGTGTTCTAATCGCTTCGCTTGGTCAAAGATACTTTTCTCCCATTCAGGGCAGGTTTTCATTAAACTATCTATAACACATTTTAACCTACCGCCGTTTTAATCTCCAATACATATCTCCACTTTCATCACATTCCTACCTCAAATCTCTTTGTTGCAAGCGTTATCTCTTCGTACAAGCATGTCAACATTGTATTGCCACAGAAAGACACTTCCGTCCATTATTAATATTGGCAACCCCTGATTATCTAAATTCCTTAGATACACATACGTAGATAGAGACAGCATTTAATATCGAAGTAACATGCTTGCATTGAATAGATGGTTAAAGAATCACATGTTTCATATGCTCAAATCTAGAGAATTATAAGTTTGGCCGTCGACATCCCAATTGGAGTCAAATGGTGTTGACCTCATGAATACAATCAGTTAGATTAGAGGGTTAGTATACAAATGTCTGGTGCACTTATAGCTTTCTTGAAGGAATGACGGAAGCCGTGTCAGCATTTGTGGATTTGTGATTATCAAGGGCTAGAAATTAGAGTATTCATAGGGTTTGAAAAGTTTTATGGAGGGGCGGGCCTAGGTAACTGTGAATACTTCTATTAATAGCGTTCGCGTATCAGTATTACTGTTGCTTGACTAAAAAATAAGTATGTAGTACTTGTAGTACACATTTTGAAGAAAAACGATTCCGAAACTGCGAATGCTAATGATGTATCCTCGCGTTCTTCCTTCCTATGTTCATTGGCCAGTTATTTGCTGATTACTTTATCTCTAGTTCGAAACTAAGCCAACGAAATGAGCGTTCTGGTCCACACAACGTCTCATTCAAGCCACTAAGAGGAGGTTTTAACGACCACTAAACAAGTACCGGGAGAGGTCACGTCTTCGTTTCACGCGAAGAGCCCTAATAAAACTACATATTATAATTATATTAGTATTTTAAATTTGAGAGTACTACGGATATCTATAATTTTATAGTGAAGAATCATGATTCATAATAATAAAAGACTGTTAAACTGAAATGTTATTTAGTGGACCAGGGAAACTTAATCTTAGCCCAGCAAAAGGTATATTACATAAAGTAGGTATCACATAATAAGCTTTGTTCATTCGTGGTTCCTCGAACTCTCTAGAAGAAGCGAACCTGAACAAATTGACTAACGGGTTTAGTTTTACAAATAAATATTATTAGGAATGGCATAGCCACAAACTAAGCGGAACTTGTAATATGAGAACTAGAATACGGAGAATATTTACTGATATAATTATGTTTTTTGTGATTGTATATTTACTATAAATGTAAAATAAAACACCTAAACACAAAACAAGCATCTACATTCAGAGCGTTTTTAAATTATCGCGACTATTATACACTCCGTCGCTTCATCGCGTACATTTTTAAATTCTCGACAGTTTCGACCGTGTTACAACGGCCGTGGAATATAAACTGTCGGGAATACAAAAAGGTACGCGATAAAGACCCGTTTTTGTTAATAATTATGTATATTCATCACAAAAATGTTTGTCGCAGGTACCAAGTACTACCAACTTAGCTCAGTTGGTAGTAAGGCCAGTTATATTACACCATATCTAAGAGCTTTTTTAAAGTCATGCACTAAAACAAATTTCGAAGCTCAATCAAATGAGTCTATTTACATACTGAAGTTATAATCTCGTTAGAGTACCATTCATCGAGAATCCGACTTCCGAAGACCTTTCAATATGCTGACAAAAAGCATAAAAAGTGAAGGCTACCTCTAAAAACGCTGAACAAGTTGGATTAATTAATCGACGAATTGCACGAGCATCTATCTACGCGTACATTTATGTGTAGATCACGGTACATGGCAGGTAAGAAGACATGTAAAGATCTATTAACTACTACTAATAAGGTTTGCTTTAAATTAGTTATTCACTTTGTTGCTATTTTCATTTTCCTCTAGCGAAGCAAAATGCTGCACCACTCGCTACATCCTGAAACTTTTTGCAAAAAAAAACACCGCCAGAGAGGATTAGCCCGACTGGCTCATACCAAGAGATGGACTTGGTAAAACCTAGATATACTCAATTATAGTACGTAAAGTGTTCCAACTGGATTAGCACTAAGTCCAGTCCAGCCAGTTTACGAGCGACGTATAGATACGTACTAGCGCTTAGCTTCAGCTCCACTTCTTCGCCCAATTTACGCTAGGTCAACGTTTTTGTCGTGCTGAAAGCGTGACGTGGCTTTTTGATCCTTTTCCGGCCTTTTTTCGGTACTTTCCAGGGCTTTTTTCTGGTAATATTTTTCCTGTGAAGTCGCAACGCCGGCCGGTAAATTAAATATACTTTAAGGAGAACGTTAACTCACCCGGTTTATGACCCGATCGATACAGAACTTTATGGTAGATAAAATCATCTATCCGACCTTTTGCTTCTATGAAATATAAGTTGATGGTTCTATTTGATGATCTATAAATTTAGAAGTGATGTACACTTACGTAACTCACATACAAAGTCAACCGTCCGTTTATTTAGCAAAGCAATTTTACAATTTCCCTTACTTGCACAAACATAATATGTTATGCGTTTGTTCAGGAGAGTAGAGTATATGCATATAGGCACAGGAGCCGATCAGTCAATGTGAGTACCCTCATACATCCTTTATCCCTCAGTCAATATTTGCCTTGTTATCTTGTAAACACTGTTAGCTTATTAATATACCTACGGAATCGTATGAACTTGGTGCCACCTCATCATTTTCCCGCCCACAATTGTGAGAAGCTTTTGCACGTGGCTTCGCCCGCTTGGTACCTAGATAAAAAGTTACCTATATTTTACCCAGGATACAATTGTCTCTGCTAAATTTCATTAAAATCCATTCAGCCGTTGAAAGGTAATTTCCAACACAAAATATTGGTATGAATTTTAAAGTTACTACGCCTCACCAAATCCAACCCTTGTAAAGTAAATCTTAAGTAAATCAGACGTCCATGACACCGTCACTGTGCCCCGGGTGCGGGTGCGGGTGCGGGTCACATTGTAAACATAATTTACGACGAGCGACGCCGACAGCTCTCGGTGTGAATGCGACATAAACCTAAACTATTTTTCAAACAATGTATTTATGATGACATACAGCTGACATACATCGGATTTAGCATAAATAGGAAATATTACTATAAGTGCTAAGTACATCAATTTAATAATGATGTATGTGTCTGTTGGTCTGGGTATAATCGTATTATACTGGAACGTGCCGTATTTGTGATCATAAATGTTAGACACAATCAAGATAATGTTCGCATAAATTCAATATGGCTGACATGCTTTCCAAACAAGCAAAACAGCTAAAATTACGTATTTGTAATGTTTAATATTTCTACACCGTATCTAAGTTACGCAAAAATATTTTGGCATATTTCGGTATTAAAACAAGGTATTTACTTACTTATTAGTAAATTTAAAAAGATGACTGGAGTACGGAATGTTTAGTGAAGACTTTGTAATTCTGAAAGAGGACTGCTATGAAGTCAGGATTTTCGTCTAAATATACTTTGCATAAGAGAATCACAAACTATTACTTCATCAAAGCTAAATTGAATATACGATTGTAAGCTCTGTCTGGCGACATTGCAATACAGACTGGTGAAAAGATGGTCATTGAAGCGAAGAATACATCTTGCTGCTCTGTGTAAAGTAGGACGAAGTCATACTGAGAGAGATGTAGACAATTCATTGCCAGAGTAACATGTTTAATTTTACTTATTATTGTGATTTACCTAAATGGTAACATTGAAGAAAGGGACACACAATTTACAAATACCTTATAGGTACATTACTTACCTGGTGAGCTGATAGGAAACTGAACATTAGGTTGAGCTATAAAGATTAGGTCTGTAGAAACATCAACAAGTCAACCAGTAAAACTTGCTGACAAAAAGGTGTCTCAGCACCATCTCACTAGAAGCCTATACTGAACCGATACACAGATTGTATCGATACGTAAGCCAAACGTAGAAGTGGAATTTCCACTCTAACAGAAAGAAAGATTAAAGGTCAAGATCAAGATCAGAAAGATATACTCGTAGAACGTTTAGAAAGATAAGATACGTCAAAACAAACATTAAATTACATACATAAATAAACGTATTGTTTGCCAACATTAAGAGCATATCAGGGGCCGTACCGTCATGAGGTCTCATTGCGATTCAATTGATGACCTAAACTGAGCTGAATTGTTATTTCGTACCGTGACGTCACTTATGTGGTATAGTAGACTATACTGAATCTTAAATACGCTGTAGAGAAAACATCAATTACTAAACTTAATAAATGGAAATAACTTCAACAACAGATGCGGAAACACAAAGCAAACAGCAACAAATGTATGTGATAAAACAGCAAATACAAAGTAGATTAAATATTGATCCCGTGTAAGATCTGCAAGTGGAACTTGCGAGGAACGATCAAACTATCGACATCGGTAATGCAAATGTTATCGTTCCACCACAGTTCAATCGAGTTGAGATCTCTTCATCTAGCGAATAAAGTTGTTTATAAACCAAAATTCACATTTCTAGATGAAATTTACACTATGGTGGTACTAGGATAAAAATTGGCATATTAAAATGTTAAGTGGACTTTAAGACAGGACTATATCGTGTCTAAAAAATGTCCGCAAAATGATAGCTTATTTCGTGCAATAGCTTTGGCATGATGCATTTATCATATTATAACGCTAGGATAAAAAGAAGGGTAAATAAGATTATTTCTTCTTTTTAATGATATTTTAGAAAGAGTTTTGATTGGTCTTTATTTTATGTCATAAACACAGGTCATGTTTTTTTTTGGTTCCTGAATATTATTTGATATATGCTCTAAAACTATATTACAATCTAGCCTATGTCGGGTAATGAGAAATTTTATGCTAACTTAGTTTTATAAATGAAATTATTTGATATAATGTATTCGATGTCACGTTTCTTACAGTTTCTATTTAAGGGGAGACACTACGTTATTGTGTTCTATGAAGTAGCACTTTCATTTACACTACTATTTAAATATTAACTGTATTTTGTTTCCTTGAATCTTTACAAAATTTCCTGGGAAATAAAAAACCAGTGAATAACTACTGAACATGTAACATTTTATAATCAACCACAGAGAAGCTAATAGTTCTTGTTGCATGCATTCGCTGTGCAACTTTTCTAATAACGCCCATGAATTGGTTTTAGAAAAACTGTAATCGCGCTCGTTTTGAACTTGTATGTGTCGACAGAAAGTTGTTTCACATAAGCTTTTTCAATGGCACTGTGCCATTTACTGTAGGACCGATACTTAAAATGAATACATGTTTCAATCATCACTCTACTTTTTGTAGGAGCTTTATCTTAGAAAAGTGGCAGCTTAAAATTCCGCCAATCCACCGATTGATTAGGTTTTGCTAGTGATGTTGGTAAACCTGATGATTATCACCGATATAAAAAAATGCTCAGTATCATTGACATAAATCATATAGTGCAATGTACTGTGAAAGTGAATAATAGTTCAAAATTCTCCACCTACCCTGTTTTCATAATACATTATCAGAAAAAAAAACTCTGATTGAAACGGATTTAATCATACATTGAACGAATACTGCCAGCGATACCATATATATTCCATTCATCAACAATACGTCACACAAAAAGAAATGAGGAATTTTCGACAAATGGTATTCATTGAATGAGCGATTGACAGACGATTAGACTTTTTTCACCAATAAAACACGACCTCGCCTGTTCACCAAACTAATGTATTCTCCACTTACGATGTGAGCTAAAGTGAGAGGCGAAAAGGTCATTTTTGTTTGGCAGGTGTTATGTATGAAATGATATAGGTATATCATTTCCCCCGGCTTTCGACGGCAACAGTCTTACGGAAAGTATGCGATGAATTCGCACATCCTCAGAAAATAATTCTTAGGAGCTGACATTCGAATAACGTTTCCTCGTCCTCCTGAAAGTTGGAGATTTTTTTTTATTGTACGACGGGGAAATTGCTGAATTGCTAAATTAACCGTTAAGTATTGATTAGATGAAAAAATATAAAAATATACTAAAATTAAAAAATATGGCAGCTATATGTACTTTTAGGGTTGTTTTCTATAACCGATAAAACCGTTTAGCTTCGTACTGATTAAAATTTGTCTAATTAGTTATGAGCTTTTATCGCCAGCTCTGATATCATTCATTATCAACTCATTAAAATAAGGCAATTAAATTAAAAATAATACAATTCAGTAATACCTAGAACCTATGACCGTTTTTCAGTTTAAAAATAAATAAATATGATCATTATCACTTGTTCCTTTTGACTCATTGCAAAGACGAGCTGTGTTTGTGAATTATTGATGATTCCGTACTCACTAGCGGTTTGAACCCTTGACCCTCAGGAAGGACTTTTCTTTTATGTGTGTGCTCTACCATTAATTATTTAATTTGGTGCCTGCCGCCACTTTTCATCGTCGCACCGCCCACCATCGGTCGAGATTCCATCCTCATACTTCGGAGTCATTCTGGTCTAGCAACGTCATGTTCAAGATAAATTAACTGCTGCCAAAGGTCAAAATGTGGAATGATCTCCCTGACACACTCCCTGAAGATGCATAAATATAAACAACAGAGATCTTTCAAAAAAGGTATTTCAAAATTTGTCTTAGGGTCGACTACGCGAATGATGCCTTGATGTTACGAGCGTTATGCTACGGTAGCTTACCATCAAGTGGGTCGTATATTTGTTTGACAACTTCGCTGTATAAAAATGCCTTGTAAATAAAACTTAACAGGTCACAAAATAGCACATACCAGCACCCTTTTTAAGTTATTCAGTCGGTTAAAAAGCGGTACACTCGCGTAGACAAGCGCTATCATTTCACGAGCTGTCACTTGTCGTGTCGCTCAAGAGGCGATGACAGCGGACGCGCTGCATGCATAGCCATTTGGAATTTCGTAAATAGACCACGTTTCACTCAAAATTGTTTATACTTTTTATTAGTAATTCACTTATCACTTCAACGCACGAAGCTGTCGGGTTTTTTTTTTTGCTTGAAAAAGCGGCTAAATAAACTAGCTTCATTTGTCTTCAAATCTATTTTAAAATAAAATAAAGTTGACTGACTGAATCAACGCACAGCCCAAGCCAGAGGTTCCAGGGACTTGACATTTGAGGGAAGCTTCCATTTATTGGCCAAATTCAGTTTTAAATTAGTTTCAGGTACCGTTTCAATTCAAAATGAATGAGAACTTAGGTAATAAGTAGGTAACGTACGTTACATAGGTAATTAAGATAATCGCGTGCGTCAGTGAGCTATAAAACTGAAAGAGGCTAGTAAGCTAGCTAGTATTATCGATTATCTATTCGTATTATCTAGTAGGTATAATTAGTTGTAGTATAATATAGATAATTAAACGAAAGTTTAGCAATACTTACTGTGATTTCCACTAGAACGATGCAGATACATTTAAAAAACTGTTATTGTGCACAAACATTCGAAGGTTCAAACATTTTCTGGTCATATCATTATAATCCCGTAGCTAATTTTACTACTCTAATTGGAATTCAGCACATGTTTTCCTCTTCCCTTCACAAAACAACAGTCAAACCTGTATAAATAAATAAATATTACAGGACATTTATTTCACACAATGCTATTTAGCCCCAAACTAAGCAAAGCTTATTAAATTCCTTTTTTTTTGGATAAACATACTTATCATATTAATATGACACGTATACACAAATGTTAATTTCTTTAACTTAGTCTATATAATATAATATATTACATCCGATTGAGACCTCATTTTAAGCACAAAAATACCTGCGAACTTGTGACATGATACACCAAAACACAGAACCAACATCTATATTCATCGTACAAATGCTTGTCCAGGGTGGTACCACGACCTCTTATAGCATTCTTGTTTTGATATTTCTTTACTTTTGTCACTATCTATCAAGTGTAGAAAAAACGAGATAAAAGTAATGTAAATCAAAACGAGAATGCTATAAGACGTTGTGGTTAGACCCCTGGGTGATATGATAACTATGATACGCCTACATTGTGATGAATGCCTAACAGCGCCAACGCGATCGTTTCTCGCTTTACATCCACAATACTGCAAACTGCAAGCACATCACGTGAAACCCGCGATCAATGACGAACTTCACCGACTAATGGCAACCGTCACCGACCAGACAATACGACATCAATACGTTTTACACCGAACACTATAGAGGCATGTAATAGGTTTTATAATTGGAAGATTTTTTTATACATATACATATTATTTTCTGTATTTAGGGTTTGCATTTGGTACATCCAACTCAGCTTAATCAGCGCTCAAGCTGAAGCGTTGCTCAATTGGTAAAGCGTTTCCGGTTTGAGGAAAAGATGCGGGTTCGAGTCCCGTCGCGGTTTGTAATTTTTGTGTCATTCACACATCTGATCGTAAATGATATTTTTTTTTATTCTTTAACAAAAAGAGGGTATTTATCGCAATTCAATTAAAAAAAATTAAATGAAAAGCAAAGCAGCATACGGACGACGCATTATAATGGTGCGAGATCACCGTAGCCTTTGACGCTTAAGACACCAAAGGCATCATACGCACGTTGCCGAGCCTTTTACAAAATGTAAACCCCCTGTTTTGAAATATCCCTTACAGTAGTCTTGAATGATTGCATCGGCAGAGACCATTCCACATCTTGAGCGTTCGTTGAAGTAAAAATAATTTTTAAAGGTATCCTTGAAATGACTAATTATAATACACTTTACCTGCGCAGAATTTCGGTGCTCCATTCACTCGAACATATTACTAGGGGAAAGGTACGTAGTAACAAATTAGACCTCATGTTCATTTTGTCGTCGCCTATTCTACGGGGTAACGGGAAACATTTTTCTGGTTATCTCAAAGGGCAGGGAATGAGTGAGGACCCCTAATAAATAACTACTTTTTCTTACAATATCAAGCGATAAGCAGGAGCAGTGATAAATAAGTACTTAAGTCAGGACGCAGCGTAAGAAACCCACTGTTCAATGATCACTTTAGTTAACCTTACTACGTATAGGCATTGGCGTAGAGCTTTTCATTGATAAACTTACACTTACAACAACCGGGTTACAGTGTTTTGCGACGAATCATATGAACAGTAGAGGTTTTAGGATATACAAGCCTACGTCCGAAACTTTGTTCCCGTTATACCGCTCGTATTTTCCAAAACTTGCGTACTAACATAAGGTACGCTGAACATTTGAAGCTCTCGGAGTTTTGAGCTGTGATTGTTAGTCTGTCAATCATCTTCATGACATGTTTGTTTATTATATTGGTCTGGTGTCTACGACACTTCACTTATGTTACCTGTTGTTTAGTAACAGACGTGAAGTGACGTGGTCGTATACTGTCCATCTGATTTTAACTTTGTTTTTAGTTAGAATCCGTTAGAATTTAAATGAGAGGCAAGATAACGCTAATAGCTAAAACAGGAGCCCCGAAAGATACGCTGGACTCCAGGAAGCACATCGGATAACCGGACGACATGTTTATGTTAATACTTACTCGTAGAAAGTTCAGCCTGAACCTCAGGTCTTTTGGAGATAACGTAAATAAAAGTTTTATGAATGCTGCCAACTGCTTATTTAACGAGGATGATAAGAAACTTTGCGAGGATATCAAACATCTCGTGGAGGTGAGGGTTATTGTGATGATGTAGCTAGATTGTACTGTTGATGTTGAGGAGAGTAGAGCAAGACGTGTGGTGCTGAACCGCATATACTGTGGGATAGCAGACAGGAATAAATGAATAGTACATAAATAAATATTACAGGATATTACTTTCACACAGCGCCATCTAGCACCAAACTAAGCATAGGCCTCATCCTTGCCCTCGAACCTCGAGGTCAAGAGCTGTCCCGTCGTGATAGTATTGGTTCGGTTCTATGACTTCAACACATATCAAGTTTCCATCAGACAGACAGACGGTAAGCATTTATCTAAAACAGCTTACGGTTGAGTGGGGATTACACGACTAGCGACCCCGGCCTTCGCGAAGCCATACCGGCTGCAACCTTCAAACAATTGTCTTATAGTCAATGTGTATGTAAAACTATATATCCAGAAACAAATATGGCTTAACTGAAACGAATGTCATCCGAAGTACCTGTTTGATAGTCTTGTAGTTCAATGCTACCTGATGCCTGTGTATAAGCTTTCTTGGGCCTTCATTTTTTAACCCACTATTCTTTAATTTATATTCAATCTTATTAGATTGTTTAGTGATTACAACTGACAACTAAACACACATTTAGAGGAAAATTAGGACGCAATATACGAATTGATTCTAGTTGCACCGTGGCATAGTACTACGGTGCTCGCAATTTGTGATCAGGATAGACATTATTATAATGTCATTAATTAATTCATTACAAGTTTGGATTCAGTTATGTTTAGGTACTCAATTAACTAAATTCAAACGATAAAATTGTTGGTCGAACATGGCATATAACTAATCGAATAATTGTTATTTTTTGTTTTTTGACCGCCTCCGTGGTCTAGTGGTTTGACGACCGATTTCAGATCCAGAGGTCCAGGAGATTCCTATGGGGAGTACAATACAGTGCTTAGTTTGGTTAGTGGTAGGACTTTGTTTAGTCCACCTGGCTAGCTACCACCACCTTACCTAAGTCTGTCGCCATAACAACTATTCTAAAAAAATGGTTGTGTTCCGGCATTTGGAGGTAAGATAGCCAGTTCCTTAGTTGGGTGAGGATTCCAGGTGGAGGATAACTTGAAAAATCAAGTGAGATAAAGGTCAAGCAACACCACGTCGTACTATTAAAAAAAAAGTTGTAATTGAAGCGAAATAGAGCAAAACTCACAGGTGAAGGAAAATATCGAATCTCTATTCTCCAACTTCCGCAGGAGCAATCCAAGTTTCTATTAAATCTTCTCTACTTCCGCTCTGAGCAAATCTAATTAGCTGGATGTATCGCGCGGTCATAGTCGTAGCGGGTACATTTATCAATAACTCGATATGTTGCATGCAGTAGATATAGACCTATTCTATTCAGCACACCAGTGCTCCGTGCAATGAAAATAGGAATAAACACTTCGGCTATATCCTACGACTACAAGATTTAATTACCCGCTGCAATTGAGACCACACCCTGCAATATTCGTCTTCATCGCTTTGTCTTTATTATCATACTCTCCTCTTTGTATTACGGAACATTCCAATTTCCTTATTTTTCCTTATTTCACAAACTTATTGTTCCATTTGTATAATGAATTTATTATTTGCTTGTTTTGTCACGTTGTGTTTTATACGTTTTTCCTTTGGAGAGTGTTTTATCATTACAGTATTTTCCAATTTCGATATTTTGCTTTACGCTTTGCCTTCATCTCACTTTTTTGACAACGCCGAAAGTGATGGCGCACTTCACCCGGGATCCTCAACAGACTGAGGAACTGGCTGCCTTTCCTCTAAAATGCCGGAACACAACAATATAGATTATTGTTATGGCGACAGTCTTCGGTAAGACGGTGGTAGGCTAAACAAGTTTCGTATTTTGCATCATTCGCACATGCCAATGTGCGAATGATGCAAAATACGAAAATTATAATTACTCAGTAGCTTCTACAATATCCATACCATAAAATACAATCCTCTTATTAGGGCAGTCCATTTGCAACACGATTCGAACCATTCGCCCGTCACAACACATAAATAGGCACATTTACACAATATAACCCAAAATTACCGCAAATTACGCGCCCAGTTTGTGTATTACGTTCGAACATACACACTATTTACATGAAACTACAATTTCTTTTGCAGAATAACGGTCAAATATTTATAAACAATGCTAATTGGCGGCTGGAGATCGTAGAACGAGCACTTATCCCGGTTTATGTTACTTTTGGGGAAAAGCTAGAATAACATGTGGTTACTATGGCCATTAGGTGACCCGGGCAATGGCCGGGTGGGCGGGAAACTCGAAAGTGAACCTATTATTACAGACTGGGAAGCTGTTACAGTCTATTCCTCGACATAAAACGAAATAAATAAACTACATATGTATCAAATTATAGGATAGAATAAAATACTATAGTAAAATAACTTATAATATGAGTAAAAAAAATATGAATTTATTTTTTATCGTCAGAAACCATACGGAGACGGAACAAGCAAGCAGCCCACCGGAAGGAACTCTTGCCTAAAGCGAAGCCTTCCTGCGTAGGTCATATCCACAAAAACACGACCTGCATTGAATCGCGACCGTCAACTTGAGGCATAAAGTTATAAATCCCTGTGTATCCGTAAATTCACCCTTTAATTAATTTATTTTTAATTACCCTTTAAGTCGTAACAGCAATGGTGCTTGGCGGCCGAAATATGTATGGTGGTAGTACTTCCTCGGACGAGCCCTTTCACAAGGAACTCTACTACTCTTAATTATAATACTCTAAAATAATACTTGGAGTAAGCTTTAATTGTGTAAGAAGTTTAAATAAACTAAAAAATACACAATGCTACCCATTGGGCCAACTCGAGGGAGTTTACTAGTGGCCACTGAAGAGTTCCACTAGCCTACTCCTGGCTAGATCATCAGACCCTCGTTACCGAATGTAATGTTTAGGACTCGTCAAAACCGAATAAATAAGTTTAACTCAAGGGGTTACTAACAACCACTGAAGAGTTCCACTATACACCTCCTGGCTCCATCAGCAGATCAGCTTTGTTGCATCAAATTATTGCATTATTCGGAACCAGCATACTATCAAAGTCTCAAATCGATTGGAACCATTGGAAGCAGGTTAAAATCAAGACATCCAAGTTTTTGATGTCGATTTTAAGTGAAGCTTAATAACAAGCGTATAAAAAACTCCCTTCCTTCCACAAAAAAAACTAACTAGCCCGAGGATCATGCCGATCTCATTGTGTCAGGTCGAGATTTCAAACCGGCGACGGCGGCGGTACTTTTCACGTTGAAAATCTCACTGGATAGGTATTCGATTTTTTTATTTTGAAAATCTATTATAATATAAACTCTTCCGCTAAATTAGATGAGAACGAAACGCTTGACCATCAGCATAAAATGAACCAAAATACGGCTTACGTTGTAAGCTCCTCTTGTTACTAATAATAACTGATGAGGTACGGATCTGCGGAGGGTTAACTTTCGAAACTAGGTTAAATTAATTTAGTAAAATTAGTTAGTTTCGACCGGTTGATGTTCAGCTCAAACATCGATCGTTTAAGTTTTAAGAATTATCATAAAACTCGAGCGTACGATATATTAACATCTCAGCTTGTAACCAGGTGAGATGAAGGCCATGCACTTCCCCGTCGTACAAAAAAAAACATGAATAATCAAATCTAGGTATACAAAATAGCTGAATACAGCTATCTGTATTCAAGTGTCGGAAGTGAAGAAGGCAAGAGTCTATGCTCTTGTCTTCTTCACTTGCGACTGTATCTCTATTGAATGAAACATGACTAGATCATAAATAAGATGTTTTGTTGCAAAACATTTTTCATGGCCAGCTTTTATAAGGTTTTGAACGTACGTACGTAAGACAAGCTGATTCGAATGTTTAGTTACTTAGTTGCAAAATTATTATTTTTTTATCACCTGACTTTAAGAGTAACTCTTGCCTTTAACAATGTCTTACTGCGTAGGTCATATCCATAAAGAAATGACCTACGTTACACTGCATTGCGCCGCATCAACTTGAGGCATAAAGTTGTTAAGCCCCGCGTGCTCGTAATTTCAACGGCAAACGTACCCTTCAAACCGGTACACAGCAATGCTGCTTGGCGGCCGAAAGAGGTATGGTGGTAGTACTTCCCCGGACGACTTCACAAGGAACACCAACCGCCTCTGTGGTCTAGTGGTTCAACCCACCGATTTCAGATCCAGAGGTCCCGGGTTCGATCCCCATGGGGAGTACAATATATTGTACTTGGTTTGGTTGGTGGTAGGACTTTGTTTAAGTCCGCCTGGCTAGCTACCACCATCTATATTACAACCATTACAACAATTCTGAAATTGTTGTGTTCCGGCATTTAGCGGTAAGATCCAGTGTCAAAATAGCCCAAGAGAGCCAGTTCCTCAGTTTGTTGAGGGTTCCGGGTGAAGTGCACCTCCACCTTCGGCCTTATCTCAACTTAAAACCAGGTGAGATGAAGGCCAAGTGATGACCCGTCGAATAATAAAAGAAACACACTACTCTTAAATAAACAAGGTACCTACATGTTAATTGGTCGGAAGAAACTGGTCTAAAATTCACTTTCAAGATCTTACCTGTAACACGGTAAGTTAAATATACTTAAGTTAAAAAACTTGGTTAACATAACCTTCCTCTCGGGACAAATAGCTACAAGTCTAGACAACGCCTTCGCAGGCCTTAAGCAACCTTACTTCTCAACGAGAGGACCGATAGGAGGTACACAAATAACATTGCCCTCGGGAGTACTTATCTCAAACATTCCGCTTTTATATACGAACACAAGAGTCTAGCCTCAAATACAGGTAATACGTATATTTTATTGTTTTAAAATGACGTCGAGTATTTTCATAACATTCCACCAAAATGTATGGGAAAAGTTTTTCGCGATTTTTGACATTCCTAGTACTCAAGCCACAGTCGGTCCGGTAGAGACTTTTGATCCTTATAAAAAACAGGCTCGATTAGCATCAAAAAAAGTTTTTGTGTAAAATGTCCATTTTCTTGCTGACTTTAAATTGTATCCAAAAACTGAGAATGCAGTTCAGAATATCTTAAAAAATGATGGATAGTGTCCTAAAAACGTTTTTCTGTAACAACAACGGTAAAGGTACCTGCCCTGTCTCAAAAATTCAGCCTGTATATATGGCAATTTAATTTCATAATTTTCTACCAAGTTCCGGTTCCGGTGTAAAATCCGTACGAGTGTCGAGTAATTTCTTTAGCGCTGTAAACAGTACAGCGGCAATGTAATTCTCCGGCCGGAACTGAGAACAATGCTGGGGGTTGCCACGATGCGATAAGCGAATAGCCAAACATAATGGAATGAAAAATGCACGAATAACAGCCATTGTACTGGGCTTTCTATGGAAATAGCTTCGGGATTCCGGAGTTCTTAGTGGCCTACGCTCATATTGTTTAACGAAGCGATCATTTCATTGTGATTCTAACTCTAAATAACTCGATTTTAACATTAATAATTGTATTAAAGTCGTAGTACCATGAGTAGACTTGATCCCATCGTGGAGCGGCTCTTTGTAAGGTTTGTTCACAGTTTCGTTAGGACATTACAGGCTAGATTCGCGATGATTGTTTACCATAACAACTATTCTTACATTGTTGTGTTCCGGCATTTAGAAGTAAGACAGCCAGTTTGTTGAGGAATCCGGGTGAAGTGCGCTTCCGCCTTCAGCCTTATCATAACTTGAAAATCTGGTGAGATGCAGGCCAAGCACCTCCCCGCTGTACAATAAGAAAAAGAAAAAAAAAAGTGTTAGTCGTCATTGGTGCGGTAACCAAATCACATCCAAGCTCTTGGGGTGGGAAAGATCTGTCCGTAGGTACACTAGGTGGGTTCAGCACAACATGTGTTCTTCCTCCACTCTCTTCTATCGGACGTCATTACATCACTTACTACGTTCTTGTCTATATATCTCCTCACATAATCACAGCCTTCGACCTACCTTTACCCCTATATCCATTCAACACTCTCGTTACATGACCATACCATGCGGTCACTGGTGCCACTTTCGCACGCTTATCGTTTCGTATCTCATTCATCTTATCCAATCCATATTGTATTTATTTTATTTGGAGAATAAAGAGCGAGACTAAATAAATTACAAACTATGAACTAATAATCAGTTATCGCATAGAATGGTACCAAAGTTCATATTTATTTCTATAAAAAGTGAATATGTATTGGTATTTAGGTTTCTGCTTATAGATTAATATGTATCAGCGTTCTTGCAAATTCATTATCCAAAGGGATATGGGGGTGTATTTGGTATGGATGTGTGTCACTTTTTTTTTGTTATAAAATATAGAAACTGACTGACAACCTAACTAGACCTGAGTTTCATGGTCAAGATCTGATCCATTAGAAATAATAAAAAGGGAGTCTCAGGGTTTAACTATTAAACTCATCCGCAACGATGCATAACGATCTCTTGCAAGCTAGATATAATTCAAACGAGATTTATTCCATTCGAAATCATTCACATTCATGCTTTGTGCAGTAATTCATATGGAAATTTCATTTGGAAGGAAACTTGTGACTGAATTAATTTTATGGCATGAACAGAAGTACGGAGTGGAAAAGTTCGTTAAATCTAAAACGTGATGGAATACGCGTTTGCGTAGTTTATCTTTGAATTCCTTGGCTTTTTAGAGGTAGAAATCTCCGATACCTAATGTCTTTGAAATCGCTTTCCACAGATAGGTTCGAAAGGTTAAAAGTCGGTTAAAGTTTCAATAAGGGTCGGCATAAGAACAAACACGATCCAAATTCAAAAAGATTGAACACGATTAGGGGCTTAACCACAACGTCTTATAGCGTTCTCGTTTTGATATTACATTACTTTTGTCACGTTTTTCCTACACTGGACAGATAGTGACAAAAGTCAAGTAATATCAAAACAAGAATTCTATAAGAGGTCGTAGTACCCCCCCAGAATGTCTAACCAGAATCTTCAAGGGGGGCAGATGCCAAAACGTAAAGTAACAGATCGTTCAGTATCGAAAATCTAAGATGTATCATGGGTCAATCCCAAATTTTAAACTGGAACTATCTCAGTTTATTTTAATACTATAAAACTGAATGTAAAAATATCAATCGAAAATCCCGACCCGGTTAAAATAATATTTGGAACCAGTCATCTCCATCTCAATTCTCCGATAAAAATTCATTGAACCCATCTCGGCCGTTACTCCCATGCACACCATGATATGAAATTCCCCTCGGTCATAAATCAGTCCCCATGGCCTACTGACCCCGTATGACAATGTGTGGGTGGGTAGACTAGCCCCTACCAATGGCATTGGCAATGTGTGGGTTCTAATGTCCTTCGAGGACAATGTATGAATGAATTCTTAGAGATACGTATGTGGAGGTGGTTTGTTTACGGAGTGAGATGGATTTCGGCAAGAGGCAGGGGTGTGTTCCGAGTGAAAGCCTCTAGATGATATTAATAACGAAGTATTGGAGCAAACAATCTGGTGTGGTCATTTCGGGATGGGTTGCCTGCTTAGCATTCTTAAGAAGTGATTACCAACAGAAACAATGGTCCATTGTTTAAGTTTTAAGATTCTACTCTAGTATCACAGACAACAAACAGGGTACTAATTGCATTCGTTGTATTTATTGTACAAATATATCCTTTGTAGAAAAGTAAGTTAATATAAATATACATAGACACATTTTTTACAAATCTTTAAATATATTTTGAAGCATCTGGAGCGATCTAACCAGATCTTTAGTAACGCAACGCTCCGCAAGACCAGGTCCGCAATGTATCGGATCAATACATGCCCACTTTGTATTCAGGCGAAGACGCGTGCAAAACAATTACTTTCCCGCTGCTCACAGGGCTGGCACGATTTTATTGGAAACGAAATATGAAAGGAATACTTAAGGAGGGGGACATACATTTTATGACAAGTTAAAATCAGAATGGAATTGTAAAAGGTTCTTTACGACAGTATATCATAGTTAGTTTATAGAACAATGAAGGATTCACACAAGATTCCCTGTGCCAAATGGAACTATGTAAGTACATATTTATGCCGTATACCTAAGTATTAGTACCACAACAGCCGTTGTTTTCAAAGCTTAATATAAACGACTATACATTTGCTACTACAGAGACAGCCCTAAGAACACAAGCAGCACTAAACTACCCTGTAGCTAGATCGAGACTGTGCTAGTTAAGTCATAAGTTTCCTCTCTCGGATATCCTGAGTGCATCGACAATGTAAACCTAATCGAATTTCACGCCAGATTTATGTCAAACTTGGTGGCGCGAGTTGTTATTGTTATGAGACAATAGAGCCGCTGGCAGAGCAGAGCAGGTCAACTGGATAAGATGAAAGGTAATGGGAGCATTATAACATGGTTGTTTGTGTCATTTCATTATTGGAACATACAATCAAGCTTAAAACCACCATTTACCAGCAAATATTTGAGATCACATATTAACTTTTTTGACCGTTCCGAACGAAAGTTCTTATCATTTCTTCTCTCATCTTTATCTTTATCATCTTTTATAAATCACAAGATTTAATTATAAAATTTTACGAGATTGTCTTCAGGAAATTTATCTATATACGGTCAATGATCAATATTTTTTTAAAGTGATTATGTAAGAACTGCTTGAATCTCATAATAAACTAAAAACTGACTTTCATAATTAGCAAGCTGAAGTGGCAGCGGACAGCAATTTCACAAAAGATTACATAAACAGCGTGAATTGAATAATTAATCTTTGAGAAATCCGATCGCATTTCATAATCGGCTCGAGAAAAAAGTTGAATTGCAACATATATACACGAGTATATTTATAGTGTAATGTAGATCAGAGAATCTCTTTAAAATTTATTGATGGAATGTCAAAATAACAGTTTTTTTACTTAATGTGTCTGAAGTGTACGGTACAAACAAAAAAAATACATTTTCTGTCTGTTGGTTGCGGTTAATCTATGAAACGGCTGGACCGATTTTGAAGGGTTTTCATTGGCATGGAGTAACTAAGGCAACTTTTATTTTAGTAAAATAATGAGGGTTCGCCGTACGCCGCAATAAACCCTTGAAATCCAATAAATATACATACTTTTTTTTATATAAATTTTAAACATTTATTCAATAATAAGTACAATTAAACTAACTATGTACAAAGGAATCAGTCAGATTACCCTTACAAACGGCCTATAGGTAACTCAACTGTTCCAGACCAGTACCAGACGGAAGCGTGCCCAAGACTTGTTTATACATACTTGTTTTTTTTTTAGTACCTTCCTTTCGTCGTATAGAGGTGCAATAAGAAAGGATTTTGGGAAATTCCCACAGGATACATAGAACGAAATTAAGGGCGTTTGCTTGTTTGTGTTTATGTTTCAAAAAATAGCAACAAATAAACAAACAAACAACTTTATGTGGCAATCCTAACAAAAGGACACCCAATTATACTAAATCTAACTACAAAGTGGTTTTGTGGACTTTCTCTCAGTTTCAAAGATAGGTAGTCAAAGAGAGATCAGAAGGACCAAGCAAATATAAGCTCGTCGCTTACCACAGTGTAAACTTACTTTGAAGGTAGGTATTTAAGGTACGGAATACCTATAAGTATGTGTAGGTACAAACGCTATGAACAGGAGTAGGTATGGCTTTAACAAAAGCTTTAGAATCTAAAATTGTACTCCATCAATGGCAAAGGAACATGGCGGAACTTGAAGGAAATTAGTTGAATTTTAAGCTACCCAGGACTATTACAGAATATTATGAGTAGAGAGAGTTCCTAGTGAAAGGGCTCGTCCAGGGAAGTAAACCGTAAAGAAGTTCCGAAAGGAAGTAAGCACAACAATGCTGTATGGTGGTAGCCATACAACATTTTTGCGTTTCGGTTTGGACGGTGTTTAGCACCTTCGTGCCCCAAGTAGATGGGCGCAATGCAGTGCAGCGTAAGTCATGTTATTCGTAAATATGACTTATGCATATGAAGAGTTGCACTCAACATCAGATGTGCTGCTTGCTTGTTGGAGACGGCTCCATGTAGTATAACAAAAATCATTTGCTAAGTTTTCGCGCTTTCAAAGTATATATAGGTACTTGTATAAAGATCAACAAGGTATACAATATACATAGTATATTGTATACCGAAGAGAAGTACAAAGTACCAAGTAATAACATTTGCATATAATCCTTGGACTTATACATACAGTTAAAGTATGAACGTTAGAGCAGGTAAAGTGCCTAACTTGGGAATAGGTAATCAAATAAATAAACTAAGGTACCTTTGCCAAGATATATACTGCATAACTTATTCATTGATGTGCTCATAGATAACTGGATGCCAAGCATATGGAGCCAAGGCACTTTGATCTGGACTTTAAGCTTGATTTGCCAATAATAAGAAAATTATCAGAACGTCATAAAACGACGAGAGTTGAATACGAGTGCGGATGTGGAAAGAGGTTAACTAAAAAACAGTGAGTGTTGAGATGGGGCCTATCCACAACCTCTTTAAGCATTCTCGTTTAGATGTTATATTACTGTTGTCTCGTTTTTTCTACACTGGATAGATAGTGACCAAAGTAAAATAATATCAAAACAAGAATGCTATAAGAAGACGTGGTCACCCCCTGATAGGTGAGAATGGAGGAAGAAAAGATGTTGACTTGTCCAGATAGTATGAGTTATATCTAAGGGGCAGGAAAATGAGCAATTACCCTTTTCGAACATTATATGCAGGTAATATTATATATTTGATACGCAAATGGGGTTCGATTTAAAACCAATTTTCCAAATCAAACAAGCCAAGAACCAGGAATATATTTTTGGTTTCAAACAAATTTTCTAATCCATTACAAATTAACCCAAACTAAGCTTTTAAATATCCATTTAGAGAACATCGAAGCAAGCTTACCATAAATCATCCGGGGAATTACTGAGGCTCGTCCTTACCTGAAACAAATTGCAGACAGTTAGCTAAAGCTCCCTGATTAATCCGGGATAAATTAGTTACCCGAGGACACAGAATAAAGGGTAGCTAGGACCTACTACCACTGGCTCATATCATTTCATACAACCTGAAAATTACGGACTCCACGGAATGGATACAGGTACTAGTCCTGGGGGTGAACGTAACTCGAGTACACATTTATTTGTATTGAACTACATCACTAATCAGGTAAACATAATATAATTAATTCGTTATGATCACAGCAAACCAAATAGGTAGGGAGGACCTACCGTCTTGTGGATATTTTTTTTAGTAAAAGACCATTCAACGCACATCCAAAGCCGTGGGAATGTTCTACGGGACGACAGTTCTTCAGGGATTCTAGCTGTAAGGGAATACCCGGGACTTCGACATCGCTATTCCTGAGTTTAGCAGTACCTATGATAACTTACAGTCCAGTCTATGGTATAACCGCGTGCTCGAGGCATTATATTAAGCCCTAAAACTCTCACTACCCTGATAATCTCAAGAGGGCATTGCAGTTGACATTACCCGCTCCAGTCCAAAGATATTACACATGTATCGGGCATTTAAGAGTAATTAATGGTGAGCAGCTGACGCGCATAATATGCGTATTATGACTCCTACGAAAGTAATGTTAATAATTGAATATAGCGACAACGTTCAGAGACGAAGCGAACGACGAATCTTGCCTTCAATTATTATGAAACAAATCACATAAATGGCATGTCAGGTCGGGACCCTGGATAAAAGGCGTGAGTCTAGTAAAATGGGAACCTATAAACGTAAGGCATGTGAAGCGTGTCATTTCTATAATCTCAAAACATAAAACCTAAACTTCATCGCTCGAAGATAACAAAACCATACTCCGTGCACAATAACATTGGCAGACCAATTCCATAACTTCCGAAACTCAGAGCCACTGTCACGCAATAACGCCTAGCCATGACCTTGGCCTCAGACTAGATAGTCCCAAGTCCTCGATGGCATCATTGGCACATCTCCAGCGAAAACTTGTCTTTGTTTTTGCAATGGTCGCCAAATTAATTACAATGGCGGTCATAGAAAACAGATTGTGATAGTAGAATACCAAAAGGCCCATATGGTGTCTTTCTGCGATGAAACCTCATTGTGAAGCTAATGGTTTAGTTACCATATGTGACATCTGGACAATCATTGTGTGGTTTCGTACCTACCTTGCACACGTTTAATTGTGCCAATCACAAAAAAAAACATAAAAGAGCTCTGCTCTATCAAAAATGATGAATATGTGTATACTATACCAAGGTATAGGTATAAGGTACGTACTCAACTTGGATTGGTAAATTGGTGTAGGCAGGTACTGCACTCTACTCTTTTTATGTTTTTGAAAATAACGTATATTCCAACAAGTAATTCTTCGAGGTTGTAAAGTCAACCTCGGAGAATTACTTGATTACAGGAAAAGCAAACAAGATTTTTCTTCAGGGAAAGACGATGTTGAAGCTACAACAAAAAAAAATGCATGCATTATTAAACAGCTCCGTAACCTAAGGATAATGTAATTTGCTGCTTGTCAGAAAAGTAAACAATCCAATGACGCAGGCAGGTAATTGACTATATAAAAAAGTATCAATGCAAACCTACAAAGTAACAGTTATTTGAGCGATGAAAAGTAATATCTTCCAGGCAACTAAGATACCTAGACATATTGCAGAGTACATTTGGCTCAAATGGCAGCACCCAATAACCAAACATGACATGTCCTTGACCTGGCTGGCATTCACCCAATCTCCTCACTCCTTATGCGTATTGCCAAGTGTCACGGATTGCTAAATCCCCAAGGCCTGGGGGTGATCAACCTCTGCGAATACGTGGAATCGAAAAAAGTTAGGTCCCTGATGTGTAGTTTTTTATTTGTTGAAACGTAATCGAAACGTAAGTATTGCTTGTGAACACACTTAGATAATGTCATTGTCATAACAATAAGGAGAAATAATATATATGTGCCTCCTGTCTATCCTCTGATGGCTGACTGTGTGTGCAATAAAATGAAACTGCAACCACTGCGCTCTTTTTTTAATCAATATGCTTCAGTATTTATATACATCTTTATTCAATAAAAAGTACAATTAAACTAACTATGTACAAAGGATTCAGTCAGATTACCTAAGGACCGTTACACACGGCCTATAGGTAACTCAGTATTGTGTATCTATAATATACTAATCTATCTCGATCGATTTGGTCGAAAAGGGACAAATAGTTTAAAGTGTAATATTTCGCTAAATCCACCATACAATTATTTATATTAATTATTAATTAACTTGGTTTTTCGCTAAATCCAAATATACCAATGTATTTTTTTCAGTGGGTTAATTTAATTACCAGTTAGTCAAAACTAATTTCAGTTGTGTCCGTATTTTAATTAGGTACCTTTCACAATCACAATTAATTAATCTCATTAGCACTCATATTTTCCGTACCGCATCGCGACATTCAATTTAAAAAAACATTGTGATAAAATGTTATCGTAATGTTTTCCTATTGTAAAAATTAGAACAGCCTGATTTTAGTTGTTTAATAGCGAACATTAAAATGTTTTTGGTTATTTTTCCTAATTATCATAAAAGCAGCCTCGCACATTTTAATGATATCTAACCTTATGGCTTTTATGGCGTCGCCTAATCCTAACATACCAAATGCAGTCTAGCCAATACATCGGCATGATATGAACCGAACAATACAAAATACCTAGAGTGTTATAATATCTCATAATTTTATTATCTTGAGCTTAGCGTACTTTTTCAGCACCTATATACTGATCATTATAGTAAGTTTTCGACAAAGATTCCTAAATGAGTGTTTTTGGCATCAACAGATCCAAGTTCGAACCCATTTTTAAGATTTTTTCATCTACAAAATGCTCCCAAACTAAAACTCACGAATATCACCAAAGCTGAAATCAATACCGAACCGCCAAAGTGAATTAACGACTGTTGGAATCACGTCGCCATTCAATCTACTAACATTAATATTGACGCTGAGATCGGTCGTTTAGCAAAACGAAGGAATAATGGGGTTGTGTGATGGCATTAATCTGAGGGATATTTGCACTGATGACGTCATTGTTAGAAAGCTGATGTCACTGTTGCCAAGAGCGTGTTCAAGTTATTGAGCTGTAATGGCGTCGTTTAGTCGACTCCTTGAGGCGGCAGTAAATCTGATTCAAGTGGAAACAAGACCTGCGTCCTCCATCTTGGTCAATTTGCTGATCACTATTTTCGGATATAATTATTGTTCTTTCTCCGCTTTAGAGAAAAGAGGAAAAGAAAATATTTTTTGGGTAAGAGATTCAAAAATCATGATCACCATGATCGACATCCGAATAACTTAAAAAAATAGTTTTATAATCTATGGAGAATTACAATTTGAAAGCACAGCTCTGAGTTACGTAACACACACTAACTGTAGTGCTGATACAGATTTAGAGTGTAAATTAAATCCTAGAACGTAACAATCGTATGGGAATAAACAAGTTTAACAAGTAGTTTTGCATTTTAAGAGAACATAAAGTTAAACATGTAATGGGGCTAGTAGCTAGGTACCTAGAATTATTATTTTAATTTAACTATGAAGTAGACTGAGGGAAACTATGAAATGTTTAGATTCGCTTTACAATTATCGTCAAACCTAGGTTGAAATTGGACATAAAAGCATATATATAAGTTCTATAATCATGGAATAATAATTCATATAATTAATAAAAACTAATTAAAATATTTCATTCAAAGTGGTGGTGGATGTGCACAAATGAGGATCTAACTAAATTTACTATAAAAATGAATAGGTATATATTACTATACTAGAAACATAAACAACTTTTAACACACAGAAATACTTAATTTCTCAAATTAATCTTGAAAGGGATACAATTGAAAGACAATAAACACGAAATGTAAAATAACGTAGAGGTGGTAGCTACTGCGGTGGAATCGATCCACGATGCGCCACCTGCCGTGCTCTCCAGCCATGCCGTGATCGTGACCAGCTGCCATCACTGAGTACTGATGCCCTGAGCATTATCCTAGCTCCCCGAACTGCTAAAAGCTATCTCACATATTTATACCATAGCCTTGATGGACACAATCATAACGGGTACCACTCTAAAAACAGCAAGTTTAGATCCATTACAGACGCTTTTTATTATATCTTATTGTTCGCATTCTAATAAGCTACTCATACTTTTTTTATTCGTAAGTTCATTTTTTTTTACTATATAACCGCATCTGTGGTCTAGTGGTTCGGCTACCGGTGGCAGTCCAGAGTTCCGGACCAGTACCAAACGGAAGCGTGCGCAAGACAAATATAATAAGTAAATATAAATAAGAGCCAGCCGTTGAGTCACGTGTCACCTCAATCAAAAGTTCTTCTTCATTTCAACTACACAGAATAGAAGAGACAAAGAATGACTTATTAGGTACTTGTAGACAGTGCAATGTAGAGGCATGTATCGTGTCATGTAACAACAACTAACTGCAGATACCCGTTCCAGTCCTGCGAGTTGTTAATGTCCATGTAATTGAGTTATGCCCAAACCTGAGCGGGTCAAGGGCGTGTCGGCACAAATGACAATACAGCGCAAACAAATCAGTGCCACAGCTCGTTTATATCAAATCAAAGATATTGGCGCAGTGCTTTCCGTATGTGGCCGCAGCATTTAAAAAAAAACATTAGTTTTCTAATTATATTTTATGGAGGATAGAGAATAGACTTAGGTTTGGATAGACGAAAACAGCATAAGATGAGCACGAGCAATAAAATGTAGGAGTGCCACGGATTAGTAGTATTTTAACCGCTTCTGTGGTCTAATGGTTTAAGCCACCGATTTCAGATCCAGAGGTCCCGGGTTCGATCCCAACGGGGAGTACAATATATTGTGCTTAGTTTTGTTGTTGGTAGGACTAGATTTAAGTCCGCCTGGCTAGCTACCACCATCTTACCTAATTCTGTCGCCATAATAATAATTCTAAAATTGTTGTGTTCCGGCATTCAGAGGCTTCCAGTTCCTCAGTTTGTTGTGATTGTTGATTCCGGGTGAAGTGCGCCTCCACCCTCGGCCTTATCTCAACTTGTTACCAGGTGAGATGAAGGCCGAATAGGGAGAATAATTTTTTAGGAGGTTAATTTGTTTCGCATTTGTCTGACTGAGTAAACATGTGAACGCAAACCAGCTGTGAAACCAATCTTGGCCTAAGTCCACATCGTCCACGGAATGAGCAAGCAACTTAGTTATATTCTATAGTTCTGTAGTTCTTCAAACTCAATACCCTGACAAAAAACTAAACATCGGCGAATTGAGAGTTTACATTATACGTATTCATTATGAATGGTTCCTATCACCTCTTGACAGAGAATTAAGCATTACGGCCATGCTTAAGCATAAACAGGCGGACTTAAACAAAGTCCCCTTGGGGATCGAACCCTGGGCCTCTGGTTCTGACACCGGTGGGCGAACCACTCGACCACAGAGGCGGTAGGATGAGACAAGTTTTTGAAATGTAAGTTTAAATATTAACCAATGAGTTCCCCCAACTTACAAATGGGGTGATGGTATGTTTCGACTTTCGACAGAAACCTCTGCCGTTAGGGCGTTGATTGTTTCTTTAAATTTCCAAGCTTAGGTCAACCCAATTTCATTATAAATATAGCTATCCTGCACATGTCATGGGTCAAGGTTTGCTGTTGCAAGGCAACTCTTGTCAGGTTTGAGCTCATGATACCCATAGGTTACATCGTGGGTAAAATTAAAACATGTATTTAGTAATTTGGTTGTTTTAAATCTTAAAAAACTATTCTGACCCAGATTTAAGATGTATTTTGTTTACCGTTTCGTGAAACAATAAGCATAACCAATGATTAGAGTAAAAAGCAAGACTATTATCATATAAGTTAATTCCTTGCTGTTTTTTGACAAAACTGTATTGTTATGGGCTTTAGCGTGAAAGTTTAACATTAAATACAAGATGCAACGTTTTATCTTTGGTGTAAACCAGCAAATCTACTAAAGTAGGCCAATGCGTCCGTGCACGCAAGGTAAGCTAAACGGTAAAAGGTCGTATGGACGCTAAAAACACTGAATAACCAAAACAATAGTCGACTAAAACACATATAGTTTTAAATAAAATATAAAGGATCTTATGCGATCCTCATAACATCCACGCTACTAGGGGGTAGTCAGAGGCACGTCCAAACTTACGATACAATCTGCCAAGTTCATCAACATCCTTTCAGTTCACACGTGAAGAGGTAGCAAGGTAGTAAAGAAGAACCCTAAAAAAACAACAATAAAATTCGAAGGACCATAGAAAGTACCAACGAATATAGGTAGTTTATATTGTGTTTGTTTATTATTAATACAGTTGCGGTGTACATAAACACGGTACCATTCGGTTGGACGAAATTAACTGTTTTCAATGCATAGAAATTAACTAAAATGTAGAACCAAATTGGGTTTTAATGTTTAGCTTGCTAGAATGCTGCGAGAACATTCAGCCATGTTGGATTTATGTTCGATGCAGTTTTGTAATTCCGAATTGAGATCTCGTGATGATGTTGTTTATGTTAGGTATTTAACCGCGGATATTATTTCTCTAACCTAACTAACAAACAATAAATATAAGCGTGCTTTCATTACACCGTACTCTGAACACACTTTTTCTTAATATATTTTTATTCGCCTAAGTTTTTAAGGCTCACTCTTGTTGTTTACTCTCATTCTATGCGATGATGAAAGTTAAACACCAAAGCATCGACCGTACGTCAGAGTGGGGGGGCAGAATACATTCAGTGAATACGTCGCCCTTAACTAGCATTGTCATTTTTTAAAGTGCTCTAAAAAACGTTGCCTTAGTAATCTTGGTTTAAAAATCTATGCCTCATGCCCAAGAATGTCATAAAAGTCAACCATTCTTGAAAAAAAAGGGATTCTACAAAAAATCCATGCCATTTTCGAACCTGCTCATAAAATTTTACGGTTTCTAAAAGCGAACTGCGGAACTGCGGATAGCCATCCGCCGGACAACCATACGAAAGCATTTTTGGCCAAATTGAAACGGAGAGGCTTCGCGCTAGCTCGGTCATGTTATTTCAAAAGTAATTGTTTGTTTGATTATTATCTTTTTACTTTGACATAGATATAGTATATGCCATTTATAATCCTGCTATTTTTAATCCGGGTAATCCACGCGGGATAAGCTGCGAGCAAATGCTACTTAGGTACCTATGTGATATATAAAATATGTAATAGATATTACATATTAATGATTTAAGTGCATATACAGTAGCATAAGACAGAAACGTGTAAAACGAAAAGAAAAACGCCTAATAGCTAACAGTAAGTGAACAAGGTATGAAAACTTATTATTTTTATATTACGCATATAACCCCAGAAATATTCCCAAACCAGATTTTTCCACTTTCGGGTAATACATTCGGATTTACCCGCGCATCTGGGTCGTAAAAACAGTCGTAAATATTTATTCATCGTATTTTTTCAGCGAGTAACACTGAAAGCAAAATAATGCAAATTGCAACAAGGGTTGAGCAAGATCATGTTGCGTTGGTTGGGAACACCAGATTAACATCGTGTTGTGTTTGTCAACGATATCATGATGGTATTTCAATATGACAACAACCTGCTGATTTTGTAATCTTGTAATCAACAAATAAGTAAGTGACAGATGACAGGCAAGATGACTAAACAGTCATTAGGTATCAATGTAGACAAGATAATTACTATTGAGGGCACAATTAGGTAAACAATTAAATTATAATAATTAACAAGCCTCACAGCTCAGTTGGTAGTAGCTCTGCCTTCTGCGCTGTAGGTTGTGGGTTCGATTCCCATCCAGGACAAACATTTATGTGATGAATATAGATGTTTGTTCTGTGTTTGGGTGTTGTATTGTATGACAAGTACCTATGTATTTACAAAAAAAAAGTATTTATGTATTCTATCCGTAATCTAGTTCCCAAATTACAAGCTATGCTTAGTTTGGGACTAGATGGCGCTGTGTGAAATTAGTGTCCTGTAATATTAAAAAAAAAAAAAAAAACAATGAAAGGCTTAGCCACGGTTGATACAGGGAGAAGCACAATCAAAGTAAATGACCTACAAAAAACACATGGGTCACATCACACATAAAACATAGTTGAAATAGGTTAGGTCGGATTACACAGCATACGCTCAATCCAAACATGAGTCACCATGACGTCACCCTCCATAATTCGTGACTGTGCCGCGATTTGAAACCAAATATCTACCGACTTAAATCATGTTACATTAGTTTTAATCTGGTATAATTTCATCAAGCAGTGATTTTTTTTTTTATTAGTCTGATGGCTGAGCCAGAGCTGATCTCTTGACCTTGAAACATGCGTAGGCAAGGATGTAAGCTTTCCCAGAAGCAATGTCTTGTCTTCCAAAAGGGAGACGTTATTTGAAGTAAGGTCTTACCTCCACACCGGGTAGATCGTGCGCGATAAGTATGTCTCTGTGACAGTCGGAACAAGTCAGACTAGAGTCGCAGAGAGAACAAACCTTTGAGAAACACCGGTCATTATATAATGTAGCCCGCCTAGATAGAAAATCACATAATATGAGAATAAGTCTCATATTATGTGATTTTCTATCTAGGCGGAAACACTCTATAAGAAAAAACCCGATTTTTTCAACAAGAACCACCAGAAGAGTTTATTTATAAGTAACCTAATTTTAAACAACGTTCTAACGTTTAGTTACAATAAGATACATATGCGAATTATCAAATATTTTAATAAATATATTTCAAATATATTCATTTTATTTCCATAGCACATTTTAAGTTCTCACAGGGTCTTAGGACCTTTTTGAATCCAGGCTGAAAAACAGCGCCCTCTGTGTTCAGCGGGCATTAATGCTGAGCCGAGACTTTTTTGCTACTGTAGCACACACATACCCGTTACCGTTATGTGTTTCATTTATTTTAAAGTACCTACCTACCTTCTTAATTTCCTGTTGCTTAAAATATTGTTGTTTTTTACCATAAAATATGTTTGTACTTACCTACTATGTTTTTATCGTTTTGTGATGTTGTGTAGTGTGCTATATTAAGTGAATAAATGTTATCTATCTATCTATCCATTATAATAATAGCGATATGTATGTCACCGTGAGATTGTAAACACCGTCCGTTTGTAATATGCCTCTGTCACCGTCAGATTGTAAATACCGTCCGTTTGTAATATGCCTCGTCATATTGCAAACGGTCGGCAAATTGTCAACAGCAACTAGCGTTTACAATTTTACGCATTATTTCTAGCTTCTCTAGTTCTGCCGCTTGCTTTAGCATAGACACAGACCTGCCTCACTCTCTTCTCAGGAAGGTGAGGTGAGCAAATGGCTTTACAGGAATGTACAATCGAATCCTGTTACGCAAGCCTAGTGGTTATTTTTCACGCGGTGCCCCCCGTTTAAGATCTAGTTCCATCAGAAATAGAGTTAACTCAAACCACAGGACGACTTCTGTCGGGATGGAGAGGTCATGTCCCGACGGGTTCATCATCGATCACTATTTTTCCTGACCGCTTACAATATGCCGAGGCATATCACAAACGGACGGTGCTTATAATCTTATGCTGATACGTGTACAATATGCCGAGGCATATTACAAACGGACGGTGCTTAAAATCTAACGCTGGCATGTATATATTCGTAACATTTGATATATAGCTAAGCCAGGTAGGAATCGAAATTCGAATATAAAATAGCAAGGAGAAAAATAGCTTTAATTTTCTTCTATAGCCAAATAAATGTCACACACTCCTTGCGTGCAGAGAGGTATGAAGTTTTATCTTAGCGTAAGTAGTAAACAATTCAATCGGTACTAGGTTAGTTTACAAAGGTGATAATAATGATAAAGATATCTTCCTTGATCTGGACATACCACCATTACGATAAACGAACTTGAAGACAATGCTGCCGATAAAACGAGTAGTTTACAACGTTAGCGTAGTAGCTGCTACTCTTACATGTTATAAAATAAAATATTTAGATACAAGACTTAGGTGTCTAACCAATAGCAAAAGTATTATGGATAATAACTTGACGATAATATTGGTTTAACAACAATGCATACATTATAAATACAAAGGCACAGCATGCCGCAAAATACAGTTTTTCCTTCCCTGATTAGAAATCGTAGTACTTACTTAACAGTCGTAAAATACTGTCATTGCAAATATTTCATTTCTTTGAAGTAATTTGCTAAATAATAAATTTTGCTTTTTAAATAAAAATTGTTAGAAGTTCCATTAACACGATTGCACATAAACCTTTCCATCTATAAAGCAGGTGCAAGTATGCGGAATTAGAAAGTATTTATACTCAGACAATAGAAATATGAAGAAATAAGTAGGTACCTTTAGGTATTTTTAGGTCGCGTATACAGAATGAGTTATGTTTCAAGAACGGCTCAAAATATGGGAAAATGGTCTTGGGTTAGGTAATTTTTTCAATTTATTGACATTACCTGTGTGAGGATGAGTCATATCAAATATACTTTATTATATTAATTTAGGCAGGTAGTTTCTTACAAAATTTGATTAAAATGACATTTAATAAATGTATTTTTTTTACCTTACGATTAGGTACCAGAAAAATGTGCAATAACTATGGGTCAAAACTTGTTGATAAACCTAGAATGTCTTACTTTACTCTTTCAATTAAGAATATTTTACTAGTCGGACTTGAAAAGGATCAATTGCAAACAATAATATCTCGTATCAGTTTTCTTTCCCACAGTGTAATAAAACCTGTCCCAACAATCATAAAGTGTTTCAACGTTCAGATCCATATTAATCTAGTTCCCATATTACACGCTATGCTTGGTTTGGGACTAGATGGCGTTGTGTGAATTTAATGTCCTGTAATATTTATTTATTTGTTTATCGTAAGGTCTTACCTTACGATAAACAAATAAATAAATATTACCACAGAAAGTACAACATTTTATTTTTATTTTGATCTTGTTTAACTGATTAAATACATATACTAATTAATAACATTTTCTATTAAAATGCAGTTTTTTTTTTTAAATCGAGCCCAATGTTCAAAACCATTTCCCCATATCTCATCAGATTAGATTTTAGAGTCACAAGCCTTCTAATAAAACTCATGGGCTAGGTACAATTTAATGTGCAAAGACTTACATGTCTAGTACTACATATAATGTACCATTACTATTAATTTAATTATCTAAAGATAATGGGATAAATCCCACGTGAGTGAAATAAAAAAAGTACGACAATTTATAATTTTTAGGTGGTTTGATATTCATTTATTACGTTAACATATAAAAATATGTAAATTGCTCTAAAACTTAAGTCAAACATCTTTTTTAGAATTAACCTAAAGACATTGTTGATGGAGAACTTTTAAAATAATGTTGGGTTCAAAGATCTTCCCAAACGTTTTAGGAATTTACCTCGCAGCTACAACTTTTACGAGTTGCCAAGACACGGCTCAAGCAGCTATATACCGCTAAGCTATCCGAAGGTAATCTCTGAAACCGAATGAAACTCTGGTAATCGAATAAAATACTGTAAATGAATCGAATTCCGAACTGTTATAGTGCTAGTAGAACTGTTGGTGTCACACTCACTATTCTCCCGTGATATTAGTATCGTCATACCTCCTTATCGACTTCATTTAGCTAATACTTATCCCCTCATCCCACACAACCGACTATTAACAAGGAGACCAGCCGGACCAGCCATTCCCGCCTGCCTGAGTCCGCAGGCGGAAATCGCCTGAATAAGCCATGTTGTGCCAACCCCATCTTGTGTGGGATAACGGACAGAAAGATGATGACTTGATTAGTTGGCGAGACCGAAGAGAGCATGCCGTGCCTGTTTGACAAACATGTTACCTGTGTTGGATCGCCGCACCGCCGGCGCCACGCGAGATGACATGACAATGGACGAATCCAACGCTCTCGCTAATTACTTATCTCATGGCCCACATGAAGCCATTTGTAATCATTTGCTCTGGCATTACTTTCATGAGCAAGTACTACTGTTATTGACGGAGTGAGCTAAGTGATCCGGCACTGTATGTATTCATACATACAGTGCCGTGCCGGAGTGCAGTGATGGCAATGTTTGTGAAGACATAACTCTTGCACAGGTTAACCGATTACATTCAAATTATTGCATTATTTGATACATAATCATTAAAAGTTTGATTGTCTCTTGTATGAAGAGAGATTGATAAAAAGCGTTCATACAGTAGAGGGAGGTGTAATGAAAGCACACTTATAGTAGTGTTAATAGCTTTCTTGTTTGTGGGATTAATCTCTGTGGTTTAATAGATACTTAACATTTTACAAGATCTCGGTTCGGGCGAAGTAGATACCTACCTGCTTATGTGCTGCCTTTCTGCAATGTGATCGGTCAGATTAGTGATATCCTGGAGCCAGGTAGTGTTGGATATACCTACGGTAGTCGACGGGCACGGCTGAAGTGGCAAGCGCAGGCTTCAACTGGATCAATGACTTTGTGCCGTATATTTCGGGTCCTTATTTGGATGACTAGCGAGATAAATAAATGAAATACGGTTCTGAGGATACGTCCGTTTAGGTACTAGGCACTACCTGTGCCGGTAGGTAGGCACCACTTACTTATATTCTATAAACGCATCTGGCGTTTACGGCCTAATATATACCTAATAATAACGGCCTATACTTTCGACCTTCTGTATGATGTGCCTATATTGTCTACGGTAATTATATTTTTCCTGATACCGGTATGTTTAGCTGTGGAAGTATAACTTCGAGCGAAATGGTTCGTGACTCGACCATTAGAAATGTTTCGTACCTACGTAAGTAAACTTTCTTTACGTACTTACTCTTCTTACTTACTTTACATGAATATTGCAAGTTGGAATAGCAATAGCAGCTCGTTGGCTCTGTAATTCTCTCATCAGACGTAATGTTTGATTCCTACCAACTCCATGGACGTAGAACAAACTAGTAGTATCTCTATTGTTTAATCTGTGTCTCGAGAATCTTCATGCCACCGTTATTACAGTATTACGAGTTATTCTGTGTCTGAGATAACAGAGTTCATTAATGTGCGCGTGCCGAGCCAAGCGCCTCGTAGATAGTAGATAATCACAAAATTACTATGCTATGACGGTTGACGTATTGAATAACTGTTGTTTTTTCATTGAGATAATTGAATAACCGTTGTATTTATCTCGATTATTAGTATGTGCCATCGCTAGTAGACATTAATCAATCTGTGGCTATGAAATCTCAAACCAAGGAGGAAACTTGTTAGAAAATAGGTGTAGTATTATTACAGTGTAAACATAAAGCACGCGCTACTGATTCCAATAATTAAACCCAGCCATCTGAAACTGTATTTGGGGGCAATGTGGACCGAATGCATACACTCCGGCCCGATGCAGAGTAAACACAGCTATACTATAATGACACACAATTTAGGGACTCTTTGCGGTGCACCCGGACTAAATTCTGCGCATTTTGCAAAAGTACATTTAAATTCATAGTTATAATTAGCATTTAGAGAGAAACCAAGCTGCATGGTGAATAAATACAAAGGTTTAAAGGAAACGAACAAAACTATCATCAATCTTTGAAAATGAACAATTTTAACAGACTTTTTTACTATAGTAGTTATTAGATAAAGAAAGCAAGAGACCGGGACCAGTGGAGAGACATGGGAGGAAGAGGAGGCCTATGCTATGGTGGCGCTGTGTGTAATTCATGTGCTGTAATATTTATTTATTAATTACTTCAAAAAAAGGAGGAGGTTCTCAATTCGGTTTTACGATTTTTTTTTCATGTTTGTTACCTCAGACGCTCAGAACTCCGTCATTTCTCATCCGATTTGAAATTTTTTTTTTTGTTTGAAAGGTTATGATTTCAGATTGGTCCCATAGAAATTTTATCAAAATCGGTCCAGTAGTTTGGCTTTTTGAAAAACAGGATAATGGAAACTAAAAATCGTTCCCATTGTCTTCACATAGTGCACCAGGGATGCAGTGCAGTCTGCACCATAGTATGAACCGATTCTTAACATTTGTTTAGGTCATCTGTAATTATTTTAGTACCCATCATTGCGTGTATATTTCCCAGAATCCCGTATTATTGCACCCTCATACGACTCTTAAATAGGGTGTCGTAGGCTTTACAACGAAAAAAGCTAAAAATAACTTATTTATTATTATACACCGAACTAATTCATTAATATTGCCTGATAATTCAGTTAGAATAGATTATAGATATACCTAATTGAGGCTAATCGATTATGTACCTATATCAAAAATGAATAGTAAATCGGTAAGGAAATCTAGTTTTCTGTATTTTATTTTGTTACGAGAACGTTTGACCGGTACCTAATAGATAAGGTAGGTAGGTACTTTACGAGCGAATAGACGTATTTACGCCAAATGAAAATAGCCGTTCGCGTCCAGTATAGTTTAAGCAGACATATTTGGTAATAACGTATTTCATATATACACTTTACGAAGGTAAATGAGTCTTTTAGCCTACTAATAACACTGGAATTCATAGTAAAGATAGTGGTTCCCCCAGGGTAGGATATGCATATATTTTAATATATATCGCCCCTATCTTGACTATGAATTCCAGTGTAAATGTCCTATCTCCCGTCTGCATAATACCTACTCGCTAGTACCTATACCTACATCTAACACCCGAAGCCTAGATGACATCAGAAAGCATAAAATCATATTATGTATCGCAGCAAACATTGTTTTCCTTTTATAGATGGTACTTAACGTGAAAACACGAGCATAGAGCAAGTTCCTCGGTCGCGGTGTGGGTACCTAGTAGGTAGGTAGGTATAGAAAATGTTTCAATATGAAGGGCTGTGTAGTATTTCATATTTTTCACTGAACAAATAACTTTCCGCATTGTTTAGTCTCAAAGCAGAAATAGTTACGAGTCTTGTATTTACCATTGTAAGTAAAAAATCTGATACATAGAGATTCAAGCTGTTGTTTTTGAAAGAAAATGGAACCGACTCCATCACTAAAAACTTAAAAAAAAAAGGGAAAGCTCAGTTGGCTCTGCCTTCTGCGCTGTAGGCTGTGGGTTCGATTCCCACCCTGGAAAAACATTTGTGTGATGAATACATATAGATGTTTGTTCTGTGTTTGGGTGTTTGATTGTATGATGAGTATGTATTTAGAAAAAAAATGTATTTAAGTATTCTATCCGTAATAAAGTTCCCATATGACAAGCTATGCTTAGTTTGGGGCTAGATGGCGCTGTGTGACATTAATGTCCTGTAATATAATTTGAAGTTGGTGCCGATTTAGTGTTGAAGTCGGTTCCATGCTCTTTCAAAAACAACTTAATTTAGCTTTTTTCAATGTAAAACCTATGACACCAAAAGACGTCTACAACCCTATGTTTTAACAGAAATTACACGGTTGCGTAATCTTTCCACCAAAGTTTTGTTGGTAATAGGACTTTATTTAAGCCCGTTTGGCTAGCTACCACCATCTTACCTAATTCTGTCGCCAAAATAACAATTAAAAAAAAATAGTGTTGTCCGGCATTTAGGTATAAGATAGCCAGTTCCTCAGTTTGTTGAGAATTCCGGGTAAAGTGCGCCTCCACCTTCGGCCTTATCTTAACTTGAGATGAAAACCAAGCGCTTCCCCGTCGTACAATAAAAATAAAAATAAACTAGATAGTTTCCTTCAAGAATTGGTTTTGATGTATAAACAGATAAAGGGTGGGAATCGAACCCGTTGTGAGTTGGAGGACCAACCAGGGTGGAACACATCTTTGTGATGTGTGTTCCCAGTTTGGTTAGGACATTGCAGGCTCGAATCATCTGATTGCCTGATAAGTAAGATGCTATTAGACTATGGCGGCGACTCTTAAAGTCTGATACCAGAACTGTTACACAGTCCACACGAAGAACGAAAGAAAGAAAATATGTATCTGCAAAAAAAAAAAAAAGTATGTTTCTTTAGCATTAGGGGAGGCCCATTTCCTATAGTGGGCTTTTATGGGCTGTAATGGTGATGATGATGACGATACAAGTATACAACACTTATAGCCAGAATGCTCTTAAAACAATTACACTAAGCCCAAATGTATGCTTATTATATCTATCACCTCGGAAGTATGAACTACGAACGAAAAACATAACAAGAATAATTAAAATCTATTTCGAATTGGCGGAGTAACCGAGTGACAAACGAACAAAAAAACAGAGGAATTGAGAAAAAAAAAATAGTTCCTTTTTTTGAAGTCGGTTAAAAACTAAGCTGTTAGTGTTGTAAGTGTAAACTAGATAGGTAAAAAGTTTTAGTAATATAATAAAATAAACCGCAGCCTTCAAAAGAATAATCTTTAGAAGGATCTCTATACGTTTCGTTTTGGATGAGCCAAATTCGTTCACCTGCCTACCAAAATTAGAAAATTAAGATTGAACCAGAAAAGTTCTAAAAGCTTTCCCCTGTTGTAAAACGAAAGTTTCTCAATTGAATTTTCTATTTAACGAAAAGCTCCCAACTTTTTAGCCGCCGCTGCACAATTTGTCAAAATCCTTTGCGTCTCCGAAAATTATCTATGAGTTGTCTTACCGTCGGCCCCTGTCCAGTAAAACTTGTCTATCTACCTGAATCTAGACAAGAGTATGAACAAAGTGAGGGAAGAATGACGTTGATGACGCATAATTCAAGAGAATCTTCTCAGTGAAATTTGATGCAAAGTTTCATTACGACTCAAAAATAGCATCCATACATAGTGAAACAGATTCATCAGCATAGCGCGGCTCTACTGTTAAAGTCGAAAACACCGCAACAAAGGCAATTAAATGCAAATGGTAATGGCAAAAGGTATAGGTACCTAATTTAGCAGGAGGATCTTTTGGAGCTTCGTAAGTTAAATGCGTGTCTTAAGAAACTTTAGGAGCAATCATTAAAAGTTTGGCCCGAGTTTCTTCGGCTATTCGGCGATCCGGCGGCGCTGGTTACACTCTGGCATGGGAGCAAAGCGATTGTTTGCTTTTACTTTTCAGACAAAGGAACCGAGAGTACCTGCTAATAGTAGTATCTCATGCCTGGAGATATAATTAACTTGTCAAACATTCATATTCACCGGCTCTGTGGTCTAGTGGTTCGTCCATCGGTATCAGACCCAGAGGTCCCGGGAGCGATCCACAGCGGGGTACAAATTTGTGCTTGGTTTGGTTGGTGGTAGGACCTTGTTTAAGACCGCCTGGCTAGGTACCACCATCTTACTTATGTCTGTCGTCATAACAACAATTCTAAGTTGTTGTGTCAGATACATACAGATAGTCAGATCCTCGGTCCTTATCATAACTTGAATTGAAACTAGGTGAGATGTAGACTAAGGCCTTCCCCGTAGTACAATAAAATAAAATAAAAAAACAACATCCGTGGTCTTATAGAAGGTCATTTGGTTCGCCGTAGATCCTGACCTGGGTTTTGATTCCAGCGAGCGGGCGGTACATCTCTTTGTAAGCTTGTTCCCTTGTGGTTGTGACATTGCAGGACGCCATTGTTCAAATAACTAGGATAATTTCGTGCTTCGAATACCTCGGCACTCTTTGGTCCCGGCCCGGGTACTGCCTCATGCAGGGGGATGATTTTCATGATTATACTTTAGACATTTTGTGTCGAATCGACTTAGGGCGACGTATTATCCTCTATTATAGAATTTATAGATACCTAAATATAGAAATGTTAGACTGGCAGATGAATCACGAATAACTCGACCCTTCATTGAGAGGGTGTGAGAATTAGGATGGCGGCTCGTAAAAGTCTGACTGCAGGTAGGTTGTTCAAACAGCCCGCACAAAAAGAGAAGATTTCAGCTGGCTTTTACATACAAATGATAACAATTAGCTAAACGAGAGGGGTCGCTCACCAGCGAGCTCCTCCTGACCGGTATTTTTTTGTATTTCATTTTATGCTGATAGTAGGTAGGTGGTACCTACATCGTACAATAACGAGAAGGTCGAGTCAAATAAGGCTGATTTGATACAGTATAAGTACAGTACATTACATAGCGAATTAACGATGATGCTGGTGTCATGTACCTACCTACAAAACGAGTTACCTATCAACTAGGTACCTAGTACCTACCAACCTAGGTAACTCTGTGGCGTAAAGTATTCACCACGGGAAGTTATTATTGAGTGCAGCTCTTATCTTATCTGTTTATCAGTTCAATATTATGATCGAAACCGCCGCCTACGGACAGGTGCAGAGTTATTGTATGATTCAGCGAAAATAATAATACGCCAGAAACCGCGCAAAATGCAGATAATGCACCATATTCATTTCGTAACCAACAAAGCCCAGGACGACGTGGGCAGTAGGTACGTGCACTCACGTTTCGGACGTAATGGTGCAAACAAATCAGATGGTCAAGGCTGCACACACTGACGTAAGCTACGAACTGTAAAGATGAGAAACAGTAAAACAGCAAACACCTTCTTATCAAGTAGGTACCTACTTTAATACGCGGTAATATAGGTGTAGGTTACGCGAACTAGTGAAAGCCTGCAGATAGCGTTAGAAATGTTGGCAGCCTCATAATGTAGGTCTCCAATGTTTTGATGACGTTGTTTTGGTATGCGCTTGAAGGCCGTGTCTCCATTAGTTTACACAACACAAGCCTGCATGCGGAGCGGACGTCTCGGTAGAGTTACTTTATAAATACGGCAGAGGCAGTGGTGTGGTGCCCCACTCCTAGCTCGCATGCTGCGTGCGAAGCAGCGCTCGTGCTATGGAGCGCGCCGTGCCGTGCGTGCCATTATCTGCGGGACCTTGGGCCGCGCCGCACCGTACTCAACAACGGCTTACTTACCTTTTTTATTTGGAAGTGGTCGGAGCGCAGTGTCTCTTGGATCTCCTGCTCGGTCCCGCGCGGCGCCGCCTGCACCGAGCTGCGGAACCCGTCCAGTACCCCCTTGAAAGTGAACTTCTTCATCGCGAAATGCTATAGGAGAGAGTCGCGGGTGCTTTGTCCGTGTGCCGCTCGCGCCGGCCGCGGCTACATCACAGCCGTCCGCGGCGGACAGCGAGCCGGTTTTGGCGGAAGGAAGGTCGGTCTCTCCCGCGCTACGAGAGCCGCTACTGCGCAGGGCAGCCCGGGCCGCCGCCGACGCCGACACGCGCCCGCCACGCCGACGATCGACGAAAAATAGGCGAGGCACCGCCTCCGGAATGTACGGCAATGCGGCTTCAACCAGGATCGATAGCTGATGTCGCGCGGAGCACAGGCCGGCACAGGCGCACTGGAACTGCGTGAAGCGTCACGCTGACAGCGCGACTGCCGCACACTGGCCGGAAAGAGTGCGACAACGAGACCGATCGATGCGCCCGGCCCCGCTCAGAAAAGAGATGAACGCATATTGCGCATGAAGGCACGTTGTCAACCGTCGTCTTGCGGAAGAAAATTCGCAGCTGATAACTTATTTAGTCCCGCATTCTGGCAGCAGGGGGCGCTTTGAAAATACTAGTTTCATGTCAATTTGACATTGTCAGTAATGTCAATGTCAATAAATCAGCTGATTTTGCTTGTTGTCAAACAGAACATGCAATTCGCCGATTATTTGCGTCATCGAATCCTTCGTTGTGTGGTCGGCAGTCGGCGAAACTGTAGCAATTATAGTGATTTTATAAGTACTTTTTCAAATTACATCCTAAAATGACGACAAAAATAGTTGTGAGAGGTTTGAAGACACTCAGCTATGTTGGAAGCTATAAAAAAATCAGAGATCGACCCTTCAAGTAAGTATAGGTACCTAATCTACTTCCTAAGTTTCGAATCCTTGTAGTCAATTATTACACATTGGTAAGTAATCATAATTATTGATAGGTTCCTACGTATTCGACTAGTAGACCTAGTCGTTTTCTTGGATTCCTAATGATTCTCACTGAACAGGTTACAGACGCTTAACATCAATTTTGAAATAGGTTGGTAGGAATGTAGGTACCTACATGATAACAAATTATAATCTAACGGCACCGATGATAAGTGGCAGGTCTCTCTAAATAAATGTCATTCAAGAGACAAGCATGATCACCAAACAGTATATATGGCACCTATACCTACTAAAGATCAAGACTATTAAATACCTAAGTACTTAATCATTGTTTTATGATACCTAGGCCTGTCTGTCCTAATAACTGGGGGGTAAGGACAACCTCTAAAAGCATTCTTGTTTTAATATTACTTTACTTTTGTAATTATCTATTCTGTGTAGAAAAAAATATACAAATAAAATGTACAACAAGAATGCTTTTAGAGGACTACCTCTAAAAGCATTCTTGTTGCAAGGGATAGGCCTCTGTTCCTACCTTTATGATTACATTCCAAACTTAGTTTGCTTTAAGGATCCATTTATTAATGCAATCCTGTATTCTGTTTCGGACAATACACATTATTAATACTATAATCTATCAATAAGAAGTTTGTAATTTGTTAGCTCCACAGATAAAGAAAAGGAATGCATTTTTTTTCATATTGGCTTCTTGCTTGTTAAGTCATTGGGGTAAACAATCTGAAATCTCTAATTTTACACTCTACAGACTATATGCAGCAGCTGTTATTGGAGCAGGTTTCACTGCATACAGTCAGCTTAGGCACAACAAAGCTGAAATGAAGGAGATTCTTCAAATAAATAACTATATGGCCCAACCCATCACTCCAATAATGGAGCTGTCAAAAAATCAGGATGACATGAAAGCACAAATGGAAATGCTGATCATGAGAATACAAGCTGAGTTCTGCCGCGCCTTGGAACAAGAGGAAGATGAGGTATTAAGCAGATTAAAATAGACAACTATGGAACCGGTACATTATCCGACAGCTGAATAAATAATGAATGTAGTTAGATAGATAACTCTTTATTGTCTACCACTTACATAGAAACATAACAAACTACTGATATAAGAAAACTTAATCTGAGCAACACTGGTTCAACAATGGGTGGTGTGCAATGTAAACCATGCATCAAAACGTTGCTTTGGTAAGAGTTATTATCGGATGATCTATAGTGGGGAAGTCAGCAATTTCAGAACATTTGTTGAAATGCATTTGCCATTTGAAAATTATTTAAGTTGGGAAAAAGCAAATTCCTATTTATGCTTTCCTCAATTATTGATAGTGTAATAAAGAAACTTTGTTATAGGCTTGGGAGGATGAGAAAACAGTACATGATTTCGACTTTGACAATGATGTTTTCATAAAGTGGCCGGTATGAATATTTTTATGACCCTCTCTTCATTCATTATAGCCTCTTGGCACTGATAACAGAGTACTAATATACTGTAGGTAATAATGGTAATTTCTGTTAGCCCAAGCACCCTTAGGTAATAAGCCTTTCAAACAAATGGCTTTTATAAACACACATGCATGGAGTATCTATGTAATTAGGTTGGCAATCTGTTTTCCTTTGCTTTCTTACATCCCATCAAACAATCACATATAAGCTTCTATTGAACTACAAGAGGTTAGGTAGAAACAAATTTTACAGAAATGGGTAGGTACTTTAGAGGTCATTATAGCCAGTTCCTCAGTTTGTTGAGGATTCCGGGTGAAGTGCGCTTTCTTTTTCGGCCTTATCATTACTTGAAAATCAGGTGAGATGAAGGCCAAGCAGATAAGCAGAAAAAAATCGCCATTTTTTAATATCAATTTGTAGAGTTCTATATAAATTTCCCTTAACCTAATGCTTTTAAAAGATATAGTTGCCGCAAGTACCCGTATTTTTCCAGGAAGCCAAATTCAAAGTGGACCGTTGGCTCCGCAAAGAAGGAGGAGGTGGAATCACCTGTGTGATGCAAGATGGCCGAGTTTTCGAAAAGGCCGGCGTTAATGTTTCCGTCGTGTCCGGGAAACTGCCACCAGCAGCGGTTCAGCAGATGAGGAGCAGGTACACAATACAATAGTATCTATTAGGTACCTAGCTAGATGGTTCGCATGGAGATTAGTCGGAACTACTATGGACCAATTTATTGGTCTACGGCTACGGTACTAGGTAGGTGTAGGTATAAACCTACACAAGGATGTGCTGAGTAGGTATAGGTTATAAAAATATTTTTTTCCTTCAACTCACCTGGTTTCAAGTTATGATAAGGCCGTAGGTGGAAGCGCACTTCACTCGGAATCCTCAACAGTTTGAGGAACTACCGACCTCATCATTTCACCAATGTATCAAATTGTTGCACCTAGCAAGGCGGACTTCAGTAAAGTGCTAAACAACCAAACCAAGCACAATATTGTATCAACTATCTGGTGGTACATGATGGTTCCACATTTTTCTTTAAATTTCGGTTCAGAAGCTCAGTGTGAGTTCAACTTACACTTGTCTCGTTGTTAGTATCCTAACATCCCCTATAAACATGATACCGCCACCCTCCGCTATATCTATGTATACCACCCTACCGCTATATCGCTACGAATATCTATCTCAATGATTGTGATATTTCAGAGGTAAAAACTTAGAAGCCGACTCATTACCATTCTTTGCTGCTGGAGTGTCAGCCGTGATCCATCCGCGCAATCCGATGGTGCCGACGATTCACTTCAACTATCGATACTTCGAGGTCACTGACAAAGATGGTAACTAACAATATTTATATCAAAACAATTATCAATACAAATTTTAAAATTATTTTGTTTTGCAATTGATTTTAGTGAGGAAAATTTTATTTTTCAGTTATTTCCACCAAGGTTATATAAATGCGGAAATTCGCACAAACAAAACAATCAAATACCTATGTACCTGATATAATAAACAGCAATCATGCATAAAAAATCCGTAAAAGATCACTACAATAGATAAATTAGAAAGAACACAGGCATTAGATTATATGATAAAGTAATAAATAAATTATTTAAATTACAAACTATAAGCAGTGAAGTAATCAACAAAATATTATTTAATATATTTATTATAACTTGTAGATCCTAATATTATAGGACATTAATTTTACATAGCGCCATCTAGCCCCAAACTAAGCATAGCTTGTAATATGGGAACTAGATTACGGATAGAATACTTACATACTTTTTTGTATATACATACGTACTATACGATACAACACCCATCCTCAATCAAATGTTTCCTCTATATGTTGATTTACTAGGTTTGCTTTTGTATATATTGTAATGTATTAATGTATTTTTTTTTTATATAAATGTATGTTTCCCATCCCAGGTGTAAAATGGTGGTTCGGGGGTGGCACCGACCTAACGCCATACTACCTTAATGAAGCTGACGCAGTACATTTCCATTTAACACTAAAGCATGCTTGTGACGCCCACGACGCATCGTACTATGCTAGGTAAATATTTCGTTGTTTTATAACCCTAATGTTATCATAACAAGCAAATATTATCTGAAATCAGTATAGAACTACAGAACATAACAATGTTTAGTAAAAAATATCTCAAATCGTTACATTTTTTTATAAATATTACAGGAAATTAATTTCACACAGCATATGGGAACTGTGTATATTACGGATAGGTACTTAAATACTTTTTTTTAAATACTTTTTAGCATATCGATACAACACCCAACAAACATCTATATTCATCACACAAACGTTTGTCCTGGGTGGGAATCGAACCCACAACCTACAGCGCAGAAGGCAGAGTTACTACCAACTGAGCTATGAGGCTTGTTATTTTTTCTTGTTGCTTGTTAATTCATCATAAAATATTGAATTAGTAGGATGGTGCTATCTCTAATCTAATACGGTTTTGACTTTGGGGTTTAAATTCTCCTTAATTGACTACGTATGCATTAAATTGGCACAACTGTTAAAACTTGATAGGTGTAAAAAGTTATTTATTTATTTAATGTTATATGTGGTTTCAATTTTATTTGTTCATAAAAAACGGAGAAGGGCGTTGGTATCTGCGACACAGTTTCATGACTAATGCACACATCATCGTTTCTCACTGTAAGATTTTAGGTTTCTGTTCCAAAATAAATATATTTGTTTTGATATTTGAATGGGCTGTATACTAGGTGAAACAGAATATGTGTACTAAGCAGTGGGGGGGCTTTTCGGACCAGGAAAAGTATTTGTTGTGGTGGGGAGATAATAGTGAATTCCCATTTTCAGCTTCCCATACAAATCTTTTCATTTTCTCAATGACAATAAATATTGACGGCCCTATTCCTTTACCGCACTATGCATGTAGGTAGGTAGGTATCAGTTGGTGCAATTGTCTGTGTCAAAGAGTATTAAGGACAGATGAACCAATTTTAGTGAGAACTTGGAGTCATCTCGTGAAAGTAGGTTATTAGATAGAACATACACATTGATAAATTACATAGGCACCTACAGTTACAAAAAGACGATAATGCGATATTGGACGAACAAAAGTACATTATGGGAACGATTATTTTGTATTTAGCTAACAGATAGATAAAATTCTTATTGATTTTTAAAATTAAACCCTCTAGTAATGGATTTTCTCATTAGCAGCCCAGGCTTTTCAACGATTTTCCTCTGTTAGTGAAAGCGCTTTTCGTTCTTTGTGATTGTGACCTTCTGCTATGTTGCTTCATCTGTGTCTAGAGCTGAGGTCATTGTCGCGAGTTAAGAAACAGCTGATTTTAGGGTAGTCTCAACTCAAAAAACCAGCTGTTGGTATCAGAACTTTGATCCTGTTTTACCAAAAACTTTGAACCAAAATTCAAAAAGTCGTAAAACAAACGTTGTTCCACGAGTCGGGTCGGATAACCCCGTTTCGGCATAGTACACATATTCTGTTTCAGGTTGTATAATAATTAAATGACAGAATGATCTGAGATGACTGTAACAGGTTCAAGAAATGGTGCGACGAGTATTTCTCGATCCCACATCGCGGCGAGCGACGCGGGATCGGAGGAATCTTCTTCGATGACGTGGACACGCCCGACCAGCAATCCGCGTTCCGCTTTGTCACGTCTTGTGCTGAGGCTGTGATCCCCAGTTACATTCCACTTGGTGAGATGGTACATTCATGATACATCACTTAAGAGGATCATATACCGCGTACCGTTCATACAAAAATAAAAAGCTCTTTTTTTTACCTCTCATTGTCCGATTACGGTGTTTTTTTTTATGTTATTAACACATTATTAGGTTAGGACTTTTTAGGTTCAAGCATGTTTTTGCACTGAAACTATGACTATTAAAAGACAAAATTTTTCTAAAACCATAAACTTTTTCGAAAATAAGGAAACGTTTAAACCTAAAATACATTATAATCGAGCGTTTGACGACAATAACAATACATTTTATTACAATTTAGGGGGTGAAAAGAGATGTGCCCCGAAACGTTAATTCTATAAAAAAAAATATTTATCATATTAATTTCACAAGCAGCAACTCTCAGCATATCTGTCGGCCGCATAGGGTATTTTTATATGTTTTTTTTATATGTATATGAGTAGCTAGCAATTCGTTTGCTAGCTACCTATATCTCTTAAACAGTTTCGGTATTTTGGTATTATGATCCTCTTATAACATTAACAGCATAGACGGGAGATGACCTATCTCCAGGGTTGGATCCATAATATCCACTCCATCATCGGCAGGTGGTTTGGATATCGCAATTGAGATGTAAATTTACACTCGGATTAGGAAGATGCCTTTGCTCATCCACTTATGACACTGCGACACTCACAAACTCATTGTTTGACTAACCACCTTCGTACTCAAGTAATATTATGTTTGCATTACATTTTAAGCGTTATGAGAATACATTCCATGCCAGACTTTTATTCCAGATTTTCGATAGTTTTTTTTTTAACAGTAATACTTTAATATCATCCAAAAAGTCTTGCATTTCTGTTGATATGTTTAAACATGTTTTGTAGTGCAAAAACACAAAGACAAAGCGTACGGCTACCACGAGAGACAATGGCAGCTGCTGCGTCGGGGTCGCTACGTCGAGTTCAATCTCATGTACGACCGCGGCACTAAGTTCGGACTCCACACGCCCGAGGCTCGCTTCGAGTCCATCCTCATGTCCTTGCCGCTGAACGCTGTGAGTCCCCTTGTTTGTAATCACCACACTACTGAATGTGCGCTCAGATAATGTACACTATATTGTTTCCTGCAAGCCTAACCTGGCCACTTTGAGTAATTCATAATAAGATCATATTATTATTCATTGCATGAATCGTAAAATGGCCACATACAGACAATTCTAACAAATGAATATGCGTAGTATTCATATCCGTAAAATGGCCCACTGTAAAGGAATTGCATAGACGTCCGATAGCAGAATTGTTAGATGTTACTCGAGACCAACTTTTTACAATTCATTTCACACTTCCAAGTGAATAATAACACGTTTTTGTCAAAAATAAGCGAATTATGGCGGATTTAGGCCCTTTGTAAACTTTTTAGAACATGCAAGTGTTTTTAACCGACTTTCAAAAAAAGGAGGGGGTTCTTAATTCGTCGGAATCTTTTTTTTTTATGTATGTTCCCCGATTACTAGAAGAAGCCTGGACCGATTTGGATTTTTTTTGTTTGAAAAGGTATACTTCACAGGTGGTTCCATTGACATCAGGTCAGGATCTGATGATGGGATCCTGGAGAAATCGAGGGGACTCTTCAAATATTATATGCACACTTGAAGTGATTTGGCTATTTTTAGGGTCGGTATACTTTCCAGGTGATCCCAGGTCATCAGATCAGGATCTGATTATATTAACATAGAAGTGCAAATCTGCAAAATGTAGAGCTGGCATTCGAAATACAAACTGGTCTAGCTTGTCTGCCAAAGTCAAAATGTTTTTTTCATTAAGATTTCTTAGGATCATTTTGAAACGTCAAATCTACAACCTGTTCGGAATCGCGACCAGCATAGCATACAAGGAGAAAGGCAAAATCCTAATAATGTTACTTGGAGTATCATGAGATAAAATCCGGAATGTGGATCCGAAAGAGAACCAATGTTACTGACATAGCTCTCAAGATTAGCAAACTGAGGTCAATGAACCAGGCCACATCCGCAGAACGATAACCTCTGGGGAGTAAAGGTTCTCGCATGCCAATAAATCATTTATAACAAGCCTCATATCATAGCTCAGTTGGTAATAACTCTGCCTTTCGCGCTATAGGCCGTGGGTTCGATTCCCACCCAAGACACAACATTTGTGTGATAAATATAGATGTTTGTTCTGTGTTTGAGTGATTTATCATTATAGTACGTATGTATTTACAAAAAAATAAAAGTATTGACGTAGGTACCTATTCTATCTATTCTATAGTCTAGTTCCCATATTACAAGCACAATAATGCTTAGTTTGGGGCTAGATGGCGCTGTGTGAAATTAATGTTCTGTAATTTTTAATATTATTATTCCGATATTAATAATCCGATGAATTTGTGGCGACGTTTGGGGAAGGCCTGTATTCAGCAGTAGACGTATGTGGGTAAATAGTCGTTATGTGGGTCAGAAGACGTATGTGGGTAAGTAGACGTTATGTGGGTCAGAAGACGTATGTGGGTAAATAGTCGTTATGTGAGTCAGAAGACGTATGTGGGTCAGTAGACGTATGTGGGTCAGTAGACGTATGTGGGTCAGTAGACGTTATGTGGGTCAGAAGACGTATGTGGGTCAGTCTTTCCTTATTTTTGTGATCGCTAAAATGTCGTCGGTCCATTGTCCCTGCTTTCCGCATGCATTGACCGAGATAGGTACACCTACCTACACTTTGCTTCGTATCTACTAAAGAAACTTTATTAAATTGTAGCAATGGCGACAGAATTAGGTAAGATGGTGGTCTAGCTACCACCATCTTACCTACCTAATTCCAGGTAGACTGGGGATCGAATCCGGGACCTCTGGATTTGACACCGGTGGGCAAACCACTAGTTCACTATTGGATAAAAATTGTGCCTGTTTCTACATCACAGTAGTATACTTTTGTAATATATTATAAATCCCTGGACAAATGCAGCAGTTGCGTTTGAATACCCTGCGTTTACGTTACGTCGCATCAGAATATCATTAATATCCCAGTGGAAAAAACAAATTTATGCGCAGGCAAAAAACAAATGTTAAACAAACGTTTTCATTATATATAAATATCACCTGTGGGGTGTTTGTGAGGCTTTTAAGCATTACTTTTATGAAGGACGTTTGGATTCCTATCATTTCTAAAGATGATTAAATTGTGAGACCTCCTGAGGTTGCCAGTTATTATTTTGAAATATAAATATTTTTTTTTTTTAGAAATGGGAGTACATGAATATACCCAAAGCTGGATCAGAAGAAGAAAAAATCATAAACGTTCTCCGGGAACCACAAGACTGGTTAAATATAGAACAAAAAGCTAAGCGAGCCACCGCCTGATCATTGTGGACTTTTTTGTTCTGGTAACGGTTCGCATTATAAGTAACGATTTTAAGAACGTGTTGTATTCTTACATTATTTTTTAGATATATTTAATGTGTTACTTATTAAATTTTATTTTTACTTGTTTAGCAAGATTTTTGTACTTACCTATTACTCCCACAAATTATTTTAATTTTTCAGAAAACTTACAGGTAGTTAGTAACAATAGTTATTTATTTAATATGATACATATTATAAGGAAGCCAATTAAAAGCTTCCTCAAATAGGTACCTACAAACGCAAATAGAATAGAAGAATAGAGATAGTTTAGATAGAAATATAAACAGATAAGGTAACGATAGGTATATTAAACGTAGATACATAGATACCAATAATAGTAAAAATAATAATAGTTATTTCTACGAGATAAATCGAAGTTGCTGTACTGGCCAAATACATGCGAGCAACAGCGGCCGGCAAAAGTTGTATGAAAATCCATATCTCACGTGTTTAAGCGGCCACATAAATTACTTAAACTCATATATATCGTGTATCGTAGGTCATTTAAAAATATAACGATCTTTTGCTCCGAAAATGGCAACCAAGGAGGTAACCAACTTATCAAAGGTTTTATTTAAATTTCGAACTGGCTTGCAAATGTAAACTATTGAAAAAAAAATACAAAAACATTGTTGTTCGTTATTGATTTAAAAAGTGTTTTCGCCAATGTATTTTCAAATGAAAAGTTCAGCCTAGGTGCTGCAGTAATATACCTACCTACGCCGCCGCCGACGCGCCGCCGCCGAGCAAACAGCTGGGATAGAGTGATCGTCGTTGATTCTGTACCACTAGGGTCCAACGGAACCCCATTACTAAGACTTCGTAGTTCTGTCTATAAAGGGCTTTTAGGATTTCCGAACGGATTATCCGATTTTCATGAAATTTTAACTTTGTAGAGATAACGTTAATATAACGTTACTACTACTTACTAACGTTAATACGCGGGGGATTTTTGATAACCCACTTATCAAAAATCCCCCGCGAAAATCAAATTATATTAGGTCCTTACATATGAAATTGGCGTTTTGTCGTACTGGCCACTTTGATCTTAAATATCTCCTCTTTGGTTAGGAATTCCAAATTCAAATGTAAACAGCTATTTACTCATGCATTTTTGTTTCGAAAACCGTCATTCATTTTTTTTTTTCTGCGTCACTCATTTCACAAAATGGAAAACTTAAAATATCGCATTATTTACGAGTACGAGTTCCACCGTGGCACCAGTGCTGCAGAAACGGCTCGAAGGATTAATGATGTGTATGGTGGTGGTGTCGCAAAAGAAAACACGGTGCGTTTTTGGTTTCAACGCTTTCGTTCTGGAAATTTCGACCTGCAGAACAAGCCCCGTGGACGGCCGGAGACCAAGGTCGATAATGATGAATTGAAGGCTATTGTGGAAGCAGATCCATCGCAAACCACATCACAGTTAGCTGCAGGCTGCGGTGTTAGTGACAAAACCGTTTTAATCCACTTGAAGCAAATTGGGAAGGTGAAAAAGCTTGAAAGGTGGGTACCTCATGAATTGAGTGAAGCAAACCGACAAACGCGCGTCGACTGCTGCGTTACATTACTCAACCGGCACAATAATGAAGGAATTTTAAATCGGATCATTACATGTGATGAAAAGTGGATCCTGTACGATAATCGTAAACGCTCATCGCAATGGCTGAACCCTGGTGAACCAGCAAAATCTTGCCCCAAGCGAAAATTGACTCAAAAAAAGTTACTTGTAAGCGTTTGGTGGACTAGTGCCGGTGTCGTACACTATAGCTTTCTTAAATCTGGTCAGACGATTACGGCTGATGTCTATTGTCAGCAACTGCAAACCATGATGGAAAAGCTCGCTGTTAAACAACCGAGACTTTTCAATCGCTCTACGCCACTGCTGCTTCAAGACAACGCTAGACCACACACGGCCCAACAGACGACTACCAAATTAGAGGAGCTTCAATTGGAATGTCTAAGACATCCACCGTACTCTCCGGACCTTGCTCCAACAGATTACCATTTTTTTCGAAATTTGGATAACTTCTTGCAAGGAAAAAAAATCAATTCCGATGAGGCAGTCCAAACCGCTTTCAAAGATTTCATTGATTCCCGTCCGAATGGTTTTTTTAGTAAAGGGATCAATGAACTACCTATAAGATGGCAAAAGTGTATAGATAGCAATGGTACATACTTTGATTAATAAAATATATTTTAATATAAAAAAAATGCCTTTATGTTCCTCCCATACAAAACGCCAATTTCATATGTAAGGACCTAATATTAACGTTATCTCTACTCAATTTAGTTAAAATTTTATGAAAATCGGAGTTTATATTTTGAGATATTGGGGTGAAAAGAAATACAATTTTTCGCCCATAGCTGATCTGATCAATTCAAAATTTTGAACATGCATAGATTATATCAATACACAAAAAATTTTTTTACACTAGGGTAGTTTTTGAGAAATAGGGGTGTTAAGTGAGACAAGATTTTTGGCTTGTGTGGTGTTATTTGAAAGAGTATCGGCTGCACATTCATGAAATACATATTTAACTTTTTATTAGGAGTGGTTTTCGTAACAAAAGGTCGCGTTAAGTGGTTAACACGCTTGGTATGTCTTGTAGGATAGGCTGTTAAAGGGGGTTGACTTCACAATTAACAGTTAATTAAGTTGTTATATTAAGGGTTACAAAAGAGGTAAATAAGATTGAACTCTTGAAAATGTGTTAAGGCGCGCTACGCAGCTAAAATCGCGGCAGAAACGATTATGAGAGTTGACAACGGCAGGCTGTAGGTGGCGCATGCGTATCGTAAATAAAACCTTTTGATAATTCTTATTCTGAGATCGCGTTACTGGTATGTAGGTAGGTAATGTGACCATAGGATGGTACCTTTACTGGCATAGAACAAATAACTTATTTAAATTCGTCCTATATTCCATCCTAATATTTATTCTGAGTCTAGGTGTTGTCTGACCGCTGCGAGGACGACAAGCACACGTCCGACGTCGACAGTGGTCACAGAGCTACTGATTGAAAGGCGGGCGCGCGGTGCGAATGTAGTTTTTCAAATAATTAATGCTTAAAATTTAATTTGAATTGGTATCAAAAACCTAGCTTACTGTTAATGTAGATCAACATGTAACCTATCATTTAATTTTTTTTTTTTTTTTACTATAGTACATTTATTCAATAAAAAGTACAATTAAACTAACTATGTACAAAGGAATCAGTCAGATTACCTGAGGACCGTTACATTTAAAATAAATCGTAAGTCAATATTCATTGCAGGTATCACAATATTTCTCTTGTCAATTTTGAAACGTACCATTTTAAATAAATATTTTTATGGAGAAAATTTTCAGCTATTATGTTTTCAGCTTACCTTTAATGTAGATAGGTACCTGAAGTAATATATATAACAAAGACTCGTGACTTGTTCAGAAGTACTATAATTTTCCATTGGAAAAAGAGGAAACGTCTAATGACAGGGCCTTATTTATATACATGAAATATCATATGAAATAGGTGTTGAGACTGCAGATATCAACATAAGTTTATTTTTGCCCTTATTAGGGGTACAGGTGTTTTGGGTTGATAAAAAGTTATTCGGCCCTCTTATAAGAAACATGTTTTTATTACCGATTTTTATTCGCACTCCATGCCACTCCTACCTACTTATAACTACAAACACTACTACACTTACTATATCAGTTATAGCATCAACAGCCCATTTAGTGTCCACTGCTGGACATAGCCTCCTCCGAAGCTGGAGGATTTTGCCACAATCACCACGCTTGGAAGGCGGCTTGGTGATCGCAGTGAATGTTATTTAACGTACAAAACACGTCACAACCACATTATGTAATGAGGTTATATTATGGTAGCTTAAAACTTGATTGTAACATAAACATATGTACGTACTGCTATAATATAAATATATATCGAGTAGGTAGCATTTACTAAAACTGGTTGTTGATACAAAACAGAAAATGGTTAAATAATTACGATTATGGTTGCTATAGATTTAGCTGATTACATGCTATATTACTATAATTAAGTAAGTACTAGGTATTTATTAGTCACATTATTCTAAGTGCTTGAACTTGGTTTCTTTTCTTTTATTTCGGGACAAATATGTCGAGTCTGCCGTCATCTTTATGTAGCTCATTAAATTGACGAGCCATTCTTGTGAGGGGATTAAAGTGGGAAATATTATTTCTAAAAGTGTGTAACGTAAAAACTTTATTTTTATTTGAGTTACGAGCTCTGTAATTTACATTAAATGTTATTTCATATTTGTATATAAAACACAGAAGGAAGCTGCTGCCCTTCGTCTGGTGAGATCCCTTAGTCGGCTTTTACGACATCCATGGGCTGAGTTGGAGGGGCCGCGACCGCCACGGCAAAGAGCCTCACAGCTTAGGAGCTTTTTTTATTCATATTTTCTAAGTTTTAACACAACCTGAAGACCTAAATAAATGCATTAGGTACCTACCTACTTACTACTTAGAATCGATTCTTTATGTAGAGTTTAGAGGTGCACTATTACAGAATTACTCGCTGGTTGACCCTGCCTAAGATCCACCAGCGAAGTGCAGGTACTCAAACGTAACAAAACACCCTTACTTTGACTTGACTTTTAGTAGTGGATTTGAGATAAATGGAATGTGACTTATTTATAGATTGGTAACAGCGTATTGTAATTAGGGCATCGGAACCGGTTTTTCCCGGAACCGAAAGAACCGGGGTTTCGGTTCTTTCGATTCTTTTAAAAATCTGTGAATATCGTGTGAGTAATGTGACGCAATGAAAAAACTAACTAAATGAAATGAACACGATGAGTGTCAGCAATCAGCAATAAAATGGCAACTGCATTGAGAAAACAATACAATAAGCGACGCCAGTTTAAGCAGCAACTCTGAAATTGTATTTCAGAAGTTTTTCCTGAGATGTATTTTCAGAATATAATAATATTGAAAACGAAGATACAAATGTAACACCTTCTTTAGGTAGACGGTTCCAGTCTCGTATTCTCAATTGCAGAGGAAATAGTACCTAGGCAGCATTCTTGTCCTTCGAGGGTTAACGATTTAATCTCATGCTAAGACCACGGGCTGATGATCTATTAGTCTCTTTCAGCGAATATATGGTATGGATGTTGGACAGATTATTCATAGATATGGGAAAGTATCTTGAAAGTCTCAATGAGGTCCTCGCGAAGGCGTTTATCTTCAAGGGTAGTTAGGCATAGTGCGTGAAGTCTTTCAGGGTAGGTTTTTCGACGAAGGCATTGAGAGATCTATGTAGCTTTTCTTTCCTTTACCTACACACTGATTTTCGCTCTCTCATACAAACGTTTGTTATTCAATTCGAAATGGCACGTCCGAAACAAATGACATTTTGCATCCTATAAGAGGATAGGGATATACCTTCCGCCGAGATTAAATTTGAATCGAACGTGCCATTTATAAATGAACGACAAACTACGTTTGTATGGGAGAGCGGCACTACTAGGCCATCTTTTCTATTTTCGTTATTGGTCTACGTACGAAAGTACTTACTAATGATTGTATTTACATTTTTTATTTAAATTACGTAAAATTATTGAATACTTTATGCTAGTGAATATTTTATTGATTAGGTGCATGTGTGAAAACTCCTATTTTTGTAGTGCTAATATTTGATTTATTTTGTTTGCAATATCTTGTGTTTGAGTTGAATAGCTGTAGAAGTAATACTATTTAATATAAAAAAACTGATTGTTACCAGACTGAACATTTAAAAGATAAACATTATACCTATGAACTCCCCGACGACTTCTGATCCTAATGTAGAATTATAGCATTTAAGCTTAAAACGGAGAGTCTAGGACGAGTAGTTTCAGAGATATGGCCGTTTGAAGTTTGACAGCTGTCATTGAAAACGTAGGTCTTAGTCATAGCTTTGATTTGAACCAAGAACTGAAATTCAACCCTAATGTCTTCAAGAAAAGAGTTATTAGGCAACATCTGGATTAGCTTACTCCATCGTTGATCTCATCCTTGCCTATGCAAACTTCGTAAGTAAAGTAAAGTAAGTATGGTTTTGAGATACTCCATCTGACAACACCCCATACCATGGGTAAATTCTTCTATCTACGTAGGTAATGGATATTGTATCATAATTTAAAATGGTGTAAATTAGCTCACCCAACTGTGGAAAGACAGGCCACAGCCGGGATATCATTCCTTTTTACAACTATACACTTTATTACTTATTGCAAAAATACCTACACCATTTCCTCTATATGTAAATTATTGTTTATCGTTAAATGCAATTGAAGGTTAGCCGTTAGGCAAAGAAGCCATATTGATATATGTATTAATAGTTTTTTGAGCAATGTGGACACATGGATGTCAAAATACTACCATTATCACTTTTTTTACACGCCAAAATTCTGTATTTCGTATGTCACTTTGTGATAGAGGATTTCATGGTTGTAAAATAAAAAATGTATTAAGTATATGTTTATGCAATGTTTATCAAAGTAAAATTATAAAAAAAAATAAGAAAATAAAAAAAATCTCCCAAGAGTTACCAAAGAGAATTCATTATGTAATGGCAACATGTTAGACAAGGAAGCATTACTATATTAAGCTATCTCACCTGGCTCGTTTTTATTCTTTGACATAAGATAAACAATTTTGAAACTTATTTTCAGCGCGTGGAGTGTAAATTTCATGTACCTAATTTTTGAGTGCGCAATCCAGTTTTAGTAAAGGTTCATGGTTTTTAGTTATGCAATGGTGCTGTCGTAGTTCTGATATTTTCTCTTAGAAACATTGGTTTTGAATTATTGGCTGTGCATTATCTTATTGTTGTATACATCCGAAGTTGACAAACTGTCTGTCCCGATGAGGCTCCTCCAGGGAGAGGTCCAGGAGTCTGCTCCATGAGGGACTGTCTATCGGGTCATTTGCTTGCTGCTATGTATACGTCAAGCTGCGGATGACCATCATGGACCTATATAGGTCCATGATGGTCATCCTAACCGCAGCTATTATTAGTATTGGTCAATGAGAATGACTGACGTTATTTTTCAAACTCAGAAAACGAAAATATTCAGGTTGCTGATGCTGACCAAGTGGTTTTGTCACTGTCACTTTATTAGATAGGTAATCTGTGGTATGCTTGCCTGTGGAATCTATGTTCTCTTTCAAATAGTATAGCTATTACAAAAACAACAGTCACTTTCGCTCGCGATCGCGATGATGGCCGCAATGTTGTGATGTGATGTGAATTGAATTTCATTATTTTTTTTGAGTTGTCTGTTTACATGGGAAATTTAATTCTTATTGCTTTCCACGGAAACTTGCTCGTCATCAGCCTTTTTATATGCAATTTAGTGGCATCTTACGTTCCAATGTGGTTTTGTGTACGAAATAGTAATAATTATGTGGCGCGCGTAACGGAGGCTTCCTTTCCTACATTCCTTCGCCATAAATGTACGTACAGTACCTAGGTAAAGTTTATTTCCTGGTGATGTGAGTGCTTCGACTATGCCTTTCAAGTTGAAGTTGAAGAAAACGCGGCAGTACAATGTTGCGTCAAAAAGTTTGTTTGTGATCAGCGTGGAACTATTAGATGGAGGTGTTGCGGATTGCACCCTCTCCGTAGACAGTTCCGGGCAGGAATGCCTCGACAACGTGTGTCAGAGACAGGCAATAAACCAGCCAGAGTTTTTTGGACTACGCTACATCAACAGAAGCCAGCAGCCGCGATGGGTGCAACTCGACCGCCCTTTGAAGCGCCAATTGGACAAGCACGCATCATCTCACCAACTGTACTTGCGTGTGATGTACTACATCATATCAGGAACCAATCTCATCACAGATGAAGTCACGCGGTACCACTATTTTCTACAACTAAAAAATGACTTGATTGAAGGACGGATAATTTGCGATTTTCAACAAGCAGTGGTACTAGCTTCATACAGTCGACAAGCTGAGTATGGTAATCATGACAGGGAGCGACATACTGTGGAGTATTTGAAAAATTTACTGACATTTCCTAAACAGATGTTGGATAGTGGACAAATTATTGATGCCAGTACTTTAGCGGAGACTGGAAGGCTGGAGTGGCTGACTGAAAATGTCATTCAACATCATATGGCGTTGCACAACATGGCTCAGGTAAGAGAATTTAATTTGTACTCTCTCAAAACATGTTGACATCTTAATAAATTAAAGGCCTTGATCTCATGCTTGGCAGTAAGGTTGATTGGATATTAAGGTTTTTTTGACTACCTTTCTGTTCTTTCTTTTCTCCCTGTGTGCCGGTTAAGATAAAGTAGATTTGATGCTTCGAATTGATCCAAAAAAAACAATTTTAAATTAAAGTACTGTACAATCTCTAGTTTTAGTCACATACTTATTGCAAATTTTGTGAGTTGAATTTAAGGGGTTCTTAAGCAGAAAATATTTTTTTAATGGATATGGCTACTTCTGCATACTATGACAGAGTAAAGCTCTTTATTTTAAGTAGGTACATCTGGGAAAGCTCTCTATCATTAACATGATCCTTGCCCATGCAAGTTAAATCAATGGCAAGTGTACCCTTAGAACATTATAAGAACTGGGAGATTTAATACCAACCTACTGTCCTTAAAACCAACTGGTGTAAGGAGTTACAGCATTTAATCAAAAACAAATGACTACCTGTACGAATGTTATGTATAATTTGTCTTCCAAACACTCATTGTTCTTCAATGAAGTTAAAACACATCATTGCATGCAACATGCAATGCTTTAAAAACATTATGTGGCAAATGGTGAATAGTTTAAAATTTAAATATTTCCGTATGAATAAACTGAGTCAGGTAGTGTGAAGTATGCATACAAATTAGCAACATAACTGATTTGCCTACTGTACTTTACCATTCAAGATGATTAGTTTGGTCACTATAGGTTCAATACAAAGTCAGTGAGAAAGAATTTGAAGTTGTGGCGCAACTGCCTACTATACCATTCAATATATGAACATGCTAAACATTAGCAATCATACATTCTTCTCTCTTCAATCTAAAATTATTTAATTGGAAATTTAATTTCCAATAAGAAACTTGTTGCTATAATAAACAACAGCCTTGAAAATACTTGCACTTGTTTCTATTTCAGTAAGTTGGTAACAAATATTACATCATTTCCTCGGAATTTATGACATTCTTTGTAAGGTGTAATAAGGTGTAGTGTACTAAAATAGCTAACTTTTTTTTCTTATTATCAGATAGGTAGATAAGTTGTGCAAACTGGCAGTCAAGAACACACCTTTGAATTACTAGCAATGCCTCATTATCTTAACAAATATTGGCTTTAGAAATAATGGTTACTATTATCACAGGTATTTATTCTAATCAGCTGTAGGTACTTTTACAGGCATCTCTGGTACAAACTGTATGTATTTGACATTGTGTATAATGATAGTTATCAAGAAGGTGTACTGAATAATAGATAACATTCTCATCAATAAATTAAAAGTATTTTTACCTTAAGTTTGCAAAACTGCGAGAGTAGTTGTAGGAGACTTGAAAATATGATACAAGATATGGTTAGAAATAAGAACTCCACCTAGATATTTACTTCAGTGTCCATTCCAATTAAACTCAATTCATATTATTTATCCTTTTCAATTGCAATAAGATATTACAAACATAGATATATATATCTTATTATCTTACAATCTCCTATTAACAAGGTTATATACTTTAGGCACAGGCAGAAGAAGGCTTCATCACCACATGCCAGCAGTTGCGAGGATACGGCCAGGAGATGTACTCTGCACGAGAGCAGGCCAACCAAGGCGACGTCACTATCGCCATCTCTCTCACTGGCATCAGATTGCTCACTGAGACTAGCGACACCCCACATTTTTATAGGTAATAACAATGTTTTTATTTTGTTTTGCCAGTCTTGCTCTCCCTGCAATGTTCATCTTGAGGAAAACAAAATAATTGAAATACATTTATTTTATCATGATAAATGGACTAGTACTAATCTATTCTGTGGTATGACGCAGTCCTGCCTGCAAAGTTTCTTCTTGCTTGTCAATCCATAATTATTTCACTTATAATATTGTCGTAATTCAGTCGAGCCTCAGTTAACTTGGTAGTAGCTCTGCCTTTTGCAATGTAAGTTGTGGGTTCAATTCTACACATTATTACACAAGACGTGTTTGGGTGTTATATTGTATACTATCTTACATTATATTTACAAAAACAGTAACTCTTATTGATATTTTCACTGATATATGCCCACTGTTTGCGAGCAGCTAGTATTCAATACGTGACCGGTTGCAAGCCTATCGCCGCTTAGCGAAATACTAGCCATGACACATGCCATTCGGATTGTCCTAGGGACATGCCGGCTGTCTCAAGACGTGACCTTCACCGTTGGAGCATGTGAATGTGTCTAATGCGCACATAAACTTTCGAAGGACGAAAAGTACATTGGTATACACGACTGGATTTGAACCTACAACCTCCGGATCGGAAGTCAGGCCCATACTCATTTCGCCCCAGCTCTTAACCCATGCAGTAGGTAGTCAAAAATCCTAATAAGCTTTCTTCTTTTCTCGATATAAACTATGACATGTCTCTCACTTCTCCGTGAGTTCAAAAAGCTCGATAAGGGGTCCTACGTTTTATGTTAGCGTGTTAATATTTATACTGTACCCCAGGTGGATGGACATAACGAATGTGATAAACCACAAGCGAACATTCAGCATAGAATGCCACTCTCCGCAAGAGTCGTGTCAGTTCACACTGGGCAGTCCCGAAGACGGCAAGTACGTGTGGCGGCAGTGTGTGTTGCAGCACACGTACTACATGAAACATCAGACCGCTTTGCACACACAGCCCGCGCCCAACTTCCAGGTAAATACATTACCAGCTTTCAGGTACATACAGAACATACATTTGCTGTAAGATACTCATAGATCAGCACATGATCAAACAATGAGATTAAACTGTGAACCCTTGAGGAACAAGACTGTATATTATTTCCTTTGCAATCAAGTAATACGACACTGGAACCTGAAAAAGTTGGACACCGGAACCGTCTGCCTGAAAAAGTTGTTACTGCCTCCTCTGATAGCTTTTTAAACCAACTGCACAAACCAATAAACTATAACTAACAAGGAACAATCAAGCGTAAAAACCAACACAGTGGAATAGGCACATCAGCCCTAGTGCTACTCGCCTATATCCAATAATCATAATAAGAAATTACATTGTGTACTCAACATCGAAATCAATTACCGTTTATTCTGTAAGATTTTTTTAGGATCACTTTGAAAAGTCAAATCTACCGCCTGTTCGGCTTATTTGTGCTTGTGCATCTCAATTTTGTTAAATGATATTATTATCTAACAATACATAATTTTCTGTCTATCATTTTCAGCTTTCTCGCAAAGCTCGCCCCATCCTATACCTTATCCTTGCTCTGGAATAAAGCTAGTTAAGCCTAGATGCCAAGAGCTAATCCATCATGTATTCAAAAAAAAGTTTGGTAGCCTATGCTCAAATTGTAAATGAAAACATTCAATAAACCCGCGGCGGCATTACACATATTGACTGGAGGTGTGGGCTGACTAATGTCATATAACAACCACCAACCTCTTGGCTTAGACACAACACTATACAGATACACCGACTCCGCCGGCGGAGTCGATGAAGCTTTCCGCCTCAAAGCGTTACCCTCGGTATCGCCTTCGGCCATTCCTATCCTCCCCCATCAAATGGCAACAGCCCTAGCCGAGGTCCGTACCTAAGTGGTGCCCTTGCGCTTGTTGCCTCTAAAATCAAATATTGGGCTCGCGCCTTCAGCGTCAGCCAGGTCCGCGCAAAGCTGCCGCCCAGGTTCAGAACCAGGCCAGCGTATTGTCCTTTCATAAAAAAAAAATGGCTTAGTCAGTATACGTACTCAATGAATATATGTTTCGTGCTCACCTGTCGTGTTGCCTATTTTATAGGGAAGTAATCAAATGTTATTGTTATTATTTGGTCTGCAAGAAAAAATTGCTAATAAGTTATTTTGATAGCATATGACTGTTCAAAAACTGTTAAAGTTCTCATCTTCGAGACTCTTTTCTCAGCATGTCAAATATGGTTATGCCAGCTTTTCCTCGCTAGACCCTTTTTTCAGCCTGTCAAATATGGTTAAGCCAGTTCTTCCTCATTAGACCCTTTTTTCAGCTTGTCAGCGAGAGTTGTCGGCTCGTAGCAAAGCATAGCCAGGTAATAAATAACAATTAGTGAGCAATGTTGAAAGTTCTTCGCGACGGAATTCGCTTAACAAACCTATAATTTGTGCTGTATGGTTAGTCAAGGCCCATTGAATGCACTTTCACGTACATCATTATTTTAATGTTTAAACGTTTTATTGAGAGAAATGCTTATTTATTCATGCGGATAAACGTCGTAGTGTAACATTTATACGATCAGCCAAATAACTAGGTCGGATCTCGTTTTTCCTAAACATGCACATATTTATAATGGCATACTTAAAAGGAGGTCATCAACATTTGGTATTTTATGCATAGGTTTGTCGCAAAAAATACAAAGATGAGCGGTTCTAAGCATCTCCTGCTATTCGTGTTTCCGCTTTAATACCGTCTTCATAACATGGATATGGCCCGATTTCCGGAGGTTGTGAGAATTCCGGTTGTTCGCACTTTTTGTTTCGGATAGTATGTATGCTAAAACCTCTCAGCTAGAAAATATACAAAATTACGCAATTCATATGTGACGGTCAAAAAGTGGGTGGATCATACCTATTATAAGCGGACACTTTTAGTGCAGTTACGTATGGAATTGATTAGGATGAATGTAGGAGTAGATGAAGGTCGAAAGTGGCAATATATAGGTAATGTGCTATTGTATCATATATACCTGTAAGTATATATGATAACGACAGCACATGACCTATATTAACTTCCTGTTTTTAAGAGGGCACGTTATCGAAAAGTGGTTTTAGGAGTTACTTGCTTGATTCAAAAAAAGGGGTAGCATTCAATCGAGTAACTGTAAAAAGGAAATCCTCAAAAAAACGACCAATAAACATGATTTTAAATTACCTAATTTCTGTTAACACCTAGTTGTTCATAAAATATCATGATATGTACGGCCCTCGGGTCACCCATTACCAAAAAAACTCCGCCTCCTATACACTTAAATACATTCTTAAACATACACAGACAGAGCCTTTTCTCAAATAAAAATGTTATTAAGTATCTATGTACTCTAAATTGTACATACCTAAGTAACAGGAAAGTCGTATGAAGTGGAAACTGATGAACGTAAACAAGCAAATTTGACCTGCTGGAATAGAATTGAACAACACTTCATTGTACACAATCAACACATCGACTAATACATACATTAGGTAGGCTAGCCTACAAGTCAAATAGGCGGTCATGTCGCTTAAGCGATTTCTTCCAGACAACCGTAGAAGGAGAAACAGACGTAAAAAAAAATGTTAGCTCACAAATTACTGACTATTAGCCCATATGTGACTTGTGATCGCGTGCTTAACGAATATCAATTACAAATAGATACATCACCGATGCATTCTCGGCGGCGGCGGCGCTCGCTTAGGAAACGATAGCGGCGGGAAACCGTTCCGCCTCACCACTGGATCCGGATTTTAATTGGTTGAAAAAGTTAAATACTTGCCTTTATCTTTCATCTATCGAGGAACAACGTCGTGCGTGTTGTGTGTAGTGCGGTGTTGTGTTACAAACAAATGTCTTATGTAGTGCAATTGCAACCGAAATAGCTGATAGGTAAGGTATCACAGTTACATTACCTAATCCCAACTAACATTTTCATAGTTCCACTTTCACTCTCACGCTGGTCCTACCGCCGTCGTACCATCACAGGGTTCCCGACTCCCGGCTAACGGGAAGAAGATTATATATATTTTTTTAAATGGAATTCCGTTTTAGTCAGTCGTTTACCAGGTTAGATGAAAACAGCTTCCCCGTCATACTCGTATAATAATTAAAAAAAATGGACTGTCTTTGAATGCTTTTCTGGTATACATGGCATACGTGGTCATGGTCTAATCCAGCATCTCGCTTCCACTACAGAAATAGACGTAAGGAGCATTACCATCCTTACCGTACTAACTAATCGCTTTGGTTCCACTTTCATCATGCGAACGGCTAAGAAGTGGAATATGTTTATGGGTATATATTATGGGCCACTTTAAGGCCAGAGTGAATAGGTGTCTTCTTAGACCGGCGTACTACATCTAAGGCCACATCGTCGTTTCCTATCAGACAAGATTGTGGTCAAACGTTGGTCTACCTTAGGAATAAAAAAAAAGTTAGATATCTACGTGATCGCTGAACGGAATGCGGAAGTTTTGATAACTTTCGACTAAAGATATCAACAATTATCATGTATGCGGCCTACTTTTGAAAATAAATAACTATTGATTGTTTTGATAAAGAATCCGAAAATACAAAAGTAGATAATCAGTTTTATCATGTAGCTTTTTACTACTCTTACATGCATGTCGTCACTCGTAAAATGTATACAGTTGGTGCTTTTTTTTTTCAAAGCCAGTTAATACAGACATAAAATAATACAAATTTTGTTATTACTTGGTGTCTGTGTCCAAAAAAACTATTTACAAGTATATACAATTTATGTTTGGAGGTTTATTTCAAACTAGCAAACAGCCAGGACATTCCCGTCATTCCTTGGAATTTTCCCAAAATGATTTCTTATTACAAAGCTTATCACGAAAGGAAGATACCCTAAAAAAATATATTTTATATACACTCAAATCGAAAAATTCGAATTACGAATTCAAAGACGGTTCTATACAGACGCACTTTATAAACGCATATACATAAAATTAAGAATAAAACTCATTATAGTACCGCCAACTGTATCATAAAACTCATTATAGTACCGCTATCTTTTTTTTTATTATTTCATTAAAGTAGTCTATGGTTCTAGGCTGAATATGAAAAAGAAAGCGCACTCATGCGCAGTTCGAACTGTGAAAAAAATGGCGCACGCATGCGTAGTTTGAACTTAATTTCCCGCGCTTCCCATACATTTTTTTGCCGATCGTATTTTTGTATTCGGGATTCCAAAAAAGTTTACTAAAATCCTGTAAGTGATTAAAATATGATTGGAGAAGAGAGTAGTGACGGCGAGATTTTCACTCCGCCAGATATTCTAGACGCGGCATTGGCGTTAACTGAAAGTCTCAAAATGTACCAAGAATTTATAGATTGAAAATTACTTTCTTGTAACCTACCTTTATTTTATTTAATTTTTTCCTATGAGTGAAGATAAAGTAGTGTGTGAAACTGCATATAACTTAGGTATTAAAACACTCGAGTCAACCTATTAACGCATTCGATAAACAGACTCTCGTGTTTTAATACCCCTTCTTATATGACAGTTGCATAAACTACTATTATAAACTATAATTATTATTAAGTATATATAGCATTAGTTACTCCTCATATCATCAGCTATCTGCCAGTGAAAGTTCCGTCAAAATCGGACCAGACATTGAGAAGATAAGCTGGAACAAACAGACCCAGTCAGACAAACAAATCAAAACTGTTCAAGACTGTGAAACTTGATGACAGATCAAGGCTTCTTCGTCTTCGATCTTCCTGGTTTTAAGTTATGATAAGGCCAAAGGTGGAAGTGCACTTTATCCGGAATCCTCAACAGTCCGAAGAACTGGCTATCTTACTTCTAAAAGCCGGAACACAACAGCTTAGAGTTGTTGATATGGCGACAGACTTAGGTAAGATGGTGGTAGATAGCCAGGTGGACTTAAAGTCCTACCACCAGCCAAACCAATCACAATATTGTACTGCCCCTGGAACCTCGGGATCAAATATCATCAGGCGAACCATTAGACCACAGGTGGTTAAAACGGTACTAATAGAATAGGCTTTTATTTTGAAATTACCAACAGACATTTCAATTTTATTGATATGTACTGATGAATGAATATGATTGTCAAAGGAAATCGGTCTCTCGGACAGCCGCGAAGAGTTAGAAGTCCGCTCGACGAGCTCCCGCGAGCCGCTGACGCCGCACTCCGTCTGCAGAGAGCCGGAGCCGCCGCCGCAGCATCAGCCGCTGTCTACTCACCGGTGAGTCTCGTCAACATTGAACACTTGCATATCAGTATATTGCAGCTGCCCGCGTGTTATCCACATATAGCCTATGTTCTTCCCAGTACCGTACACTGTATCGATGCTTCATATTAAGATCCGTTCAGACGAAAAGGTGACAAAGTGACACCGCTCCGTGCGAATTAAAACTATTCAATACTTTTAGAACCTTTTTATTTTTTGTCATAGGACTGCGTAATCAGAATTATATAACATGCATGTGTTTTTTTTTTTACGACGGGAATGCGCTTTACTTTCATCTCACCCGTATTAAACAATCGTTGTAACAGTTACAAATTAAGATAAGGCCGCAGGTGGAGGCGCACTTCACCCGGAATCCTCAACTAACTGAGGAACTGGCTGTCTTACCTCTAAATGCCGGAACATAACGGTTTTAGAATTGTTGTTATGGCGACAGAATTAAGTAAGATGGTGGTAGCTAGCTAGGCGGACAGGAACAAAGTCCCACCACATACCAAACAAAGCACAATATTGTACTGCCCCTGGGGATCGAACCCGTGACCTCTGGATCTGAAATCGGTGGGTTGAACCACTAGACCACAGAGGCGAATATACAGGTGATTTTTTGAGACGGGACAGTAAGGGCGGGTACCTTAACCGTTGTAGTTACAGGAAAACGTTGTTAGTATATACTTTGTTCCTTGATGTTTGTTTGCATTGCGATAGTACCTTGTGTATACGCTACAAAGCTATATTACTTTTGTATTTAGAAGGTGATCGCACCAAGTTCAAGTTTCTTTATTGATAACATCAGTAACAAGTCAAAAAGCATTCCAATAAAAGTAAAATACAGTAAAAAATATTCAAATTACATCTTTATTCTTCTCCAAAACTTTGTAATTTAAACATATTTTGTATCGAATATTTTATGAAATTTATAACTTTTACTGACAGAAAGTGTATAATTATTTAAAGTGCATTTTGTGTTCATTAGAAGGCCGTTCAACTCAGCAGGTCTTGTCTTTTGTATAAATTTAATTATATTTTAAGTTGTAGAGTTGAATATATATAATAAAATGTGCGTGCTAGGTTATCATGGTATGGGCATGTTTTGAGAAGGAATTGTTAAAATTTGAAAGTGAATTGTGAAAGAGAACATGGGGATGAAAGGTATTGCAAATGCAGAGTTGATGCAGAGTGAGTGGAAGCCAATACCGTGCCACCGTGGGATGCCAGTATAATGATGATACAAATAATACAATAACTTAGTACCCTACACCACCGCACCATGTCACAGAGCGCCTCCACCGCAGTACCGAGCCGCGCCTGACTACGAGACCGCCATCCAGCAGAAGTACCACCAGCAGCGGACGGAGGCCCAGCTGCGGTACCAGAGCCATCACCACGCCAACTTGAACGGGAAGCCCATCTACGGCTCGCATCCAGACATACATCGGATACACTATCCTGATGTCACCAGGTACTATTGAAGGGGGGTCAACAGAACAGCCACGAGACACGGCAGCTCTTATTTGAATATGTACTTTTTTTTACCTGTGTTTCAAGCAAATAAAATAATTGTATAAAAAAAATACTTCCTTAAATGCAAAACATATTTTTTTTTAAATCGAGCACGTAACTCCTACCATGACTTTTCGATAACTCTCACGGTTTCAGACTTGGCCTCAGTGGCGCTGGAAAAAAACTCGTCCTGTATATATTATGCATGTGCAATAAAGCATTCGCAGGTGTATCTGTATCTATTAATTAGTAGCAACGTTATTAATATTACAGGCACACGGTCCAAGCCGCCTCAGACGACTACGCGTACGGGCGGACGTACATGGCCAAGTACCCGTTCCCCGTGAACCACAACGCGCAGGAGTTGAACCAGCTGCATTACGTGGATGTGTACAAACCGCCGCCCCCCTACCCGTCCAACGGGCTGGCGTCCAACTCCACCCCCGACCTGGCGGCCGCGAGCCAGGCGCTCGGCTACCATCGCGGGTACATCAACTCGCACGTATCCGGCTCCAGTCCGGACCTGGTGTCCACGCGGACCGCCCTCAACCGGCAGTACCTGGGGTACCTCAACGACCACTACGGACGACCCGTGCAGCCGATGGCCGGGACCCGCGGGACCTACGGCAACCTGAACTCGGCGCTGGAGCCGAAGCCGCGCATCATCATCGACGCTCACCACGTATCGGATGGCGCGCAGACCGCGGCCGACGAGAGAGGCGACGTCGTGTACTCGATGCCGATGCTCGGGATGCCGTACCAGCGACACGTGGTCCTGCCGCAGAGCCAGCCGGCACGGAGCGACGATACCCAGGAGCCGATATACGAGAACGTACCGTTGCCGTGGAGGCACGACGGGAAGGTCGCGATGAGGAACCGAACGCGGAGTCTCACCACCACCGACGAGATGGCTTGCCTCAAGGACCTGGCGGGGCCGGGCTGCGGGCACTACGTGAACGCGCACCTCGTACGCGGCCTGCGGGACTCCAGCGTGCCGAAAGACTTGAACGTGTCCGGTCGGTCGATCGGCGACGATCTGCAGAACGTGGCGCTGTCCGTGGAGCGGCTGTCGGTCCACGAGGACAACGCCGACGAGACTCCGTACCAGAGCCTGTCCACGCACAAAGTGTCCAACAACGCGATACAAACGGACAACGTCGTCTCCATCAGCGTTCCCGCACGGAATGTGTTGGACAACTCGCAAAGCACACTGGATAGTGCTATTTCAAGTTGCGCGATCAACTCGACTTACAGCACTAGTGCGGACGAAACTAAAAATATCAGCAGCAAGGAGAAGAAGAGGCGGCGATGGGGTGTCTTCATGGGGCGGGCTAAGACTAGTGATGTGAAAAGTGCGACGTTAGGGAGGGATAGGGCGAAGGGGAACCAGAACGCGAACACGATAAACAAGCATCGGTGGTCGACGGGACTGCCCAAGTCCCAGCCGCTGCCGCCCAGCATCACCAAAGAAACCATGGTCAGTATTGTTCATAACTACATCATTCATATACACATTTTTGTCTTTATAAAACTGTAATTTTGTAAGGTTCCGTACCCAAACTATGACTGGATATACTAAGTCTACACTGTATGTCTGTCTGTCTGTTCTACCTTTAAAGGGTCTGTATCTTTTGCTTTTAACTAGGTAGCTATTTTCAGAGAGTATGTGTAATTATGGCGGACTTTACAAGAACCTCATAATTTTTTTATGTACCTGTACCGTAAAAACCGGTAACACTTTGAAAGTGCAAACGTGGTGCGGTTATAGTCATTACCCTCCATGTATGAAGACAAATACTAAAACTGGCCAAGCGTCATCCATAAAAATACTCTAGCACGAAATGCAAAAAGCCCACATTTTTTTTCTGTAATAGTGGGTCAGACAGAATCTGTGCGCGTGTCCTACTCGCACTTGACCGGTTTATTTCCTCAGTGTCAGAGTTTTTGACATGGTTCATGCGATGACTACCAGATAAGCAGTACCTAGGACAACGAAGCATTTAAATCATCATAAATACTACAATAATACTTTATTGCATACTTTTATGTGTTGAATAAACAGATATATGTTTTCAAGCACTTCACCAATAAATCGATTATAAATAACGTTAATCGTCGTACGCAACTGCAATGTGTGTGTAATTGATGTACTTTGACTCATGTTTCTTGATTGCCAATCTAATCAGAGGTGTGTACACATATATACACATTTCATTGAATTATGTTTGCTTGACAATACTAAGGTTAGAGTGCATGGCGTGCCTTTTAAGATATTTAACACATTAATATTAACATGATACAAAGAAGGTTTCTACAGATAATATAATTTTGCAGTGCCAAATCCTAGAACGCAAGATGTCCGACGAAGCCCTGTCGTTCGCGTTCGAACAGATCCCCAAAGGGCGAGAGAGCGGGGGCGAAGTGCGAACCGCATTGTTACCGCAATACGCAGCGCTCAACGGGTACAGCAGTGACCACTTACCCTATGAGGACAACCGGGTGAAGCTCAGCCCTACGCCATCGAACCCTCACGGGTACATCAACGCGTCGCACGTTACGGTAACATTATTCACTCAAGGTTACAACACGCACTTTATCCCGGGGGGAAGTACCTCCATCCTACAGACCGCCTGTCCCTTGGGATGGATCATTTTGTAATAAATCCGTTGAGCCTTGGAACACTCTTCAAAAAATGTAGTTCCATGTCACGCCATCTCTCTGAAGAGATGAAAACCTTTCCGATACATTGCTTTGTTAAATAAAATAATTGAAATGAAATTATTTATTTCTCTCACAAACTAAGAATTCTAATGCTTAAGTAGACCAAAATAATATGTGGGAGAGTTAGTGCCTGCAAGGTTGTATTAAAAAACCTGTTTGATAGGTCACCAGGCCCTTCGACAATCTAGACTTGTCTAGAGATCAGGAGTTGGTAACAAGCTCCTGATTTAAAAATGTTTTGTTTTATTGCCGCGCTCCGATCACGTTATTTTGTTTTGTAAGTGATTTAACTCAAACCTGGTTCAGATGACGGTGGGCAGCTCGCAGCGGTTCTACGTTGTCATCAAAATGGGCTCGCCCAACCCGCCGAAACCGCCCACACCTATCACGTCGCCCGCGCCCAACCCGGGGCTGAACGCCGGGGCGGGGGTTTGGGAGTGCGTGTGGCAAGTGGGGGCCAGACTGTTGGCTGCCGTGGGGGGGCCGGAGAGACCACATTATCTGCCCGCTGATACCACTACCAGGGACTTTGGAAGGGTGAGTGCATATGAAGAGTAAGGCCCTATTCCATTTAGTTCAACTCAAATTTCAACTTGTTGAACTAAATGTATTTTTTTTTTCCAATTATTTCAACTTTGTATCTTTTTTGTGAAAGTTGAAATAAAATAATGTAGGCATTCTTTTTATCCCGATATTCGCACGAGAATGGGATTATCCGCAAGTGAAACGATTACATATTATCATAATATGTTGAATCAAAAGATATACCTATGCTTGAAATACCAAAGATACATAATTTATTTCAACTTTCACAAAAAAGTTACAAACTTGAATAATTGGAAATAAAAATCCATCTAGATCAACGAGTTGAAATTTGAGTTGAACTTAGTGGAATAGGGCATCGGTTAGGGGTTTGTGTGGCAAGTGAGGGCAATGACCGTTAGCTGCCGTGATAAGATACCTGATCATTATCTACCTGCTGATAGCACTACCAGGGACGGCAGGATGAGTATTTAGCAAGTTTTGAGAGCCATGGCTTAGGAAGTGTTGGTGTGTGTAGCGGCAAGTCTGTGAACCGGTGAGAGTTATGATCTTGTGTATTTCCAGTTCCAAGTGACGACATCGCACAGCGTGACGGCGTCGTGGGGCAGCTGCTCCCGGGTGGTGGTGAAGCGGATGGACGGCACCGGCGAGGGTCGCACCATGTGGCACCTGCATTACTCGCGCTGGCCTCACAACCAGCACCTGCCCACCGACAAGGACACTTTCCTCAGTAAGTCACTCTTATGTGTTGTCCGACTGACCGTTGTTGTGTCACTTCACTGATATCTCAAAAACAATTAGTCGGGTAACTTCATATAGTTGTATTGGAAGGTGTTGCTATCTTTATGTTATTATGTTACATTGACGACGACAATTCTGTTATTTGGCTTACAAAGTATGAATTACACAGGTAAGTATGAACTTACCTGTGTAATTATTTTCAAGTTTTAATGAAGTCCGTTCCATTTTTATCTAATAATAACTAATGCCAATGCGCAATGCTTAAGTTAGAATAGGCCGCCAACATTTGTATTAACGTTATCTAATGCTAATTGATTTAAATTAAAATACTGATGAAAATGTATTCTGACCGAATGGCAGTTTTTAGAGTCCTAGAAACTTGAAATTTAAAGGGTTGCTTCCTTTAGGAAATCCCGACAGGATCAGATGATAGACGTGCTTCTGACTACCCACTAGTAGGTGATCTTCAAAATTTCTACGCTCTAAGGGGAGATCAGAGGTGAATCCTCTAGTTTGCGTGTACTTGCAGGTTTTCTCTAGATGAAAAGTCGTGAGTGTGTTTTAATGACCGAAGTCCCCAGACGCTTCTCTATTAGTGATGTATTTGCAGGTTTTCTCTGTGAGCTGAACAGTCTCCGGTCGGCGTGTTCCGCGGAGAGTGGGGCGGGGGGCGCGGGGTGGGGCGGGGCGGTGCTAGCTCTGAGTTGCGAGCGGGGGGCGGGGCGCAGCGGGGTCGCGCTCGCCGCACATCTCTTGCACGACATACTGGACAACAACCAGGTAAATACTTCTGTGACTAACATCTGGAGGGTTTGAAAACTATCATGGTTATGAACATTGTAAACCATGTCCATAAAACCGCTCGTGTGCACTTCGATGCTGGTATTTGTCTGAGCCATCCCAGAGATGGCAGCAGTACTCCGTACAAGATCGGACTTAGGCTTTATACAAACTTAAATATTTTATAATGCCGTCCCGATGCAATGTACTGCCGAATCTTAACCAGGGTACCCAACTTCATAGCAGAAAATTTGGCCTTGAACTCAATATAGGAGCCAACGTTCAAATTATATGAAAGCTCGGCACCTAAAACTATAGAGAAATACTGCTTAAAATAGGTGCAGGGTGGAATTGCCGCTTTTTTGCAGAAAACACACACGCCTAGTTAGCCAAGTTTTGGACATAAGTCAAGCTTGAGATTCAAACGCTGAACCAGCATTCAATGGAGTCTTTTCGTCCGCACTAGCACTTTGGCAAAATATTTAAATTGTGCTGCACTTGCGTATACTGGGTATAAACAGATATTGATGTGAAGCAGGAAACAGGATTGCTATTCCTGCTTTGCCAATAGATCAGACGAACAGCCAATAATTATTGCTCGATCTTTCCCTCAGAAATCCGTCAGTGATCCGCAGTAAAAGCTTGGACGGTAATCCGTAGGAGGAAAGCTTGCTAATAAAACCTTTGTGCCAAACCTTTAGAAATGTCTAGGGAAACTGTGATAGCCTCCCCGTGTCTTTCGTTGGCTTCACTACAGATGCGAGTGGCATACGGTAGAAGATCCATAATAGATCGTTTCCGGCGAAAGCCTTACTGAAGAGATCATCACAATATCCCTTGTAAATAGTTAGTTTACTTTACACTTGTTGTCACTGTGTTCTTATATCTACAAATGTAATATTTCAGGAGTTGGACATCCCCCGGACTATAAGCCTGCTACACCAGCAGCGCGCGAATCTCATTCAGAACGTACATCAGTACAAGTTCCTGCATCAACTTCTATTGCAGTACTTGAAGTTATCACGACTCATATAAACCGACTAAAGAATATTATTGTTTTGGAAAGTGAACGTTATCAGTTTGCCTATAGAGCTGAAAATCCATTAGAAGTCCCGCACTGTAAATTCGTTATTACTCTAGATGTTAGACAAGCGTCACATTGAGCTGGTATTCCGGTGCGTGATTTAATGTAGTAAAATAACGTGACGAACTGCTTCAATCAAAATCAAGTGCATAACATCTGTGTCCGATGAATGGTTTTCGAAGAGTCAACATTGCTGCGAATATTATACTGCCAATTGTAACCATTACTATATTTATAACTTAATACTTCATTACTAGTAGATGATTTTTTTATTTATATTAATTAATGTATCATAGATCTATGAAATTGAATTGAGATTTTATTTGACTGAATGCATGTACCACCCATATCTAGTGATTGTTATATTTATTTTGTATTTTTCAAATGTGTAATTTTTCTGAATATTTTGAATGAATTTATTTAACAATGCATGAAAAGTATTATTAATTAGAGAATTTTAGAGGATCACTCTCTAAATGTGCCTTTTTATTATATGTATAAAATGTGTAGGTATGTTAGATCTACTTTTTTAACTATTAAGTTTGAATGTGCCTTAAATCGGAGATTATACTCACGATCTGATGTAACTGTCGTGCCTTCTTAGATAAGTATTGTTGTATACAATTCTAAAGCTCATAACTTTAAAAGTTGGTATTGTTGGTCGCCTAAATGTGTGAAACGTAGAGTGTGCTGTGCTGGGGTGCATTGTGTTCATATTTGTACTAATCTAGTCTAAAGGCAGCTATACATTTTTTGATGCTGTTTTTATTTATGCACAATAAACGCACTTTCGCACTCATTTATGAATGCAGTTTGAAAACGAAAAAGTCAATTTTGAAATAATTTTCTAAAATTATATTTTTTTCGAGTTTAGAAAATCAGTATTCTCAGTAGGAACATAAAATACGTTTTCTATGTGAAATATTTAAGCAAGTTTGTTTTTGAGTATTTTTTTTTTATGTGATGTACTGACAATAAATTATATTTCAAACAAAATACTGGAGTTATTATATTATGCATTCAAGATGTATTTCAATGGCACAAAATGCAGCATTAAGTAGGAGCCGGTATTCGACATCTTCTACTACTACTGTCGAACCGTGCACTACTTGTCGTCTCTCCTTAGAAAGTTAAAGAAAAAAAAATAAAGTTTATCAAATTTAATTTCAGTAAAAAATTACACATAAGCCTATCTAATTAGTAGTTGCTAGGGGGGTGGATAGTAAGGTCTCGGCGGTGGACCAGGAGGGGGAGGGAAGTAATTTGGTGGAGGAACATTGACCTGTGGAAACCTGGAAGGTGGGCCAGGTGGGGGTTCAGAATACATCCCTCCTCCCATCAATGGAGGCGGCCCGCTCATCGGTAACCTCGGTGGAGGCGGAATGCTCGCGTGATTTGGCGGGGGCCCTGAATACACCTGATACGGCATTTGAGGATATGAGGGATAGTTATACCTCAATGGAGGGTCCAGTTTAGGAGGTTCCAATTTATCAGATCCGTTCTTGATCGGCGTCGCGATGGGCTTGGCGGTAGGGGCGATAGGTGATTCGGAAGCAGGCGGCGTATTCGAGAGGAGGGGTTTCTTGTCGTTTTTTGGAATCTTAGTGTTTAGTGTAAGAGGGGGGGAGTCACCGCCGGAGCTCTGCGGCTGCGGCGAGTATAGATCTAGTACCTGTGACAAGATAACATTTTATTATAAACCCAGTAAAAATAAAATGTATTGGTAAACTTGACTTGACGGACATGAGTATTTAAGACTGTGTCCATTATGGTAGTGTACACATAATCGAATTCACGTTCGTGGTTATGCCTAAAAAACTCTGCATAAATAGAGCATAATTAGTGCAAAAATAAAATAAACCAAGCTAGCGCACACATGACCATACTCGAAGACGGCTTATACTATAGCAACAAAGTTTACACACAAATAGTGCCCAAGCTATACAAAATTTCATAATGATTGCTCTTATAGGAACTGAAATATTGAACAAGACTTTTGAATGACATTCCGAGCTGGCGTTATGGCAGCATACCCATTAAACAACGTAATAGTTCTTATAGAAAACAAGCTTTTCTTATCATAAATGCTATACATATAAATAGTGTGTGAAATACTGCCTCTGCCAGTAGTCATACTTTATGCAATTTCGTAGTGGAACAATATAAAAAGTCTATGTGAAGTTCTAGGAACAAATGCATTGTGGTACAGTCGCACACAAAAAAAAATTTGATAGTGAAATTATACACCAAACAATTTAGGTAGGTAGTAAGAATTAGTAGTTTTGTTACTTTATATGAACTTGCTTGAAGAGAAGATGAGCTTTTGTGAGTACTTTTACACATATTTAGCTACTTATCAAGTAAATCGTGTAGGTTCATTTTAATTAGAACTAAGTAGGTGCATAGTTTTCATGTGTACGCTAGCTTGATCGTTATGCTGGCGTACCCACTAAGAATGGTCATTCTTTCTTAAACCAATGAGGCACTATTTATTTTATTTTTGCACTAATTATGCTCTATTTACGCAGAGTTTTTTAAGCATAACCACAAATATGAATTTGATTATGTGTACGCTACCATAACAGACACTTTAAGACTGCATGGTTGTGATGTGATTGTGACATAGACAATTATGTGGCATACCATAATCTCCACCAATATTGAGAATATACAGCAGAATATGCCTTTTGTCCAGACTACAGAGATCTAAGGCAGTCTGCTGCATAAAATTTTGGGTATTATAAAGTTTGTTAATATTTATTATTGTTTAAATAAATTTAATGTTTTTAAATAATTTTAAATTAAAAAAAATAAAATAAAAATAATTGATAACTTAAATTTATTCCATTGACATATTTTTAATTATCTATCTGATTGTGTACCTGATGGCAGATGTCCTCAAGTAGTTCCATAGTTATGTCCTCAACAAACATGTCCCACCAGGCTGTGTGCTTTGGTGCACGGCCATTCCAGTCCACTACTTCAAATTTGCTGAGTTTCCCCGCAAGAAACATTAGTGCCACGGCTATCACTTCTGGCTCCCATTGCAAACATAGTGTTGTACATAAACTGAAACAAATTGATTATTAACAGAGATCTTTCAATCAATGCTATTTAATAAAGCTCAAAACTAACCAACAAGTTAGGAAGGGCATGAAACAAAGGTTTCTTTGTTGAACAAGTGAAGAACCCTTTTTTTATGTACCTATGGCTAGCTTGATGTCTTTAGCTCATTGGGTGCTGTTAAACACTACTACTAGGGTAGGCAACTATGTCTGATGCTAGCTTGGTACCCAACAAGTTAAATATTGATTGATATTTAAAATTTACTGTGAAGGAAGCTTTGATACTGTTTAGCTTACCTGTCATTGACAAAGGTCCAAGCCATTTGTACCATCTTCTGAAGCTTCGCCTTGTCACCCTTCAAACATTTGGCATACTTCAACAGGTAGCCATAGGGGTGCTCCACCTGCAGATCGAACTTAATAGTCTGCAACAAGATCCTTTCTAGGGTCATCACTTCTTCTTTTGGATCTTCACCAAAAGTCGCAAACTTTTGCTCAGTCAGCAATGATACAGCCACTTTTATTATATCCTTGCATTTCTTTGGCGTCTCCTCCACTTTCCCCGCCAGGAATAGACAGCAACAAGCGGTGATATATCGCGGGAACGTTCTAAAGGAGTGGAACATATAGAATCGATGAAAATAAACAACTCCTGTGGCAACTGTGTTATAACCTAAATCCATCTTCGAGCCAGTGTCAATGATAAACCTGGCTCCTTCCTTCCTATAGCGGTTTTCTGTGTCTGTCGGGATCCCATCTCTAAACGAGGGTGTATTTTGAAGGTCTTTTTTGTCGTAATACCAGTAAGGCATCTCTGTATTACTAATCTCAAAAATCACAACAAATAGGTAGTCAGCCTCAGGCCTCAGCCATAGATACAATGATACAAACTGTGACTGTGCTGTGATAGAGTTGGATAGAGAGTAGAGTAGAGTATAGAGTACTTAACTGACCGACCGACCGTCCAAACCACAGACTCAAAAACTTTGGTTCAAACCAAACAAAGAGAAAACTTTTTTTTTAACCTGTAGTAGACTGTTTTTTTTTTATATGCTAAGCGCTTGTGACTACCATAAATGCTTAGTGCTTGTGTGACCACACATTCGAATAACAATCGAATTGACTCTAGTATCAATATTCTCCAAAATATTTGAGAAATATCTATATGGTGAATTAAATAACTATCTTGAGAAACATAATATTCTATGCAAAGAGCAAAAAGGGTTCCGTCAGCACAAAAACATAAATATATGGCAATCTATGACTTTTTAAAGCTAGTTGATCTGTCAAGTAGACACCAGAACTCCTGTCTGCTCTGTATTTTGTGACATGACACAGGTATTTGACTATGTAGACCATTCTACCCTGCTAAAAAAACTAGATGCATACGGAATAAGAGGCAATATCTTGGAACTGTATATCTATCTAAATCTGAAATTATTTATAAGTCAACAGAGCGAACCATAACATAAGGTGTCCCTGGGGTAGCGTACTTGGGCCTTTACTTTTCATCCTATACATTAATGACCTCCCTAAAGCAATTGCTCAACCAATGACTTTATTTGCTGTTGATAGCACTGTGACTATAATATAAATTGCAATAACACTAAAACATATAAATCTGACATTTCTAATTCATTGGACTCAATAATTACATGACTTGACAACAATAATTTAAAAATAAACATTAAAAAAACGAATATTATGCATTTTAGTCAAAGAGCTCCGAATCCTACTGACGGTACTCTATCATTTCAAGGTAATAATGTAAACAATGTTGACTACACAAAATTTCTTGGTTTACAAATTGACTAAAAACTAAATTGGAAAAAACATATTGAGGAACTTAGTAAACGAGTAAGCAGTTCTGCGTATGTGCTTTACAAGCTATCGTGGACGGTCAATACTGAGTCACTTATCACTGCTTATTATGGCATTGTAGAGTCCCTACTTAGATACTGTATAATTTTCTGGGGTAACTCAACCGATAAAGATATCATATTTAAAAGGCTAAAAGAGATGCATAAGAGCCATGTTTAAGAAACAAGTAACTGATAGCTGCCAGCCACTTTTCAGAAAGCACAAGATTCTTACACTTCCATCACTTTATATACTTGAAGTTTTATATATAATCCTGTATTTTTTTTAATACATAAACTTTAAGTTTATTTTAATTTATTTTTATAAATAAGTTAATGTTCTAAAAATACGTTACGATGTTAAATTAATAGCCTAGCTTACGCATAGTCTGAATCTACAACCTTTACTAAATGCATAAAGATGAATTTATAAATTTTCAATTTTGAAAGTGTTCCAACAACTTTGGGCAACAATGAACTCATAAATGCATTTTTTTTTTCATAAACTAATTTTTCCAGAAAAGCTATAAAAAAATATGTTTTTTTTTTGCAGAACTTATTTTTTTTTAAATCGAGCACGTAACTCATAACATGGCTTTTCGATAACTCTCACGGTTTCAGACTTGGCCTCAGTGGCCCTGGAAAAAAACTCACGTATGTTTTATTTTAAATATTTTGATAATTTTTTTCTTCTTATCTGCCGATCATAAAACAGAAGGCGACGAAGAGACGCGACACGACAGTGGCGCGGCGAGGCATAGGCGTAGGCGGGGCGGTGGATGTTGGTGTAAGTAGGTTGCTTCCCTGCATTTTTATTTTTATCTCCGAGTTAATTCGGAAATCCAGCTCTGTATGTATGTATGTATGTATGTATGTATGTATGTATGTGGCAATGTTTGTGACGGCATAATTCCCGAAAGGGTTATCCTATTTTCGGTCGCGAGGGATTTTTGATAAGTGGGGTAGTTTTTGAGATATTGGGGTGAAAAGAAACACAATTTTCGCCCATATCTTATGAATGGCTGATCCGATCAATTCAACATTTTGAGTAAGCATTATATCACTACTCATCAATAGGTATGTGGATTTTTTTAACGCGAGGGTAGTTTTTGAGGCTGCACATTCATAAAAAATAGATTTACCTTTTGAATAGGGGTGGTTTTGTAACAAAGACAACATAATATTGTCTTATAGGATATACTCCTGTTAAAGGTGGTTGATTTCACAATTAGCTTGTTTTTTTATTTGCTGAAACCACCCCTGTATAAACATTAAGGTTTGCAAAAGGGGTGAATAATATTGATGCCTTGAAAATGTGTGAAAACTTGAAATATCATTTGAAATGGGTATTAAGATTGCAGAATTCAACATTCGTTTATTATTGCCCTTATTAGGGCTGGTTTTTAAAGATGAAGGGGCAAAATATGATCATCAGGTCTTGTAAGATAAGAGAGGGTATTCGAAATCTCATAAAAATTGGTCTATTATTTTTTTGTAATACACTCAATAGGTTTGTCAAACCAAGGTTGTCGATAAAAACCAAGAATTACTTTTAGGGTGTCATGAAAGGGGTTTGACTGCGCATATCTCACATCAACAGCAAATTATTGTCCACTACAATGTGGAAAAAAATCCTCTAAAACTTTAAGGTTTGAGACCATAAACAACACGCTTGGATGATTGATTGGTAGTTTGGTTTACTAGAAAAAACCTGTTTTCTTTTTGTTGAAGCCCCTTGGCTGACTTTACGACATCCGTAAACTGGAAGGGTAGATTTTTAAGTCACAACTACAAGGCATCGGTTTTTAGAGCATTTAAATAAAATTCAAATTTCACAATTTCCGGAAATTCAACATAAGAATGCATGTGACTGCCCCATAATTAATAAAGTTCCCGCTACAAAGTATTTAGGAGTTGTTATAGACCAAAGGCTATCTTGGTCATCTCGTATAGAAGCTTTTTGCACTAGAGTTAGAAAACTAATCTGGATATTAAAAAGTTTAAGACACATTGCCCCAACACAGTTACTTAATAAAATATATGTGGCACTGGCACAGTCGGTTCTGGGCTATGGGTTGCAAACCAATTTGGGGTGGATCTGGCAAAACTATTTTTTTGGAAATAGAGAGAGCACAGCGATCTATAATACTAATAATAATCTAATACAGTAATGTATTTTAAGAAATTTCGATACTCTACTGATTTGCTTTACTATAATTGACAATTATTATCAGTTAGAAAATTATATATTTTGCAGTCAGTTCTGAAGGTGCAACCTATGTTTTTGACCCTGAAATTTTAAATAAAAGAAGAAAAGATTTAGCTGTAAGTGAACACGGAACTAGAACACACTTTACCAGAAAGCAATGTAGAAGACAATCAGCCAATCTCTACAATGTTGTAAATAGAAGTTTAAATATCTACCCTATGCTATAATGACAGCAAGAAAGTTTTAACAGAATAGCTTATTTATTAACATAATATTAGGTAACAGAAGAGACTGAACTGCTGCTACATATTATTATCTAATAAGTAAGTTTGTTTCCAAACACATATCCTCACACACAATCATCTACGCATTCTCTACCACATCGCACATACTTGCACGCTCACATGCAGCACAGGTGTTCTCAGGAGACCCCCACCCCTTACTACACTCTCACACACACATTATTTCTAGCTCCCAGACCCTTTAATTTTTAACTACTCATTTAAATATTAGATACTACCTACCTACTTAATTTACTATATTACACTGTACTGTAACCAATCGATGTTTGTTTTGGATATGGAAGAGCGGGGTCTTCTAACATAAGTATTGTTTACTTAAATGAGACCCCAACCTTTAACCTTTATCGCAATATTGTTAAATTGGTTACTGCAATAAAAATCATGTCAAATCATTTCATAGGTAAGTACCCTAATAAAGTAAGTACCGCGTTTCTTTCGCTCCAAGTGACACACAAGTTTTATTTCGTCGATGTAGGTATTTATGATAATAGGTATGTAAGGTATTACATAGGTACCTATTCTTATCATAAAATCGACGGCGATGGCCGGCGGCGGCGACGATTAAACGTCAGTAACAAAATGGCGCTCAAGACTAGAGCTAGTTTTCTGCAACTTAAAAATTTGAGACGAGCTGTTAAGGTAAGTTATTTTTAATTTGTCAAAGCACGTAGACAGCTTAGCTAGGTATTAAAAATACGTACCAAATAATTCTTAGTAATTGCTTATGAGCTCAGGAACCTAGCTATTTGATTTAAAACTCGTAAAGCATAGAATAACATAAATAAAAATCGTACGTAGTACAACTTACGTACCTACTTACGTAAATTTATGTAGGTAATCAGTACTTGGTATTCGTGATAATAACGCGTTATCCGTTAAGAAGCAAACAACATGGAATCATACAATTTTGTTAATAAGACTTGTTTTAATGATAGTCAGCTTATCAGCTCGGATTTTAGGTGCCTACCTGCCTAGGTATGTCAGCGTATTACAACAATTTTCTTAGCAGGTACCTAAGAAAATTGTATTAGGCTACTGTGGAAATCATTTTACCTCTAGATACACGGTAGTACCAAACTAATTTATAATAACTAATTCGTCACTCAACACCCTGAAAGCATAATTAGTAGCCGAAAAAAGTAAACTGAGGCTAAATGTGGGGGTAAATGACCCTGCCCTGTGGATACTACTAGGTACCAGCTACCTAACCATCGTTAAATGTTAGGCAGGTAAGTAGTAGGTAGGTAAAATGGGTATGAAATACCATTGTTTCCAAATAGGTAGGTACCTACCTACCTTATATTTAGTGTTCTGTTTTTATTACCTACAGTTTTTGTCTACTCACACTAAGCCAGAGACAACTCAAAATGCGACTAAAATGGCAGATTTCCCCGGCGCGAGAGCGAGCTACACCAACGAGATAAAGTTTCTGAATGAAAGTAGCTATGAGCCAATACCTATCTACCGAGTGATGGACAGCATCGGGGAGGTCATTGATAGCAGCGAAGAGCCCACTATTGATAGAGAAAAGCTAGTCTACATGTACAAAACCATGGTCCAACTGATTCAAATGGATAAAGTTATGTTCGAATCTCAAAGGTAACTTATATATGATTTCTCATTATCCTTTAGTTTTCATCGGCCGCCGCCGCCGTCGCTGCCGTCGCCAAATCCCGCATTGCATAAATTGGGAGAGGCCCTTTTACATGCTGTGGACTTCTTTTTTAGGCCGTGATTATAATGAGACCACTGTCACATTTCCATGTGGTTTCCATAGATAGGTACCTGAGTAACATAGCTCCTACTTCCCTCAACTGACTCAAATACCCAGGTATCTACCTAAATATTAGAGGTAGATTCTAACTAAGCCAGAAAATGGATAGCAGTTTTTGCTGTTATGTATTTTGACACTGCAATCTTCAAAATACCTGTCATGCGTTAGTATAGAGGCCATAGAAACCTTCCAGTCTTGCATTTTGAGGAGGCGATGATACAAGCTGTACGAGAATGTCCGGGATGAAATTTATTTAGGTATCTAGGTAGACGTACCTACTAGTTTATGGCTATGAAATTTAAATTTGGAAATGAAAGGATATTGCAATAGCAATAAACACCCAGCTGTATAGATGATGTTTGTTTGTTTTTCAGACAAGGTCGTATCTCATTCTACATGACAAACTATGGGGAAGAAGGTATACAGATCGGCAGTGCCGCCGCCTTATCTCCTGCCGATTTGGTGTTCGGTCAGTACAGAGAAACGGGGGTCTTCATATACCGTGGAATAACGGTGACCGAGCTCATCAACCAGTGCTACGGGAACCACGAAGACCCTGGCAAGGGAAGGCAGATGCCCATTCATTATGGAAGCAAGCAGTTCAACATGGTTACGATATCTAGTCCTCTGTGTAAGTTCAGAGCCTTCCTATTCATACATATTGGTCATTACCTATAGGTACTCTATAATGTTGTACATAAACCTTGAACATAAAATTATATTGCGTAACGGAACCTTCATATACATACACCCTTATAGGTATAAAAGGTTTATAGGGGATTATCTCAGCCAATGGAAAAGCATAATTAGATGTAGGCTAGGCACTAGGCAACTACTTTACGTACCTGTTCTTCATGCCCTGCTATATCGTAGCAGGGGTACGGCATCCCTGCTACTAGCCCCATTACGGGCACACGGGGCTCAGCTTTATGCTTCAAGTTGACGGGTGCAATACAGTGCGTCGTAGGTCATGTTCTTTCTGACCTGAGTATGCTTTGTTATTATCAAGTTCCTGTTTGCTCCGTCTCCATGACGTAAGTAGGTACCTATAAAAATGACCAGTCTTACCATTAAAACCATTTTCACTTATATCGAGACATATTTTATAAAGTATACCTACAATAACTTCCAGCGACGCAGATGCCGCAAGCCGCCGGAGCTGCGTACGCGTTCAAGCGTGTCCCCGGCAACGACCGCTGCGTCGTCTGTTACTTCGGCGACGGCGCCGCCTCGGAGGGCGACGCGCACGCCGCCTTCAACTTCGCTGCTACCTTGGACTGTCCTGTCATCATGTTATGGTAAACCAAACATCTTTTCCTTCTATCTTCTTTTTATATTTATTTATTTTTCTTCTGTTGATAGTGTGTTGTTTGTTGATGTCTCTCTCGCACTAAACCGTGTTGTAGTTTCAACTCCTTACTTCATAGCTATGGGGAGTTTATCAGCGAAACAACCGAAAGCAAATATCATGAACTGCGTAGTCTGAAAAAAATTAAATCCTACAGCAAACATCTCCCCTTCACTTTTCTATGTACCTACGAATACGAAGACTTATGACGTTATTTTACAGCAGAAATAATGGCTACGCAATCTCGACACCGACGAGCGAGCAGTACCGCGGGGACGGCATCGCAGCCCGAGGGCCGGCGCTAGGGCTCCAGACCATTAGAGTGGACGGCACTGACACGCTCGCGGTTTACAACGCGGTGGCCAAGGCGAGGGAGATTGCGGTCGGAAGCAACAGACCGGTGCTGATCGAGGCGATGTCTTACAGGTTCCATGTGTCTACGTCTACAGAGCAATGTGACCAGCCCCCTCAGCACGGGGCGGAGCAAACATTGTTTCCACTGCTTCTATCCATATTCGAAAGACACCATTCTCACGAAGGTGGATAAAACAGTCCCCGCCCCGCGCTGAGGGGGCTGGGTAATAATAAATGTGACCTACATCACTCCCATCGGACCCCGTGGCTCGGTGATTGTTGTTCTCCGCGGCGGAAAGCCAACTTTACCAACTGCCCCGGTGCGGGATCCGATGGCCATCTTGATCCAATGGGTCAAATCCATGCCAGAAGTGCGCATGAAGTGCAACTGTGACTAGAGACTCCCCCCTGTCTTTGGATACCGTTGAGGTACTATCGTCTTGGAAGCTCGCTAATGTTCAACCTGTCCCAATAAAAGGTAGCCGAGCAGACCCCGCTAACTACCGGCCAATCTCTGTCAATGGAGCGTGTAAATTCTGAACAGTAAACTCTTGGCATACCTAGAGTGTAACGATCTCCTTAGCGATCGTCAGTATGGTTTTCACCGAAAACGATCCACAGGGGATCTTCTAGCGTATGCCACGCACATCTGTAGAGAAGCCATCGAAAGATACGGGGAAGCTATGGCAGTTTCCTTTGACATTTCGAAAGCTATTGATAGGGTTTGACACAAGGTTCTCACTAGCAACTGCTCCGTCGGATAGCTGCGATTAATTCAACCACCGGACTAGTTACAATTTTGGTGGTAGTAGTCTGTAGACGTTCGGCAGGCTACAGCCCGTACCTTGTAAATGTTGTGCCGAACTCATCGTTTTGCCTCTACCTTTATCATTAATAATGGTAAGGAATGGAAGTTAGTTAAAACAATAGGGGACAGTGCACAATACACCCCGCAGCGGGACGTCAGTGCAGGCCTTGGTCACTCCCCACTTAGAATACGAAGAAGAGGAATGGAACTCCTTGCCCTCGTCTGTTTTTCCGCACGAGTACAATCTTGGAGTCTTCATATCCTGAGTGAATAGGCCATGCCTTTAGACAAGCATGCTATAAAGGCCACATCTTTACTAGTTTTTCGAGTGAGCTGGTGGTACAACGCTCGGCTGTTATCAATAAAAATGCCTTCAGCAGAGATATTCATTGTGATCATCTCCAGGGTCGGCCATCATTCCACGTCCGATGACAGCACAGCTTACAGATCTGCAGAAGAGATCCAGAACTGGTCTAACAACGAGAATCCAATAAATAAGTTCAAGGTGTATTTAGAAAATAAAGGTGCGTATATTACATTAAATCGACCACATCAAATGTAAAAGAAGGAAAGAAAGAAAAGAGATTTATTTACCCATAAAAAATAATAAAATTATATTTAGCTTAAACTTACTTATTCTAAGCTACTTACACTATGACGAATACAAGTAAATTAAGTAATGTAATGGCTAACCGTCCGGGAGGAGAGAATAAATTGATTGCACCCCACCAACCCCTTCCACTCACAGGTGTACAAGGTGCCTAACGTCTTGATCCAGACTAAGAAGATTGTTGTTATGGCAAAACCTTGTCTTGTTATTTTCGGAACTGTATTTTTTTGTGAATTATTTTTGCGTTGCTTTACTGCGATTGCGAGTAGATAATATTATTGCCGCGAAATAATGAAGTGGTTGATTCGGCAGGTTTCTGGGATGGTGATTTAGATAAAGCTTGGCTCAAGGAGTCGCGGGAGCTCGTCGTGAGGACGATGCAAGAAGCTGAGAAGAAGAAACATCCTCATTGGAAGGAGATGCTCGAAGACGTCTATTACGATATGCCTCCGAGAATTCAGTAAGGCTCTTCAAACAGTTCACTGTAATATTATTATATCTTCTCTATTTTATATTTGACATCGTCGTGTCTTAGACTTTTTTTTTTTACTATACGACGTGTAGATATTACAACGTATAGATAATGCCAAAGGTGAAAGCGCACTTCACTCGGAATCCACAACTGAAGAACTGGCTATCTTACCTCTAAATGCCGGAACACAACAATGTAAGAATTGTGGTTATGGCGACAAAATTAGGTAAGATGGTGGTAGCCAGGCGGATTTAAACAAAGTCCGATCACCAACCAAACCAAGCCCAATATTGGACTCCCCTGGGGATCGAACCCGGGACCTCTGGATCTGACACCGGAAGGCGAACCACAAAACCACAGGCGGTTAAAATGAAATGATCTGCATATTGTAGGGTAAGGTTGTACAGTCTCAGGGTCTGACTGTACTACTAACAGGCTTTTAAAAATTACAAAGGGGTATTGGGAACAACGTACCGGGTATTGGCTAGTAGGTACATACTATGTAGACATAGTATGTACCTACTAGCCAAAAAAGGTATACCTACATACCTTATTATATTATTATTGACCACCAACTGAAGAGAAGTCTAGAGCCAAGGCTAAGTAGGTACTTATTAGACCTATTTTGACTCAAACGTCGATTTAGGTGTAAAAAGAAGAGGATAATTTGCTATTAGTATAATATGTGGTTACGTACCTACTTTTACAAGCCTCGGCTCAGTCAGTAGTAAATCTGTATTATGCGCTGTAGGTTGTGGGTCCGATTCCCACCTAGGACAAACATTTGTGTGATGAATATAGATGTTTGTTCTGTGTGTTTGGGTGTTGTGTATCATATTATGATAAGGCTAAAAATAAGTAAGCATTTGAGTATTTTATCCGTAATCTAGTTCCAGTATTACAAGCTATGTTTAGTTTGGGGCTAGATGGCGCTGAGTAAAATTAATATCCTGTAATATTTATTTGGGTAAATACTTACTGTGTTAGTTAGATAGTAGTCGTAGGCTTTTTCGTGAGTAGCGTTACTACCATTATTCAATCATTAAGGTACCTATATAAGTAATGAATACATTAAAGATTGTTATTTTCTTACAGAAAACAAATGAAACAAATGGAGGACCACTTGAAGATATATTCGGAACACTACCCAATGAATAAATACCAAACTGATTAGATACCTATATATTTGTATATAGTATTTCGATTTCATCAATTTCTTGACAACAGTAAACGAATTTATATTAAACTCTCGCTTTTTATTTGTAAGTAGGTGACATAACAAGTAGTTCGCCCGAACTGAGATCTCGTGATATCTAGTTTGTGACCCTTGATCTGAGTTTGTGACGGAGATTATTTCTCAAATAAAACGTAATTAACAAACGATAAAAGTACACTAAGTACTTACTTACCTTAAATGTTCGAGGCTCTCTCTTGTTGTTAACTTTATAATATCCTTACTAACATAAGTTTTGAAGGTGCTCTCAACTCTACCATTGCCTTAGTAGTTGTGGTTAGATTTTTAACCTACCCCTCCAGCCTACGGATGTCGTAAAGTCAACCAAAAAGGCAGCAGCTTCTTTCTGTGTGTTAACAAAACTTTAACTGTGAGCACCAATCTGACAGCTGCTCTGATAATGATGATGATACTGGAAGGTAAGCAGTTAAATAGGTCTACTCTAGTGACCGTAAACACCACAGGAAAGCAGAATACGCAGTTTAATTTACTTGAATGACATATTTTTTCCAGTTATTCTGATATAAAAACCAAACTACTGTACCGATTTTGATGATATTTCTATGGGTCCACCTCGTAAGTATGGCCTACTAAACATAACGAGAATCATAAAAATCTATTTTGAATTGGCGGAGTAATGGAGTAACAAACAAAAACCATACAGCCGAATTGAGAACCTCCTCTTCTCCTTTTTTAAGTTGGTTAAAAAAAGGGGATCTATGGTGTGACGGTCTATAAATAAATAAATATTACAGGACATTAATTTTACAATATGGCAAAAGTGTTGCCACCTTGGTAATTTTTTCACGGGATCTGGTTACTTTTCCATACATTTAACGACAATTTTTCTCTCTAGTATCACTTTTTTAGTAAACTTCTACTGTCCACGTGAGGAAAGTCCCATAATAAACGATTTCAAAAATAGCGTCAAATCAAAGAGGCCCTTACCCGCAGCTTAATAGGAAAAGCTGCAGACGATCCAGGGCGCGTTCCGCTACTAGACACTTTCGCCGCGGTCGCCCATTTTGCCGTTCCGTTTGTAGCCGCGATCACCGCGGTTGAGCCCAAGAAACATCATTGTGACGTCACCGACGTCGACTGCGACGAGCCCACAACGCCCGCGGTGCGAGGTGGGTCGGCGCGGGCGTCTAGTGACAATGACAAGACAAGTGAGTGAAAAGAGCGCGAGATGCAAATCATAAAAAAACATAATTTTCAATTTAGATTGTTTTTTTAATATAATTTCTCATGATTATGTATATATTACAAAATTACATTTTTTTTTCTCATGGGATAGTTCATAGATGATCAAAATCAAGTAATGCAAGGATGACCTCGACTGTGTATAAATTAATAACAATAGGTAGGTATTTACTATAAATATTTTATTTTTATTACAGTTAAACTTTACTATGTACCTAGTAAAAAACATAATAAATAAACCAAAACAATGCTGTTATATTTCCATAACTAAGTACTAAATATTCTAATACATATAACTAGGACTCACTGTAGTTTTACAGGTAGGTATCGCGTTTACAAATTTCAGTGATCTCCTAGCTTGACAAAGTCTGTATTTACAAATATAAGACCTAGAGGCAACATTCGTTGGGAGTTCCGTGCTCTTACCAAGTTAAAACTTGTGTGAAGAGGCTAGGCGAGGGCTACCTGACTCCGAATATTATGAGTAGGTACTGAGCAGTAAATAGGTATAGGTAAAAAGTGAATTCAATTGGTTCCAGCCTAAAATAACTTTTATAATCATTGTTTGCACAGTGGACACGTAAGATCTCATTTTCTTATTTCCTTCCTGCAACTTCAAGGCTTCCCTCCAACTACAGCTCGAACTTTCTCATTCCGATGGATTTCGGTTACGGCGCAACACACTGAATACCGACGGAAACATCAGGCATAGTTACTAGGCAGTTTGGTAGGTACCTACTTTAAACTATACTGCTATATAATTTTATTTTATATAAGTACATAATCATGACAAATTATATTAAAAATTAATTTGAAATTGAAAATTATGTTGCCACTAGACGCCCGCGCCGACCCACATCTCGCCGCGGGTGTTGCGGGCTCGTCGCAGTCGACGTCGGTGACGTAACAATGATATTTCTTGAGCTCGACCGTGGAGATCGCGGCACAGTAACGGAACGCACTCCCAGTTGATTGAATGATATTTTCGAGATAATAATGTCAAAATATAATACCAAAACAAAACACAGTTAGTTTATTTTAATAATATTGGACGTGTTGTGTCTCGTATCGTTTTATCGTGTGCCGTGCCGTTAATAGTGAGAAAATCGTGAATGCTTTTGTATCTACTATAAAGGACTGAATATCTTACACAAAAAAAGACACATCGCAAACGCGTTTTATAATGATGATGTCTAGTCTGTTTCCAAGCTTGCAACATATAAAACAGGTACTGCGCGTTCGCGATGTTTGGTTTTGTTATTGAATAAAAAAACTCTAATATTTACGTATTGAAGTGGAATCAATAAGAAGAATTTAAAAACTGGCTCAAACCTGTACCAGGTGATGCGTTAAAGGGGTTTTGCTTTCTTTGTCTAAGTCTAAGTCAATTTCGGGGTTGGGATCATAAATCCTGGATTTTAGAAAGTCTGGGTGAAAAAGTGTCTAACCACGGCTAACTAAACTTAAAAGTAAAGTTAGTAGTTAAGTTTATGTAGGTACGTGAGATTTTAGCGATATCTGGTGTTATTTTTTCCTTAGAAATTTCCAATATCTGGCGACATTTCATGATAGATTTAGCAGAAAAAATGTAAGGTAGCGTGGCAACACTAATTGGCAAAGAAAATGTGTAAATAAATAAAGAAAAGACCCATACAAATATTTTTTACTATATATCTTACAGTAGTTAATAACGTGATACGTACATTACAACAAATATGTCTTTCGACTCTACTTACATCCACACTGACGTAACGGCTGTTTCAATACATCCTAACAATCTGATATTAGCAGGTAAGTAAATGTGTGTCCCAAGTAGGTTATATTTGTAAGCTTTTTTTTGATATTTCATTGCCTGTGATCAAAAGACTTGATAGTTTCTGTTTCTACGATCGTGAAATCCTTATTTCAGGCATTGGAAGTTCCATGTATGTTTACAAAACGGAGTCTTCTAAACTTCTTCAACGGTTGAACTGCCTGCACGGCCAGAAAATCTATGGGTTAAAGTATCGAGATGATCAGCATTGCACTGTTATAGTGTTTGGTGGTAAACAGTTTACAATACTGACTTGTAACCGTGATGGACCAGTGATATTTACAAAAATGTTTGAACCCATAACCTGTGGCGATTGGTTACACTCGGCCGTGTGGACCTCGGTAGAGCAAGATTTGGTATCAGTGTTGACAGCGCATAATGTTGTTCAGGTATAGAAAAAGGTTTATGCTCATATTTGTACTTTATTTCACACATCTGCAGTCTGCATGTAGGTACACTAATGAGTCTTCATCAATGCAGTGGTGACAACTTAGGGGTTTTACCCCTAAATTTAGGGGGTAAAAGTGTTCGAAGGGAGATCTTTAGGGGCAGAAATGATTTGGGGTTATTTTTAGGGGCAATAATCCAAAGTAAAAAGTACCCTGTGCACAATAAAACGGAAAGCACGATACGACCACGATAAACATAAACAAGTACGAACTACCTTAAATGCTGTCAGTGGTACGAACGAAATGAACTTCTCTCGCTCATCTGTGTGTGAGTGAACTAACCTGACATCTTATTCATTCGATTCATTATTTTTTATCTATCGTTCATTGACCGTTGACGTTGCTTGGTTGGGTTAGTTTGTTCGTTCTCGTTCTATTGTGTATTGATATAGTAATTACCTATACAAAAAATAATTGTACAATATACTCTCTTACTCTGAACTCTTTGATTTGGTTGGTCGGTCGAACAATGCCGAAAGATAAATCCGAAACAAAAAATATATATAAAAGTATAGCAAATCTTATTATCGCCTGTCTGAACCGGGACGGGAATCGAACCCGCTACATGTAAAAAAAACCTGTAATTTTACTGTGCCAATCAGAATGCTCATTCATCATAAGCGTTCAAAATAGCCAATACTCGGGGGTATTTAGGGGCATTTAAAAAAAATCTTGGGGTCATATTTTGGTAAGGGTTGGCAACACTGCATCAATGACTGTAGTGTTATTGACTATGCCCAATAAATGTTGTTAGAGTGTAGCAGTTAGGTTTAAAGAAGCATTAAATTTGTGCTATATATGTTTTCTTGATTATGATTAATGCATAAAAAAAGAAAATTCAATGGTTCCACTGCTGAACTGCTACCATTTGCTAATCTACCCATTTGCTGGTCTGTTAAGTTCCTAGTTAGTTTGCCTTTATTCTACTCTAGCAGACACCAAACCAGCTTTGGTTCTTGGAGAGAAAAACTTGTCATATATTAAATAAAAAGTTGATTGATTTCAGACATATAACATTACTAAACAACACTTGGTATCCAGTCAAGCCAGTAAAGACAACTCGATCCTGTACAGCGGCTTGCTCCTTGCTCTTGCTAACCATGTGCTGGTGATGGCTGGAACAGTCTACTCTGAGGTCATCATCCATATATCTGGGGAGGATGAGCCATTGCATCGCTTAAAGGGGCATAAGGTATATAAAAACCATTCAACCTTCATCATTTCAAGTATTGAGAATAAACTAGAGGCTCTATTGCTTCCATTAGGATAGCCTTTGTTTGGCAGGTATTAAGGCATTTGAATATTACATATCTATTATCTAATACTTAAATTCATCATTCATATGTTCACTTGGTTTTAGTAAAGTATTAGTGCATAAAATGCCACAATGTCCATACAAGTTTATGTCATTTGGGTGAGTTACATGCCAAAAACATAAAATTTGAATACACTCAGGAGTACTGCACGCATTTGAAGCATAGGTACCACTACTATTCATCTATCCGTATTTGACACCTTGTATTGTATTGTATATTTTATTTTCCGTAGGGACTCTTGGTCCTCTTGGATTTGTTACATTTTTGTGGAGAAGCGGCATAACAGAGCCCTGTCTATAAACTTAGTTGTTAAGTACTGGGTACACAAGTGATAATAATAATAAATACACATTTTCATCTGAATATTATAGAGATTGTGGTCATTCAGAGTCATGTTCAGTAATTCATTTGTTGTATTGCACAACATATAACTAAAATAATCCTAGACAGCTTTTGTCTTAATACAATGCCATTACTGTATAGAATATTGCTGCCTAAATCATGCCACAGGTTGGCATGATTTAGTCAAATACTAACATTTTAACACAACTTATTATTTTGTGGTCACTGTCCTATAATAATAATATAAAGTCAGACGCACAGCTAAATAAAATATAATCTACTAACTGCTGTAATTCGTGGAAATGCTCAACAGAAAACATTAATTTCATTCTGAAGTCTAAATGTGAGTCACACTTACGCTTGGTTGGTTTTTATTATTTATTTTTATAGATCAAGGTACAGACTATAATCACATAAGTTAACTGTGTTTATAATAGAGTTTCATTAAGGTTTGTAAAAATATCATGTTACCGGTATCGGTATAGATCACGTTTTTTTTTTATATGTCACCATTATAATACATATTCTTTGTGTACTTCACATCACTTGGTGACAGATATTGTCACTCAGTTTTGAAAACTTTTTTAATATCAGTGCCACTTCAGTTACAATATTGTAATTAACAACTTTTTTCAGGGAGTAATATTTTCAATATCATGTCTCCCTGAGAAGAACATCATAGTAACAACATCAGATGATAGATCTGTTAGAATCTGGGGCCCAAAAGATGTGCCACAAGATCTGTGGAGTTGTGTGGAATACTGGAGGCATGAGATAGATTGCAAACATGAACTGTACGGCCACAGTGCAAGGGTAATGAGGAGCAGTATAACAAGTGAACATATCATATCAGTTGGAGAGGATTCACACCTGTGCTTCTGGACTCATGAAGGAGATTTAGTAAAGAAGATGAAGAGACATCAAATAGCTGGGATTTGGTCCATAGATGCTAAACATGGCCAGATAGTCACCGGAGGAGGTGATGGGGCTATCATCACACAATCTATATCCGCTCTAACAAATATACCTAAAGGTGACATCCTCAAACTTGACTGCAAGCCAAAACATATAGCTTACTCTGCTACTAATAATTTATTCATTTTAAGTGAGAGCAACACTTTATTGTATCATGATGTCAAGAAAATGTGTAATACTACATTAACTCTAGATCCAGAAGTAAAAACCTCATACCATTGTATGGCTTTGTCTCCATGCAGAAAAATCTGTGCATTAGCAGGAAGAAAAACATTTGTACAACTTGTCATAGAAACTGAGAGTTTACAATTTATTTTTGTAACAGTGAAACTAAAAGATAAGACAATACTGTCACTGCACTGGGCTGGAGCATACTTAGTTGTTTGCTCGGAGTCTGGCGTTATTACAGTTCTTACTGTTACTCCAACAACCGTTGATTGTTACACTGAATTTGAATTACCAAATTGCAAAGAGAGATGGCTTACAAGTGCTTCTGTTGATGATACAGCTAACATATTTATTGTCGGTGATAGATGTGGTGGGCTGCATCTGTTTCGAAAAGGTTTAAACATCCCACTGAACTCCATATCTAAATTACATGGAAGATATGGTCCCACTTCAGTCTCTATCAATGGTGATATTGTTACCACTACAGGAAGAGATAAAAGTGTTAAATATTACAAAATGCATGGAGATAGATTAGAACTAATTGCCTCAAGAGAGCTCGACTTTCACTGGGTGGAAAAGGTTTTGGACACAGACAATAGAATTGTTTGCGGTTTCAAAGAGAAAATGTTTGTTGTACATAGTTTGATATCAAATGAAAATCTATTAGAGATACCTTGTGGGGGCGGCCATAGATCGTGGGATGTTCTTTATTATAAAAGTATTCACAATGAGAAAGAGATGATTTTCAAATTGGCCTATATTAAAAACTCTAATATTTATACTGAAAATGTAACAATAAGTAAAAATACAACTTTCAGCGTAAGAAAAGGATCACACTCCAAAGAAATCAATTGTCTGAAGACACATACAGTCGGAGATCAAACTATATTCATTTCTGGTGGAGAAGATACAACATTACGAATGTCTTTGCAACAAAACGATACGAGTATCGAAGATTTGGTGGTGTTTAAAAATCTATCTAGTGTCAAAACAGTGAAAACTTATGCGAGGGATGGCAATGAGCTGCTTTTGATATCGGCTGGCGGTAGAGCACAAATCACCGTCAGACTAACGAAGTTTATTACGACAGATGGAAAACTAGAAGTAACGAGTCGTAACATCGTAGATTACATGCTAAAAGGTACGGATAAGGAGAGGAAACGTGAAACGAATTGGAGAAATGTTACCGTCGACTCGGAACCAGAAACACGGATCATGGATCTCGATTGTATCGTAGCAGACAACATCTTCACCGTATTTGCTGGTTGTTCAGACGCACGCATCGCCGTTTTCGATCTAAACATCCAAGAAAAATCATTGAAATTGATAAAAGTATCGAACTATCTGAGTGCTTGCATATTGAAGACTGTATGTACAAAGCTTGTAGACCGCGATGTTCTGGTAACCTGTTCCACTAGAGGTGAAGTCGCATTTTGGGATGCTACCGATATAGATAAGGATAATTTTGAACCATCTTTCATAACCAGAACCAACAAATCGGGAATCAACAGCTTCTCTTGTACAAACCTACCAGATGGTAGGACGTTGGCAGTCTCCGGAGGTGATGATAATGCTCTGCATCTGAATGTGCTGAAACTCAGAGACCAGCTCACACTGAGCTCACTACAAGTACTGCACCGTTTAGTGATAGACAAGCATCACAGCTCTGCTATCACTGGTATTTGTTTAATTGGCGAATTTATTTTATCGTCTTCTATCGATCAGCGGATGACTTTGTACAAATGGAATGTTTCAGATAAAATCGAATGTGATTTCGTTTATCAAACGTTTAGCGATGTGGCTGATATCAAAGGGATAGATTGGATTTCCCGGCAGAGGTAGGTACATGGAGATACGTATGAAACATACTAGCCAAGTGCTACCTGGATCTCCCCCAACACGAGAAATCGCTCTTCTAGAGTAAATGTTGTAATAGCTTCAAAGACAAATAGTCGAACAACGTAACTCTGATATAAAGCAGATTCGCTTCATCAAAATCGGTTCAGCAGACGCAATTAATTAATGAAATTACCTAACTTTGCTTTTGTAAATGTTACAAGCTCCAAATAGCAACTGATTGTATTTTCCATTCCAGATCCTCAGTATCTGTGTGCGTTTTCGGAAAGGGTATCGAAATACTAAGAATACCGACTGAAACGTGATTAGTGGGACAAGTAACATTGCCATGGCAGACACGGATGAAGAATTAAGACGACCAACCTGTAAGTATTTTTTATTTGTCCCATACAATACATATATGATTACTTTTTTAAATGTTGTTTATTTTCAATTCAAGACAAAAGTAAGTAATTGAGGAAACTGTAAATGTTATAAAAACACAAAAAGAACACAACCCGTTACGACTTGAACCCGCATCTTCTTCTCAAGGCGGAAACGCTTTTAACCGATTGAGCCACGGTACCTTTTACCTACATTTTTATTGATAGCTGTTTTTATATTATACTATATGGGGAAGCCCTTGAGCTTCATCTCACCTGGTGTTAAGTTATGATAAGGCCGAAGTTGGAAGCACACTTCTCGCCTTCGTAAAAAAAAACGAACCCCAAATTTGTACCCCCTGAGGATCGAACACGAGACCTCTGAGTGTGATACCGGTGGGCAACGCCTATCCCGTCACCGCTGGGTCAGTTATACCTACTATAAAATAGGTAGGAAAGTTTATCGCACATTGGATCCGAAAATGCATATTGCAATGGATATTTTATTATCATTTAGGTACTCTCTAGAGGTTTTAGTCAGATCTTATCATGTTGGAAGCTGTCGAATACATCTGTTTTATCATTTACTAGCTTCTGCCCGCGGGTCCGCCCGCTGGTACCCGGATGATTGCCGACGCTGCTTAATTAGATACTTAATATTGATTTATTTTATAGCCTTCAAAACGATGATTGTCATTAACTCGAAAAACAAATGTTTCATAATTTACTTCGCTCAGTATTTATTCCAACTTTCAAGTCAATCCGTCAATATGTTCAATTTATTAAAAAAAACTTAGCAAACATAAATAATATTTACACTTAGTTTCGTGTTTCAATAGAATAGAGTAACTTACATTTAAATTAGAACGAAGCTAAAGATCCTTCAAACGTTTACTGGTAAAAAGGTAACAAACAAACATAGTTACTTTCCGATTTCAAATATTAGTACGTATTTAGGGTAACCTTCATCGCAGTCAAGGTTAAGAATACAATCGATAAGATTAAAAGAAAACGGCAAAGCAACAAGGATGCAACAACAACGGTATATGCTTGAACACGGTTTCTTATTTGTGCTATACTTATATAGCTATATTGCTTACGAGAGGGAAGCGCCAAGCCTCTCATCTGGTTTTTAAGGTGACTTGGTTTATTGCTGGTTCAAATACTGGCCTCGCAGCTCAGTTTGTAGTGGCTCGTGGAATATGTTTGTTCTGTGTTTGGGTGTAAAATTTTATGATAAGTATATTGACAAAAAATAGTTAAGTATTAATATTCTGCGTAATCTAGTTCGCTGATTTGATGCTGAATAGATGGTGCTATGAAAAAGGCAACGCACGAATCAGCCTCCTGACTCCCTAAATAGGTGGAACATAATGCATTCGATAGTTATCGTGCTCCCAGCTCCCACTAGTATCATCATGGAATAAGCCAAATACGTGCGTTGGAAGAAGCCTTTCAAACGCGGAGAAAAAACCTCATGAAACCTTACCTGTCCATTAACATTATTATTTGGTCGGACAGATATCGTAGTCAGTACTATCGTTACTACACTACAAAAGACAGCTATTTTGAAGTTTCAAGAATAGGAGCCTCTGGTTCTGGTATGTCTGTCCGAATTGAATCCGTTACACTTAAACTGAAAGTAATATTTCTCACAGAAGCATCGACTTGCACGTGAATAATCAAGATGGGCGACAAGCGAGCGACAAGTCAGCTTATGATCGCTCGTGATTAGATTAGATACGTTCGAATAGTTAGGCGTATTGATGGTTTGTGGTTTCCACTAGTCGATAGTCAGTGCTCCTTTGGAAACTGCGTCTTGGCGTGTACTAACGTAACTCTTGTCAACACACACCGGGTGTTTAAAGTGAGTACCAGCAGCTATTGTATTGACTGACATTGTCTTGTCTGGTATAGATTAGGGAGGTCTATAGCCAGGCCATTCATGTTGAGGATAGGCAGGTAGTACTTTAGATACACACTTAAAATACTTATTCCACCATTGCATCTACTATTATTCAATATTTAATAGTAGGTAATTGAGGAAAATTCGTGAGTCTGATGAGTCGACCTGAGTTACTTTTACTTGACTTGTGATTAGTATTAGTTCAATGTTGTCTGCACTAATACTTATAATAATGATAGATACTCTATTCGCCAGTGGACATGGAGTGGACAAAAAGGCTGTTGAAAAAGTTGCAACTTTTTCAATTAGTTATTGTCGCAAAATTTAGTTTTTGCTTTCCTACTTTCCTTTTATTTTCCGTACCGAAAAAACATATCGCCCCTATTCTTTGGGGAACAATAAATTATATCAGAATTAAGCATAATTGAATGAATGCTATAATATTAATGTTAGTATCTAAGATTATTTTTGTAGAAGGTTGCACATATAAACTATTTGAGAAAAACAATAGATTACATAGTACAATATCAACTCAGGGGTATTCACTAGTGCTATAATTTTCCTGTGTGTGTGATTTACAACTAAAAATGACGATTTAATTATTGTACAGTGTTAATAAGCCTGTGTGACCTTGTGTCTCGCTTTTGGTTTTGGCAAAGCCAGTTAGTTACTCTCGAATCATAGACGAACGCGCACAGCTTACGTTGTTTTAGTTAGAGGATACAACGAACATGTGTTTTACATTTTTGTTTGAGTACTTGCCGTTTCGACATTTGTTTTTTCGAAGAAAGGTAAGAATATCTCACAAGTACAGAAGTGTCAAGAGGTGGTATCTACACCTACCTACTGAATATCTACTTAATCTTTATATTCTGGAAATATTTATCTACGAGATCAGTGCTCGGAGCTATTATCATAATGGTATAATTGAGATTTGTATTCGTTGAATGGACAGACTATCTGAAACCAGAGTTACCCGTTATCTATATGCTGTAGATCAAACAAATATTCGCGGCTCAAAACAAGTTCCACCATAAACCGATGAGGCAATCGGACGCCGCTGCCGAATTAAGCTAGTGTTCCGTATGTAGGTAGGTATGTAGCTTGAATTCCGTCATGTTCTCTCAAAAACCTTAATACGTGAGTCGAGATATTCAAGGTCACGGTCGAGACTTATCTTTGCTCCAGCGCAATAACTTATATTTGTCATCTATTTTTTTTTTATTGTACGACGAGGAAGCGCTTGGCCTTCATCTCACCTGGTTACAAGATAAGATAAGGCCGAAGGTGGAGGCGCACTTCACCCGGAATCCACAACTGAAGAACTGGCTATCTTACCTCTAAATGCCGGAACACAACAATTTTAGAATTGTTATTATGGCGACAGAATTAGGTAAGATGGTGGTAGCTAGCCAGGCGGACTTAAACAAAATCCCACCACCAACCAAACCAAACACAATATTGCTCCCGCTGGGATCGAGCCCGGGACCTCTGGATCTGAAATCGGTGGGTTAAACCACTAGACCACAGATGTGGTTAAAAACTCCTAGCACATGATTTCTACAGCATCTAGGACCAGGTGGAAGCAGCCAGAGCTGCTAAAATTCTATAAAGCCTGGGATTAAGAACCAGGCCGAGTTACTTGGTTGTTCCTCTCATGCCACGGTCTCGATGTTTCAAGTGGTCTGACTTTCGTAGTTGAATGAGGTGGTCACAGGCCGTTCAACGTGTGAGATGGTACTTTCCAGATGGCGCCAGTGGTGGAGGCAGTCACCTCTCCCGTGTGGCTGGGAGAAGGCCCGCATTGGGACTCCTCCGAACAGGCGCTGTATTTCGTCAGCATCTTCGACAAGAGTGTTCACAAGTACACCCCAAATACTGGCACCACTACTAGTGCCAAGCTTGGTGAGTTTCACCTCACTGGACTCGTATTCCATGATTCGGGCTCCGGCCTACGAATATATTTCTCATTCTCCTCAATGTCTTTCTGAGAATAGACAAATTTGGTCAACTTAAGAGGATCACATAAATAATAAATATTACAGGACATTCATTTTCCATCTAGCCCCAAACTAAGCGAAGCTTGTAATATCCGAAATATAGAATACTAAAATACTTTTTTTTTGTAAATACATAATAATCATACAATACAACACCCAAACACAGAACAAAAATCTATACACCACACAAATGTTTGTCCTGGGTGAGAGTCGAACCCACAACCTACAGCGCAGAAGGCAGAGTTACTACCAACTGAGCTATCAGGCTTGTTGGCCGTTACCGCGTACCTGTCCATGAAAATAATAGCATTTTTCTACCTCTCAATATCAATGGATTTCCGTGTTTTTTTTTTCATGTAATCAACACATTATTACTTAGGTTTAAACGACTTATTATTGCCAGTTTTTTAAACCACTTTATAGGTACACACATTTTAATTAGTCATGTTTTTGTACTGCAACTATGACTATTAAAAGTCAATATTTTTCCAAAGCCAAAAACCTTTTTGAAGATAATAACATGTTAAAACCTAAAATACATTCTATTCAAGCGATTGCCACCCATAACAAAACATTATGTTACAATTTAGTGTGTGAAAAGAGCCCCGAAAGTGTAATTCTATAAAAAAAAAAACGTATTATCTCACGAACACCGAATGTCTCTGTCGGACACATATGGGCGGCTGTATTTATTGATTAGTAGGTACGCTGGCGGATGCTATGCCTCATCTCCTTGTGTAATCCCTTTCTAACGATTATCACAGGAGGATAAAGAGGAGCCCACGGGCCGATGTTTTTAAAACAACAATTCTCTAAGAACAACTAAGTACAGTACCTATACCTACTCAGTATAATATTAAAAACGAGCGATTACGCTGACAAGGGAAACAAGCTCTTTGAACTCCTTCGAACTTCCTTAGTCGCCCCATACCACGTACGTACATAGGCTGGGTTAGCAGGGGCTAATCCTGAGCCAAGACCGCCTCGGCGGCGCGGCGCCTAGCTTATACTCGTACATACATAAAGATAAAACTTTGCGCATAAAGGCGCAACACGCAATATCGCGCATACGAAGCTAGCTTTACCGTATGCTACATTTCTGAGTGAGGTAATAGAGAAGTGCACAAAACAACATTTTATTTTATTATCTTTGTTTGAATGTCGTATCTCGACCACTGAGCGATGACCACAAGAGTATATACAAAGACCCCCCCGGTTACAGATGGCATGCCCACCTTCATAATCCCGATACAAGGCAAAAAGAACCGTTTCGTGATCGGCCTGAACCGCAACGTGGTGGAGATCCAATGGGACGGGAGCCAGGACGGGGCCGAGGTGGTGCGTGTCGTGGCCGAGGTGGACCAGGACAACCCGGGTAACAGGTTCAACGACGCCAAGGCGGACCCTAGGGGACGGCTCTTCGCTGGTAAGTCCTTCATCAGCTCATTCATCTCTCCAACGCTGGACAGAGCGCACCGGAAATTGGAGGGTTTTGCCATAATCAGATCAACTGACATCAATTCCACAAATCCTGCAAAGGAGCGGTAACCAGCCCGATTGGTGATCGCAGTAAAGGTGTTCCACAATAAACAGAAGTTACTGATGCCCTTCTGGTGAAATTCCTTGTCGGCTGGAGGGGTCGCTTCTTTAGCTGGTAAATGGACTCTTAATGGAAAGTTATCGAAAGACATATCGCATCACATGATAGCGACGCATGCTAATATCTTTTAGATAGATATACATATGTAATGTACATATAGAGCTATGGGTATGGGCTCAAATGTGGGTTGTGGGATCAAATACCTAAATTAAATGTAGTCTATGAACTGTTTAGTTTTTTCGAAAGTTTATTTGTGTTCATGTTTGTACGGTACAACCGGGAAAAAAATGTTTCGTTAGTCCGGTTGATTTCTTCGGCCGGACTACTGGGAGTGGGATAAAAAAGGCAGTTGTTCCGTTAATCGAACTCCTGGGAACAGACCTGTGGATGTCAACTACGCAGTATAAACAAGAGTTGTATTTAACATCAGATGGCCGCTTGCTTATTCCGTCTCCAAGTTGTATAAAACAATACTTTTCTCTAATGACACTACTTGTAGAGTGTCTCTTACAGAAGGCTTTAATAGCTTTGCGAGGTGCAAGCACTCCAAGAATGATAAAAAAAACTGTCCAACAATTTCTATAACTTAACTAAGTATCGTGTTAGAAATCGCTGGCGTAAAAGACTATTGACATTTTGTTGTTTAGTGATGAAGCTATTTCCGAGGAAATGAGAGGAAAACGATCACTCTCAATTATAATGCAGGTCTAATAATCTAAGAGGTAGTAACTTGCCCAATAAAGCAGGAGGAATGATTTCGCTGCTGCCCATCCCCTTGGTAAACCGTTAGTGGCAATATTATTTCAGGTGTATATGGTTCCGCAGTTTCCTTATCAAGTGTTTGTTGACGTTGTGATTGTGATGTGCGACAGGCACGATGGGTCACGAGTACGAGCCCGGCAAGTTCCATCTGAAGAAAGGGTCTCTGTACCGCTTCTCTGCGTCAGGCGCTCCCACCAAACTCGCGGGGGACATCGACATATCCAACGGACTGTGCTGGGACGTGGCGGAGCGAGCGTTCTACTACGCAGACTCGTTCGAGTACGCCGTCAGGAGATACGACTACGATGTCGACACTGGAGATATCTGTGAGTCGATTGCAGGGGGTGTTGAACAACGAGACAAGAGCTTGGAGGGACTGTGTCACCCCGACAGTTAGAGTCAAGACGAGAGAAACTGAAGTGGAGTACTGTCTCCACTTCAATGACATACGATGTATATTGGTCTACAGAGGGCCACAATCATCACGCTTGGTAGGCTGATTGTACCTTCTGATGAGATATCTTACTCGGCTTTTACGACATCCGCTGGCCGAGTGGGAATGGTCGATTCTTAGGCCGCGATCACCTCACCAAACAAGTCAAGCATCCTTCAATGTTCTGGCAAACATTTCATTCTCGTTGTCGCCACGCACAGACTTGTGGGTTCGATTTCCATCTATGACAAACATTTGTTTGGTGAATAGATTTACGAATGACGTTAGTTCTGTGTGTGAGTTTTGTACCAAGTATTATAACCGTAATCAAGTTCCCACATGACAAGTTTTGTTTAGCTACATTTAGATGTGCTTGTCCCGGGTTCGATCCCCAGGGGAAGCATAATGTTGTGCTTGGTTATGTTGGTGGAAGTGGAAGGACTTTGTTTATGTCCGTCTGGCTTCCTACCACCATCTTACCTAAATATGTCGCCATAACTACAATTCCAATTAGTTGTGTTCCGGCATTTAGAGGTAACACCCACCGGCCTTAACTTGAAGCCTGGTGAGATGGCCAAGCGCTTCCCGTCCAATAAAAAAACGTGAAGTGAATATCGCTGTGTGTTGTTAGTTTGTCAGTTTGTAATAGTAAGGTTGTAAGGTGTCGTTTGATCGGTCAGGCAACCCCCGCGTGGTGTTCAAGTACTCGGATCACGACCTGCCCGGCATAGTGGATGGGATGACCATCGACACCGACGGCAACCTGTGGATCGCCAACTTCGACGGCCACCATGTAAGTACACACGAACACCGCACTGGTACTCGTAGCTAAGCGAAAGGACCCTTTGTTTTATTTATTTATTTATATGTTAAACCAACAAGGTGTACACTAAAACAAACGATACATAAACAAGCACACACAACGGCCAAGTGCCACCTCATTTATAGGTTCAAACCTCATGCAATAAAATTAAATACTCTATCAACATTATTAAAACATTTAAAACATACATCATACAATTTCATAATTAATTAAATAAAATTAATTTGTAAAATTAGATTGAGACAATAAAATTGAAAAACGAATAATATTACAAAATCATACTATTTTAAAATTTATATAACAATGAAGTTAAAAAAATTATGAACTAAAATTTAAATTAACTATAATAATAATAATACAATAATTTTATCTTAATTATAAAACCAAAATAAAACCCATCGACGTAATAAAAATAAAATAAAAACATCAAACCAACATTCCTCTTAAAACAGAAGAGGCTATTGGAGAAAATATCAATTTCGTTTACCTCACCGTGATCGACAATTACAGTTGTTGCTATGCAAACCATTGTACCCTTTAACGAGTCTATTCATTGGGGAGTTGAGACCTAGGTTACAACGAGCGGATCGAGTGACTAAAGGTTTGTACCTTTAACGAGTCTATTCATTGGGGAGTTGAGACCTAGGTTACAACGAGCGGATCGAGTGACTAAAGGTTTGTACCTTTAACGAGTCTATTCATTGGGGAGTTGAGACCTAGGTTACAACGAGCGGATCGAGTGACTAAAGTTTTGTGCCTTTAACGAGTCTATTCATTGGGGAGTTGAGACCTAGGTTACAACGAGCGGATCGAGTGACTAAAGTTTTGTGCCTTTAACGAGTCTATTCATTGGGGAGTTAAGACCTAGGTTACAACGAGCGGATCGAGTGACTAAAGGTTTGTACCTTTAACGAGTCTATTCATTGGGGAGTTGAGACCTAGGTTACAACGAGCGGATTGAGTGACTAAAGGTTTGTACCTTTAACGAGTCTATTCATTGGGGAGTTGAGACCTAGGTTACAACGAGCGGATCGAGTGACTAAAGGTTTGTATCTATTTAATCTGGTAAAAGCGGCTCGAGGTATAGATATGTGCAAAAGAGACACGAGATACGGGGTATCGAACCGACTATTGACCAGTTTGTATAGAAACGCACTATCTAGTAATTTTCTACGATTCATGAGAGTGGTCATTCCAAAATAGGCAATTCGGTCCCCATAGCTCGTTAGCCTCTTAGCCATAAAGCAACTGTACGAAAGATGCCTTAAAAATCTTTTTATACACTAAAATCGAAAAATTCGAATTACGAATTCAAAGACGGTTCTATACAGACGCACTTTATAAACGCATATACATAAAATTAAGAATAAAACTCATTATAGTACCGCCAACTGTATCATAAAACTCATTATAGTACGTAACTGAATTTGAGCTACCTTTTTTTTTATTATTTCATTAAAGTAGTCTATGGTTTTAGGCTGAATATGAAAAAAAAAGCGTACGCATGCGCAGTTCGAACTGTGAAAAAAATGGCGCACGCATGCGTAGTTTGAACTTAATTTCCCGCGCTTCCCATACATTTTTTTGCCGATCGTGTTTTTGTATTCGGGATTCCTAAAAAGTTTACTAAAATCCTGTAAGTGATTAAAATATGATTGCAGAAGAGAGGTAGTGACGGCGAGATTTTCACTCCGCCAGATATTCTAGACGCGGCATTGGCGTTAACTGAAAGTCCTGCCAGAAAAATCAAAAAAATTGTACGACAAAATGTACCAAGAATTTATAGATTGAAAATTACTTCCTTGTAACCTACCTACTTTGTTTAATTTCAATTTTTCCTATAAGTGAAGATAAAGTAGTGTATGTAACTGCATATAACTTAGGTATTAAAACACTCGAGTCAACCTATTATCGCACTCGGCTTCGCCGATAAACAGACTCTCATGTTTTAATACCCCTTCTTATATGACAGTTGCAGAAACTACTATTTTTGTACGCTTTCCAGTCGTTTGATATATATGTCATATTGAGGATTCCACTCGACACTGCAGTACTCTAAGGAGCTGCGCACAATTTGTTATGTGTTGGTGGTCAGATGCTTGGCTAACATGAATTAAAAAACTTTAAGAAAATTAGTAACAGGCCGACCTTCTGGGTATTTATTCGAGTCTGGTGTCTAGTGCTTCGCCCACCGTTGTCAGATCCCGAGGTCGCGGGATCGATCCCAAGGGGGTTTGTTTGCACAGTTGTGCTTGGTTTGGTTGTTGGTAGGACTTTGTTCAAGTCCGTCTGGGTAGCTACCACCATTTTTCCTAAGTCGGTAGCCATTACTACAATTTTCAATTGTTGCGTTCCGGTATTTTAAAAGCCAGTTCCTCAGACAGTTGAGGATTCTGGGTGCAGTGCGCTCCCACCTTCGGCCTTATCATAACTTGTATTCCAGGCGAAACTAAGCCCAAACGCTTTTCCGTAGGACACTAAAAAAGGCATTCTCTATTATAGACCTAGAAGCACTTGACCTCCAAGCTTGCACAGGCGAGGATGATGCCTGTGCAAGTTAGGAGGTCAAGAGCTGATCCATTTCAAATAAAAAAATAATGGATACTTTAATTTGTGCTGGTGCAAAGTGGAACTTGCTGCTTGCAAGTGATTTCCGGGATCATGGTAAACTACATAGGAACTATATAGGAACATGGTACATCATTAAGTATTCAGAAGCACAGACAAACATGTCGCTTACAGTTCCCTTTCGCTTATTCGCTAACCGTCTCTGAAATCAGTACACCACTCAAATTTTGTAACTTATTATTTTCAACTGTTTTATTATTCTATATCGTTTAGCCATGCTAAAAAGGTTCTTCACCATTTTATTATCCTCGTTTCGGTTGGGTTGCACTAACCATGATCTCGGGTAGATGTTAGGTGGCTGCCCGCGGCACTTGTTAAAATATTAGCACTAAAGTAAAAAAAAAAAAAATGCAGTGGAACTCTGGGAGTGCCGACAGAAGTGAAAACTTGAAGTTTGTCGTTCTTTGCCGAAGAGAACAGCTGGTAAGCTGGAGATTGTTGGTACTAGAATCTCAATGTTGTCGCGTTGGTCGCGATATTTATTAATGAGGGTTGTTTTTGACAGCACAACTGACACAATGACTTTTCAGAACTGACGTTGATAGATACCTGTCACATCTGTCAACCGTCTGTCTATAGGTAGAGGCAGTCTTCGAACGGTCCTTACCCGTACCTCTTAGCATCGTAAGATCACATGACACATGACAACGTGACACATTGTCAAAAGAGGTGTCGGTAAGTTGAAGCGAGTTCAATGGTTTTTTCCCCATCTCAAAAAAAATGCCCAACACGCCTAAAGAAATATAACTTCAAAAAAACACTTTTCCACTTCAGGTCCTGAAAATCGACCCTCGAACGAGCAAACTGCTGCAGAAGATCCCGATCCCGGCGCTCCAGGTGACTTCGGCGACGTTCGGCGGCGCGGCGCTCGACCAGCTGTTCGTCACCTCGGCCAGCATGAACCGCGGCGAGGAGCAGCGCCCCCCTTGCGGCGCCACCTTCCGACTGACCGGCCTGGGGGCCACGGGACACGTCGGCGTCGGCGTTCTACTCGACTGAACACACGCACGCACACACACACACACACACGGTGACATCACACATATCCCCAGGCGGAGTACAGTATATTGTGCTCGGTTTGGTTGGTGGTAGGACTTTGTTTAGTCCGCCTGGCTAGCTACCACCATCTTACCTAATTCTGTCGCCATAATACCGATTCGGATATTGTTGTGTTCTGGCATTCAGAGGTAAGATAGCCAGTTCCTCAATTAGTTGAGGATTCCGGGGAAACGCTTGGCCTATGATAAGGTAGAAGCCCATTTCACCCGGAATCCTCAGCGGTCTGAGGAACTGGCTGTTTTACCTCTAAATTCCGGAACACAACAATTGAGAATAGTTGTAATGGCGACAGACTTAGTTAAGATAATGGTAGCTGTAAAGTTCTACCACCAACCAAATTATACACAATATTGTACTCCCCTGGGGATCGAACCCGCGACCTCTGGATCTGACACCAGTAGGCGCACCACTACACCACGGAGACGGTTAAATTGTGATTTGGAAAGAGTTTCAAGTAGAGCCGCCACCGACCGCTCGGTTTACTTTCACCGTTCGTTACTCACAAGTGATAGAAGCAAGAGTTTTAATTGTAGCAAATGTTTATCAAGTGATTTGTTTAGACCAATTTTCATTTATCAAGTAGAGGTATTTGGGATAAAAAAGAGGCACAAGTAGACCGATCCTCTATAATAAATATTTGCTCGTATTAAAACGATTGCTTCTATCACATTCAGTATCAGTTGTAATGATTGGTGTAGAGTCGGTAGTCGGACCACTTGCATCAGGTAATGTTATCGAATACGATCGATCGCTCAAACAACGTGGCGATACAAAGCGTCATGTTAATCCACTGCCACTATATTTTTAATGAACTATTTAGCTTTTGAGTATTCGTTTATATTCCGTCAACCGTAATTTAATTTTAAGAATCAACAATCAACAAAAGAACAATCTTATAGATTGGGTATAATTTACAAGAGCTGTGTTTGTGATTCAATAAATAATGTTATCTTATTTGCTTTATCATTATTGAGAGAACATCGTAAGTACTAGGTAACGTAGCCTACCTTCGGTCACTCGAAGAGTAAAACGACAAATAAACATTGATAAATACATTTTTTCCATAACATGATAATAATTCAATAATAACTACATTTGATATCGCCTTAGGCAACGTAAACATATACCTACGATCTACATATTTTGTACACATGATATTATGATACGTCGCTGTAACATTACATATAACTTATGAAGATAATTAGTTTTATTCTATAACGTAATCCGATATTTAATTGCATGTAATCTCCGCGTGTCAAATCCGCGAATGGCCCTAAATATACAAAGGATCATCGCTGCCAAAACTTTTTATAAGCTGCCCGATAAATTTAATTTAATTAAAAACATAGGCTAGGCTAAAGCCTTACAATTCGGCCTATAAGATAATTAGGTTTCCGAGACTACAGTTTAAAGTTAACATTGGGGTGTCCTTTGACTCCCAAACCGGTTACCATGTAAGTGGACCCACAGGGGGGTAATTGCTCCCCATTTATATTCATACTAGCGGTCGTCACGAAGAGAATGTCGTAGTCCGGTCCCCCGAACGTGGCCGAAGTCACCTGAGCAGCCGGGATCGGTATTTTCTCCAGGAGTGTTCCGGTGCGAGGGTCGATCTTGATGATGCAGGAACCTTTGAAGACGGCCACCCAAAGGTTGCCGTCCGTGTCGATGGTGGTGCCGTCGGGAGAGCCTTCCACGCCGTTTGCGGACAGATCGAAGATGTAGCTTTTGTTGGCTGTAAATATACACCGTATTAGGGTACCGTAAGTAGGGGCAGCGGGTTCCAGAATGCTCGATAGAGACGGGTATAAATGATCGGGTACTGAAGGTACCGACCGTTATTAGAGCCGCCGCGCCCGAAGCGCTACAGTTCCATGGTAGGTACAAACGCACTGTTCCACTGGTTGTCCCACGCGGACGGACGTAAGACCGTGGATGTCGGAATACTATTTAATTGCATTAGTAAATATTAAGGAACATGCACTCACAGATTTGTCCCGTCTCCACATTATAATCGTATCGTCTGATGTTAGTCTCCGGTGAGTCCGTGTAGTAGAACGCCTTCTCGTTGAGGTCCCAGGCCAGGCCGTTGGAGATTCCTATACGCTCTGCGATGCGCTCTACCTTGCGACCTTGGGACGAGTCGATCCTGTAAAGGGAACCCTTCTCACGGTCGAACACTCCAGGAGGGTTTTCGTAGCCCATGGTTCCTGAAACCACATTCAATCATTTCTTGTTCCTACTTCTACAAAGAAAATGGTACCTAAGTAACCTACTACACTACATTAGTAATTTGTAAACAATGGGTACCTATTGGAATTTTATTAAACCTGCCAAGCGTGGTGATTATGGTAGATCCCCCCATTACACGCTTAGGGGAAGGCCTATGTCCTACAGTCTGTATCCGTGATGAGTCGTAAATACAGCATTGCTCAGTTGTAAATAATCGCAGTGATGATATTGTGGGAACACAACATTGAAGCGGACGCGCACACACAGCTACGAGCATAGCAGCGCGCGCGCGCCGTGATACTGAGGGAACCCGCCGACGCAAGCAAATATTTATACATAGCTCTGTCGCGCTCGCACGCGTTGTCCCTCTCATTTGTCCGCGTAGACAAATTGTGTGCTGCGTGATAAGCAACTCTCGGCACTGATATATAATCCTTGATAAGGAGGCAATTTATTATTAATACACCGAATACCGTGATCGCGCCTTTCATTTTTACCTAGAGTCCCTGAGTGAGCTAAAGTGAACTAAAGTATAAGTGAGTGAATAGGCAGGCAGACAGAGTAGGCTTAACCACCACATTTGGTAACCCCGACCACAGCTGCGAATCCAAGGAATCTACAATGGCAGAAGCTACAGCGTCGTCGGCTCCTAAGATTGAAGAAACTGCAAACAAGTCCATGGACCTCGCAGCAGTCACGATTCGATCAAGACTACTACCGTTCTGGCGGGAATATCCGAGGTTATGGTTCATTCAATTTGAAGCCCTTGTCGACCCGTTGAAAACTGGTGATGAGAATAAGTACCGCCATGTTCTAAGCCAATTGCAAACAACAGATCTGCAGCATTTGTCGGATATACTGCTCAATCCTCCGGCAACGGGTAAATTCGAAGCTATCAAGGCACGCCTGTTATCAGTCTATGAGCAATCGGAAATCAAGAACTTCAAACATCTTATAGGCGGTTTGGAACTAGGCGATCAAAAGCCATCTCATCTACTTCGTCGGATGCGCGAGCTTGGTGGAAATATGATCACAGAGGCTGGATTAAAAGTAGAATGGATGAACCAGTTGCCACAGCAAGTACGAGTCGTTCTCTCTGTGAACACAGAATCATCCCTCGATATGCTGGCTGCAATGGCCGATAAGATGATGGAGTACTCAGAGGCAAGCACAGTTGCTGCAATGTCAAGAGCAGAACCGAGTACCAGTATTAGTGCGAGTCGGAGTGCGATAGACATTAAACTCGAAGCGATGAGTAAACAAATCGAGGAGCTTTCTTTTGAAATAGCGGAAATGCATGGCAGAGGAAGATCGCAGTATCGCCGTCCCTTTAATCCACGTTCACGATCACGTACAAACTCGGCGAAGAGGATTAAGGAAGGCACATGGTTGTGTAAATACCATTTCAGATTTGGTGACAGAGCAGTTCGTTGTGAATCTCCGTGTGCAAAACGAAACTCGAGATCGGGAAACTAGAAGAAACACCGACCGTGGCGGAGGTCGGTGTTGTTCCTGCTAGCAACCGCCTATGTGTCTACGACCGCAACACTTCGCAAGGTTTCCTCGTGGACACGGGCGCTGACATATCTGTTTTAGCTGCCAACCGCTCTTCGAAGAAGAAACCTATGGTCAGCGCCTACCGGTTGTACGCCGCAAACAGCACGCCGATAAGTACCTACGGTGAAAAAAGTTTGCAATTAGATTTGGGTCTCCGACGTTGTTTTCGGTGGACATTCATAGTAGCTGACGTGAAGACATCTATCCTCGGGGCAGATTTTTTGCGTCACTTCAAGATATTGGTCGATTTGGACCGCAAGAAACTCATCGATAAAGTAACTGAACTCTCCATAAACGCCGTGCAAATTATATCGAACCAAGAAACGGTACACGTAATTAGCCAAAACCAAACATACCATGACATTCTCAAGGAGTATCCGGATCTGCTGAGACCCATGTCACTGAAGTCGCCACCAAAACATGACGTTGTGCACCATATAGAAACATCCGGACCGCCACTGTATGCACGAGCACGTCCGCTACCTCCCGACAAATATAAGGCCGCAAAAGCAGAGTTCGAGCGCCTGATGGAAATGGGCATTTGTCAACCATCGAAAAGTCCGTGGGCCAGTCCGCTACATATCGTGAAGAAGAAAGATGGCGGTTTGCGATGCTGTGGGGACTACAGAAGGTTAAACGCGGTCACTCTACCAGACAGATATCCGATACCAAGAATTCAAGACTTTACGTACCAGCTTCACGGCAAGAAGATTTTCTCCAAGTTAGACTTGAAAATGGCGTACTACTGGATACCCATATCGGAGGAAGATGCACAGAAAAGCGCCATAATAACTCCTTTCGGATTATTTCAGTTCAAATCCACTACGTTCGGACTTCGGAACGCTAGTCAGACGTTTCAGCGTTTCATGCACGAAGTTTTTCGTGGTATGAGCGACTGTTTTACATTTGTGGATGATGTGTTGGTGTGCAGCGAAGACGAAGATAAACACAAGACCCTGTTACATGAAGTCTTAAGGCGACTAAACCAATACGGGCTAACACTCAACATTGAGAAATGCGAGTTCGCCAAAACGAAGATCAACTTTTTGGGCTACGAAGTCACGTCTGAAGGCATCAGACCTACGGCCGAGCGCACGAGCGTCATCTCAAGCTATCCGCGCCCTAAGAACGTTGTAGAGCTTCGTCGTTTCCTGGGAATGTTAAACTTCTATAGAGACTGTTTACCACATCAAGCTAAATTACAGCGGGAGCTTAACAAGTATCTACATGACCGGAGGAAGAATGATAAGACACTAATAGAATGGACACCGGAAGCTAAGCTAGCATTTCAAGAATGCCGTCAAAGCATTTTGGAAGCTACCACACTCACACATCCTGTTCTGAATGCCCCGCTCAGTATCATGTCCGACGCCTCGGACCACAGCATTGGCGCGGTTTTGCAGCAAAAAATTGGGAATGCATGGAAGCCGCTATCATATTTTTCCAAGGCAATGAGCAGCACTCAACGACGATACAGCACGTACGATCGCGAACTTCTAGCTATGTACGATGCTGTAAAACATTTTCGCCGACTCATCGAGGGTTGTGAAGTTACAATTTGCACGGATCATAAGCCTCTCTCTTTCGCACTCACAAAATCACCGAGCAGCAGTGACACTCCTAGACGCGAGCGGCAACTCCATTTCATAAGCCAATTCTGTACGAAGATCATTTATGTAAAAGGGGAGAAGAATTCGGTCGCCGACGCATTATCACGCATTGAGGAAATACAATGTCCTTCAAACATTGATTATTATGCTCTAGCTGCAGATCAGAGAAGAGACGAAGAACTAAAGCATCTTAGATTACAGCCTAATTTAAACTTCACCGATATCACCCTACCCGGCATGGACCAACCAATCGTGTGTGAAAGCTCACTGAGTACACTTCGACCGTACCTACCTTTGGCGCATCGGAAGACGGTATTTGAAGCCCAGCATGAGCTTTGCCATCCAGGGATAAGAACAACCAGGAAAATTGTCACTTCAAAATTTTTTTGGCCATCCATGAATAAAGAAGTCGGCATATGGGCAAAGAATTGTATCGGCTGTCAAAAAGCCAAGATTAATCGCCACACCATCACACCGCTTGGAAGTTTCCCGCCATCACAGCGCTTTGAGCACGTTCATATCGACATCATCGGGCCACTGAGGATATCCCAAGACTATCGCTACTGCGTCACAATTATCGATAGATTCACAAAGTGGCCAGAAGCGGTACCCGTCCGAGAAATCACAGCGGAAGTGGTAGCTAGAGCATTCTACGAGAATTGGATTGCCCGGTTTGGCTGTCCTCTGCGGCTATCTACTGATCAAGGGAGACAATTTGAAGCAACGCTGTTCAACGCGCTGATGAAGAGGTTTGGAATAACAAGGATTCGGACAACCCCGTTCCATCCTCAATCAAATGGACAAATCGAACGATTTCATCGCACTCTTAAAGCAGCGTTAATGGCAAGAGGCACAGCTACGCAGTGGAGCGACGACCTACCTACTGTCTTACTTGGTCTACGAACAGCACTGCGTGAAGATACCAACTTAAGCCCAGCTATACTGACATTCGGCACGACTCTACGCATTCCGTCAGATTTCTTCGTACCTACAAACTCAAACATCGAAGAAACTGAGTTCGTGCAACGCCTTACAAACGCTATGGCAGCGTTATCACCGATGAAACGCATTCCTTCGGCTTCTACGCGGCCGTTTGTTCACAAGGACCTTGCTACCTGCACGCATGTCTTCATAAGGAACGACACCGTTCGAGCACCTCTCACACCGCCGTACGACGGGCCTTATCAAGTTTTAGAGAAACATGAAAAGTATTTCAAGATTCAGCTGCCAAGGAGAGTTACTGTTGTTTCATTAGATAGACTTAAACCAGCATACATTTGGAACGAAGAGGATTATTCGCCATCAAAGGAGATACAGCCATCCATCACCAAAACAGCAAATAAGCAGCCCTACGTAACTAGATATGGCCGGACCGTCAAGAAAACCGTACGCTTCGCTTGATGGGGGGTACTGTGGGAACACAACATTGAAGCGGACGCGCACACACAGCTACGAGCATAGCAGCGCGCGCGCGCCGTGATACTGAGGGAACCCGCCGACGCAAGCAAATATTTATACATAGCTCTGTCGCGCTCGCACGCGTTGTCCCTCTCATTTGTCCGCGTAGACAAATTGTGTGCTGCGTGATAAGCAACTCTCGGCACTGATATATAATCCTTGATAAGGAGGCAATTTATTATTAATACACCGAATACCGTGATCGCGCCTTTCATTTTTACCTAGAGTCCCTGAGTGAGCTAAAGTGAACTAAAGTATAAGTGAGTGAATAGGCAGGCAGACAGAGTAGGCTTAACCACCACAATATGAATGTCGACTCACCAGCGAACAGTCTTCCTCTAGGATCGCACTTCCCATCATTCAACCTGTTCTTGCTCTCATGCTGGTCTACTTCTCCCAACTCCTTGACTACGTCCGCGGCACTGCCGTCCTTGCCGTCCCATCGCACGATCAGGAACTTTAGCTCCATCCCGATGACGAACTGGTCAGTGGTGCCCTCTACCGGGATTATGAAACCAGGGCGGCCATCTTGAAAAAAGGGGGTAAACAAAAACTGTTACTGTTTAGGCAGTGCAGTGCTTCGGCTCTATTTATGTCTAGAACTACTTATCTAAGAATCGCCCCGAATTGAAATCCTAATTGAGGTGCAAATACTTCGTTTAGCTTCATTCTGTGTCAAAAACAATTGTGAATTGAGTTTATAGATATAGATGTATATCTGTGAACTCCAATAATTTCAAGCGGTGATTATGGCCAAACCTTAGTCGCGAACGCACAGACGAGCCGCCTGCCTGTGCGGACGTAGCCTTACAGTTTTGGAGAAAGTAATGTTTACATTGTGGTGGACAATAATGGGCTTTTGATGGGGGATATGTGCAGTCAAACCTCTTGCATGTGAAATCTCCAAGTGAAAGTCCTTGTGAAAGGGCTCGTCCGGAGAATACTACCATCATCCCTATTTCGGCCGCCAAGCAGCATTGCTGTGTTCCGGTTTGAAGGGTATGGTTGCCGGTGAAATTACGGGCACGTGAGGCTTAACACCTTTATGCCTCAAGTTGACGGGCGCAATGCAGTGCCGTGCAGGCTATGTTCTTTGTGAATGTGACCTATGCAGTAAGGCATTGTTATAGGCAAGAGATGCACTTAACCCCAGGTTTTACTTGCTTGTCCCGTCTCCTAGTTGTATAAAAAAAAAACTAATTCTTCAGAACTAACGACACCAGTAGCTTGGCAACCCTATCGCACCCGATCAGATAATGTTTCAGGGTGATTTATGTTGATGTAATTCCATCAAATATAGCACCATAGAATGACGAGAGACATGTTTCTGTCAGTATGTGCCATCGTTTTAAGCGATGTACATGTTATTTATCGTGGAGAAAGTTTTTGGCGAGTTCACAACTCTCGGAGAGACCAGAGCGAGTGGTACATCACCACCTGCTGGTCTGCAGGGATTTATCTACTCGTACTTAGTGGTGGAACATGGTTTTATGGTCTATCAAAGCTTTTTGTCATTTTCCAAAGTGAGTAGGTACTTAGTTGACTTTTTTGTGGTTTTCTGTTTATCTTGAAATGCACAGTTTCTACGTTTCGCTTATTAGCTATTTTAGTTCTTTAAAGATTATATTATGTACTTAAGTATATTATTCTGTTCTGTCTTCGCTTGATCTTTTTGAGTGGAGTTTGTTTTCGCTTTTCTTGTACCTAGCTTCGTATTTCTATTGGTAGGTACTTAGATTGATTTTGTCAGAGTGTTGTTTATCATAATGTACACATAAAGATAAATTATAGTTTCTTCAAGTGTGTACTCATTAGTAATACTTTGAAATGATAATGAAGTATATAGTAGTTCATAATATAGTAGTTATAAAAAAGGCTATTCATCGAGAATAAAATTAATAAATTAATTTTAGGGTTTTTCTTTTTTTTTTAGATTTTTGATTTTTTTGATCTAGGTAAATATGTAATTAGGAAAAAAATAATGTAAATGATTGAGCCTTTCGATCGAAACGGGGATATTTTTCACTATAATCACCTACTTATATTAAGATATCTAGGTGAGTATCTATTATTATTATTATTGTCATTTTTATAATGTTTAGTAAGTAGGGATATGGAACTTACATACGAGTAGGTACCTACCTAGTGCAAGGCCCAGTCCTACGAATGAAGATTCAAGACATTTTTGAGGAAAGTACCCAACGGATAGGTAGGTAACTACTTAACTAACTTAGTGCTTCTTGGCATAGCTGGATATTCACAAAAATGGTCTAGTCTACCAACTATTGAGCAATTACCTCCCTATCTCACCGAAGCTTCACTTCGCATGCTCTCTAACCACGAAAGTGAAGCGGCCAGATCAATAGTTGCAAGTTATCGTGAATCACTTACCAAGCTTAGTTTTAGTATGATCTCCAGTGGCCGGAACGTACTTGTGGATGGTCTTCTGGTGGATGCTGACGAAGAACAGGGCCTGTTGGCGGGCGTCCCAATGCGGGCCCTCCCCCAGGACCAAGGGGTCTGTGATCTTCACCACTTTATACGACATCTGAATAGGTACCAAGCTGATATTTTTATTACCATTTGCGACGGGTTAGTAGGTATAGTAGATATACATACCTACAGAAGAGTTCTTCCGCATCATCTGTTTGCACTTACATGGGAAAGAACCTAACAACCTACCTACTAAAAAATAATGGATGAACCCCCGCTTTTAAAAAAAATGTAGGTAAGTAGATACTTAATTTTATTTATTAGCACCGCATTTTTTTTAATATACCTAAGTAATAAATGTAGGTATCTACAAAATATATCTCATCATTAGATAACAAGCTATCACAATTAATAAGGCTTTTCCACCATCTTACCTAATTATATCGCCTTGTTAGGTAACAATTCATAAATTGTTGTGTTCCAGCATTAAGAGGTAAAATAGCCATTTAGGATTCCGAGTGACGTTAGCATCCGCCCTCGGCCTTATCATTACTTGAAAAACAGGTGAGATGAATACCGAGCTAACCCCCGTCGTACAATAAAAAAAACATCAACCCATCGCAGTCCACTGCTGGACGTAGGTCTCTCCCAAGGTGCGCCACTGAGCTCGATCTTTGGCCTTTCTCATCCACTCTACCCGCCACTGTACGGAGGTCGTCGCTCCATCTAGCCGGAGGGCGTCGTACACTACGCTTGCCTAGACGTGGTCTCCACTGAAGGACTGGTTGACCCCACCGGTTGTCGGTCATTAACTGCCCGCTGCCACATCAACCTACGATCTCTCTGAGCTATGTACCTACTAAGCTACGACCACCCTAAACTATGTTATGTACTCTACGACCACCTTATTTCTCTATCGGGTAACCTCACTCTTGATTTTATGCTTCTGAGAAACGCCAAGCATAGCTCTTTATAAAGCGCGCTAAGCGACTTTCAATTACTTAGACACAAAATAATTATATAAACAAAGTAACTTACTGATAAGTTTCGTAGAAGATATTTTGAGAACGTAACGACGTTAATTCACTCTCACGATACGAACAATACTGACCGGCGTCTGACCAACTGCGCTTGATATAGGTAAAGGTTTCCGTATCTCTATCGAGTCTGTGGGTTTACGGTATAAACGGTGTTTGTGTTTGTTGATAGTGTCGCTTGTTCGACGAAGGCCAAATTCATAACGTAACATAACCTCTCTAGAATGCGGTTATTGTGCAAGTACCTACGATGCTGGAAACCGAACGGGTTCAATGAAGAGACGTTTGTTCCTAATGAATGAACTGTGAACACTGAGCAGTTATAGTCGTTAGACAAAATAATGTTCTACTACTTCTAGGTAGTTAGATACCTATAAGCTTCAGATTTTTTGCTAGACTTTTAACCACGAGCGTGCGTCCTGAGTCGATTTTTTTGCTCACGAGTGTAGTTTGGCCATGAGGAACAAGCCAGGAAATTAGTCATTTGTTATGTCATTATTTACCATCCCTTAACACCTCTGACCCCTTGAAGTTTATCGAATGAAAAAGTTGCGTCATTATAAGGGTACATACCTAACAATAAAGTAGCTGAAATTAGTTTTTTTTACGTGTTATCAATCGCCATATCTCCGCCTTTTTGAAAAAAAAACCTTATTGAATCCTCGCACGAGAATTGGTTGAGAAAGACCTGTAGAGCAGAACAGACATACGAAAGCATTGTTGTCCAATATACGGAGACGCTTCGAGCTCGCTCGGTCAATAAAACACCAATTACACAAAATCAGCTAACATTTATTTGATAAATTTGGAAAAAAATACACAAATCTCGAAACGGGTTTATCTCTAACTTATGCTACTTGCATGTTTTTTTAGTTATACAGACAAAAAATATCACAAGTCACAACACTTATTTATCTTATTGTTTTTTTATCATATGTATACATACTAATCTACGTTGCAAATGGTGGTACGTGAACTAAACATTAATTCAAGTACAATCGAAGTTCTTCGTCAAATTAGGCCATAGAACGGGTTTATTCGCAGTCCTGTTGTTCTAGAAGTATCTATCTATTAGCCTGTATTCCTCACACTGCCGGTCCAGCTTTCGAATACTTAGTATCTACACTTCATAAGTGTATTACAATGAGTGTACGTACAACATTTATCGATATGACATAAATTTAGTTAAGTTTGTTCTTCTGGATTGATTGACGCTAATCGCCATCATCCGTTTACTTTTCAATACAATACTTATTACGTAAATATACTTGGCACATACATGAACCGACTTCACGAAAACTACAGTATAAACGAACGCATTGCGTTCTTCCCACGACAAAAGTAACCGACAGTTTTCTTATAATAAACTAAATTTACGTAAATATAATTAAAAACTACATAACATAAAATCGAACTCCTAGTGATTTAAAATTAAAACTAATACTGAAACACCGAATGACTACTATTACACATCGAGAACTTCACACGAATTACACATTTTTTTTTGTTATTTTAAAGAGTTTTTTTTTATGTAACAACTGTACAAACATCAACACATCGAATGCAAGAAGATATTTATAATATATAAAATACATATAGTAACCAATGTTAGGAATTGTACGTAAGGATCAAAAAATCATGGGCGGAATGAAGAGTAGATAGAAAGATAATTGTGTAAAAATATAGAAAGTCAGTTGTCCACCTTCCTACACCGAGCCTGGGAAATTGAAACTAGGCTTTCATTCTGCTGCGTCGTTTCAAACAACTGCGCCGCGTGCAGTTCGGCGCAGCGCGGTGCAGTGCAGCCTCGCCTCGCGCACCACCTTACGATGCTCGAACCTTCCTATCCGAGCCTCACCATTACATTACCGACGTTACACCCGAATCACAGCCATATCATTTTGTAAACATTCCAAAAAATATGGTTCTTCAGCAATTTAGAATTTGTTGTCAATGCGCTGCTTTTTATTAATATAAAATAAGAAGTAAGCTAGGCTTTACAATGGTGGAATAATATTTGTTTCCAGCCTTTGATATAAATGCGTGTCCTATCGTAGTAAATGCAGAGACTAGCAGCGTCATGGCGACATTCCTCGAGTCGAGTGAAGCTCGCCCGTTCGCTCGTTACGTAACACACACAAATCATACATTTTCATTCACGGCAGCTTAAAATATATTCGTCAAAATGTGAGAGCACCCAAGCACCGCCAATAAATCTAAATAAACATTGTACGGATGAGATCAAAGTTGGAAACTTACATGTTGTTTCAATACTGTACGTCGTGTGTACGTGTTTACAGAGATTCGTACGTAGCCTGAGAGGATCCGTAGGTACGTAGCCTGAGATCCGTAGGTACGTAGCCTGAGATCCGTAGGTACGTAGCCTGAGATCCGTAGGTACGTGTGTGTAAAGCGAGCTTGTTCCAATGGAACCACACTTAAAGCTAAACTAAAACGAAGCTGACAGCCGACCGATCGCAACATCCGGTCGCATGTAGTTAGTGTATTCACTCGATGGTCCCGTGAAAGGGCTGTCGAATGCTCGACCAGCGACTGCCAACAAACCTAAATGGAACTGAGTTCTGTAATTATAAATAAATCTAATTTGTTACATTTGCTTACAATTTACAGGTTCGCCTTACAGAATAAGGAATGTTTCGCGCCTCTCACCTTCCAATGCCTTGCCAACCCTCGGAGCACTCCCGTCATGAACACCTTGTGTTGTAAAATTCTTTCCAAAAACATTCAGCTCCAATCAATGTTTACTATCAGTCGAACAATCACAGTTGTGCTTGTGTATTATACATTTCGTATTTAGCATTATCGATCTCTACGAATGTACAAACGGCAGACGCATCCATTCCGATCCGAGCATTGTCAACCTTTCCTATCAATAGCAACCTTAATACATATAAGTTTAAGTACACATTACAACGTTACATTTACAATAAGGGGCGATATAATCGTCGCTTACGAATAATAGATAGCGGGAACCGCGCTGTGAGAGGAACCTGATGCATTTTGAATGCACAAATGAAGAAATGAAGGAGTGACGTGGTCCCAAACATTCATTATAATAATCCATTATTAAATCCTCAGAGGACTTGCGGGAAATATTATCATAAAGCAATCTTAGAAAACGCTTAGAACAAGACGTGTTGTAAATAAAATACCAAAATGAATTGACATTGGTTTCTTTTGATATAAAAGAGTGAGATCCCGCACACAGCTCGGTTACTAAAATGACCTGGCTTTATTATCAACACATTTGTGATAGAGGTAACTATCAATTCAAATTAAATTACTTGTCAAAAACTTCTGACTAATTCAATTACAGGTTAGCTTATCCAAATGTGTGATAATACAGCTAGAACCGAATCAAAAGACATTATCGTATACCATTATCGTTGAGCACAGTCCTTTGTTTCGGGCACAAGTCAGCTGACAGCCGGTACCCTGTTAGATGATGATAAAATCATGGTGACCTAACATTAGTTCCCTAAGGTTGAGTATATAAACTCTTAAAATTTAAAATGGACTGTTATGTCCATAATGTTTAAACACTTTATAAATGTACTAATAATACTGATGCCGGGCTGTGTGTAACAAATCAACTTTATAACAGTTTGAGCCCATAAAAAACTGGTAAAAATACATTGACTTCATTTCACAGTTGATTAGGTTTGAGTGGTAGTTTAATATAATTTTTTATAAATGGTAGTTTTGTCACACTTTAGCCGAGCATCGTTGTTATTCTGTTGTGTTTATAAATAGTCAATTATTTTGGTGAAAGTACACATTTGCCTGATAGATGAGATACTGTTATACAACGAGACTAACAATAAAGTACATAACGACATCTGTTGACTTTGAATGTTGAAGTTATAACAGGTGTAATGTGTAGCTACAATTTGCAGTAAACACTTCGCGTTGTGCGTTGTGCAATACAATTCCGTTTGTAACATTTAGATGTGGTTTGTTGTACAAATGAGATAACTTGAGATCGTTACCGTTACCGCAGTAACACTGTATTTGAATAGTTACTGAGAATGTTGTACGAGATAATGTCACATTATGATATATAACCCTCCGATGATAAAGGATAGCGCACTGTATATCAAATTTTAATTAAACCCAGTTACAGGACTAAGTTGAAACTCCTATGGATGATAATAATCATGGTAAGATCAAACCGCTTTTGCTAATGTATAGATTGTATCATAGCAATATCAAACATCAATATATCTTATGTGACAAGAATCTATGAATCAAGTTGTATTCAAGGTATGACGAGGTGAGAAATCCCAGGTATCACGTAGATTTCAATAAATCCGAGGTGAGAAATTCCAGGTATCAAGTAGGGTTCAATAAATTCGAGGTGAGAAAACTCAGGTATCAGGTATCGTAGGGTTCAATAAATCAGAGTTTTCCATATTTCAGGTAGGGTTTCCAACGAATATCAGTGCGAGGTAGTAGTGGTAGCGCGGGTTTACTTGTGTTCGACGTGGGGTGGCATGTGATGCAGGGGGGCGTGGAACGGCGGCGGGTGGAAGTAGTGGGGGTACTCGAGAGCCTCCTCGTAGCCCACGCTGACGCCGCCCATGTACTGCATGCCGCCCATCATGCTCAGCATACCTGCAACGAGGAAAGTGCCCGAGTGAGAATATGCTGGGGAACCTTGTTGGGGGCTAACTAAAGTACAACAACACTAATTTAAGGTCCTAAAAATAGTTCACAACTTAATTGTTTATTAAAAGTTGTGTGTGGCTTAATAATGTGTAAGTAAAGTTATGTATAGCGTAGGTATATAAGTTTGCTTCCATCCCTTGTAAAAAGTTTTGTGTTGAACTACAAAAATGGTTTATGTTTCCATACTATTCACGACTTCACCAGGAGAGGTTTGTGTCGTTTTTATAACACATGAATATGTGCACGCTACTACTAAAACCGGCAAAACGTAACATATATGAATGAATGAACAAACAAACAATAACACGTCATTGACCTTTTATATGATAAAAAAAAACTCAATGACATGACGATTGTGGCCTTCATTGCCAAAATAGTAATATCATTGAGGATTTCGTGGTATCAGGTTTAGATAACAGTTAAGACAACAAAACGCTCGTTCATGGCAAGAAACCATATTAATATAATTAAATCATAACACAAGTTTATCTAATTCAATAATTTAATTTGTATTGTACATACAAAAAAAAAAGGAGGTATTCTTTGTAATCTAGTTTGTTTGTTTAACTGTGCTGTGCTTAGTTACACAGAGACAAATTAATTTGTTTTGTAATGAATAAAATGAAAGTTACCAGGCTCGTTGGCATCGACAGGGTAGTACTGCACGGGGTAGACCGGCGGCGGGTAAGGGATGTACGGCACCGTCAGCATGCCTCCGGGGGCCTCCGGGACGGACTCGCCCTCCGGCGCCGGCCCGTAGCCGTGGCCGCGGGAATCAGAGTTGCGGCTGCAACAAACCAAATTTATTTATTTTACCTAAACTATTATTGTTTAACAAATAAAGCATCATCCCGTGGGAAATTCCTAAGACCCCAGAGCATTAATGTGTTACCTACACTACAAAAGGACGCTAATCTGAAAATGTCAAGTCTCTTGCTGGTTTGTGCTGTGCGTTCTTTTTATCAGTCAGTCAAATGTAAAAAATGCTAAATGTAAGTGAGTATGTATAGTAAAGTGATAGTCTGCAGCAGATATGAAAGCGGGATGTTAAAGTACAATGTGCTCACCGGTTGTTGGGTCCCTTGTTGTTGTTGTTATTGTGGTTCTTGTTCTGGTTGTGATTCTGGTTGGGAGTGGTGTCTTGTCCGTTACCGCGCTTGTTGAATCTAAAATGTTTTTTTTTTATTTCAGTCATAGTTCATGACAAAAGTATTTATAATAATATAAGTGTATGTAAATGTATTGCCATAAATTGTTAAAATGAAGCCTCACCAGACAAGACAAGACAAGACTTTATTACCCAACTGCCTCAAAAGGAAGGTAAAGTTATTCAATAGTATGTGTGATAATTATCATAATTTTGATATGGTGGGTGCAAATAAAAAATGAACATAGAGAAGGATACAATAAAATGTTTTATATACACTCAAATAGAAAAATTCAAATTACGAATTCAAAGACGGTTCTATACAAACGCACTTTATAAACGCATGTACATAAAATTAAGAATAAAACTCATTATAGCACCGCCAACTGTATCATAAAACTCATTATAGTACCGCTATCTTTTTTTTTATTATTTCATTAAAGTAGTCTATGGTTTTAGACTGAATATGAAAAAAAAGCGCACGCATGCGCAGTTCGAACTGTAAAAAAAATGGCGCACGCATGCGTAGTTTGAACTTAATTTCCCGCGCTTCCCATACATTTTTTTGCCGATCGTGTTTTTGTATTCGGGATTCCAAAAAAGTTTACTAAAATCCTGTAAGTGATTAAAATATGATTGCAGAAGAGAGTAGTGACGGCGAGATTTTCACTCCGCCAGATATTCTAGACGCGGCATTGGCGTTAACTGAAAGTCTCCTGCCAGAAAAATCAAAAAAATTGTACGACAAAATGTACCAAGAATTTATAGATTGAAAATTACTTCCTTGTAACCTACCTACTTTGTTTAATTTAATTTTTTCCTATGAGTGAAGATAAAGTAGTGTATGAAACTGCATATAACTTAGGTATTAAAACACTCGAGTCAACCTATTATCGCATTCGGCTTCGCCTCATGCGATAAACAGACTCTCGTGTTTTAATACCCCTTCTTATATGACAGTTGCATAAACTACTATTACTAATTATATTTGTAAATAATATTTACTTTTTGAAGCTTTGATCTCGTAAAACCGTGAAATTTGAAGTTTTATAGTCAGGTTTTCGTACAACTCGAATACTGAGAGACAACGATCTAGGTGCTAGATCGTTGTCTATATCTCCTCTAGGTAAATAAATAAACTTTTGTGCTTTGTTTGGGTGGTGTGGTGACAGGCTTATTTTAAGTCTGAGAGTTTGATGCCATAACAACAATTATAATTGTTGTCTTAAGAGGTACCTAAGCTAGTCAGTTCCTGTTGAGAATTTTGGATGCAAGGCGCTTCCACCGTCGGCCTTATCATACCTTGATACCAGGCGAGTTGAATGCCAAGCGCTCCCCCGTCGTACGCAAGTGATCAGTAAATGCTGGTTACCTGGGCCCCAGTAGAGAGCGTTGCCCGTTGCCCTTGCCGTTGTTCTGCATGGGCTTGTCGGAAGGCCCCTTGTGCTTGTGGCCCATCTCTTGGGTGTGGTTGTTGCCGCGATCTTGGATCGACAATTGTTGCATGTCCTGAAACATTGCATTCATCAATGTTAAGGTTTTTCCGCAGCATTAGCAACGCGTTTTAGTTTTTGCTACACTGTAGCTTCAAATTCGCCGCTAGATCAATGAATAGTAGAACTACATCATATAATGATCAACATACCGTAGACACAGATTATCTATACCCGATCATACCGACATAATTAAATCAGAATCGGTAGTGCCATTTGGAAATAAACAACGAACTACGATCGAGGGGTTTTTCGGGGCCAGCGTAGAGTAGGTACCTGTGCGATGTCCCTCGGAGAGTAGTGTCGGGGCGGCTGGGGCGGCTGCTGGGGCGGCGGGGGCGGCGGCGGTCCGTACGTAGCCCACATGCAGTCCACGCCCAGGTTGAAGTAATAGCGCAGCGTGGGAATATCTGTACAAATACAATTCTATGGGTAACACTGCTTTCAGACAGACCTATCCTGAACTGTCTATAGTACCAAAACTTTGAGAGCTCGTTGAACAGCATTTAGTAAACCCAAAAAGTTTGTCATGCAGTAGTCTATTGTAGTTATAATGTAGTAAAGTGTCACCGTTCATGGGCAGGTCGGCGCCGTTGGCCTGCATGCTTTTGTGGGCGTGCGCGTTGATGTGGTGGGGGGGCGGCGGCGGCGGCGGCGGAGGCATCCACACCAGTCCCCCTGCGCCGCCCTTGCCGGCCGCCATGCCGTTGCACACGTAGTACGGGTTCATACCCACGCCTGGCATGCCCATGCTGATCGGCATGTTCACCGGCGGATTCATCGCTGGGTCTGCCCGGAAATACAAATCACTTTAATCACTACACTAAGCGAGCCGCGAGGTCAGCTCTCGACCTCGATGCTCGCCTGGTGCGAGAGAAAACCTTCTCAGATAATATCTATTTGCTCTCTTTTAGCGCGAGGGAGTTGGCAGTGGCAGCTGATTCGCATTTTTTTTCCCCATCTCGAGCAAGAATTAGATAAAACACAGTCCCCCTTCCCTCCCTATACATCCATGGATGTTGTAGTGAGGGTCGCATGTCGAGGGGAGGGGGGGGGGGTAGCAATAGCAACGTTCGCCTGATTACGTATACGTAGCACCAATAACCAGCGAACGTTTCTGCATGTATATGTTTAAGGAAACCCCCCCAAGGCATGTTAGTGTTGGGTCCTCACTTGGGTAGTGTGTCGCGTACGGGACGGCCGAGGGCGTGGACGCGCGCGCGCCCGGTGACGTCACGCCTCCGTCGCCGCTTCCGCCTCCGCCTCCGCCTCCGCCACCGCCCTGCTGCAATCAACATTTACCATTTACAAGAGATGCAACATCATTTCTGTGCTATAGTAGCTGACAGAACAAATATTAGTGAAGGTCAAAACAATCGTTTTCTTCTGATGCTCTGCAGTTGCTGATATGAAAGGCGTGACACGATAGTGATTGATGAAATATTGTGCCAGGTTTGATAAAGGGTGTGCAGAAACGGATATACTTAGCTAGGCTCGAGAAAAAACACATCTTATGGTCTTTGGACCAAATTACGGACTAACACATATAGAAAGTTCTAGCTTTGGCAATTGGTGTGGTAGCTTGGCTGATAGACTGAATGACCGGTCGATAAAAAAATGATTGATGAAATTATTTTATTGTATAATTATCTTATAAATAAAACTAATTAAGTAAAAAATTATATACAATCGCTCAGAAGCTAATTATATCAGACAACCTTTCGGTGGTACACAAAGGAATCTGCGTCTAGTTAAATTTAGTCGGTTTCGGTCTAGATCAATGCTTGGTTGATGATGAATGGGAATATCGATTTGGTGCAATAGGAATCGTCGATCTTATGCAACTATCGATCGTTTGGTGTGGGGACACCCGAGTGAGGTAAGTTACCTACACAGATTGTATCATGTTACCTGGTTGATCGAGGTGTGGTGGTTCTCTGGCGGCGGCGCAGCTCCATTAGGCATCGAGTGGGGCTCGTGGGGAGTGGCCCCCGACGCGGGACGGCAGTCCACCATGACTGGTATAGCGTGTACTTCAACCTGCAATCGATCGAAGTGGCTCATTACTGACAATCCACAAGGCAACTCTAATCTCTCCAGTACACGACCGTAGCATAAACCAAGTTCAAAGACACGAGCTTCTCTTGCTAGCTCTACTGGTTGGTCCATGCTACGATCTGATCTCTATCAATCCATATCTACCAATGCCCAATTCTTGCAATGCTCACGGACTCCGATTTGTATTTGATATTGAGAACGACTATTAAGTAACTGATTATTATATCCACTCATTTTTGCGTTGACTTTGAGCTATGGTTTATACCTATGTACTTTCGTATTTAGATAAAACCAAATCAGACAACACCTTGATCACGAGTGTGAATGCGGAGTGTGGATCGAGGACAGGCCTGCAATCCAGGGATCCAGGCACCGTCGCACATGCGCCCTGGATGCGTTACCGCCGATCGATGCAACACCCAACAGGTACGATGCACCCTATGACCCAGATTATGATATTGGCTACACGATGTTTTGATTTATACTTATTGTATTATTGCTTCCAGTCACTGTATAACATTTCAGATTAAGATACAAATCAAAGTCAATAGTAGGCCTAATTGTGTCCTTGCCATTCCTATGCTAGGTAGGGCTAAGGCCGATAATGACTTTTATTTTATTAGATGACATCCACTTTCCAAAGTAGCTTTTTGAGTTTACCTGAAATTGCCAAATTAGGTACCTACATTGAGTTTATCAAACTCAATGTAGGTACCTAATTTGGCAATTTCAGCAATAACCCCGCAATCGGTAGGTACCTATATAAGACACATTTAATCCTTACCTTACCAGTAACTGGATCACTGGGCATCACATTAAGTTTTTGCATAAATTGCCAATTTGCCGATCTAAATATCTCAAAACCTTAAGGCTTTAATCTACTTTGAACGTTTTCCCGAAGAAATTTTATCGTTAATTGCGAAACGGCGGCACATCGCGAATCGAATGAAATTTTGAGAGCGAAATTAAGTGGTATTTATTGTAGGTAGGTACCAAATACCAATGCAAGACCTTTCAAAAAGCCACACCGCACGTTACTACGCGTATAAATTCCGTGTGTAATAGAAAACTGCACGGAAGACACGCACTGCAGAACATCTCCATGTGAGATTTGGAAGTTTATATTGAGGAGTGCAGAGGTCGAATTTCGACAACTGGGCGAACACTAGTCTAAAATAAAGACACCATATAGAAATACTAATAACCTAACCTAATAACCTAACATAATTACTGAACACAATTGCATACCAAAAGCCAAGGAAAGCAGAAAAATTGCATTAACTAAAAACTAACTACTTCCAAGTTACCTCAAAGTTAGCTACGATATGGTCGGGATCTCTCTCATTTATAACCATGTCAATTGTGGGATATGGGTCAGGAAAAAAGAAGTCTAAGGTTTCTTTGAGACAAAGAACTTTTGCAGAGGTCAGGAACACAAATTATATGAATGAAATATGTAATATGTTAGAGTGGATCTGTAAATTAGGTATCAATGATAAGCAATTACATTCTGTGATCTTTATTTCCGTAAAAAAAAAGCCACAATTGTTATGCTTATAAATTGAACCCGGCCAATCTACAGAACTACTGACAGGCATAGATTCAAAGGTCAGGTAATCCAGTGTCAAGTCCTTGGTGTCATTGTTTTCAATCATATCGTTCCATGAGCTCTTCAAGGGTAGTTTTTGTTTTTCGGGAGATTTATCTTCGATCCCACCCTTTGCCTTGCGCGATTTCAGACACTGCTTCTTCGTGATGTTGCCTGGACGTGGTTACAACATTAAATAGAGTTAACAATGAAAGCTTGTGAGACAATCGAATTCCAAACAAACAGCAACTGCCTACAATTAATCAAAAGTTAACAGAATGGTAAGCACCTATCTGTTGCAGCATTTGGCTAAGACTTAGAATGTGAGATTGCGTGCGAGAATATCTGTAAGGCGGAGCCCACGGTCGAGCCTCATGGGACGGCAGCGCCTCCAGCTGGTCGAAACCCACAACTCGTTTCTCCCCCAACTCCTCGATGAACACCAGGCACGGACCGCCATCTGGACGCATCTCTTGTATATGGCAGTGGAAAGGAATCGACTGTTCACTTTCTAGCTTACATAGGCATTTTACGCCAACTTGTAATGTGGTTCCATCTGAATACCTAGCTCCAAAACGTAGTTCTGTAACACCATACAATTGATATTACACTACAATATATGTTTTAGGAAAATAAACTAGCAGAAAATAAAGGTATTTTATATGCCTTTTCTTTTTATCTTTTATATATTTGTGTAAGACAAAGTCAATCTGTTACCTTTCCTCATTTCACTCCAAACATCAAACTCTATGTTCCGATAAATATCAGGATCCAAAGCCTTCGCTACTTTGTATGGGAATGGAGTTATACCATTATCAAGAAGGTCTTTAGCACTGTTTACATTGAGGCAATTCATGCAAACATTTTCAAGTTGAATCAGACTGCGGTTAAACACAAAAATACTCAAAGATTCTTTAAGCAAGCTTGCTCTTTCCACATCTTCAGTGTGATGCTTGCATTTCAGGGCAACAGCATTGTTGTTTTTGTCTTTATCATCATCAATGGTCTCGATAAAGATTTTGGCTCTTTCTTTCTGCTTTTTGCGTCGCTCAACATTCTCCGTCATGAAATATTCTATGTGATTGGATGGCAATTTATCATGAAGCATTTTGTCAATTGCATAAGGCAAGTCTTTGAGTTGATAGACACCATCATATAGTATTTCATAGACCAAAGCTACAATTAGGGTAATAAGGATATTAATAAATCATAATTGATAAAATAGAGTTTTTGGAAAATAATATCAGGTACCAATTAAATAAAATGAAAACTTACACTGGCAAAATGATGATGCATTAATGAAATCTTTGGTGTACACAACATCAAAGTGTTTTGTGTCACAGGAATAGAACAAATAAATTGGGTTCCCGAACCCATTACATATCTTTGTCTGTGGGCCTTTGTTTGCTTCAAATATTATAAAGTCTCGTCTGTAATGCACATAAAGGGATTTGAAACCAGAAAACATTGATATTAAATTAATCCAAATATAATGGATAAATCTATATGGCTCACCGGTACATATGGCTCATAGCAGATATCTCTAGCAGTCCACCCCACTCAGATGATTTAGACATCTCTTTTATATAACTGTCTAATGGACATGTTGTGGACTATGAACATAAAAATATTTCATTAATTAGATATGTTCAAGGATAAGTAGCCATGAATAATAAAAGGATAAATGAAAAAGAAACCTACCCCTTCAAATAGATGCCTATTGGAAGCTATAAACTGTATGCAGTCATAGCGCACTTTATGGTAGTATCTTTGAGTATTGAATAAGTTTTCAGACACTGCCCTGAACAGGCAACTCGAATCCCTAGCTGTATGTTTTCTGAAAAAACCCATTTCATCGAGCCATCGGTCCGGTTCGGAAGTGCGCTTATGAATTTTCCAGGGTCCACGACAGCGGATCGGGGAAGATGACATTACAAATGCTATCGATCTGAAGGTAAACAAAAACAAATGACGCTCCAGCAAATCCAAGATCTAAGGCGTCTGAACACAACATTCGCACGCGAAAAAAAAGTATGCCTACGTAACTAGGTAATAAGAATATTCTAGACTACAGAACCATATCGTAGCTAAGATGAATGCAAATGCAAATGGTTGTTTTTCTGTCTACGATTACAACACGTGCAAATGTTGAAACACATTTTATCCAATGTTTTACACCAATCATAGCACGATTTTAGCAATCTAAATACTCACCGAAATGAAGCTTCCCAAAAGTCAGCATCAGGGTTTGAACTTGGTGCAAAACGAGAAAGTGTTTTCAGGAAAATAATTTATTGCACGTGCTAGCTATGCTAAAACCGTCAATAGCCGGCGCGCGCGGCAGCGACAGGGCTTGAGCTAGAGGGCGGGGCGGGAAGTTATTATTTGATTGATATGAATTATGAATAGAAGCCACGAAGCTGTTTTGAAGACACATTTTAAACAAAATCAACTGTTAAAAGTTTGTTATAGATATTCTGAAGACAGGACCTATGATGGCAATCTGTAAAATTTTATTGCAGTAATAAGTATGGATGTGTTGAGCCTCCTCTAGATATTCGTAGGCAAATTTTTGGCCGACCGTTATTTTTACCGATCATTACAATTTTTTAATGACCTTTCATTCCCAAGTTAGACCTCCTTCATCGCTTTACATCTTCCCCATTCTGGCGTGTCAAAGACCCCCCTCTTCTAGTTAAATGCTTTCGACACTTTAAATCATTGAAAGATCCAACGTATCGTCTTCCCAACATTCCATTTTTCGAGTATGATTATGTTACAATCATATTCCTCCCGCGTATAATCCTTAATTTTGGTATTTGCAAAGAGGATAAAAAAGCTCTTTTCAAAGACCTCTTGATTAGGGATTGACGTGGGTGGAATACAATTTTCACTGATGCTTCTAAGCTTTTATCTGTAGGTTGCGTTGGCTATGCCATTTATCATTCGCAATACGATATTGTACAAAAAATTAAAAGCCCTCCTGAAACTTCTGTTTTCACTGGTGAATGTTTAGCCTTATTACAAGCCATCAAGTATGTTCTATTGTTCAAACTCTCTAAATCCATTATCTTTTCTGACGCCCGCAGTGCCCTGCAATCCCTATTCTCCAACCCTTTTACTGGTAAAATTTATCCAATTATTTTCCAAATCAAGAAATATGTCATTGAAAGCAGATCCAAAGGCTTTGAGATAATTTTGATTTGGATACCTAGCCATTGTAATATTCCTGGCAATGATAGAGCTGACGCTGCCGCAAAAGACGCTGTTTGTTACGGTGATCAGGATGGTTTCATAAATGATTGTCATGACTTAATTGCTCTTCCCTCAGTTCTTCTAAATAAACGTTGGTCGTCCCGCTGGCAAAGAACAAAGAATCTTTGAGTAAAGGCTCCTTTTTAGAAAAATTCAACCTTCAATTCCTGTCAAGCCGTGGTTTTCAAAAATCAAAATTTTAGAAGCTTTTACATCAATGCTCATTCGCATGAGAATGAATCACTGTTGCTCCTCGACTCATTTTCACAAAATTCGAAAGTTTCACGGGGCATCGCATTGATCATATTAGGTATAATATATTCAATTGTACGTCTACCGTAATAATTGCTTGCTTTAGGAATATCATATTTCCGTTGAGTTATTTTTCTAGTGATAATTATATGTGTCACTGGTACTAATATTTCATTATTATTAAATTGTTCAGTCAATAAATGTACTTTGAATTTATCTTGAACCGGCAGAATGACAGTTGACAGAGTTTAAAAAGACCTGATGGGTTATCTTCGTATTTAATTTTAATAAAACGGGGGGTTATGGTTTTTAAGATCCTATATTGTATATGATATATTTTATCTAGATATGTTTTGAATGTGCGGCCGTAAGAAGTAATACCGTATGATATTATTGATTCTCCCAGTGACTTATATAGATTCAGTAGTACATTAGTTGGCATTTTATATTTAATTATCTTTATTTTGGCTAGTTAACTTGTCGCAAACATTTTCAACATGACGCCTTTGCAATTCTATGCGTGCTAGCTATTTAATTTTTTTTTTTTTTTTATTCTTTGTCTCTATTTATTATTATTTTTATGTTGATTTTTGTGTAAGAGTTGTAATAAATGTCTTTTTGATTTGATTTTTATTTTTATTTGTTACATGATGCATGAACAACGTTTGTCATTCGTTGTCGCGTGATTTGACGGCCATGTTATGAAGTAAAGCCTACGCTACGCGATGCGTGAGCGCGACGCGCTATAAATTGATTTATCAACAAATTTGAATTTAGTTGGGCATCCTGTTCACGGAAAGCCGAGAATGGACATTGTTAAATGCTCCTTAAATCTGCTTACAACAATATCTCGTCTCTAGTACTCATATACATCTCATCTACAGTTATACTGTAAGTCATTGTGTTATGTTTATGTATGAAATAAGAAACATCATACTCACGAAGATTTTTGCCATTGGACTACACTAGTACTTAAGTACTGGCAAACTGAAAGATATTTTTATAATTGATCGTTCAATTACCTATTCACATGTAAAATTTTAGCTCAATACCACCTTATAATTTGCGAAATATAATTATAAAACCAACATAAGGCAGATAAACCAACCAAGTTCCTAACAAGCCTCTTAGCTCAGTTGGTAGTAGCTCTGCCTTCTGGTGTGCATTACTCCAGCAGGAAAGTATCTTCTAGAACGAAATGAGTACAACAAATACAAAGTACAAATACAGCGATATATGCTGTATTAGTGCGCCAAGTATATAATTAGTGTAAGTTACCGTTTTGGAATAAAACGCGAAAAACGTTTCCTGCTGGAGCAACGTTCTTCCAGCAGGAAGATTCTAAACGAATGACCGTAGCCATAAGTGACATATATGGGCAGATAGCTTACATTTATGCATAAAAGTGCGCGAAAAATTAAATTAGTGGGCCTTAAGGTTTTTGAAATATTTCATTTCCCGCTGGGTTAACGTTTTGCAGAATCATGTTTCTCGGAAACCATTAGATGTGCACCCGTAAGATACATACATGAGTAGCTCTTTATTTGTGCGTATTAGTGACATAGTAATATTATCAAACCCATTTAACCAATTAGCCCATTTAAGAGCTAGACACTTTTTAGGGTTTAAAAAAAAAGCTAGATTACTTTAAAACGGTATTTATATATTTTTTGATTATATTACTATGTCACAAATACGCACAAATGAAGAGCTACTCATGTGCATCTTACGGGTGCACATCTAATGGTTTCTGAGAAACACGATTCTGCAAAACGTTCCCCAGCAGGAAATGAAATATTTCAAAAACCTTAATGCCCACTAATTTCAATTTTCGCACACTTTTATGCAAAACGGCTGGATGCACAAATTTAAAAGTACCATACATATATACACGGCTTCACTAACTAATTATTGAACCAAGCAAACTCATGAAATTCGACATTATTCCGCTAGGAGAACGCACACAAGCATTGTGGGATGAATATAGATGTTTGTTCTGTGTTTAGGTGTTGTATCGTAATGGTAAGTATGTAGGTATTTACAATCAAAAGTTCTTAGGGACTAGATGGCGCTGTGTGAAATTAATGTCCTGCAGTATTATTTTGTTCAAATGGCGGCCATATTTAGATGTACCACCGTTATGGGGTTGGTATACCATGTGCGTATCTACCTACATAATAATTATTATTCAAAACCTTCACTTAGACGATTTTCAAGTCAATATATTTAAGCCTATAAATTATAGATAACTATTGCAATAAAATTATTTTGTGCATCAGCAAATGTACAAAGGAATGGCGTCATTGCACTGCTATTAGTAGTAGTAGTAGTCGTTAGTGCAGTAGTGCAGGTAGTACTTCTATATTATTCAAAGGGCTTCGTGGTATTTAGGTAGTCCTTAATTATTGGACGAGGTGTCTAATTAAAACTAGAGGAAAAGGTATGATAACGAACACAAAGCCATTTTATTATTTTTATTTATAAAAAGCACCGCGATCTTCGGTAAACATACAATTTTTTCCGTACAAAATTTCTATTGGCTATTTGGCATCGACTGCATTATTAGGTAGGTACAAAAATGCAAAATATAGAATCATTATCTGTAAGGTTACCTACTTACTTGACTTGTTGTAGTATTGGCCTGTTGACTTATGATCTAGTATATAAGAAACAGTCTGAATTTTAACCAGTTTTTAGTTGAGCATTTTTTTACATAATATTCTGTAAAGTGTCAAAAAATAATAAAATACGAAGTAATTTTCTACCATGAAGAACTAGGTTGATAATTATTTATCGACGTAGCTATTATGGTAGTATGGGTAGGTAATTATGTAAGTAGGTATTGTTTGTTCTACTCGTATTTTGATAAAACAGTCATAACGTCACTCCAAAAATGTAATATGTAAGTAGGTATAGTTTCTTTGACAGCCAAGCTATATTTAGGTAAAAAAGTACAAATTGAAAACGAGCAGACTTAATTAAACATTGATAGAATTGCGAAGTGCAGTGTATTCCAGTAGTAGGTACTTAACATTAATTTCAATCAGTACACGATTAATTAATTTACCTCAATAAAAAATAAATTAAAAAATGCTCATATAATACGCTTAAAATATACATCATCATCGCTTATAAGTGACATAGAAAATTCGTTCCTAAATACTAATGACATGTTTACGTCCAAAACTACCTAGCCTTCTAATAAAATATAAGTTTAACTGAAATTGGTTATATTAAATAAAAATGTATCGGACAGCGCATAACGGCGGCCTATAGGTACATACGTAACTCACATCGAGATAAAATACGGTAGCGAGATTATAGTTGCGGGAGGTTACGTTACGGTTACGGTTACGGTTACGTTACGTTACGGTTCAGGCAGTCTTCTCCGCCTCGATGACATCTTTCGTTGGCAGAGGGTTCTTCTCGCAAGTTTCCGTGTGCTTTAACTTTTTGGAGTCGAAATTTTCGATGCCATTCAGGAAATTGTTCTTCTCCTTTTCTGCTTCGATGGCTGGGGATTATTGTAAATGTTAATAAATGAACATCTTTTGATAAACTCACTCGGAAGTGGCAATATGTAAAAAATAAAGAAACGCTGGTAGAAAAGAAAATTGTTTTTTTTTTACCTGCTTTCTTCTCTAGGGAAAATATATGTAGGTATGTACATACTTTTCCTTTGCCATGTTTTTATACAATGTATGTGTACAATAGACAATTACAAGAAGATGGAAGAAATGACTTTTACTACTTAGGTACATAGATACATCTAATCTTATCAGATTATGTATTTTGATTTGTCTTCTTCTCTAGATTTTATAATAGGGCGCGAATCAAAAATTTAAATGGGAGAGGAAAAAAATGTTGCACAAACTTATGCTCATGAAAATTACCTTTAACATGCCGATTACATGATTATAAGATATGTTGGTAAATATAGATCATATGTCCGACATGGCTATTATCTACCCCCGGCTCCAAGCACGGAATCGGGATCATTGTGCTTATTGACAAACCCGGCACTCCAGCCTCCCTGGCGGGGAACGTACTTACACCACGAGACGAGGGTAGAAGCTCCCCCTACTTCCCTTCCCCCTGCGGGAACACATCAGCTCTGGATCGAGAGCCACACGCACATTTACTACACGATCGCTTAAAATCATAAAACAAAAAAGCAGCATAATAAAAACCTTCTTTAGGTGGCAAAGAATTCTTTTCTTCTGTCGTGGCGTGCTTCATCTGTGTCTTGTCGAAATGCTCCACGCCGTCCAGCAGGTTCTGATGAGCCTTCTCCGCTGCGACCACTGGTGCAAAGCAAAACCGTGCAGGGCGAACATTATACATATCAAAGCATACTTGCTCATTGCAAAGCTGAATGAATGCCTATGCTAAATTATAATAATACACAACATGCTAGTAGGTATATTGTTTCAACGTGTAGAAAGTCGTCAACAAGCTTGGGGCATGTTTTTCTACATCCGATTATTTCAAAGAACCTTTCATAGTAAGATTATGTTTTTTTTTAATTGTAAATTGACTGAGTGATGAATTAAAACTCAATAGGTGTTTGGGCGCTGAGGAACATACGATTGCGAACGCAGCACCGTACTTCTCTTCTATAAGAAGACTAGGTAGGTATAGTTCTTACGATTTATACAATTCCCACCCAGGCCAGCAAACATTTGTGTGATGATTGTAGATGTTTGTTCTGCGTTTGGTTCTTGTATCATTATGGTACCTACGAGTAAATAATGTTCCGTAACCTTAATTCCCATATAACAAGCTATGCTTAGTTTGGGGCAAGATGGCGCTGTGTGAAATTAATGTCCTGTAATGTATTTCGAATATGGATTTTTTTAGGTACCAATCGCATTACTAGATCGATAAAAGAATGAGGATAGAGCACGCAGCATTGATTGCATTACGATTACGAGCACGTGTGAACTTGTAAAGCGCGTGCAAATTAAATAAACAATATTATATTCAAGTAATAATTGGTACCATTTTTATCAGGAAGTGGGTTCTTCTCCTGGGTTTCAGTGTGCTTCAGCTGTGTGGCATCAAACTTCTCGATGTTGTCGAACAGCGATTTTTGTGTTTTCTCATTGGCTACATCTGGAAAACATAAGTGGCCTGTCACTTTCTATGAACGTAAAAACTAACAAGTGAATACACAGTATAGGTCTAGGAATAGAATAGACAACACAACACACACAAACAACGGCTAAGCCGACATGCTCGTTATTTTTTAGTGTCCAAAAATCTTATAATGTTATAGTATGATGTCGAGCAATTCATATTGGTGATGATTCATCGAACTAGGTATATAAAATCGCCGCGGAGCCGACTGATTAAGACTGACAATCAAAGCTCAGCATCTTTTCATAATTTTTTTTTTTTTTAATGTGCAATACGCTGGCCTGGTTCTAAACCGGGAGGGCGACAGCTTTGCGCGGACCTGGCTGGCGCTGAAGGCGCGAGCCCAAAAAATATTTTTTGAGGCAACAAGCGCAAGGGCACCACTTTCTCGTCATAGTTTTCAGTGTAACTTGCATTTGTAGTGGATTTTAAACAATTCATTTAGATTTTTTTAGATTGGATTAGGGGGGGCATAGGGCTAATGATGGCATTGCGTCGCCGCGCAGCCGCCGCGCAGCCGCCGCCGCCGGCCGGACACTAATGCAGAGGCGATGAAGAAGAGCAAAGCTCTTCAAATGATAAGCGTTTAGTGATGTGCTATGTATAGTGATGGGATTGGGATCCGACGACACGACACTCCTGTTATTTCCACCAACACAATAGGTACCTATGGCATTCGGAAGAATATTTTTTTCGAGTGTCTCCGTTTTCCTTAAAGTGGTAGGTTGGAATAGTTCTACTCCTTGTAGTAATGCGTTGTGTTGTTTTTCTTGCGCTACATCTGTTATAATATTAAATCATAGGAAAATGAATGGTAGGAGATTAAAGTACATAGGTCAATTCCATAAAAAATATTTTCCTCATCGCTTCGACGAAAGTAGGTATAGAGGGTACTGAATGTAGGTAGGTATAAGTACCTTTTTTATTGTAAGATGGGGAAGCGCTTGGTCTTCATCTCACCTCAAGTTATGATAAGGCCAAAGAGGGAAAGAGGGATGCGCACTTCATCCGGTATCCTCAACAGTCTGAGAAACTGACCGCTAAATGCCGGAACACAACAATTTACAAATGTTGTTATGGCGACGCACTTAGGTACGATTAGGGAATGCAATCTCGTTTCGCCGAGATCCCGATCTCGCGAGATCCCGGCCATATTTTACGAGATTGCATCTCGTCAAATTTCGTACGAGATCTCGCGAGATAACGAGATCGACAAATGCAGCGTGACGACGTGTATTTCATAGCGCGGCTGCGCGCTTTTTGTTGTTTTTATTTACTTACCATAAGTAATGTTCCTATTATTCTTAATTATTGAAACTAAAGTAATAATTTACAAAAGACTAAATATAGATAATTTTTGTTTTGTTACCAATATTGTAAGAATTTGAACTGATTAGCTACAGTAGGTATAATAATTATAGACATAAACAAATGTTATTAGAGTTAGAGACAAAATAATAAGTACTCTGTTGATTTTTAAAATAAAACTTACATTATTTTTATAACTAAGCAACGCAGTTTCTATTTAATTACATATCATGTCAATTACTAGTTCTTAAAACAAGTATTTGCATATGTTTTAATTGCGATTCTCCCAATCTCGCGAGATCCCGTAATTTGCAAGATCTCGCGAGACTGGGTTTTGAGTCTCGCGAGATCTCGCTAGGCGGAAATCTCGTACGAGATTGCATTCCCTAGGTACGATGGTGGTAGCTAGCCAGGCGGACTTTAAGTCTTACCATAACCAAACCAAGCACAATATCCTGGGGATCGAACACTGGACCTCATGATCTGACACCGGTGGGCGGACCACTAAACCACAGAGACGATTAAATCTGTGTACCTACCTACTTATACCTATTGTTTTTGTTATGATATATGTAGGTAAGCGTACCTGCAGCAGATGGCAGCACAACCTTTTCGTTTGTGTCGACATCACGAAGGCAGTCTGTGTTGAAACCTTCCAATTGGCTTTTAAGGTCTACCGCCACCTTCGGGAGGTCCTTGAGGGAAGGTACGTCAACTGAGCAGGCCATATTTCAGAGATCTGAAAATATAATAGAATATCACCTAAAACAATTTATATAAGTATACATAATAGATATATTATATTTATAGCAACTGTCTAAATCCTATCACATTGAAACGCTTTTTTTATTGATACTGGATTCATAAATTGGCGAGTTTTCCAATTATCTGACGAACAGTTAGAATTTGTTATTGGCTGGCCTTAGTAGGAACCACACACAGTTGTAGCACAGTTTGGTGGTCCTAACTATGTTTAATTTGAGTTTCAATTGGTTTCAATAAAAATGGCGGCTTAACTTTGATTTATCAATCAATGGAACTGAGAAATTGTTCAGAAGAAAAGCCGCGATTTCTATTGAAACCATAATGAAACAGACTTCGATACCCTTACTAATAGGCCAGCGGGTGCCAGTTACTTTTATGAATACTGACTGCTCGGCAGCAATCTCTTTAAATAAAAATGTATGTCAGACGCTCATTCCGGACCAAGCCAAGGCAGTAAGTACCTAACTACTGGATGGTTGCATAGACGAAAGCAACCAGGAAAACGGTATGGCGCCGGCTTGTCAAACTCGAATCGTTACAACATGGCTACAACCCCCAACACGTCATGAAAACTAAAAAGTAGTTACTAGTTGTCGTGACGTGTTGTAGCTTGTAGTGAGTAACTCTGGCAAGCGCAGGGTGACAAACACGAAGTCAAGGTATGTATCTGACAGCCAATCCATTAGGTAGATATGGTAGATAGGTAAGATACTGTACTGACTACCTACCTATTCTATTCTATCCCAATTCCTTATTTCTTCCGTAAAAGCTCCTGACTGTCTGTCGTTACCCAGAATTAGTTATTTTAAATCAGGAACAACATTATTTGAATGTGCCCCCAGAACAATGCAAAACTGAAATAGGTAACATGTTACCGGAAAATAGCTTGTAAACCGTTCACCGTCGCCGCGTCGCTGTAATTTGTTATGATTCTGAGGTACCTATGCTTGTGAATAAGCACATCGCATTGTGGGTCGGTGGGAGACCTAACTGTTGTTTATTACCTACGTCTTTGAAGCACGCATCTTAATTCCGTATTGTTAAAAGGTAGGTAGGTATCTAACCTACTTGATGCAAAGCCACTGATATGGCAACACTTACACCTAATTTGAATGCTCGATAAATAAACGGGAAAAGCCAAATCACTAATAGCCATAGTATCTACTTATGTAGGTAGGTATAATGTAGGTAACATTATACGTAGGTACCTACATTATACGTAGGTACCTAGGTGGCATTATTTATAGTTCACATTCACGTCCTTTGCGTCTTGTAAATCTTGAAATATATTTATATTATATGTGTAAACCAATCTACAAGATAGACCTCTAAAAAAAATTGCTAATAATAGGTAGGTAGATAGGTAGGTACCTTCTATAATTCACTTTTTTTTTCGTGGGTCGTGGCGCGGTTTGAGCATGACGACGACGTTAGCATATCACCGTGTGTCATCTCTGATTAGTCATATCGATGTCATGTTAAAATAACAACAAATCGAAGAAAGGGTGAGGTAGAATATCAAACTTAATGAGTCACATTTCCGTCAGCACTAACAATGGGTGTGATGAGGTTGAAGACACAATTCTGTACCAGTACATGTCCGAAGATTGTAGCGAGACTACAAAAAGTTTCGTTACATTATGATAGCTACTAGCTTAGCCAAGCTACCCTTATTAAAGGATTTCCAAGTGGTATTTTAGTCGAGAACTTTATATTCCCTATTAAGGACATTATTGTCAGCAACGTTCAAAAGAGGCTGCAGCTCTTTTGAACTTTAGAGGGTGGCCGGCCATATGTTGTCTATAAATAAAATCAACGACCTATTGTAGATTAAGCCAACTTTAACGGAGCATGGCATGACATGGCGCCTTTCCAAATCCTTATACGGTAAACAACCAACACGATCGAACGAGTTCAAGTGTACGCAAGTGAACGCTAGCTCGGGCTTCAGAAAAATGTGATGTGACGCATGCCTCGGCGACCGACACCATATGGTGCGCATTCCTCAAATGGCAACCCAAATTACAATGGTTTAAGTTCATCACTATCATATTAATATATTAGGCCATATAACATTCAGGCCTCACCATTGAACATGAGCCGCCTCTATCCATCATCGCCATGTGACCGCCGCGCCGGTCACAACATAGCTCTCGGTGAGATCATGAGTTTCATGTTTTTAGAACACGAAACTTAGTTCCTTTCCAGTAAAAAGTTTCATACAAACGCGTTTACCCCTTTTCGCCCTTAAGAGGGGGAAAACTTTACATAGATGATTCTAGCCAATTATATATTAGTAATAAAATCATTATTCAAATTTTCATTAAAATACATCTGCAGTAGTTTCTGTGTGATTTGCGTTCGAGATACATACAGTCAAAAACGGAGAAAACTATTGTTTTAGCTCCTGTAAGATACAACTAGATAAACCTACTAATAGATTTTCCTCCAATTAAAATTTTCAAAATATATTTAAGATCCTACAGATTTTGACCCGTTAATACATTTTGATTATTAAGTACCTATAAATTACGGCGATAACAATGCCAAATAGGCATTGTAATTGTGTTGAAGCTAATTTCTACCTACTGGTGTCACCCAGTGGTCGAAATTATACCTACCTAGGTACTAAGCTTTCTGCACTCCTGAGGCCTAATCACAACCTCTAAAAGCATTGTTTTGATATTACCTAGGTACTTTACTCTTGTCACGTTTTTTCTACACTGGAACGATAGTGACAAAAGTAACGTTATACCTAACAGGAATGCTTTAGAGGTTGTGGCTTCTGCTCCATATATAGGTACCTAGTTTAACTAGGTAGGTAGGTATAGGTATGCCAGACATCATGAAGATGCATCTCGCACTTACACTCCCCAGTGCGCGCAATATTATGTGGTCCGAATCCGAAGTACCTCCTAGCTACCTACTATAGGTAAACTATATCAATAAGTATTGGTACCCTTGAGTAGTTCCACTGTCGCAAAGTTGCAAGCTCGTAAACAGACGATTGAGCAATTAGGTACCTACCTACTTATTAAAATTCGCAAGCGAGAAAATATTGGGGAATCGATTCGATACGACGACGACGGGGATAGGAGGGAGGGGGAGGGGGGGGAGGGGAGCGAACAGTGAGTGAACCGAGTGAGTCACGCGATGCGCAGCAAGCAGACAGACGACGTAGAAAGTTTTTTAACTTATTAAAATTTCACCGTAAGATCTGGGGCCTTGCGTTCGAGTAGGTACCGTTTCGTTGATTTACAAAGCATCAACGTTATTTATGGGCAAGTATTTTATAATTCAGATGCACGGTACCACCGCCGCCGCGCCGGAATCTTGTCATTACTCGATGCACAAACATGCAGACTTGCTAGGCTTTGGCTCTAGGCTAGGCCTAAGTAGCTAGGAAACATATAGAAAACAGGAGAAAGTCAAATTAACACAATTTCAGACAGGATCGATATTTGGGAAGGACGGAGTGAGGGTAGCGATAGCGAAATACGGTAGTAGGTATACCTAGGTACTATCAACTTTCTACAGATTACATAGACTCCGCCGGTAAGGTTACCTGTACCTACTCAGATTAAGAGTTGCAGAAAATAAATAAAACTTACGAAATACCTATAGTTATTTTGAAACAATACTGCTTGAAAAGACATACCTCATACCTAGGTAGGTAATGGAAAAAGTTTCAAATTTAAGAGAAAGAGATTTATGAAGGTTGTTTAGCTTCCTATATTTAACAAAATACAGAATACCTAGACGACTAATTACCCCTAAGATGATACAAATCAGCAAGTCATTAAAAGCAATAAGAAATTAAAATAATTAATATATTATATAAAGATTTGCTTTATAAAAATTTATTATAAAGATAAATAAGAAGGTACTGTAAGTGTTAGGTGAACAGATTTTGAATGAATTGACCGCGCAAGTTGGAATAAAACTTTAATGCGACAGATAGGATAATCTAAGCAGCAAGATTCAAATAAGGATTATACTCTGATATGTTTAGCAAGTAACGAAGCCACAAGGAGTGAGGCCGTGGCCTTGCATCTATTTATACGCTCCGTGCATTCCATTCTATCTACAGGATCATGTCATCTATAGGTATTACAATGATGATGACCTTGCGCCCTTACAAGGTAGTGTGTGTCAGTGCATACGGCGTGGATTTGTTTACCTTACATGTCTTGGGATTGGGAATGAGGTCGCGTAAAGTCTTCAATTCAGCTGCAAGACCATCATCGGTTCGACTGATTGCGTTTGCGCCATTGTTGGCACTACGACACCTCTGATTCGAGGCCGGTTTATTGAATAAGTGGACGAAGCTTCATCGGTGGTCCATCCAGTACAGCGAGTACTAGATGTTATATTGCGTTACATGGGTGCGGCTGACACAGCTGGTTGAGAGATAAACTAGGTACTACATCACTTTTAGATAGCACGTGGGTAATACCTACCCAATTTAGACAGCTGTAGAGGCGACATTATCACCCGGCACGATAGTAGCGCTTACTTTTTACAAATCAATAACAAGTCGTGACTTATATGATGACTTATAGGTAGTTAGGTCGCATCGCGTCGCAGACACGTCCGATAATGTTTATAACAAAGAACTTTATCGCTGTTTAATCACAAATAATGGCGCTATTTTGCACAATAACAACTCGGTTAGGTTTTGTCTTGCTGTAAGGTAGTTTAAAATAATTAAGTTCAAGAACCTCATTCATCCATCATGTTTACTCCAGTTCAATCAGTACTTAAATCAGTACTTAAATCGGTAAATTTTAACAGCAAAAAACGGCCAAAACAAATTAATTTGTCTCGACGGAAACTGTATTCCGCAGGAATGTTTTGTTAAATTAACTTGCTAAAGGTCGACAACGGTCGAAGATTTGCTCGCAAAATAATATTTAGCAACACTGCATTACTATTCTATTTCCATTATGCATCATCATTTAAGCGCCAACAGAGTTCGTTAGAACTCGCCGACTAGAAATATTGTTAGGCATGCCAAACAACTGGAATAGATTTAGAGAGTCAATAAGTATAGCAATTACCTATTGACCACGATTACAGATATTCAAATTATTAACGAGAATTTGATAATTCTTAAGTCCGTTCTTGTTTTGAATAGGCACCTGGGCCTTTCGTGGCGTAGCCAGAACAGAGTTGCGTTATTAAGTGCTGACAGCGAGGAGCGTAGTACCTATACCTAGTTAGTATCTACACCCATCTAGTTAATAATATATACCTACGTTGTTTTAAGGTCTACGTTATACCTCCGTCTATGATAGGGTACTAGGTATTACCAACCTAAATCTATTCCTATACCACAACCTTCTTTTATATCTTAAGTCAAGTCAATCAACTATTAAGAAATCATTTAGGAACCAAGGAAGTGTGCAAAATTGTTCCTGGCTCAAAGATCAGCAGATGAAGACTTGGCTACCAGTTGCACTATTTGGCCTGTATCCAGGCTCCGAAACCGTTCCAGAACATTAATTTATAACTAAAACGAACCGGCTAGGTGTATTTCGATGCAAATTATCTGCCAGCCATTAGAAGCCGTACGAAGAACAGTAATCAACGGCGAAGGAAGATAGTAAATAAATGGCTTTGATCGTGAAAACGTAAATTTTCCTATCCGAAATCCGAAATAAATGAAAGCCACATTCAGACAGAGTAGAACATTGAACAAACGAGTCAACCCATCACACAGTTAATTGAATACTGATTATCTTGATTACAGTTTACAGCAGACGAAACGAACTTAGCTGACCTTGTAAACATTTCACAATGTGCCAAAAGGTTAATGATACCGGCGAAGCCAATATTTACTCTATAACATAGCATGGCTATCCAACCCATCGATGTAAATAGCAGACAGTGAATAATAAACATGTTATATTCTGTTCATATTATTGAAAAATTACAATAACAAATAAAATGGATGCCAGACATGCAAGAACTTAAAATGGAAATTAAACCTGGCGAAATACCTATAGAAAATAATTTGACTGCAAAATATAATGAGTGCGTGAGAGAGAGATGCTAAATGAACCCGAGGACTTAGACCATAAATACAAACCATTATTACGTATTTAAAATAGTTTGAACTTCGTTTTGGAATAAGGTTAATTTTTAATTTAATTATTTTTTGGGTGCCTAAATGTTGTTCTAATTATTTTAGTAATAATATTTTTTTCATACCATACATAAGGCATGCACGCCACTCGCGCTCCGATATCAATGATTTTTCTCATACTATCTATAAACTTATTTTTGAAATACTTGGCTGGTTGTGTTTTTTATTTAAAAAATAATTAAAGATACATAATATGTAAAATGAAATGCACCAACCGCCAGTGCACCTCACCAAGAATAGCCGAGGTTTCCCAACATAATAGACCTAATAAGTAAACAACACCGACTGAATGAACTAACTAGCGGTTGCACTTGCACCGTATCGTACCTATTCAAAACAACTGCGTAAGACCATTGTTAAAACCAGGATACGCAGGTATAGGTGGTGAAATACAAATCGTAGATATTTAAAGTTCTTGTCAGTGAAGTGACTCAACTTGCATCTGTCGTGTAGTACGAGTCAAGCAAGGTGCACTCGCTGAGTAAACTGCTGTATAAAACCATAGTAGGTACCTACGCAACGAGTAAGACCTGTTTCAGGTTAGCAGACGACCTCCGTTGAGGTACCTATACCTAGGTACTTAACCTACATTTGTGACATTACGAACTTTTAAGTTCAGCGTAGTTGTTACTGTGCCACGGTTTTAAAGTTTCATTTTTCATCCACATAATTTAATGTCGTGGGCTCAGTTCGTATGGTGTCTGGCTGGCAGAGTCGAGTAGAATCAAGCGAATTAACTAACGTTCTATACCCGACCCCGAGCTATCTGGAGGATGCATGGAGGTGTGGCGATTGTGGCAGTGGCACCCCTCTGTCTTTAAAAAAGCCATTCGACAGCGGACGTTTACGGAGGTGCATCACTCTTCAAAACTCCACGGCCTAGTCACGTGCGAACGCCTATGGTTAGTTGTTAGGTACAATACAATAACAAGGGTTCATTCCATGAGCTACAGTAACCACTTACCTACTATCAAATGAGTCCATGCTTATTTATTAACTTGTTAGTGAGTTCGTGGTATAAACATGACATTATATCTTTTATATTATCTTTTTACTTATTCTCTTTTATTATGTAGGTACACCCTCCTACCATCAACCGTATTTGTACTATCCTTTCCATCCTAAGGTTGTCTGGAAAAGAACGCTTTTGAGCGATAAGACCGACCATTGTACTGTTTACTTTAGTTTTAAATTGACAATTGTTCTATATGTTTTTGGTGTAGAATAAATAATTTTCATTCATTCATTCATTAATTATATCTTCAGTGATTGGTTATTAATGATGCTTCGGTAACCGATTGGGTAGAGTCGAGTCGATACCACCTGTAGGTATCTCTCTAAATATATTTCTATGTTCTATCTACTGATCAACCGCAACCACACGTTTTCTAGATTTTATGACACTTTCTAGCTTACGGTTTCGCGAGAAGGTAAAAGCTGCTCTGTGCAGCGCAGGCGCAGGTTATTTGCTATTTATTAGCAGTCGTAAGCAACATTATTAGTTAGTTAGTATAAAAAATAGCATGATGATACAGTCGATCGAATTAGTTTCCAAATACTTAGTTCTAAGTATTACTAACTTACAAGGCCGTTTTTGATATCATTAACAACCTAAGGTCAATTAACACCAAATATTTCACTCCATAAAAGCTATTTCTCCATATACCCTCGCGTAATGTACAAATGACTTCAATTTACCCTTTCCGCTGCGGCCCTATTTCGTAAGCCACGCAAGGGCCCAGGGCCCGGCACATCATCAAAGGGTGGGTGTGGGCAGAGTGGATCCACCCTCGCTTTTATTTTTTAAATATTTGTTTTCTGAACTCCTAACTGCGGTGAGATGATTTTAGGCGACGATTATAAGTACTATGATCTGTGATAAAATAGCAGCTTAATGAAATAGCAAGAAAAAAAAATTAGGACTAGTAGGTACTTAGTCTAGACTAAGTAAGTTCTTTACATTTTAGATGTTCTTACTGAACGGATTAAAAATGTATAATGAAATGGAATGAAATAATAAAACTAAATCAAAAGGGATGCTATACTTACAAAAGTTATTTGTAATAAGTGAATAACCCTAGTAAAGTTATAATAACGGCAAAGTATACTTAAGAACCTACTTACATTACACCTTACATACATAAAAAGAGAATACAATGATAATAATATGTAAATATCTTTAGAGAAGACTGAACCACCTCGAATGTTATCACTCAAAGAAGGATGCGTCCTAGTTAGGTATATTAATTATTTAAGTAATTATGATAATTTGGAAGGAACGAAAAAACTCAGAATACAGAGACAAAGCTATGTTAGTGTTACTAGGTAGTAGGTAGAGTCAACGAACTCTAAGAGTCTACACGCAGGCGATAAAAATTACCTACTTGTAGAAATAAGCATTCAAATTTATGTTGCGTTAAGTAAGGCATAGTGACTAATTAAAAGCTGGACATTGCGTCTACCATCATTGCGCTGATGGTTGCATTGAGACTAACTGCTAACTATAACCATGCATTTCTAAACAGAATACCTATAATTTAGTCATTATACTGAGTATAAATAATAGCTTTTGGTTTACAAAAGCTATTATTTACACTCAGTTAGGTAATCGGTAGCAATGTTCAATCACTTTTTTTTTTATTGTATGACGGAGAAGCACTTGGGCCTTCATCTCACCTGGTTATAGGTTGAGATAAGGCCGCAGGTGGAGGCGCACTTCACCCGGAATCCATACACGTCAGACGACAAGAAAGCATTAGATGTGAAATGAAATGTGAATATTCAGTTTCGCGTCGGGGTCGTAGCACGTACTTTTTATTTGATTATTACTGCGACCCCAAATGTTGGATTGGGTAGCTCCCCTCGCCACTTTATTGATTTTATGGCTTGCTACATAGGATACCTAGGGCTTCGCAAATGTTTCAACGCAGCCTTCACGACACGGCGTGTAGGTACGTAGTCTAGTAGGTACATATACTTACTGTTTACTGAATTAATTTACAAAACCGCGCTCCTTTAACATTATACCTAATATATTTCAGGGTTAATGGCTCAGTTCGACATGTTTCAAAGCAAACTCAAAAAGATAGGTAGGTACAAAAACATATCTGTAATGATGAAACAATAATATCTCAGTAGGCATATCATGTCATTCATCGTCTTGTACCTATCTGCCTTACGTGGTCTTCTCAATTACCTCATTAGCCTTCTCCACTACGGGTCATTGCCTCACATTGAGTGTTTATATGAATTCCTTTGCAGACAGCCCTAGCAGTTAGTATTTAGGTGTGCGTTGGGTGGCTCCGGCCAATCGATTCGGGATCTTTCCCCTTTCCCACAGAGCAGTCTGGCGATATCCTTCTCTCTCTGATATAGGAACTGGTCTGCCTAAACAGATTTCGCCACACATAAACATATAATTGTATCGCATTAAAATTCCAATGAAACTAAGGAAAATTAAATAGGTGCTGATATCCTTATTAAATTATTGATTCATTACTCCAGACCACGTCAACAGGAAAACAGATAAAGCTAAAGAAAACCTAAACCAAGCCGCAACTCGTCAAATGAATTGCGTGAAACCGATTGTAACTTTCAAAAACGTTTAATAAATAAAGCGTGTGTGGAATGTATAATCGAACCTTGTTTCTGACTACTGAGTTGTAAAGTAACAAACAAAGAGTGTAATAAGTAGGTAGGTACAGGTTATATCGATGAGCGCTGCTAATTGCTGATTTGGTAAATGATGCCGGGGACACTATGATGCGTGAAAGCGGCGAAAGTTGCAACTGTGTGTGTTCCCAGTAGGTAGGTACCTACCTACTTATTACCTTACCAGACCCACGCCGTTAGTACATTATTCGATCGTTACATGTAACATTGTACCTAGTAAGAGGCCCGTACCATTTTATCATAGTAAGCTTTAGCTATACCTAGGTATAATACCTACTAGTGGTTCTGTAAGAACAGTCTACTGTTCTTATAACCATGCAATAACCGATGCTTTCCTCTTTCACTTTTTCTTGTAGACTTTTGAGCAAATAGAGGTACAAGCTTTAGTGATTACTTTAGGTTCTAATAAAATGATGTGTAATGTCATTTGCTTGATTGGCTATTATTAATGTATCTAGGTATCTGTTTGGTTTTTCATCACGATGTATTAATTTAATTCTAAAGGGCATTTATTATCTACCTACTTACTGTAATTATCTTATTTTTTTGCATGTATTTTAGGTGTTTCTTTTTTTTTTGCATGTAGGTCTGCGTACCACGAAGTGTGTGATCTAGTTTATTTAGTTAAGAACCATGTACTACCATACTTCAATCAAAATAATTGATTTCTATTTCTATACTCGTGTTCTCCTGGTCCTAGGAGGTCAAATCTGATGTCTACGAGTTCGTCTCGCAAACTTCTCCCCCTTTTCCCCGTTCATTTTTTTTTCAAAACATTTTGTGTAGAATGGAATCCTTAGTGTCTTTCAAATTTAATTGAAATCTGTTGGTAAATTACGCTACAGCAAACTTCCCCCCTTTCCTCTCTTTTTTGCCTCCGAGCAAAAATCGCGATTGACTAAAAAAATTACATAAATCAAGGAACATGTGTGTCAATTTTCATCAGATTTTGATGAAAATTGACACACATGTTGAAAAATGCGACCTGTAGACGAGAACAAACCGACCGACAGCCGACAGACAGCGGACAAAAGCATTTTTGGCCAATCTCGAAACTGAGACGCTTCGCTTGCTCAGTCAATTATGATACCTACTCATTTAGTAGATAAGTATCATTCACGAAGCAGAAAGCTTCAATCAATCTATGAAACTCAGATAAACCAGCTCATTAACTCATGAGACCAAACTGTTGTGAACGTTAGTATTCAAAACAAGGAGTTGTTATGGCGCATGGCGGCGGCGACAGCGACATTAGTCAGATTTCTATATATAGCGTCCCAACTGATACAAAACTTTGAGTTCATTAACCACGTCAGCTGCGCCCTCTTGTGCTTACAAGGGCTTTCAAATTATTTGAATATTATTCGCTAAGAAAGACATCACATTCGTTGAAAGTAAGCCTTTAAGGTCTTGCAATCCATCTTCATTGATATAAGTAGGTATACTTATAGGTACTACCTATAATATATACGAGTATATATGACTACAACATATTACTCATTTTAACAGTCAAGAGTGCTAGTAAAAATAAAACTGAATAGAAAAATCAGTTGCTATCAAAGTCCCTTATCCTAAATTCCTAATGAGGAAGTCATAAAATATAGCTTACAGTAATTTGTTATGAAAATGCAGATTTTCGGCTAGCAAAAGCTCAATTATTCTAAGTTGAACGAACCGTATCTTTAACAAGTAGGTAGGTAGGTACCATCTTAATTGTATTAATTAACATAATAATATCGCACGGTGATTAACGAACCACGGCAGAACGGTTTATTCGCTTTTTGCCTGCTTTTTAGATTTAGAAATTACCTAGGTAGGTAGGTAGGTACAACACGCCTCCCGCGATTGAATTCCTTCCTGTCCGAGGTGAAGTGGAAGCCTACTTGCTCACGATACATTTTTCGGTAGAATTATAATAAAATATACCTACCTACCTAGGTACGTAGGTACTTTGAAATGTTCAGCCCGTCACGATTTAGTGGCAAGTTTACAAGAAAATGGATCACTCACTCGATGATAAATACTTGAAAAATGTCAAAGTATTGTCTAAACAATCTGAGTCAACAGAAGAGTGGCTGATAAACCAACCTATCTACCTTAGGTCGTATGTAATGTGGCATAATAAGTTAGTTAGTAGGTAGGTATGTTATTTAGGTGAGAAGGTACTTACCAACTTATTTACGATATTTGTGTCACCGGCCAAAAACTACCTAGTACTAGGTAGCTTATGGTAAAATAATAGAACAAATGGGAATTACAATTTGATTATATTTTATTCCTAAACATGGCTAGGTTGGTACCAGGTAGGTTACATATAGATATATTTTAACTAGTGTGGTTTTGATATTGGCCGGTAATGAGGAAAATGTATTAAAATAGCCCTTCAAACGTGCAATCATGTCCGGTGAAGTGAACAAACATAATGCTTTGTCTCCTGTCCTCCTACCTACCCTACGTGTATTGTATGCATCATTTGGTTTCACAAAGAGCGGATGTGAGCGAGGTGCACCAGGCACACAACATACAGACAGAATCGTCAGAGTAAAAATGGCACTAACTGTTTTACCTACCTACACAACATTTACCTAGGTATATCCACTAAGAAAAGAATACGTGTGCATGCAGCCGCGCCCCAAATGAGTAAATATATAAATGTACACGTAGGTACCTACATAAATGAAGTTATAAACAAAAGGCATTCCCAAACAATATCAATAATTGATTTTTCTTCCCCAAACCCTAAACGCAGTCTGCCTGCATTGCGTGCGTGTACAAAGCCGGCTCCCGAGGGAGGTTTCGGTTTCCTAAATTTAATATCATCCAATGGCTTTTTGAGATTTAAAGCACCCGAAGCTGCTGCCATAATTGATTTTTTTTTACTAGCTTTGCACAATGAGAAGGAAATTTAATTACAAATAAAACTTACCAAGTGAGGTTTGGTGTGGAACAGGAAAGGTTCTCTCGTGCACTCAACGACGTAGTCCAAATACGACTGGCAGGCGGATTTTACGGTCGCGTCGCGATCGCGATCGCTTAGCCGGCGGCGGCGGCGCGGCGCGGGCGAGCAGGGGTGGATGCTCGCGGTGAGGCACGTCAGCAGAATAATAATCATCCGAGTTGGTTTTGGATGATTCATCCGCTATCGGTCGATTTTATACCGAAATATAACATGTATAATATTTTATATAAAGGAAATAGCTTACTTCATAGTTATTATCGGTATCGGCTTGACAAAACACTACAGTAGACGTATATTTATTACTTACCTACTACCTACCTAAGTAGGTACTTATATTGAAAATAAAATAAATAAGCACACAAGTCGCAAACAATCTGTATTTTACATGAAAAATAAAAAAAGTAGGTAACTACCTACCTAAATTTCTACCTGTAGTAATAATGTAGGTAGGTAGTTAGGTACCTACTTCCTAGCCAACCCATTCGGTACTGATTTATAGGCGATCAATCACAATCCAGTATTCAGCCATTTTGCTAATCCAGATGTGCAAGCTGGAGACATGGGTCTACAGCATACAAGGTATATACAACAGTATATACCTTGTATCTCTGAAAGTACAATAACTTACCTACAGGCGTTAAATATTTGATGCTTAGTGAATCCATTCGGTACTCAATAATAGGCTATTAATCATAGCCCAGTCTTGAACACTTTGGCGTTTCCAACATGTGTAAGCTGTAGACCCTGGCCTGTCCCTGGATCTACGAAGTTTGATTGGAACCTAAACTTTAAACTAGAATTTGAGATTGAAACAAATTTGCACCAAATATTTAGAAATAACAGATTCGTTCTATGTAAGCTGGAGACATGCACATGTTTTCACAACGAACGTGGCCACCTTCTTCTCTACCTACTTCAAATGCGAGCAGCTTTAGTCGGTTTTGGCTCGTCTGGAAAGATCCAGATAGTATATTGTTGTTTGTAATCATCCACTCACACTGATGATGATGATGACGTATACGTGATTTGACTCTCCTCGATTCAACCTTTGAAGAGTTTTTTTTACATCATCTGACGCGGGCCGACTTAGGATCGTCGGAAAGCAAATGCGGGATTTGAAATTGAAAGGGCAAACAAGCTTTCTCACACTAAGCGCCGTATGCAAAATCTTCAGAATGGTTGTCCCTGATAAACCTAATAACGTCTACCTCTTGATATGTGGTGACAAGACTATCTTCGAGAATTATTTGTCTCACAGCAATTATTTTATCTTCAGTGAAGGCAGATTTTGGACGCCCTTCACGAGATGTCAGTAAGACGCTGGAATTCTAATGCCATAAATAAAAGAACGAAATGCCCTGATAGTTGAGGTACCTACCTACGCCACGCCTGTCAATCAAGATGGTCGTAGCCGTAGGTATCTATACTTTCTGGTGTCCAGATTAGAGTGGAGTCGTCGGATATTCATGAGTTGCATTAAGAGCGTCGCGTGGTCAACCAATTTGTATTGCTGATGCACCTTACCGCGAGCTATGAATCATCAGTCAAGCTTGTCTCGAGTGGAGATCACGGGCCGAGGGGGGGCAACAACTGCGAAGCGCTCATACTCTTCACTCATAGCTTCAATAACTTCTTTACATTTACGACTAAATTAAATAGGTACCTACTTACATTCATAAATAAATATTAGAGGGCATTATTTTTTACACAGCGCCAACTAGCCCAAAACGAAGCATAAAACACGATTCTGCAAAACGTTCCCCCAGCAGGAAATGAAATATCTCAAAAACCTTCATCATCATCATCATCCGCAGCCTGATTTCACCCACTGCTGGGTATAGGCCTCCCTATGCATATGCCACGCCCAACGGTCTTGTGCTACTCTCATCCAGGTGAGGTTTGCGATGCTGGTAATATCGTCGGCCCATCTTGCTGCTGGACGACCAAAAACCTTAAGGCCCACAAATTCAATTTTTGCGCACTTTTGTGCACAATTGTAAGCTATTTGCCCATATATGCCACTTATGGCTACGGCCATTCGTTTAGAATCTTCCTGCTGGAAGAGCGTTGCTCCAGCAGTTCGTTCTAGAAGATACTTTCCTGCTGGAATGTAATGCACACTAGCTTGTAATATTACAGGCTACGGGAACTAATGTAAAAAAAAAAACTACTAATGGGAACTAGATTACGGATAGAATACTTAAATAACTTTGTAAATACATACGTACTATATGATACACCAACCCAAACACAGAACAAACATCTATATTCATCACACAAATGTTTATCCTGGGTGTAAATCGAACCCACGGCCTACAGCGCAGGAGTCACTACCAACTGAGCTGTGAGGCTTGTTAAACATAAGCTTCTTGATCCATTCCATAGCGCAGTTCCTATAGGTTCTTCTTCTTCAATCTTAATCGAGGTAGGTAACCTTTACAAGTGATCGTCGTGGTTATCAGGCGTTTTGCGAATGTTTCAAGCGCATCACCAAGTTGGTTCTGATCTGATAAGTACCAACACCAGCCCAGAAGTTCTGTGAGAACATTCGGTCACGGAGCGGTGCAATAGGAGCCGCCTTCCAGTTCGGTACCTAACCTATCGACCAGTCACCGAGATTTTTTCGGCCACGGGATCTATTGCACTATTCACACTTGACAGTAGTATCTCTACCGCGACTAGGTATCATCAGAATCATAACTTTTCGATACAATTCTTTAATTATTTCAAAGAAGATCTTACCATTTCATAGGCATATGTTTTTTTTCTATTAAGATAATAGAAAAATATAGGTAGGCATCACTAAAAGTTAATAAAGTAGATGCTAATATTCAAAAGAATAACGGTGTGCGTTGCCCCATCAGTAAAATATGTTCTAGAAGGTATCTTTTGAGTTTTACAAATAATAAGCGGGGCATATGGTGTAAGTAAATGTGCGTCACATACGATATCACACATTTACAAATCGCCTTCTTAGCATTTGTAAAACTCAACTCCTTGTAAATCAAAAGTTTTTAACCGCCTCTGTGGTGTAGTGGTCCGCCCACCGGTGTCGGATCCAGAGGTCCCGGGTTCGATCCCCAGGGTAAGCAATATTGTGCTTGGTTTGGTCGGTGGTAGGATTTTGTTGAAGTCCACCTGGCTAGCTACCACCATCTTACCTAATTATGTCGCCAAAACAACAATTCTTAAATTTTAGTGTTCCGGCATTTAGAGGTAAGATAGCAAGTTCGTCAGTTTGTAGAGGATTCCGGGTGAAGGAAGTTTCCACCTTCATCCTTATCATAACTTGAAAATCGGGTCGTACAAAAAAAAATACATACTTTCCTGCTGGGGTAACACACACGGAATAATGTGTCTTGATCAAAGCACTTCGGTGTGGACCGAACCTGCCTCCTAGTGGTCTACCGGGCAGCGGCTTGTCTGGCTTGCAACCTGCCGAAGTCCGGCGCCAAGCTGTTCACTGTGCTCCGTCGGAGGCTCCGCGGGACTATTCTGGCAAAGCTCGTTCCGTCGTGGGCATCACCCTCACCCAGGTAAAGCACAGACGAGGTCGAACTTATCCATATACATCCAAATCCCCTTCGGATTACATCTTCACAATCTCATACATGAGTTGCAATACAAAGAGCCTAGCATTCGATGATATACGTGACAGGTTGCAACTATTTATTATAAATGATAGTTTTGTCCAAACGTTTGAACAACTCACTTGAAAGACAAGTAGGTGGGAGGTACAAGTCCGCAGCTGACTGCAGAACGCAGCAGCAGTCGACGGCGACAAGTGACAGTACCCTGCTGTTCCTATACTCGTACATTGTCTTATGTTATGTATGTATGTATGTATGAAGGTGTGTCGCTGTCGCCTGCTGCTGCTGTCTGCAGTCGGCTACAAACTTGTACCTTATATAGAAAAATAATGTTTATATTTCCGTATTGGTTCCCACACAGACAAAATTGTATTGTTTTTATTTTTTGTATTCGAATTTTGAACCTACGATGTTATTTATTTTTAAACCACCTCTGTGGTCTAGTGGTTCAACCCACCGATTTCAGGTCCCGGGTTCCCCGGGAGGGAGTACAGTATTGTGCTTGGATTGGTTGTCTGGCTGGAACACAACAATTTTTAATAGCTGTTTTGTCTAGACTAATGTAATACGGTGGTAGCTATAGCTAGCCGGCTTAAACACAGTCCTACCACCAACCAAAACCAACCTCGACGTTCAAGGTTCAAAGACGAACAAGCCTCATAGCTCAGTTGGTAGTAGCTCTGCCTTCTGCGCTGTAGGCTGTGGGTTCGATTTCCACCCAGGACAAACATTTGTGTGATGAACATTGATGTTTGTTCTGTGTTTGGGTGTGTATTGTATAAGTATGTATTTACAAAAAAAAAGTATTTAAGTATTCTATCCGTAATCTAGTTCCCATATTACAAGCTATGCTTAGTTTAGGACTAGATGGCGCTGTGTGAAATTAATGTCCTGTAATATTTATTATTTATTTATTTATAAGGTTTGTTTGTACTGTATCATATTCTAACATCAATATGTTGTGTATATCAATCTTTATACCGCAATATAATGTTGTGGTTAACTAAGAGTTAATCACAGTAACAGTGGAAAAATTACGGTACTAGCACTAGGAGTAACGTATGACTTACTGCAAAACTGCATGATGTGGGATTATTGCTGAATACACAACTACGTGCCAGAGTCGATGATAGATATATCAAGAGATTTAAATAAACGTTTGTCGATTCGTTCGTCCGCGCCGGCTCGACGACTCTGAGACGTAGTATGTTATCACCATAAATAAAAAAACAAATATGCTGAAAATAAAAAGTTTATTATTAATATTTTTTTATTTTTTTCTGTTTTAATCGAGTTATCTTTTTCGATTCTTTTTCTTTCAATATTTTTTTCAAATGATTGTACCAACAAGATGGTATGTTAGCCTAGTGATACACAACAGAGATCGAATGAAATGGTCTTTACCTATGTATTTATAACCTACCTATTCACAATTACTATAAGATAATAAAATTATTTTCGATATAAATCTCTAATAACAAGAAACAAAGATAGATCCTTTTTGCGGTAGGCAGGATGGTGGGTTTGTATTATTTAGTTGGAGTTATTAATATCTACTAAGCAACGGTGTCGGTTCGATGCCTCATTATAGGTACTGTCATTTAATAAACATTGGTACAAAACCACCAAGACAACGTTTTAACAATAATGCTGTGACAAAAATACAGGAACTTTTATAATAGGGGACCTAAACAACAACAACCTAATAAATAAAGGTTGTGTTTATAACGTAAACGTATCTCATTCCCGTAGAATGTTGCATAAAACCGACACCACAATAACATTACGACAATTACTTATTTTTATAGCACAAGTTCCTTTTTAAATTATATGGGAATTATGATTATAAGCTTGAAACCAACTCAGAAAAGAGATGACAATACAATAGCACCATAATCTCGGTGCTAAGCTACAAGAGAAGCTAAAAGCTAGTCCGATATCTTCGTACGATCACTTCTGTACCCTAATCTAATCTATGCAAGCTAAATGACTCCGTTATGTCATAAATGGAAACTCATTAACAAACCGAAATAAGGCTTGCGTTGCGTTTCTTTAAACATATCCTAGTCCGAAGTTTATAAATATATATTATCGCTCTGCTCGGTGGTGAACGTCAAGTTTACAGTATTATTTACAATTATCACTAGATTAGATATGTCTCGCCAGCTGTGATTTCACTGCTGGGCCCTGTGGCCTTTTTGGACGAAACTAAATGTATCACATAGAAACGCAGTTATAAATAAATTATGATATTAAACCTACTTCCCGGCGCGATTTAGGCATTACTTATATCCTAACCGACACTATGAACTGTTTCCAGCGTACTAAAGTATCTTTCTCTATATTTTTGGGATGTGTCGTGATCGAGACATATTTGCAAGATCTTTTTTATATGAATTGATCGCTGATGAATCTACTGAATTTTCATTGTACTCAGCGGAGACCATTTATGCACGATATACATTTTTTTTAAGAATATTGAGTTTCTAGTTCATTAACTAGTTTCTCTGTAAACAAACCACAGACAAAAGCGCACTATATGAAAATAAAAAAAAACATTCTAACACTCATCACTTTTATACACTAAGGCATAGTTACGCACTGCAGAACGTAAGGGTGAACGGGCAGCTATATTTAAATTAAACGGTGCCGCCTACTGCTTCACTTTCGGAGGCTCGCTGTAAAGCGCCTTGCCTTATTTACAAGCATATTTTACTCGGATTTACGTTTTTTTACGTTTGGTTTGTTATTTCATTCGATACTAGACGTAACAACGATTTGGGACAAAATTGTAATCGTGTAATATTTTTATTTCAGATTTCCACCACGCGGGGTGATCTGTTTCGTCTTGTATAGTATTGTAAAGTGCGAATATCAGTAGGTGTATAGTTTAGAACAGAACCAACGCGCTCGTGGGCGAGTCTACATAACCACAGCCTTCAGTACATTACTGACCTTGCAGTTACAGACGGGACACCGCTTGGCCTTGGCCCACACCTTCTTGGCGCACTTGTAGCAACAACATATGTGAGCTATCCTGCCGTGGACGAACACGCCCGACTTGGGCTCCGTTATACAAATGACGCAGAGCTCCCTGCCATCGAGGGGGTCCGTCCGTCTGAGAGTGACCGCGTCCTCGATGGTGATGGCGGGGTCGCTGACCGTTTTCGCCAGAGGGGCGACCTGCTCGGACTCAGACTCGCTGTCTGAATACTTAGCGCGTTTCGTGAGCCTATCGCCGGAGGAGGACCTGCGCTTTTTGACTTGTTTTATTACCGTTTGTGTCTTACTGTGAGATGTGCCTGGGGTCTCCTGGGATCCGTGCGTTCCCTGGCTGAGGGGGGAGTCGACGCCGGAGTCTTGCGAGAGCGGCTGCGACATCCGGGAGCGTTGAGACGGCGGCTGGGAGCCGGGGAGGCCGGCCGCCTTGTCGCTGTCTCTCTTCAGCTTCCTCCGGGGCCTGGGGGGGAACAGGTTCTTGCGAACCTGGAACAACCGAACCAAATCACGTGAAACAGTGTGAGACACATCACATTATAAATTGGGGTACTCATATTTTAACATACAAACATTCATGTAAGATGCATGACACTTTCGTACAAGAAAACTTATACCAACTTAAAAAAAACCCTGGTTTTTTTTAAGTGCCACAGGCTTCCTATTATGTGATCCTCGTAAGATCCACGCCCTGAGTAGTGATCAGTGGGGATCCTCGAAAGAAAAGTAGTAAGTCTGTTACTTTTGTCAATAACAAAAAAAAGCACACAAAGAATCAATCTTAAAACCTTGGGTTTTAAAGTCGTGATATTTTAAGATTTGAAGCTGCTGCAGCCAGAACTGATTTAAGCAAAAATTTGGGATAATAAAAAAAATGAAATCCTTATTGATTAAAATATCTGAAGACGTGACATAAAATGGATCACGCTAGGAATAATGATGAATAGGATGATTAGATATCGTAAGAAAGGATTTTGACTCATTCCTACGAAATGGAGGGAACGAATGCTGAGGCCGGGCGAGGCATCCACTAGTACTACCTAGTGGATGCCTCGCATGGCCTGACACTAGTCAGATCTAGTGGTCCCGGGTTCGATCCCCAGGGAGAGTACACTATTGTGCTTGGATTTTATCCTACCGTTAAGTAAGTCCCCCTAACCTACCACTATCTTACCCAATTCTGACACCGTAAGTGTTCCGGCATTAAAAGATAGCTAGTGTTGAGGATCCCGGGTGAAGTGCGCCTCCACCTTCGGCCTTATCATAGCTGGAAAACGATGAGATGAATTAATCGTGTAGTAATAATTACATAGTAATAGAATATTACCGTAAAGCACTTCTGGCAATATCTATAGAGCGGGTTGTTGTTCTCGGCGCGGCACCGCACGCAGTGCCAGTAGTCGTGGAAGTCCATCTCGCTGTCCTCGCTGGACCCTTGCGAGTCGGTGCGCTCCGAGTCCGCGAACACCAGGTCCGTTTCCCGGACGGACACCTCCAACACTTTCGTTTCTATTATATTCTGGAATACAGATAAACGTTCGTTTAGACACATTCATACTAATACGATAACAATATTCAATAATTATAAAAATAAACAAACTTAAAAATGTTAGTGTTAAGTTTGGTAAGAAACAATTTGATAAGGATTTATGTCGAGTTATGCTGACGGGCTTGGCTACGTTAGTTATTGTATATTTTTTTTACGAAAGAGATGTCCTTGGTCTTCATCTCACCTGATAAGACCGAAGGTGGAAGTGTTGTTATGGCGACAGAATTAGTTAAGATGGTGGTAGCTAGACTTAATTAGAGGTGGGACAAAATCCCACCACCAACCAAACCAAGCACAAGTATTCCCCTTGGGATCAAACCCGTGACCTCTGGATGTGACACCGGTGGGCGAGTCACTAGACCACAGGGCGGTTACTGTTGTATGGTACCGAGTTATCGTGTTATTGACCTTTTTATCGTGGTCAGATCGCGACAACGGCAACGGTCGGTGCAACCCAGCCGCAACATGAATACGACTGTATTCATGTTGCGGCTGGGTTGCACCGACTCATTCCTACGCAATGGAGGGAACGAATGCTGAGGCTGGGCGAGGCATCCACTAGTTAGTGTCAGATCTAGTGGTCCCGGGTTCGATCCCTAGGGAGAGTACACCGTCTACTGATCTACTAATACCGGTCACTACACCGGTATTAGTAGATCACGGTATCAGTACTACCGGTACACGGTCTACTGATACCAGTCAGACTGGTATCAGTAGATATAGGCAGGTATAGGTACAGGTACAGGTACTCACGTCGCTACACTCCGTGGAGTCTCCGTCCACCGGCGCGTCTTCCTCCGACTCGGTGACCGGTTCGTACTCGCACAGGTCGGACGGCGACGCCGCGCCCTCTGTGTCGCTGGTGTCGCGAGCGCAATCTACAACACACCACAAGTGACAACAACGGACCGCGAGCGCGCCCTGACATTGAACAGAGATTTATCACTTTTTTTCTTCTTTTTCATTCACTTGTCTTTATTTTTTCGACATTGCATTGTTTTTTTTATTTCATGTCCTTTTCATACTTTTTTTCTTTTGACCATAATAGGTATGTTTTGGCTTTTTTGGCATCTTTTGCTGTTTAGTAGCATTTTTTTTATTTCCGTTTTTTTTTATCACATGCCTTACTCAATATAGGTATTACACGGTCACATGCACTTTATCTGTGATAAGTTATGATAAAATTCGATGATATTATGTAGATACATTGTTTTCTTCGTTTTTTGTATTGCAATGATACGATCAACACATCGTGAATTTTAAAACGAATTATCACAGTAAGAACAACGATTAATAAAATTAAAATGTTACAAGGAAAACAACTCATTTTGATTAGGGCTGCAATGAGGCAAAGCGGCTGACAACGTTTGTAGGTAAATGGCTCTGGTGAAGGTAGAAGTGACCTGCACATTGCCGTAAGCCTCGAAACATAACAGCTCTTTTTTGACGTTTTCATATCTTCAAAAACAAGTGCGTGATCAAGTTCGAAGTAGGTATTACCTACCTTCTTGCCTCCTAGTTCTCAAATGATTACCATAAAATTAACAAGTGGATCATGAATCACATCATAATCATATCACAGCTCTTCATCGCAACTCAAATCTAATGAGAGTAACACAATTTTAGCAAAAAAAATTACAATCAGTGACAAGTGAATGTTGGAGCCAACACCTTGATGCAACACACAATACACACACACACAAATTAATCGGTCGTTATTATAACACTCGCTAACGCCAGCAACTTTGTTGTTCGTGAGTTTACAAGTCTGGTTATGTCTGATCTTGCCCCCCTTTACCACGGCAGGAAGCTTCTATAAAAATCGAATATGAATATTGGATTTCATGGGATTTAATGTTTGGAACCAGAATTCTTTTTCTAAAATAAAAGTAGCCTGATTAACTCCAAAACCGGTCCAGCCGTTTCGAAGAATGCCAAACAGACATAAATATACTTTCATATGCATTTAGTAAAAATCTGTTATTTTGACATTACAATCAGACCCTTTTATTTAATTTATTTATATATGTATATAGATGTCTAGTAATAAATTATCTTTAGCCAAATCCTCTCGTGCGGAATTTTGATTGAAAGGTATAGAAATAAAAGATACGGGTACCTACTTACTATATTAACTTGACGAGTTGAGTGGTTTGGTTACGCTCATCATCGTTACTATTACAACAACAGCATCGAATTTATGAATTTTCGGATTCATCTACTAACCAGCTTTAACTAAGTTGACTACCCAAACCAGACCAAAACCAAAATGATTAATTTTGACTAAAACTTACAACAATGAACAACCATTGTAATCATAAAACACCCGTTTCCCATACATTTATGTTTTAACAGTGGCTTCCAAATGTTTAAGTGAGTTGGTGGCATGATAAATCTTACTTAAATTTATATGTATAGGTAACCTATGCATCATCTTATTTGCATTAATAATATATCTATAAGATAAAAACCGATAAAATAAATAAAAAGATTCAACCAACTAATATTATTTGGGTAAGGTATCAATAACATAAGATAATCAGCTCAAGCTAGTGACTCCAACACTAACTACACTACAAGCTAAACTAGTCTAGTGGTGTGTGCATAATGTCTTCATGTCCTTTGGGTACCCCAGAGCCTTGGCAGTGACAGAGACCTGGCTGGCAGACCATCAGGGCACCACGTCATCTGACAATACCATCAACAAAATATTAATATTCCTTTACAATAATCATTTATTATTCCTAGTGTGTATGTAGTAGGTGGGCCTTGGGAAATCCACTAGTAAATATTGAAGGATGATAGGTAAGGTTCATTGAACATAAAAATAACCTGCTGAGGGCATATCAATAGAAAGTGATACATGTGATGAACAAGAGTTTGCACACTCGAATTACCGACAAAGAGAATATTCATTATAAGAACATTGCAAAGTACTTATATCATTATGAGGTACCGGTTGTAAGTGAGTTTGTCTAAAATATCGTGAGTACTCCAGAACTTCCCAATCAATAAAACAAAGTACCTATCCAAGGTCGATTTTCATAGGTTTAATTTAAACATCTCTTTTTCCCAAAGTTTGATTAGTTATTAACTACAAATACAAACACATTTTTTTAAGTCAAACTAATGATGATCTAGCTTGTTGAAACATGTTGAATTTGATTTGAGGAGAAGAAAGTTACTGTAAACTATGGGAGGACACACATATACAGGATGATTCACAGATCTCAAGTCTCATAGATGACTAATATACTACTAACTATAACATAATAGAGGGCATTTCTCTATGTATATAAAAAAAAATATAGAGTGTCAGATGTCCACAGATATCAGATTATTACATTCTGATTCTTATCTTAATCGTTATGGTTAAAATTTCATGAACCCAAGGTATGCTAAAATGTATTTAGGGGCAAAACCCAATGCATAGGAATTGGCCCTATGGATTAGGTTATTCCCCGGAACATTTTTTATACTGAATGTATGCTAAATAAACATAATAATCAGCAATTTTAACCACCTCTGTGGTCTTGTGGTTCAACCCACCGATTTCAGATCCAAAGGTCCCGGGTTCGATCCCCATGGGGAGTACAATATATTGTGCTTGGTTTGGTTGGTGGTAGGATTTTGTTTAAGTATGCCTGGCTAGCTACTACCATCTTACCTAATTCTGTCGCCATAAAAACAATTCTTTAAAAAAAATTGTTGTGTTCTGGCATTCAGAGGTAAGATAGCCAGTTCCTCAGTTTGTTGAGGATTCCGGGTGAAGTGCGCCTCCACCTTCGGCCTTATCTCCACTTGTAACCAGGTGAGATGAAGGCCAAGCGCTGCCCTGACGTACAAAAAAAAAAGCAGTCCAACACCCAACAACCCTATAAGAAACTATTGTGTGACTACCAGTAAGAATAATTTACTGAGTAACTATGGTCAATGTGCCTACATAGACAAATATACAATATAACAGGATCTACAAAAGCAGAATACAAATAGACTTGTGTAGCATGTATAATCAAAGGTACTTAGTGGTTTTATCTGATGTTACAATTCATTATAAATGTGTAATGATGGATGAGACCAACAACTTAATGTTTGAACAAAGAGGTTATAGAAATAATAGAAAAAGGTATGAAACCAGTTTATAAAACAGAATTATATTTCTTTTTAGGAAACCTGGTTTCAATTAGAGCAAAAAGATTTTTTTGAAACTTGTACAAACTACTTGAAAAGAAATATATTACAAGCCACTTACAAATATTTTATAATGATGACAAAACATCATCTCACTATCAATAGGTATGAGATAGAAATGATAGATTTTAAGAGCTGATTATTTAATTTTAAATGAGTTGTGTATTGCTAATGTACAATAATACCACAATACTACTAATAATAAAAAAATAAGAAAAGAAAGGTATGCATGTATCAGCTTCAGCATAAAAACAAAGCCATAATTTGATGTGAAACTTGTAATCAACAGAAAGCAAAGTGAGTAGGTAGGAAGCAAAGTCCTTACTTTTCAAATAGGTACCTACCCAAGACAAGTCACAACAAGTCCTCCCTGACCAATGCACTTCACAAATGTGAATGACACAGTGAAATGTGCTATGCAAATCACAATGCTAAGTAGGAATTCATCGAGATAATATTATGTTCATGTAGGTAGGTAAAAGGTTCAGGTAGGATAGGTATAGTTACCACCAACCTGTATCTATTGTGATGTGATTTATTAGGTTAGGTAAGGTTTATAAAAAAAATAATATATAAACAAGATGGTACAGACTTATTTACATATCTCTAAAGTAAGTAAAGTATGATATTTTGATTGTTGAATCAAATTATGTAGCAGGTTCGAGTGCATGATTTTAACTTTTAACCACCATTTATCTCGCCGTAGCTTAGTTTCACAGTAAGAATAACTATTGCAGGTACACAAACTTTTACGAAACCATCATCATTAAACACCCTTGTAAGGGAAATTAATGGATGGATGCCCCTTTAAAAAAAACAAACAGAGCCTCTATCTATACCCTAACCTAGCACTTAAAAAAATATGCAAAACAAAACTCTCCAGCTTTGGAGGAGGATCTGTCCAGCAGTGGCCACTAATAGGCTGTTTATGTGATGTGATAACCATTAAAACAAATACTTGATCTTTTCCAGGACCAAGTATTTCTCAATTAATTTATTGCCACATTTAAGTTACATTCTTTTTTGGAAAACTTAAGAATGCCCGGAGTTACCCCTGAATTTCACTTTACCAACTTGTTGTTAATTTCAACATTACATGTCCGAAACCAAATAATGCAGGTGAGTGAATTGACACATTGAGTTTGAATGGGTAAATTCTTTAGCATATATTATGATATTAAATTTGTTTTTAGAATAAGGAAAGCTGCAAACCTAGATTATCCCAATACAATAATACTTGCATATATGTTTTGAATTGGGCATTCCATGTTGAAAAGTTCAACAAACTGTTTGAGAGATAAGTACCTACAACTATTTTATATTATGGTGATGCCTATTCAGTTGCTTGGCTCATATGGATTGATTGCCACAAAGACATCAACTGAGGTTTGAGTTTAAAGACCATAAACCTATTGATTGAAAGTATTTTATTTTAGCATTACTTAGTAGTTTAAATATATATTTAAAATATATTGTTAGAGGAAATAAAATTTAGATTATGGCAGTAAAGATAGGCATGATAGAAGGCAGCATATGCTTCATAAATAAATAAAACTTACCAGTTTCTTTCCCTTGAATGCTGAAAATAGTCTCTGTTGAACAACGCCTGCTCCATGAATGTTCTGTAAACAATACTTTTTCATAGAAAAATAATCTATGAGCACAATATATATTATCAGGTACACACAGTAACTGCCTATTGATACAGAATAGATAATACAATACATATATTTCTAAAGGTTGACCAAGGTTATTACTTTAGTAGTCATATTTGAACATTATAAACTTGCAACTAATTCTAAGTAACAAAACATATTTTGATAAGTTTAGTGTACCTAACATCTATGGTAGTTTTGGTAGCACTTATGAGGCAGCACAGAAGTGAACTGAAATGATTAAAGAAAAATCAAGCTAGTTAGAAGTTTATTCTATTATCCTGATTTCCTATCAGTCGAAATCTAGAATTCAAAATTTACCGCGGCAAAATGCAGCTGTGCTGTGTCAAGCTTTTAGTAGTAATCTAATCTAACAAATAACTAGTAAACAAAATAATGAGAATTATAGCTTTACCTGGGTTCCATTTAGGAAATGGCATATCAAAATCAAAGAGCATCATAACCTCTAGGTATCCCTTGTATAATAATTCACGGCCTCAGTTTTGTAAGTATATAAGGTACTAGTAGGTTACTAGCATTTGTACAGGGCGCTACTACTGGACAAAAGATGTTGCTTGCTTTCAACTTACTCTCAGAACAGTTTACATCTCTACTACGTAGTTTGGTACATATACGCAAAGGATTAGGTCTTTACAAACCTGTACCTATACATAAGTACAATTTGTACCTCCATACTCATTTTATCAATTCATAAAAATAAACACCAGCTGCACTTTTCACAACACACTAGTCTTTGCTTTGGTCAAAATCACAAGCTCACCTGAGGAGTAGGTAGCCGTTGTGTTCATAATCGAAGCTTTGTCCAAGAAATGAATTGGCAATGGCCAAATTTTATTCTGGCATGCAAGCAAGAGTGAGCAAGAGTTCTATTCTACCACTTTCCTTAAACTCGTCAAAACCCGTTTAGAATTTACATTCAATCAAATCAAAATGACAATACGGCCGGGTCTCAATTTCACTCAATTTAAAGAAGTTATTTCAACCAATGGTTTGGTTTCACCTTGAACTATTCAACAAATATGATCAAATCGTGTGTTTCTTTTCATATTTCAACCAATACCGAATGTTGTGTTTTTTTTTTGTAAAATAAGAACGATTACTGACTCCAGCGTGGAAAAAATGTTGCCATTTCAAATTAAAAAAGCTATAATGCAGGCTGTTAACTCATCCTGCATGCATGATAGGCTGACAAGGCTAGACTTCATGCAAGCTGACAATTATTTTTTAACATAATAAGTTAACTATCGACAGCTTGCATGTAGTCTAGCCTTTAATTATAAATAAAAATCTAAATATTATATTATTGCAATTCTAGTTAGTTTTTTATTTATTTATTCACAAACATTAAAAATAATATGAACAAGAACAATTGAACCATTAGGTACAAAGCAATCAGTCGGATTACTAAGGACCGATACAAACGGCCTACAGGTAACTCAACTCAGTACCAGACGGAAGCGTGTCCAAACAATGCTAAATGTCGCCGGCCTAAATAAGAGCCAGCCTCACGTCAGGTCACGTGTTACCTCAATCAAAAGTTCCACATTTTTTTAAACCTGGAGGGCACCGGCTCCCGAAGGAGGGTCTCAAGGTCTCGACCCCAAAAGGCTCAAATAGGGAAGCTTGGTCGAGACCATTATATTTGCGCCTTTTATGATTCTCGGTCGAATCAGCCACCGTCAAACCGTCCAATTTTGCCAATGTTGTATATTTTTCCCGATAAGACAATTTCAAGCTTGATCGCAAAATTATAAATTTCTATTTAATTTACGTTGATTTGATATCTTTTAAGCGAATGTTTATTATATTTCTAGCAGGACTAGAAATAGTTTCTGTCTTTGACTTCACTCAATTGCTTGTCAGAGCCTGTCAAAGTGCACATGTTTTTTGTTGCGGGTCAATTTAGCCTCAATGTTTCTAGTATTCTGGTCAATGGCGAAAACAATGGGGAGTTTTTCTTGTTACATGGTCTAAAAATAAGATTTAAGAATCTCTTATCCTATGCAGTCTATGCTGTAAGAATTTTGACGATTGGCAAAATAAGCCGCATATGTTGCATCTCCTGGTTGTAAATTTTGCCCATCCAGAAAAGTATACAAGGGTTGTCACTTTCTTGTTACCCAACTGCCTGAGAATGGTTATGTTTTTCCGGCATATTGTACGTAATGTACGTAAGAATAATATAGGTATACGTTTGTGAGTTCCCATGTGAATTTGATGTTTGATTTGTCATCATCATGTGTTAGATGAAAACTTTTTAGAGGATTTTTCATGCAGTTTGGTTAAAGTTAAATAGACTTGTTTTATTTATTAGATTTAAGTCTTATATTTATATATATTGGTATTGCGCTAATAGTAAGTAGTTATATACCAATTTTTAAAGATATGTAGGTTTATCTTTAACAAAGCATTTTTATAACTTAATCAAGGTTTAAAATTAACAAATTAAACTACCTCAGGAATAGTTTGCAAAATAGATATTTTAAAATATATTTCAAGTATTATGCTTTTAAGTGTTTATTAATTTTTTTCAGAAAACGATGAATAAAGTTTTGTAATTAGCATACTATTTAAAAAAAAATTCACCGTTTGAATACATAATATATTATAATTAAGGAGTACAAAATTAATAAAATGTTAAGCTAAAGTAATTACTTTTGTATTTGTAATTCATTTTCAAAACCGAGCCAACCAGATGGTGACATCCCTAACACCAGCTAAATACTTATATGAAATAACATGTATGTTGCAGGCTAAATTTGCCCGAGCGTTTGATGGGGAACCTATTACTCATTACCAATTGGTACCATGATAGAAAGTAATTTTTCTCCATTAACTTTTATTAGTTCTTGGACTAAAATGTCATAGGAGCTATTGTTTCACAAATAATGGATGTGGGCAAAATGGACGAAAATGAAGGTAAAATTGCCAGTCATCAATTTATCAAATTACTTGAAATTGTACATGAATAATACTGAATTTACAGTTGTAGCGCAATTTCATGATCATTTAGGCAATTAAGAGACAAAAGAAACAAAAACATAAGAGACAAAAAAGTTATACCTTACATTAAAATATATTCAGTAAATTTACATATTTGTAAAAAATGGGCAAAATTGGACGGTTTCACGGCACCACACCAGCCCTAATCTAACTCATGTCCAAGGCAGATGGCGCCAGGATGTCAACGCAGCTTCCCATGAGCTTCCCCACCAAAAAGCCTACCCATTTTCCAAGGGAAGAGAGGCAAACTGTTGTCGGGCCGCTTACCGTCATCTCGTAACAGACCATTCGGCTCAAGAACGGCCAGAACTTTGTCATTGGTAAAAGTTCAAAAGGTCATCAAGGCATGCGTTTTTTTTTTTACGATGGGTCGACTCTTAATCACGAAACTTATCGAGGTAAGAATGAGATCTACGTAACGCGATATCCTGCCGGCAGACCTAGTGCATGACAGTCCATGTATACCAAGTTGATCTACAGCCACACCCGCACTGGTGGCATTGGTGAGAGGCGCAGCATCTTGCACCCAAACGAAGACAAGTGGTAATACGGAAAGTTACAGGATCCGTAAGAGTACTGGTATTGAATGGATGTGCTTGCAGCCAAAGACCTGCATGCTATGTCATCTAGCTCAATATTCAAAACCGAGGAAAGGGTGTTCTTTATTAAGTCATCTGAGCATTTCACCTGCTCACTGTGTTTCCACAGTTGACAACATCGCAAATAAATTTTGGGAGAAAAAGACATAATTGTATAGAAGGTAGTGAAAGCCAAATGATTTCGGAAAGTCAGGCCAAAACCATCATAAAATTTTGAATTTTGTCGTTGACAAAACCCGGAAAAGATTCATCAAGAATTGGTAAACCTAGTAGGTGAAGTGAACTCTTTTCAGCAACAGAAAATAATTAAAATATGTTGAGTTACTGCCCTAACTTCATAAAAAGGAAAACATGTTCACAGTGTTACATAAAGTTCCGTTATCATACTTGGCGATATAAATCTCAATAGTACATCGATATGGAAAAACATCGTAAGCAACACTTTTTGGGATTTCCACTTTTTTATTGTAACTGATGACTAATAGTAGATTATTAACCAAGGGGATAAAGCAGTGTCTTCTGTCGCGGGTGACGATTTAAATCACGAGCGTAACGAAGGACTCGAGGTTTACTCCCGAGCGAAGCGAGGGATTTAAGACGAGTCCTGAGTGTAGCGAGGGATTTAAGTTCACCCAAGACTAAGACAGCTTTATCACCGAGGAAAATACTCTACTTTTCGTACCATTTGCGAAAAAATTAACACAATAATAATATGAGATAAGCATATAGGCATTTCGCACTTCTCCACGTTGAAAATTCTTCATAAGTTTTTAAATAATTTTCCTTGGATTTTGTTGGAAGCAAATTATTTATAATTGCGGCAGCATTTGCAAAGTCAAAGTCAAAGTCAAAGTCAAAATTTCTTTATTCATTAAGATTTTTTAGGATCATTTTGAATCGTCAAATTTACCGCCTGTTCGGAATCGCGACCAGCACACAAGGAGAAAGGCAAGAACCTCGGGCCGGTTAATTTTTTTGATGATCCATTCAACATTTAGATACACAATTTGTAATTATATTCTAAGTAGATACAACAAAAACCTAAATACTTAATCTTAAAACATTTGTTATTACCTATCTACCTATGGGCAATTTGTTAACATTGAGAAATCACCATTTTGCTGTCAACTGGTATAGCAACATCGGGCCACACGTTCTTATCGTCGATATAATCACTAATTTTGTAGTAGGCACTTTTAATTAAATTATTCTTTATATACAATTTGAATTTACGAGTAGAGAGTTTGGTGGCGCTTTGAGGAAGCTTATTATAAAATCTCACACAGTTTGCTAAGAATGAATTATTTACTTTTCCTAAGCGAAACTTAGGTATCTCAAGTTTATTTTTATTTCTAGTATTAACACGGTGTACATCACTTCTTTTACTAAACTCATCAATGTTTCTGTGAGCGTGCATTAGGTTTTCATAAATGTATTGGGAGCTGACTGTAAGAATACCAATCTCTTTAAAACGTTCCCTAAGAGAGTCACGAGTTTTCATTTTATAAATTGCCCGTATAGCTCTCTTCTGTAGAATAAAAATGCTATCAATATCAGCTGCATTTCCCCATAAAAGTATGCCATAAGACATAATACTATGAAAGTAACTAAAATAAACTAACCTCGCCGTAGCTTCATCAGTAAGATGCCTTATTGTACGTACAGCGTATGCAGCCGAGCTTAATCTGCTAGCTAATGACTCAATATGAATACCCCATTGCAACTTAGCATCAATATTTAAACCTAAGAAAGTAGTTGCTTCAATAAAGTTAAGTATTTCCCCATTTAAGATAATGTTAGCATTGCTGACTTGAACATTAGGCAAGGTGAATCGGATGCATTTTGTTTTTTTCTCATTTAGTAGGAGGTTGTTAACTGTAAACCAATCAAGAACTTTAGCTAGAGAAGCATTTACACAATCATAGTTATCTTTAGCCCTATCGACTCTAAATATTAATGAAGTATCGTCAGCAAACAATACAATGTCACATAGGTCCCCTACATAGGATGGTAGATCATTGACGTAGACTAGAAACAGAAAGGGCCCTAAGATCGATCCTTGTGGTACACCTATGTTAGTGGAGGTTCCCGAAGATCTGATACCGCTAATATCCACTTTTTGAATGCGATTTGATAGGTAACTATGCATGAGGTTTATTGCCTGATTCTGGATGCCGTAGTGTTTAAGCTTTGAGATCAGGGTGTCATGATCTACGCAGTCAAAAGCCTTAGATAGATCACAGAATACTCCAATGGCATCCTGTTTTCCCTCCCAGGCTTTAAAGACGTACTTCAACAGCATAGAACCAGCGTCGGTCGTTGAACGGCCTTTAGTAAACCCAAATTGTTTTTCATGCAAAAGCCTGTTGCAGTTAAAATGTGACTGTAACTGAATAAGAATCAGTTTTTCAAATATTTTACTACATGCAGGCAGAATCGATATTGGTCGATAGTTTGCTGGATCCTTTTCATTACCAGACTTGAATAAAGGGATCAGTTTGCTATGTTTCATCAGATCAGGAAAAATTCCTTCGTCGATGCTTCTATTGAATATGTATGCCAGACATGGTGCAATATCAATTACTATCGTACTTAATATCTTTACGGAAATCCCCCAAAGGTCTTCGGATTTTTTTATATTCATTGACTTAAAAGCTTTTACAATACAGTCAGAGTTGACGTGTCTAAAACTAAAGGAAACATGACACTTTTCAACACTTGTTTCAAGTAGAGCCAACGCACAATCAACAGATGAGTTTAGTGGCCGAGTAACAATATTAGGTATGCTAGAGAAAAAACGGTTAAATTCATTAGCAACTTCTAAATTATCAATTACAATTGTATCATCTACTTTTAAAGCTATTGGTTTTTTTAGAGGTTTTGTTTTACCGGTTTCATTATTAATCATTTTCCAAGTAGCCTTTATTTTATTTGTTGAGTTCTCTATTTTCCTTTTTATTTGCAAAGATTTTGCTGAATGACATACCTGTTTAAAGATTTTAGAGTATTTTTTGACGAAACTAATAAATGGTAGATCATGTAGCCTTAACTCTCTCTCTGCGTAGAGTTCATATAGTCTATTCCTACTTTTATAGATACCGGCTGTAGCCCAGTCTGCAAACACAGAGCCAGATTTACCTTTACACGTTAGTAGTGGGAAAATATCATCGTGTTCTGTATGTATTATGTTAGACAATATGTTATAAAGTTCATTCGGATCATTTAAGCATGGAATAAGGGGAATCATTTTACCAATGTTGGTTTGAAATTTCATGATGCGAAATTCGGTGATTGGCCTGTAAGTGATTTCCGGAAGCTCCTGTTTCGAATTGCAATCAAAAATCACACTCTGACCATAATGGTCTGAGTCAAATTTTTTAAACATATCTTTTTGAAGGGGAGTATCACTACAATATATATTATCAATGCAAGTGGCAGTTGTAAGAGTTACCCTAGTTGATTCATTGAATTGGCGCCTCAAGTTGAAACATTTAAATAAGTTAATTATTTTTTCGCTTAATGGATTATTAGGGATATCAATATTGAAGTCCCCAAGCACTATTATTGATTTATTACGACTGAAAATTTTGGTTAAAACATTTTCCATAGTGGACTCGAATAGCACGTAGTTTGCACGGGGGGGACGATAGACACAAACCACAATGTTTCGCTCCAGTTCAACACATGACAGTTCTATAACTTCTTCAATCGTGAGTTTCACAATATCTTTACGTTCCTTACATTTAAGAGATTTTTTTACAATGATTAAAGACCCACCTTGAGTGGTATTCTTTCGCTTGTATGCGCTAGCAATACAGTAATCTTTATAAAGAGGTAGTAACTTTTGATCCAATACAAAGTGTTCAGTGATGCCCATAACACTGATGTTCATCTTGCTTAAAAATAATTCTACTTCTAAGTTTTTGCTGGAAAGGCCTTGAATATTTTGATGGACTAGATGTAAACTATTAGGCTTTCCCATTGTCTTCTTAACTAGTTTAAATGTTTGTCATTTGACCCTACTGTACGAACACCCACATTAGTACTGCAACTAACTGCAGGCCTGTCGGTGTGTTTTGTCATAGTACCTATGACCCTATTACAAATATTAAATGCTAACAATTTAGCAATACTCAACTTACTATATCTACTAAGATACAAAGTATCTTGCGTTAACCTAAAGTCACTAATAAAAATATTAGTGTCAAAATATAAAACGTCACTGTGACGACATGTCAAGTTGTATAAAATCATATTAATATTAAAAATATTAACATTATCAGCCCTAGATAACAATTTGGAGTAAGGGAAGGCACATAGAATCAATTTTGACAACCCTAAGTCTACTTTATGTAACAATATTTCCACTAAATAAGTGACATCAGAACGCTTGACCCCATAACTATTACCTAACTGTACTATTAATGTGGTTTGTTTGTCAAAAGATGTCTCACTTAAAGTCTTTATTAACTTATGGATAGACGCGTTTGGAAAACAGTAGTTGGTAACCACTTGGTCTCCTATTCTATCATTGAGCAACTGACCCATACCTAATCCTAGGCGGTCTGAGAACACCACAGTTTTCTGGGTCCTGATGGAATCCGCCTTATTCACTGATGGAATCCGACAATTCACAGTCACTGTCGCTTTGATTTAACATCGTAACGTATTTTTAGAACATTAACTTATTTATAAAAATAAATTAAAATAAACTTAACGTTTATATATTAGAAGAAAACAAAAACGCGGCAAATTCCTAGACTAATATTTTTTTTGTCGGAAAAGCAAAGGCATCAAGCTCATACGGCCTCGTCGGTTTTCGTAATTTTATTTAATAATCATAACTGCATAATAAATGCGTATTCCTTTTTCAAAAAGATGTATAATGCTTTATATACAAACTCAATGGTGTAAACTCAGATGTAGTTCAGTATAACTTTCGGTAAGTATTCCAAATTTAAATCACATTCTCTCCCTAGAGATGAATGAAATTCAGTACAATTTTCTTTCCCTGTTTTTAACAGATTAAAAATGACTATTGTTATGTTATGTTCGCTTTTTGTGGCATAGAATGTCACTTTTTTGAGCAAGTGGTACAAAAAATAATTTAGAACCTAATGCCAAGATACTTGAATTCATATTTGCCTGATTTTCGTTTCTACAATGAAAAGTTTTTTTTATCGCATGCGACAAAAGTAATAGTTTTGAAAATGATGTGAAAAAATGTACCGTAAGCGCCAAAAATCACTTTCGATAAATAAAACCATAGTTTTATTCTATGGAATGACGTTTCAATACCTCCCTACATTGATGTCATGTTTTAAATGTTTGATACATTTAGTTCTATTATAGATACACTTAGTTAGGAAGACTGCTTTTTGTCATTTTCAAAACGATCGCAGATTGCACGTTGAAACGAGTTTTAATTTGATTTCCGTTATTTTGTCACATTGATGCAGGGTGTTTTTTCGTTGGTTTGTTTCTCCATGTTATTATTGTTTAGTTTCAGAAGTATCAAATAGTTAAGTTTACAATGGTGTGATGTTTTTTTTACATTGATGTAAGTATGATGAATATATTTTCTTTATTTTAAATTCAGTTTTAATTAATCCAACTAAATTGTACTTGCTGTTACCAAGATTTTGCTATTTACCTTAAGAATAAATAAATAAATAGGACGTTTATTTCACACAGCGCTATCTAGGCCCAAACTAAGCTTTAGCTTGTAATATGGGAACTAGATTACGGATACAATACTTAAATACTTTTTTTTTGTAAATACATAATAACTATGTGATACAGTGTGTATTATTGTTTGTTTGATGAAACTATGTTAGATACTAGCGTGAAAAGTAGTGAAGATTAGAATGATATCATGAATTCGGAAGCATTTATATGAAACACCTACAGAGAAAGTGCATCCCTTTTCTGTAGGTGTTTCGTATAAATGCTTCCGCAAAGCAAAAGTTTTTCGAAGATCAAGATCGCAGTTAATATTCTCAGAGCTTCTCATGTGCGAGTTTTGCTCTAGAAAAGGTACATTGGCGTATATTAAAAATGCCAGTAAAAGCTAACAGGCTTTTTGTTTCTTTTATCTGTCTAGTATTGTTTAATGTGAAAAAATTTAAACAGAAAACTCTGTTGAAGCAATAAGTTCCAATTAATTTTGCTAATAGTTACAGTAAGCTTTGTATAATTATAGCAACACGGTATTGTTCATGTTAAAAAATAAGTTTATTAAATACATATATTAAGTGTATAGGTTCTAACTACATCGCATAGTTTGGCTGTACAATATTTGGATTTGAACCTATTTATAAAATCAAGACAAAGTCACCAGCGCTTACAAGCAACCGCGACTGTCTATTAAGACAGAAATACAGTACCTACCTAACACAAACCAAATGCAAATATTAAAAATGATGTGTGATAAGGGCATCATACCTATCTTCATTGCCATATGATGGTATAATGCCCTATATATATATATAGGGCATTATACCATCATATGGCAATGCTATAGACATTATGATTGTCGAAAGTGACGAGTGATAGGAATAAGAACTGTCATTTTATTGAAAATAACCTTATACAAGAGATAATATTAATACTCATCAATTGATACGGGGATTTTTTTTACACCAGGGTAGTTATTGAGAAATAGGGGTATTAAGTTAGACGGGAAGATTTTTGGCTTGTGGGGTGTCGTTTGATAGAGTATTAGCTGCACATTGATAAAATATATATTTTACTTTCGTAACAATGGTGTGCATTAAGGGGTTAAAGCGCTTGGTATATCTTGTAGGATACACTGTTAAAGTGGGTTGACTTCACAATTAACTTTCTTTTGATTTGCTGAAACCACCCCTGTATTTACACAATATATATAGGTATATAAAAATTTAATGAAAATTGGTTTATTTATCTATCGTTATTTACTCAATATGGAAGGTGTCAATAAAATCTAGGGATGGTCTTCGTAACAATGGTGTGCATTAATGGGTTAAAGCGCTTGGTATGTCTTGTAGGATAGACTGTTAAAGGGGGTTGACTTCACAATTAACTTTCTTTTGATTTTGATAAATAAACCAATTTTAAAGAAAAAAATCTTTAAAATTGGTTTATTTATCTATTGTTATTTACTCAATAGGGAAGGGTGTCAATAAAATCCGAAAATTAGTTTTGTGGTTTTATGCAATGGTTTTGATTATATCGCATATTCCATATCAATAGTACATTATTGTCCACCACAATGTGGAAAGAACTTCTTCTATAACTGTAAGGTACGGCCATTAACACCACGCTCAGCAGACAGATTGGTGCTCACAGTTAAAGTTTTGTTTACTCAAAGAAAAAAGCTGATGCCTTTTTGGTTGACTTTGCGACATCCGTGGGCTGGAGGGGTAGATTTTTAAACCACGACTACTAAGGCAACTGATTTGAGAGCACTTTTCAAAACTACATCAACCTTTGTTTCATGCTTGTAAGGATATTACATTACGTTAGCAACAAGACAGAGCCTCGAACACTCAGGTGAATAAAGAGAGTTCGAGAAAAAAGTGCTTGTATCGTTTGTTAATTACGTTCTAAGTAGTTGAGAAATAATCTCCGTCACAAACCAGACATCACGAGATTTCAGTTCGGGGCGAACTACTAGTTATCGACCTTTTTGCATTACTTTCTACATTTACTAAGTTATTTGAGAGTGCATTCCATTCTAATATATTCAAAAGAAAGTTGAATCATTTATAAAAAAATAATTGAGGGGGAAATATTTATCTAGATACCCCACCGCATCGAGGGTACGATAAGGCTATGTGAGGTTTACGGGACTCGGACGACACGACTCACTAAAACCGGTGGCCGGCCTCGATGCTAAGGAAGGCCCTGGGATGTATTACAGGACGTTAATTTCTATATTATGTTTTTTAAAACTTCTTCCAGTGCCTCCCTGGATCTTGCCATAGCACATGCCTGGGGTGGCAAAAATGCGGCATGTACTGACATGCCACTGTGTACTGTCGCCCTTCCCGGAATCCATATATGGCCACCCAGAGCCCTCACTCCAACTGGCCACGGATCCGAAAGGTCCCCTGCAAAATGAAGGAATACCAAAGTCTCACAGAAAGAGGCCACCGCCATCCACGCTTCTCTATCTACCAGCATAGCCTACGCTTGGTAGAGAGAGTTCCTGTCCAATCCTGTTGACCAGGATTCGCCTCTCGTCCGTCCACGCCGAGCATTCCTCCAGTGTGTGCTGAGCGGAATCGTGGTCTCACAAGCAAGTTGAACCTCTGCTAATGACGCTCAACATGCATTAGGAAAGCCGCTCAGTCAACACAAATATTTTCAAATTTGTTCATAGATGTTGTCTACCAAGACTTCTAAAGGCTTTTGCTCGCATAGACAACGATGTTCATCATAAAAAAATTAAGTCATTTTGGCTTTACTCCAAATATGTTAAGTACGTCTTTTTGCGGATTATTTGAGAATCTGTTAGGTACAATTCGTACAATTGTTATCATACTTGGTCTGGAATCAGCCAAAGTTCATCACTAGGGGCCAGCTATTCACAATAATGATTAGCGACCTCACAAAGAGCATCAATAATTCAAACTGTGGTGTGTGGTGTTATGAAAACCACCTAACTCTTAATGCTGCCAAATGCCAAGTAATGATATACCTATAGCAAAGCCTATAGTAGGTAAGTAGGTAGGTACTTTAGAGCAACTAATTATGTTAGTTTTTTTTTAGTACTTAATCTATGGCTTTCTTAGTAGGAAGGTTTATAAAAAAACTCACATAATTAGTTGATTATTGTGTAAATATTTAGTTTTTATGTTATTGTAACGCCTTTATATACCTAGGTATAATTCCAATAGTATTTTCGAAATAAACAAAAAACCTAGATACTAAAAGAACTACTAGTTAGTGAGTTGTATACACAGATTTTTTTGGTGATTTCATGTAATTTTATTTAACTCAATTTTGATAAAAATCCTAGTTACTGCAGGGCAGCGTGGAGGCGGCGGCGGAGCGCGCGCGCTACATAACTTTTGGCTGGGCAACCAATAATGACAACTGGCCACTGGCAATGGCATCCATGCATCATACATACAAGCCTAATAAAATGGCCACTGGCAATTGGCAACACTCATCTTCAACGCACTGAATATTTTTTTTCTTTTGCAAAAGTGGCATGGTGACGGCGTAAGGTGAGTTCGTAAATTTACAGAAATAATAAGTTAATACTGTGTAATTCGTTGAAATATTGCAGTTTAGATTTGCGGTCCGTTTTCCATATCATTTGTCAATATAATATTGATCTATTTGACCGGTGAATTGCGAAATAGTGCCGAACCAAAACACGTGGATCGCAGATTCAACTGTTCGTGAAGATCTTTGAAGATTGCATAGACTTTACAGATACCTCATTGAAGATTAAAATCCAAGGAGAAGAGGCTACTGTTCCACTGGATTTTACGAAGAAAAAAAGAATTTGAATGGGATATTTGATAAGTGAGGTTAGGTATCAAACAAATTGCTAAGTTAGAAATTTTGGTTTTGTTGTAGTTGCCGAATAAGCAACCAACATGCCGCAGAATGAATATATTGAGCGTCACCGGAAGCTCTACGGTAGAAGGCTTGATTATGAAGAGAGAAAGCGCAAACGTGAGGCCCGAGAGCCCCACAAACGTGCTGAGAAGGCACGCAAACTACGCGGTATCAAGGCCAAGATTTATAACAAGGAGCGTCGCAATGAAAAGATTCAAATGAAAAAGAAGATTAAAGCCCATGAGGAGAAAAATGTCAAACAAAACACAGAGAAAGTTGCTGAAGGAGCACTGCCAGTCTATTTGCTGGACAGAGATGTACAATCTCGGGCTAAAGTTCTATCCAACATGATAAAGCAGAAGCGTAAAGAGAAGGCAGGCAAATGGGATGTTCCCATACCAAAAGTCCGAGCACAGGCTGATGCTGAAGTCTTTAAAGTACTTAAATCTGGTAAAACCAAAAGGAAAGCTTGGAAGCGAATGGTGACCAAAGTCACATTTGTTGGAGAGAACTTTACTAGAAAGCCTCCTAAGTTTGAGAGGTTCATCCGGCCAATGGCTCTACGTTTCAAGAAGGCACATGTCACACATCCAGAACTAAAGGCTACATTCTGCTTGCCTATAATCGGAGTGAAGAAAAATCCTAGCTCTCAAATGTACACCAGTCTTGGAGTTATCACTAAGGGTACAGTTTTAGAAGTCAACATTTCAGAATTGGGTCTAGTCACGCAGGCTGGTAAAGTGGTGTGGGGTAAATATGCCCAGGTTACTAATAACCCTGAAAATGATGGTTGTATCAATGCTGTACTCTTGGTCTGATTTGTGTTTTTTTCTCTCAATAAATTGTAGAGCATCTAAATATTTTTTTATTGCTCTATCCCTATTTAAATTAGATAGGTTAAGTTGTTCTATTTTACATTGTCCATTTGCTTGTTTATAAGGGAGATCTATGGGATCTACCTAGTTAAGAGTTTATGGTCATTTTATACAGAATTGAATTAAATAAATGTTAAATGAAGAGATGTACACATACACCTTACAAGTGTTAGTACCTCACATAAATAGGATTCAGCTTAGCAAATTCATCCACATGCATGTATTATATGCTTAGCTGAAATCTATTTTAGTAAGGTAAGTAGGTATAAAGTAGTAATAAAACATTTTAACTAGTTTAGTTAGATCTTTGATTAGGATGAAGTTTTTGATAAAAATCTATCTGCTTGGTATTACACTTTGACCAGCCTATATATTTTTTTTCTTTATAAGAGGTATATTTTAGTTTGTTAAAGTATATTAATTTTAGTTATTTAAGTACAAGACTATATACTTGCCTTCAATCTTGTTTAGGTCATCAATATGCAGATCTTCGTGAAGACCCTCACGGGTAAAACCATCACCCTCGAGGTTGAGGCCTCTGATACTATCGAGAATGTGAAAGCCAAGATCCAGGATAAGGAGGGAATCCCCCCAGACCAGCAGAGGTAATTAGTATGAATTAACCTATTCCATGTATTGTATTTCTTTTGGACCTGAATTAACTGGCAGCATTTATTTCATGTGCTATGTCACCATGATTGGAAGGATGGAATAAAATTGGTCTTTTATTGTACTGTGTAGACAAGCCTCATAGCTCAGTTGGTAGTAACTCTGCCTTCGGCGCTGTAGGCTGTGGGTTTGATTCCCACCCAAGACAAACATTTGTGTGATGAATATAGATGTTTGTTCTGTGTTTGGGTGTTGTATCATATAGTATGTATGTATTTACAAAAAGTATTCTATCCGTAATCTAGTTCCCATCTTACAAGCTATGCTTAGTTTGGGGCTAGATGGTGCTGTGTAAAATTTATGTCCTGTAATATTTATTTATATTTATATTTCCACCTTGTATATTATTGATGTAGTTACAGGTACTCTTTGATTGCACCAGTACAATCTTGGGAGTCAAGAGTGTATAGGTTCCTTAGACCAGCATGCTCCATCATAAGCCACAACTTTTATTGTTTTTAAAATGAGCTGGTGGTCAAATGCTTCGCTTTCAAGAAGAAATAGTACTTAATTTTTACAGTCTGATAATATAGGCCTGCAAAGCATTCTATAGAATATATGGCGCCATTAAAAAATAATTAGTCTCTTCTTAATATCAGTCTTCTGACTTCTGGTTACTTTTGTCATATTATTAAGATGCATTCTAGATGCCTGTCACCAATATATTTCTTTTATCCTATTTTTAGATTGATCTTTGCCGGCAAGCAGCTTGAAGATGGCCGCACACTCTCAGACTACAACATACAAAAGGAATCTACTCTTCACCTGGTGCTCCGCCTTAGGGGAGGAGCCAAGAAACGCAAGAAGAAGAATTACTCCACACCTAAGAAGATCAAGCACAAGAAGAAGAAGGTCAAACTAGCAGTACTTAGGTACTACAAGGTGAGTGTCCCTTATTAATTGAAGTATTTTTGGTTGGCAATATGAGTATTTGGAGAATATTCATATTAATTTATTTCTATCTAAGTACATTGTGTGCGGAAAGTAGAAAGTACCTAAGATAAAGGTGTTTTTTAACTTGGGATTAAGGTGCGTGCAGTCTACTGACTATGCACCTTAAATTTAAGTGTATGGTCCGTTAACTTAAATTTAAATGCACATGAGCTAGCTTTGTGAAATATTAGTACAGTCAATGGACTATGCGACCATTAAATTGGTTCGACTTTCTCTATCTAACCCAAGCACCAAGGAACAGGCCTCAATAGTGAATGAATCTGAGCCAAATTCATTGAAAACCCATATATCTGCTTCAACATGTTCATACTAGCCAATACTACAAAGAGAGGATAAATTAGCATTTGTGTGTGAACCGTGCAGTTATCTTTTTAAATCTAGAGACAGGTCTGAACGCGCTGCATTCGTGACTCAGTATTTAGCGTTGAATGACGCGACGGTTGGAAAAGGGCTTGAATGCCGCGCTAGTCATCTCTGAACATATATTGTTTGATTGTAGCACAACCTTTGTTTATGTTGTGAATTGTGCCTTCAATCTAATTGCTTTAAACTTAAAATATATTCTCGATTTTCGTTACTCTCGCTTCCACCACACACCGCGCCCATACCATGCAGGCCTATTCATTCATTTGTACCATCCTGCCCTTTAACCCACACTAGGTAGCTGTGGTTGACGCAACTGTGTCTACTTCCTCTTATCCTCTATATCAACGTCATCTCATCATCACTCCTTTGTAGCCAATACTAACTCTCGCATTATCCAGACTCATTCTAATCTCTTGGTGTTTGTTGTCAGGTTGATGAGAATGGCAAGATCCACCGTCTCCGGAGAGAGTGCACGGGCGAGAACTGCGGCGCTGGCGTATTCATGGCCGTCATGGAGGACCGTCATTACTGCGGAAAATGCCACAGCACCATGGTCTTCAAGGACGATGACAAATAGATATACCACTTCAACTTAGGCTAAGTGATCACTCGTGACTGCTGTGTATGACGGATTGAATAAATCTTGACACAGTGTCCGAGTATCTGTTAGTTTCATTCCTGGATTCAGGCCTAACCACCTTTTATTTTCAGATTTTATAAATTATAACATCACAAAAGGAAATACTTCCTACAGATTCTTTCCATTGACAGGGAGCTATGTGGAAGGTAATTAATTTACCCACCCTGATTATTTATTTGTAATAAGAACTCGATATGATCAGTCAATTCTTATCACGCTGCCCCGCTTTGCGAGAGTGGAAACGCCGCCTTATGCTGAATTTAAAATAGCTGGTAAACAAATGGTATGTTCTCCAGCGGTCACCAGGCGAGGTCACCAGCTCTCAACAAGGTACCCATCAACATTAAATAACGGTGAATATGTGACCTTGAACTGTCAGAGATACAAGTGCTTCAAGATCTAAGACTTCATGAGGTAAGGACATTATTTTTAACAGTAGTACACCCTTTCCCATTATTATTACCCCCTCAGGTAATTAAAATGGGAAAGTATAATAAATCCCAAGATACTGAAAGTTGGTAAGTACAAGAAATACATTTTTTAAATGTCATTTTAGTTTCATTTGACCTTTCTCTTTCTTGATTCTAGCAATATTTCGCGTCGTTATAGGTTGTAGAAGTGCGCAATAGTAAGTTTCCATTGAACGGCGGCGGCGGCGGCGGGGTGGAGGGTGGAGTGGAGCCATCGACAGCTGCCTCCGCTCTGTGGAAACGCAGCATGCCTAAGGTTCCTGCGTGTAGGTAACGGATCTCGTGGTAAATCTTGTGCAAGTACTAAATAAAATGATATAATAATGGTAAATCGCGCTCTATTATCATCACAGCTGCATGCAGGGTGTGCGTTGCCAGGGAAAGTATGTTCTAGAAGGACTCAATTCCTTCTAGAAAATACTTTATAGAATTCTCAGGAAAATATTTGAACAAGTACCTACCTAGTTCTAATTAAAATGAACACGATTAGCACTGCTTTGCCTACTAAGTAGCTAAGTATGGGTAAAAGTACTCACGAAAGCTCATCTGCTCATATAAAGCAAGTTCATATAAAGTAACAAAACTACAAATTCTTACCGGCAGTTCCATATATCCCTACTGGTAGGGAAGAATGGTTCTTTTTTCCATCTTTTGCTACTAGGGGGGGAAACGTGGATATTTTACTTCGCACGTATTTCTACTATGATCACAAATAGGAAGAAAAATTTAACAAATGAATTAGGTTTATTTTATTCTATAGGTTTTGAATTTAATAATTAGTCTAACTAGTCTAATAAGAAATCGTAGCAATGTAGGTAATATTATATTTTATCTTAACATAATCTAAAAAATGACCAGCCGTGATCTCTCTTGTGATCAGTTGCATTTGTGCATTTTGTACCACGTAATCACGGGTCACATACTTTTCCTCTCTTTTTTTGTGGATTCAGTTTCAGCACGTTCCTGTTGGACTTCATGCGATTCTTTTGAACCACGGACTGGCTGTATAATATTTTTAATAATTTGTATAAACTTGGTTTCCGGTTGTTTTTATCACTGATTTTGAAATGCCATGATTCCGCAAAATTATTTGTTCTGTGCCTTTTTCCAAACACGCACCACTGTTTCTGGAACTTGTCATTTTTATCCAAGTTCTTTTAAAATATATAAAAAAAAAGTAAGTTCTTTGCACATTTTTAATTACATTATGTAAATAAAATCCTTTTTTATTTTAATTATTTCAATAATTTGAGACCTTGGGTCCGTGGGGAGCCGGTGCCCTCCGGGTTTTCAAAAATATTGCGGGGCTTTTGATTGAGGTGACACGTGACCCAAGGGCTGGCTCTTATTTAGGCCAGCGAATTAGCATAGCTATTCAGCGTGGCAATGCAGCCAGTGTCTTGGGCACGCTTCCGTCTGGTACTGGTCTGGAACAGTTGAGTTACCTATAGGCCGTTTGTAACGGTCCTTAGGTAATCTGACTCCCTCAGGGTGACAACGACAACTTCCTAAAATGACAACTTCCGAAAACGACAATTTCAGAGAACGTCTATTCTAAACTCGTTAATTTCCTAAAATGACAAATTCCGAAAATGACAAATTCCGAAAATGACATCTTCCTAAAATGACAACTTCCAAAAATGATACCTTCCTTTACCACGAGCAAAACACAAATAACTTAGAAGATATAAGGAAAATTTAAAAACATTAGGTACATCAGAGACGAGAGGTTGTCAATTTAGGTAGCTGACGATCCCTCAGGGTGAGAACGACAACTTCTATTTAAGATGTTGTCTTTTTTGAAAGTTGACATTCTAAAAAAGTTGTCGTTTTCGGAAGTTGTCGTTTTTGAAAGTTGACATTCTAAAAAGTTGTCGTCTTCGGAAGTTGTCGTTTTCGGAAGTTGTCATTTTAGGAAGTTGTCGTTGTCACCCTGAGGGATCTGACTGATTCCTTTGTACATAGTTAGTTTAATTGTACTTTTTATTGAATAAATGTTAATAATTTGATATATTTGATGACATGACAATTTCTTAGATTTCATGATGAAAGAGTTTCTTGAGTTTTCATACCGAAGGAGGTTCTATTGTTTTTCAATAGAATAATAAACAAAACACTTAATGAAGCACTTATACATTTTCGATATGATGATACATATTTCTGAATTGATTATAACAGTGCATATAAGTGGAAAAGTATCCCCCCTAGTAGCAATATATGAAAAAAAAAAACCATTCTTCCCTACCAGTAGGGATATATGGAACTGCCGATTCTTACTACCTACCTAAATTGTTTGGTGTATTTGCTGCTGGAGTGATGCACACGATTCATAAAGGATGAATGCTGGTTGACGGAGCAAGTATATTCGAGTATGAATTGGTGTCATGCTCCTGGGCAGAATCACCTACACTTGGATACATTTTCTTTGTTTTGAAAATATCTATAGGATTACTATAAAATTCTAGTCCTATTAACAAAATATCTCTAGTTTCGTCGTAAACCCTTATTCAAAGGGGTTGTGCTGGGGAGCATCTCCAGCAGAACCACCACGAAATATAGAAAGGTTAAGCAAATATATAAGATAAAATTATTCTATAACAAGTCTATATTGACCTAGCATCTCCAAACTCTTAAGGCGCTTCCCAGAGCGAACGACCTTGAAGTTTCGTGCCTCTGCACCCCACCGCCGGTTCTACAATACTTCGCAAAGTGCAATGACCTATTACTAATATTCTGTTTTAGTGACATCTATGCAGTCTTTAGGTAAACCGTTATGATGCCGTGCCGTCTAGCCGAGGGCGGGGGCTGCAGTGCAAGGCATTCATTCATTATGTTTCGCCGGTTATAGGCATCTCAGCCTGACAACTAGAGAATCTACGAGCGAGCGAGCGAGACGTATAGATTACCGAGCGCTGCGTCGCGTACGATACCTAGGTATCGTCACAGAATAACTAATAGTACATCGTACGCGACCTAAACAATAGTCGTCTCATTTGTTTGATATTGCTGTTTTTCAAAGTGCAACGTCGTTACTTCCCGTTACTGGGCGCGACAGGTCAAGCAAATGTGAAGCGACGAGTTTGACCTTCAGATTGAATGTGACTGTGAATATAGCTCTAAGAAGGAACTGACACAGCATTGTAAAATAATTTGGTGCAATATTTATTTTATTTCAACAAAAATGTAGTAGGCAGGTAATAACATTTTCGTTATAGATCTTGTTACGGGTCAGGTTGATGAATAAAATATATGGATGCACACAATTAATATCTATTTATTAACTAAGTAGGGCGCCAGGAGAGTTTCGCCAGAAGCTAGGATCCCTTCTTTCTTTATAATTGGCAACGCTATCGTCATAGCTATAAATCTAGGACTTACGCCTACGGTATATACAGCCAAACACAACACAAAATTACAGAATTAACTGTTTATTGCCCAAAATATGGCAAACATAGCAATTACGATAGTGCACCGAGCGTCTGTCCTTTGACAGGAATCTCGCCGAATGCTCCTCAAATGTATTTCCTACCTACATTTTTGCATCAATTAGTAACACCCGACAGTGCCTGGTAAAAGCCGTAAAAAGAAATACAATCATCAGATCAGCTCGCTGTACCCATAGTAGGTATTACATGATCGTTGGAACATGATATGACAGGTTTACCAAGTTTCTACTCAAGTAGCTCAGTTGCTGAAGAGTTCTGTTGAACAGCTCTTGACTCCCATCATCAGATCAGCTCACTGTACCCATAGTAGGCATTACATGATCGTCGGAACATTCTACTTCTACTGAAGTAACTCAGTTTTGCTGAAAAGTTCTGTTGAACAGCTCGCCGTCACAGTATAGGTGATTGCATTGCCGTAAAAGTTTTATTCTGAATTCCAGCTCATTCGGATGAAGTAGGTAGTGGTTCTAATTCAGCTACCTACATAGCAAGTTAAATAAATAAAAAGTTGTCTGTTTGAGTGGTAACGTCCATCCATATGCATTTAGGGAACCGTGCCTTTTTTTTTATAGTACGACGGGTTAGCACTTGGCCTTCATCTCACCTGGTAACAAGTTGAGATAAGGTCGAAGGTGGAGGCGCACTTCACCCGGAATCCTCAACAAACTGAGGAACTGGCTATCTTACCTCTGAATGCCGGAACACAACAATTTTAGAATTGTTATTATGGCGACAGAATTAGGTAAGATGGTGGTAGCTAGCCAGGCGGACTTAAACAAAGTCCTACCACCAACCAAACCAAGCACAATATATTGTACTCACCATGGGGATCGAACCCGGGAAATCTGGATCTGAAATCGGTGGCTTGAACCACTAGACCACAGAGGCGGTTAAAAGGTTTCTTTGCTTTTTTGCTTTAATCACTTTCTGAAATGGTAGAAATTTGACACAAACTACGTTAAAAAATCATAACGTAGTGCGAATATTTTTTTACGCGTGCTACACACTCGACCCGAATAATATAATATATTCGATAATATTATACTTCTTAACCCGACTGCCTTCCGAGACAGTCGGGTAAAAAGACATCTTATACTTGGTACACTCCTTTAATTACTTGATCTGAGAGTACACTTGGAACTTTCCATAACTTTTGTTCTTCAGTGTACTCAAGACAATACATTCAAACAGTTTCGTGAGCAAAGTTAAGAAGGTCATCAATATGTTTGAATTCGTCGCTTTTTTGGGGTCATTCGAATTTGGTCGAATGACCTATATGCAGGCGTTGTTTCAGTAATTCGTTTATATCTACCTTAATACGAGACGTGTAAAACTGAAATTTTCAGGATATAATTTTCAATAACCGCTCTAATTCTAAGGTATAAACTCACAATCGTGGGGCGAAAAGGTTTTTTGCATTTTGACGTCAAACTTATGACATTAAAAGTTTTGATCTAAGCTATATTATTCAAAAACGCTTGTATGTGCACTCCTGAAGTTTTATATGGTTGCATAGAATAACAACAAAAACCGAATACCGTTTACAATGAACTTGTATGCTTTACCATTTAAGAGCTAGACACTTTTTAGGGTTTAAAGAAAAAGCTAGATTACTTAAAAACGGTATATATTTTTGATAATATGAATATGTCACAAATACGCACAAATGAAGAGCTACTCATGTATACCTACGTATATCTTACGGGTGCACATCTAACGGTTTCCGAGGAACACGATTCTCCAAAACGTTCCCCCAGCAGGAAATGAAATATCTCAAAAACCTTAAGGCCCACAAATTCTATTTTTCGCGCACATTAATGCACAAATGTAAGCTATCTGCCTGTATATGTCACTTATGGCTACGGTCATTCGTTAAGAATCTTCCTGCTGGAAGAACAGGGCTCCAGTAGGAAACGTTTTTCGCGTTTTATTCCAAAACGATAACATGCACTAATTTCATACTTGGCGCACTAATAGAGCATATATCGCTCTAAGTATGTGTTGAACTCAATTCGTTCTAGAAGATACTTTTCTGCTGGAGTAATGCACACGTCTGAACCCAACACGATCCGCGGCATACGCTACAATAACGGACACCGGCAGCGTTTAATTTCCTTGCCAATCGATAGTATAGAGTCCCGTCAGGCGCGGGAACATTTTGTAAAACTGTCTTACATAATGAAGAGGGAGCTTAGATTATTAAAGTTGTATATGTTATTTGAATCTCCGATCAGTCGTTTAAAGAGAAGGATTCGATTTGTCAGTTTTCATCAATAACGAAGAATCACACTATTTTTTAACCGACTTTAAAAAGGAAGAGGTTCTCAAATATTTTTTGTGTGTTTGTTAACCTTAAGAACTCCATGATTTCTCAACAGATTTGTAAAATGTTTTTTTTTTGTTTGAAAGGATTGATTTCAGATCCCATAATTTTTTTATCAATATCGGTCCAGAGGTTTGGCTTTTGTGTTGTAGACGTCGTGGTGTCGTTGGTTTTGTAACGAAAAAAGCTAAAAATAAGTTGAGTTTTTAGTGGTCAAGTTGGTACTATTGATTTCAGATCCCATAATTTTTTTATCAATATCGGTCCAGAGGTTTGGCTTTTGTGTTGTAGACGTCGTGGTGTCGTTGGTTTTGTAACGAAAAAAGCTAAAAATAAGTTGAGTTTTTAGTGGTCAAGTTGGTACTATTGATTTCAGATCCCATAATTTTTTTATCAATATCGGTCCAGAGGTTTGGCTTTTGTGTTGTAGACGTCGTGGTGTCGTTGGTTTTGTAACGAAAAAAGCTAAAAATAAATTAAGTTTTTAGTGGTCAAGTTGGTACTATTTTTTTTTTAAATAACTTTCATTTTTCATAGTACACATAGTACCTACACCACATTCCCCTTTTTAATTTGTAAAACTCGATTGATTCGGGAACACACTTTCCTGTTGGGCGAACGCACACTCGAAGCTACTTGATAGGTCAAACATACTGTTGATGGTCACGAACTTTTCAATTAAAATGCAATGTTATAACAATATTACTTTTTAATGTCTTCACAGTAGGTATATATACGCAACATGGAATCAATATAGCCTTGACTTATAGTTGACATCAAACCGAAATTATAAAAAACAATAGCTTGGCACCAATTACGATAGAAACGAATCTAACACAATGTTTAGATAAACCGCGCCGACGACGATGTGAATTGAGTATGGCGAGGGCTACACCCAAACTTGTTGCCGCGAAATCACAGTCAGTTTAACAGCTAGTAGCGGACAAGCAGAACACCTATCCCCGTTTGTCCTACTAGTAGGACGATGAGAAATACCCCTTATCACTTTTCGTCCGAAATTATTAATATCTTTCAATTGTTTTGCCTATCAGCACAACTAAAAATGAATGGGAATCAAATTAATCATGAATTGATTCGACGAATCATTTACGAGTAGATTCCTCGTATTAAGGCCATTCAGCCCACAATACACCAAGGATATTTTTTATTAAGTTCGGTAGGTAATATATCAAACACTTCTCATACCTATCCAGTTAAGCATAACAATTGAAAAATATCAGTATAGGTACTTACAAAATGTCGGTCCTCACAGTTCAGTCAACGAATCTTGGCCGTAGTGAGATGACGGCCAAGCGCTTCCCCGTCGTATATTAAATAAAAGTAGTCTGATACATATTTTTGGACAAAAGGTATATACTTACTTGGAAAAAGTGCAAAAATAGTGGAACCGATGTGTTCACGGTGGCTCTCCCGTGGTGATCTAATCATTACATGATGCAGTGCTACGAAGCAGAACTGCTTACTAGCTAAGTACATTCTAAAATCGCAGTTTACAAATTACAAAAATATTATTTTGATACATTTTATTGTCTCTTTTACTGGACAAAGGAACAGCCTTTGACCAGATAGGTTGCAGCCTGCCGTACGTCTGCTAGTCCGGTGGTGGAAAGGGGATGGAGGGATTACGTCAAAATGCCCGAGACTCTCAGAGCGGAGAATGCTGCTGCCTATATCCTGGTGCAAGATTAACATATTGATGGGATCTTCATTTGATAGTCAGCTTTCAAACTTAATGGGCATTTTTTGGTAAATAGACTGTCTCGTCTGGTGGTGTCTTCGGACAAGTTGTAGGTATCATTGATACCAACCATTTTGTCAGAAAACTTAATACCAGACTAGAGCTTCTAGTTTCAGATATATGGAAGAATATTTCTTAATCATACGTTTTGAAGTTAATTAGTTAACAGGTGTCGAACAAAGAGAGATCATATTGATAGAGTAACCAACTCAGTCAGCATTATACTGCCTAAAATATATAGATAGCCAGATAATTATAGTAAGTGCATCATATTGACTTGGGAGCTAGCAACGCCAAGGTTCAGGGGCTGAACTGTACCCACCTTTTTAAATCTAAAGTGAATAATATACGAATATGATAGTATGTAGCTATTTACAAGGTACGATGAAATCGTTCATCGACGTTAATATATTACTTGTATCTAATTATACCTTGGTGTTTTTCTTCAGTGCGAGTTACCTGCAAATAGAAGACAATATCATTTAATCATGAAAATCAACTTCCACACAGGTATAGGGTACGTGTTGAGAGGATTCCTTGCTTCGGATGGCACGCCAAGGTGTCGGTCCTGGGCACTGCGTTGAAGGTACTCACAGTAGTATCTAGTTACGTGGGCCGACACCCCGGCGGATGCACGTCCCTGTCGGCCGCGCCCGCCAGGCTGATGTTCAGCAACATGGCCTCGAAGGGGTCGCTGCGCATGCGTTGCTGGTTGGCCGAGGCAGCTTGTCGCGTGTCCGTTATCAGTCTGGTGTCGTCGCTGCCCTCCTGGGAACGGAACGTTGCACTATCGGCTTCACGTTGCACGTGCGACTGCTGCGCTGCGAGTGCCGGTGCAGTCGCCAGCAGTGCAGGAGTTACCAACGTGATGCGAGTTCGCATTTCGACGTAAAACATGCTGTTATTAACATTGTGCTCTCTCGCTTAAATCGCACGAGCTCGATGCAAAGAAGGCAATTGAATGCTTTGTCATTGGTTGTTTCGTCATCATCGGTGACTATACTAGTAGGAAACAGATTAAGATCCGTTTCTTATTAATTATTACGCCTTTGAACACGATTTGCTTTGCTGGGTTACTTTATGAAAATCGTTACTGTTGGGAGTGTTATTGAGATTTGAGAGCAAAATGTAGTTTTTATGAGTGACCCAAAACTTTTCAAATGTACAGTCGAGCAATGTTCTCGTAGGTGTGTGTATGTACAACTGGTACCTCGGCTCTAGGGCTCCACAGACGCACCACGGGCTCGATGCCGCTGGTTGCCAGCAGGAACAGCGAGGGGTGCATCTGCACGCAGTTGACGATGGAGTCGTCCCCGCGCAGACAGCGCACGATGTTCCCGGACTTGCGGCACCAGATGAACAGGCTGCCGTCGTCCGATCTACACAGGGAACGCACAACTCTCTACGTCTACTGCTCTACCGACGTCTATCTCCTCGACGTTTGCTATTCTAAAAAAAGGGGGGGTTCAAAAGATGTCGTTGACGATTGAGTGAAATCGCAATATTAAAAAAAAAAAAATTAATATCCTCGGATCGGCAGAAGAATAGCAGATCGATCGAAATAGCCTCGCTGTTCAGACCACAGACCACCAATGGCTCCTGGTCTACTAATTACTGTACAAATATAAATATATGTCAATACCATGACACATTATTTCCTAGGGTCCTGGAACCAACAGTCTATGAACGCCCATGTGTCATACAACACAGGTGTGACAGGAAGGAACTGCTCCTGTAAGCCGGCGGAGTGTGACATTTGTCCGAGATACCTACTCGTAGCACGGCCGGTAGCGACGAGCACTCACCCAGCTCCGATGTACTCCCCGGAAGCCCCGAGGAAGTTGGCCTCCTTGATGTCGGTGGTGGTGTTGCAATGTCCCAGGAACCGATGCCAGTAGTCCAGGGCAGTAGACCGCAGCTGCTTCTCCAGCACGCTGGTGACGGGGCTCTCGTCTCCTTCGCCGCTGTTACTGCTCACTGCGCATTGCGGAACACAAGCTTCAACACAAACTTGTTGCCTATCATTGCAGTATCACTTAGCGTCAGAAATAATGCTACGGGGATCATGCTTGGCAGGCGGGTTGGTGTAAGAACGTGTGAACCAAAGACCGCAGAGTCGGTCAACCTTATACATATCCAGACACTAAGTTGGATACACAATGGCGACGCAAATCCTGTTTAGAGTCCTACGTATACGTAGGTAGAGTATTGGGTGAACTTGTTGCTGTATCAATAAACCCTTTTAGGAACTCTGACATGAACAAATGATTAATTATAGTATTAATTATGAATTAGTCTCTACCACCGATCAAACCGCTGGAAATCCACATATTATTCCTGGTCAAAATCTTGTGCAACATCTATTAAAAAATTGACTTTCATCCGTTCTGTAAAATAAAAAATAAGGTAGGACTTTGCTTAAGTCCACCTGGTTAGCTACCACCATCTGATCCAAGTCTGTCGTACATAACTAAAATTTTTTTTTGTTCCGGTATTTAGAAGTAAGATAGTCAGCTCCTCAGTCTGTTGAGGATTCCGGGTGAAGTGCGCTTCCACCTTCGGTCTTATCATAACTTGAAGTGATGAAGTGAAGGACAAGCGCTAGGCCATCGTAGGTACAATCAAAAAGAGATAATTCTACCCGGGACATGAATCTCATCATCACGGAAGAGTATCTCTAGTGGTACGTTAGTTCCGTTACCCTCCACATTATTTAAAATCATTAGTTACACTGACCTTCGTCGGCATGAGTTTCGATGTTTTCTAAAGCGGAGTTGATGTCTTTCTGTAGAAGGTAGACCGCGTGACTCTTCGCGTGTCGAGGGAATTTATCCTGCAATTTATCATTTCTTCAAAATAATCATACCCTTACGCGCACCAAGTCCCTAGAGTAGGATAGGAACCAAAAAATAGAAAGAATAGTACGGCAAACACAATTCTCCTACCCTTATTCCACGTTGAGTGGGTTCGGACACCAGTTTTCTCTCTGGATTCACTTCCATCAGCTGTTAACTGTGCATTGAGCTTTCATTTAGTTTCACAGTCCATAAGTAACATGAACGCTAGATAACGATACCTTAAAGTAAAGTAAACATTCGTGCGCCTCCCTCGCCCGCTTGAGATCCATCAGTCCCTTGGCGAGCCGGAAGTGGGACTTGACGTGCGTGCAGTCCAGCTTTATGGCGCGGTAGCAGTCTTTGATGGCGGCGTACGTGTCGCCCGACCTGCCGAGACGAGCGGAGACACGCTGTCAGTGAGGGTACTGACGTCCCGCTGTGGGGGTATTGTGAGAGGGGGTGATCGAGACCTGCCCTGACGTCCCACTGTGGTGTGTATTGTGATTGGCGGTGACCGAGATCTGCACTGACGTCCGGCTGTGGGATGTATGGTGTATTGTGGTGTATGGTGTGGGGTGTATTGCTCACAGAGCCACTAGTTAGTTAATAAATAGTAAAACCATCTGGTGCGGGTGACATATATAATGGGATGATCGAAATGTTAATAAAATGTACCTACGTATCAAAACGTCCAAATGTGCAGCGCGTCTGATATTCGGTAGGTGTGTAATATAAACATTAGCGATCGTTTCTTACCAAGCCCTCCTCATGAGAGCGGCGGCTCGGTTCGAATACAGTATCGCACTGTCGGGGAACCGTCCTATGGCTTCGTTGTAAAAGTCTACAGCTGTCGAATATTTGCCCTGATTTATTTCATTGTTAGCCTGGAACAGAGATGCAATATCATGCAACACTTTTCAAAATATATATAACGATACCAGAATCAATCACAATCTGTGTACCACGTGGCCACGAAGGAGATCAACTGTGAACCGAATCAATACCATGATCTCAGTTTACTCACATACGAGTAGAAGGTACCAGAGCTACGTACGTATTGTAAGTAGCACTCGACTCACCATCTCCTTCAGCCTTTGTACAGTTTCAGGTAGCGGGGGTTGTGTCACGGTGCCGTTGGTACCATTAGTAGTAGTGCCATTGGGATCTTTGGTGTCATCCTGCGTGGTACCATTCTTTTGCTTCTCGCCATCTTTGCAGCCATGGTTGTGTTGTATTATAAACGATTCTACTAAAACTGGCCGACGCGCTGAGTTCACGTCGAATAGATATATCTGTAAAAGTTATTTGACTCATATAAATAAACATTACGGGACATTACACACAGCGCCATCTTACCACAAACTAAATCAGCTTGTATTTAGCGCTACGCTACACTACACCTCTCACACTCTCACACTCACTCCGTGAATGTCTCTGACGTGACTGTGATCTCCAATTCGTCACAGCAGGTAATGGCTAGCCCCTGTTTTGGAAGTGTCACGGAAAACGTGTGATTCATGGATCATATTGAATCATAAGAATGTTAATGATCTAAAGTTAAAGTTTCTCGAGTATGGTGTTCTATGTAAAACGTTAGCTCAGTTCGTACCGCTTACCGTAGCCGGTTACCGTCACCTATGGACGCTCTCAACACCAGAAACTACATTCGCGTATTGGCGACTCATCAAGATCTAAATTCACCACTTTCAAGTCAGTTTCAAAAAATTTGCAACACAGAGAATGTAACGGATAAATCGGCAATTCGTTTAGTAAATAATTTCAAGCATGAATATTTTGTGGTTGTATGTTTTCGTTAAAATTCGTCAACAGTTTGATAACAACCAGTTTTCTCAGGATGCACAGTTTTCGGTTCAATTTCTTGTGAGATTGGATTACAATTGCCGTCAACGTTGAATTCCCGACCACACAATTCCCGACGTAAGTAATTCTATCCACGGAGATCGTACCATCTACATCCAGATGGAGGGTATCACGTTACCTGCTCGGAGCCAAGGTTCACGAGGAGCTCGTTGCCGTCGTGACTAAAGTTAAGATACGTCACGCCCTTCTTGGGAAACACGCTTTCTAGTGGATCTATTGTCAGGTGACCTGCGGGACAAAATTACATTTATAGCACTGAGTTTTACATAAACGGTAATATTTAAGACAATAATGGATCAACTAACTCATTTGGAGTAGCCTTATATCTACCTACTACTACTACTACTTTGATTATAATGCATGGATCATGTTTAAGATCCACACGACTCGATCTCGACAGAAGAGTCAATATTGCGCTTCTTACATTGATGCTACAGCATAAAATGCATAAATTATGTACCTTATATCACAACCATCTCAGCTTCGCCTCAGAACACAGAGATTGTAAGTTAGGAGGCCATTAATACTGAAAAACCTATGAACACTTGGATGTGAAGGTTTGACCAAAAATAACATGAAAAGGAGTGTCCGAAGTACGTACCTGCTCAATAGGTCTAAGACATGATTCCGCTTGCGGGTAGTCGGCGAATGTATCAGAGAGGTACCTTTAATTAGTTTGGGGAGGCCTATGTTCAGCAGGTACCTATGATCTGTTCCGGCAGTGAACTGACCTGGCGCGAAGTACTGGCACGCGGCTCGCGGTATGTTGTTGTCCAGGTCGCCGTGGCCCGCGCGGGTGCAACGTAAGTTTTGTAGGTTATGTCGCTCCCAGCGGGGTCTCACGTCGGAGCCGGGGGCCGCCGGATTCTGGACGAAATACTACACCATTTTTATAATTCACTGTAGGTACACGGCCAGACCTAGGTATAAAGGCTGCAGGGGGTTGAAGGGAAGAAGCTTAGTGTAACGGTGACAGTGACAAATAACGGCCAACGCAGAGTAGGCCAACCCGGTAAGCGATGATCCATACTGATGAGGCTGGGCGAGGTTTACACTCAAAGTTCCAATGGTGTATTTTATTGAAATAGGTACAACAAAATTAAAAAGCGCGTTTAAGAATGTCCCGGTACCTTTGATTTTCGCTCTCCCATACAAACGTAGTATTGTTCATTCCGAGTCGTTCATTTCGAAATGGCATGTGCAATTTATAATAAACTAAAATTTGCAGGCATAATTGATGGCAAACTTCGCTCGTACATCGAGCTTCGAGTGACATTTATTATCGTTCGATACGATCCGATAACTTAAGTATATTAAAAATGCAAGATTATATATTATAAAGTAGGTCACATGGTGTATATGTTTATCGCAACGGAAGTGAGCAGGTTACCCACAGTTACGGTACGATGGTGAGTATAGTATATATAGGTAAGTAACAGAAGCGCGACTCACCGTGAGCTTGGCCCGCTGTATCATGCGGGTGTCGTAGAGCCGCACGTAGAAGTCGTTAGCGCCGACCGCCAGCATGTGCGGCCGCGTGGGGTTCACCGCGACGCACTTGCACTCCGCGTACCTCCCCATGTGGTTCAACAGGTTCACGAGCACGTTGGAAGCGTTGCCGTTGCAGCGGTGCGACTCGCGCAGGTCGTGCTGTCTGCAATCAATCAATCAATCAATCAATCAATCACCATCACACCAGTTCCCCTGTCGCGCACATTCCACTCACAGACTATACCAACCTGGTATTAGCTCTCCGCACAAAGACTTTACTACGCGCGAGGGGTCTTAGCTAGATGGTATTTTTAACCGACTTCAAAAAGGACCTCCTTTTTTTGAAGTAAAGTCTTTGTGCGTAGACGGAACGACTTCTCAATTCGATGTTTCTTTTTTGTGTATTACCTCAGAACTCCGTGATTTCTCAACCGATTAAAAAAAATTTTTTTTTGTTTGAAAGTATATGATTCCAGATTGGTCCAGAAGTTTGGCTTTTTAAATAAAAAACAGGATAATGGGAACGAAAAATCGTTCCCATTATTCTGACATAGTGCACCACTCCCGTACACCACACTGCACCATGGTAGGAACCGATTCATACCATGGCTTAGGTCCTGACCTATACAAATGTTATGAATCGGTTGCCACGCAATGCAAAAATGTACAGTTGCAACTGTATGAAGCTTTGTTCCCATCATTACGTATATGTTTTCCAGAATTCCGTATTATTGCACCCTTACACGACTCTTAATTAGGGTGTCGTAGACTTCGTGGTTTCGTAGGTTTTGCAACGAAAAAAACTAAAAATATAATACATTCCACTAAATTAAATTACAAAAAAAAATAAGTACATTCAAAATATAATTTATCAATATGAATAATAAAACCTCCAGTTGTTTCTTCAAAATGTTTGCAGTGTATAACCTACTGCCAACCTAAATTTAGCTGATGTATGCAAATGTTATTTTTTTTATCTGAAATGGGTTTAATATTGGCCATTAACATTAAGCAGACAGAATTTTCCGCACCTCAACGGGCGCTGTTTTGTGACCGGCGGTCACGTAGAGTTGATAGAGGCGGCTCATGATCAGTGGCAAGGTTTGTTTTTTTATATACTACTTAGGATCAGCCCTGGATCTCGAGCCCAGTTCATTCACCAGTAGAATGCTATAGGTAGTATCACTGAGTAACATAGGATATTAAAAAAATGGATTTTCTTGTTTGCACAACTTATTTTTTTGTAAATCGAGCACGTAACTCCTAACATGACTTTTCGATAACTCTCACGGTTTCATACTTCGTCTCTGGAAAAAAACTTACCCTGTATATAGATTAAAGATTCAAATACTTTTAAGGCAATGTTTTCGTAAAAACATGAGTTGCGGTCGGGTTTAAGTTTTCTTAACTTTTAACTACACAACTGTAATTTACTTTTTGTGTCCCCTTCATGACTTACAGCTGAATGGATATTAATTAAATTTGCCCAAGAGAACATATCAATAAATAGTAATTTAAGCTGAATACATTGTTGAAATCGTAATGTAACTACACTACGTACAGTAACCGTACCTGACTGACAATCAAAGCACAACCGAAATCAGAAGCCTACGCTTTTACACACTAACTTTCTTTTATAGGGTTGGGGTGCAGTAAGAAAAGAGCATAGTGTCGGGTGTAACCACTCACAATACAAATCCGTCTTCCCCCGCTGACCACATGAGGCTAGGGTTGTCTGGCGCAGTGGCCAGTCTCTTCACTCGGCCGCAGTGACACGAGCACTCCAGCACAGTGGTGCCGGCCTCGATGTCGCTGGCTTGGACCTTGCTGTCGGCCGCGCAAGTCGCCAGAATGTGGGGGGAAATGAACTGGGGGAGAAATCACATTTGTCACACGATAACTTATAACAGAGGGTGGGTATGTCATGCATCGTTGTGTCAGGTTTGTGTTCTATGAGGCAGTCTCAGTGGGCGGAGAGGTGTATCTACTCCGTTGTGGTGGGTCCCCAACACCTTAACCCGATAGATAGATAGATAACTCTTTAATTGTTCACCATTTACAAATATGGGGCTGGATACCCGATGGGGGCTACCGGAGTACCGTGTGTCCCTCTGAACCAGCAGAGGGCACAGCGCAGTGCGGAACCAGCAACGATTCAGGCGATCCTAGGGGGGGTCCGGGCACTGTGCATGGACGGCGAGGCTAATACCTCGCCTCGCAGAGGACGGGGTCCTGAGAGACGTGACGGCGTTACCCTCTCTCGCCGGCCGCCCGGTGAAAGTATAAGCTATCGTGCGACATTCTATCAGGGGAGTGGATGGAGGACATTCATCGTTTGAGCGTTGGATCCTGGTCAATTTGGCTGGGAATGACCTCCTTGACCAACGGTGGAGTCAGACCTAGGTCTGCTCCCAAGCATTCCCGATTGCCGACAGGGGTCGTGAGAGAGGTGTCTTTCTGTGAACCGACGGGTTACGGGAAGACGCAGAAACTTTCTCTGCGCGTGATCAGATTCTAACGGTCATGCTCAGGGAACGGTTCATATAAGAAGGGAAAAATTACGCCACCTTCCTTATTAGCTCAACATTAGAGCCATTTTCAATGTACCATCGTGAACCGCGAGCAAATGTGGCGGGAGGGACGCCCTAGTGAAGTACTACATGCGATATGCGGAGGGGGCACTGAAAGTTTCACCAAACATCCCAGATCTCCTAAGCATCGATGCCGATTGCCGAGGGGGTTTTAATGAGTCGTCGGAGTCCTGACAACCTCTCATGTTTCAGTTAATATTAGAAATGACATATTACTGAAACAGCCTATTAGATTAGCCTGTGGTCATATCACCAGATTAAACTGTGAATCCTCAAATAAAAAGAATGCTGCATACTATTTTCTCTGAAATAAAGTGGTATGAAATTTAGCTTCTGCTAAAAATACTGGACAACCGACAACAAACCAAAACACTTTTACCTACAAGGAACAACAAAGTGTAGTGACAATGATATTATTCATATTAATTTATTTCAAGCAAACATAAGCACATAGTTTTAACAATGGAATAACTTATTCTAACACTGTACTATAATAAATGATGTGACCTAGTTAGGGTGTAGGTGATAATCCTACACTGATGTGAAATAGACAAATCAGCCCCTGTTGCTCACCTATTATCGGAAATAGTCATCATATTTCCTTGAAAGACATTATCTTACTTACTACAAATAATATTAATGACAAGTTCCATTGTATGTTTAGACATCTGTTGCTCCAACAGCACCAACACTAATTTTAATAAACAGATTGAATTTAAGCTTTGGACAAACATTGTTTTTGATCAGGAATAACATAGTCTCCCTTTTAAGTTAGCCTATTTTAAGTTTCTATGCAGGCAAAATCGGCAGCAGAAGCTTAATTAATCAGGCATTAATTACTCTAAGACATAGCTTACAGGCATAGTTTACATAATTACCTACTTGCTTCATGACTAAGAATAAATGATAATAATGCATATTGTTGAACTGGGGATCAACTTTACATAGTGCAGTTTTGTTGATTGTTATCAATTCTTCATGCAGTCATAATGATGTGTGTCAGATATTTGATTGGGTAATACCAACATTCTAGTTGATCAAGACTTAATTTGTATACAGCATATCATTTTAGAAAACATGCGATACACTTAATTTAGATATAGGTATAAATAAATTGATTACTAAACTAATACACAGACTGCTCTTGTTCCTTAGCTGTAGAAACAATCAATTCAGTGAAGGGAGTAGCATCTTACCTTTACTGAGAATATGTTGCCAGTGTGACCAGTGGACAGGCTGTGGAGTTGCTTATAGCGGTAGGGGTCCCAAAGCATCACATGATGATCATCAGAGGCTGACGCCAGGACACTACAACATTTTATATCAGGAATAAATATATGTAAATTGTGTTATTTAATTTATTCTTAATTTAATTTAATAAATTATAATTTTCTCCATTAAAATTATACTATATTATTATTGTTCGCCCAGAATTAGTAGAACACAGTGGACATGTGTATCATTATTTTAAGAACTATTAACATTACCTGTGTATCATAATAAACGATTTCTGATTCTGACTTATCAATAGCTCATCCTAGTTGATCATCAAACCATTATATCTCTTTCTTCGGACTTCATTTTTATGAAATATTAAATTTACATGATAATTAAATAGTAGGTACTTACGATCCATCCTTGTTCCATTCCAGACAGTTTACACAGCCTGCGTGGGCGTGTAGTTCCTTCTCAAGCCCTAATCTGTCAATTGTACTTCTGGTGACTCTTAGCCGACTTTCAAACTCTCTCCTGATGTCCCCACGCTCCCGGGCCATCATCAGACCCACGGTGCCATTCGACCAAGACTGATCCATTCTTCTGCCCATTTTTGTACCTACTGCTTATATTATTATGTTCAATAAGTTCCGAGGACTCTTTGCATTATCTATCTACGACGAAATCTATTTTTAGAGCTAAGCATTCTACACAAAGACACCGATATACCATTAGGTAAGAAAACTCGAAATATTTACACCAAATAAACACAATTTATCACGTATAAATATAAAAAGCAGTTTTTCTTTGATTCTTTTCCACGAAATCCTTTTAGTATTGAAAATAAATGCAGCTGTCAAAGTCAAACAGCTGAGGGTATTCACCAAAGAGAAAACGTTAAGCCTACTCATATTCAACACAGCACAGGGTACACGGTAGAGATGCTTACGCATTTTATACTACACCTACACGTATTTTTTTTTATATTTTGTAATTATGGCTATTTCGCTTCAACAGGCTGGCAGCTCTCGCAACTCAATGTATGATAATTATTAGTTATCGTTACTTAGGGACTCTGGCTATTCTTTGTTAGTTTGCATGTTTTTTTTGTGTATTGTGTACCCAGGGTACAGGGTACTTGAAATAGCGGTATTTTCAAACACCGGTTCGACTGGACTTGAAGTGATACTGGAACATCTTTGGTATCGATATAAATTATAACGGTATTTTAAGAACCGATATAATTAGACTTAGTGTGGTATCGGTAATTTCATCGGTATCGGTACTAAAATAACGGTGTTTTCAATAAGTATCGGTATATTTACCGATATTATGCACGTAAAGTATCGGCATCAACAATTCAATTTTGTGCAAGCGAGAGAGAAAACTTATTAAAAATTCGTGTTTGTTGTTTTAGTTTGGTAATAAATAGCTTCTGTTCCGTTTGTACGCGCGTTTTAAATCCAACGAAGTGTGATGAAAACTAAGTGAAAATGGAAAGTAAATACCCTTATAGCTAGTTGTAACTTGACTCAATAGTATTTACTACATATTTAGGTGATTATGTGAGTTAAGAGGCCATTTCCATTTACTCACGACTAGCTTTTGTCCGCGACTTCGTCCGCGTAATAGTTTTTTTTTAAATAGGCGCTGGATAGACTGGGATTTATAAATCTAGAAAAATCAAATCTTACAGAGCCTGTACCTTAATACTGTCAGACCAGTCAAGTGCGGTTCAGTCACACACGCCGAAGGTTGCGACTAGCGTCCATTTTCCGCTACACCAAGTAGCCCGCTGTTAATTTTGAAGCCTCAGTGCGAGTCCGACTCACACTTGGCCAGTTTTTATAATTTACTAGCATACCTTGAAGTAAGCACCATTATCTCACCAAGTTCTAAAAAGATAAGCATCACCGTTTTTATGTCTGAGCTATAATAACAATTTATAAAAAACGTTTCTAGTGTGAGGACCCCCTTTTTTATTTATTTTATGATTATATTTCAGATTGTTCGGTGTAATAATACATATTCTCTTAAAATGTCAAACTTTTACAGTTCCAAAGATTCAGCTCTTTATGGGCTGTTTATTCTAAATATTTGACCAATTATATGGGCAATCTACATACGAGTTTTCAAATGTCTATCATGAACGGTTTCGGAGATATACAACATTTCACCCTGAACTTTGAACGCCACTTTGAACCCCTTGGGGTGGGAGTTTAAATTAGATGATTGATGAGATGTTTAATCAAACATCTCGTCAATCATCTATCCAACGAAAAACAACAAACTCAGCAAACGGTACAGTACCTAACAAAAACTTTAACAATGCATAGCAATCACGCAGCTAAAAACACACCGAATCAAGAACAATGAGAATCGAAACGAAACGAATGAGATGAAGAAAAATAAATGTTTTGAACCTCTACAGCGATACCAGTATGGAGAGATGTTTTCAACTATAAAAATATTGGTAGGTACTGTTGTCATAGATTTAGATTATACTAACGTTAGATTGGCAATAGATTGATTAGGACAAGCCAAGAATCAAAATACATTAGTGTGCGTGCAATGTGAATGTGTGCGAGGCAAATTTGTCTAGAAATGGAGCAACCGCCCGCCACCGTGGCGGCAGCGCAGCGGAGGCATCGCCGTCACCGGGTTCCTCGAGGGCTCCACAACAACAGATTTTCTGTCACCAACCAAAAAGCGGCCTAGGAAATCCATGAGTTACTCAGAAAAACTTATGGTGATGAACGTTTATAAAAAAACACACAATAACTGGCCTGAAGGTGAAATTTGGTCATTAGCAGCATGTGCAAATAAAACAGCTAAGCTATTGGGAATTTCCGCAATAACTGTTAGAAGGATTGTGAAAGAACACAAAACTAGTGGAACTCATAGTTCTCCCAAGAAAAGTGGTCCAAAGTCAAGCTTTAAAGAGAAAATGGACGAATATACTTTTTCTGCAATACGAAAAATTGTCCATCATTTTTTTCGCAGAGATGAGGGTCCTACTTTAACGAAGGTTTTTAAATTTTTCACAATTATGTCAACTTCATCATTTAAAAATAGATTGTTTGAGTATAATCAGAACTTTTTGCTATTTGCATCATCATAAATGTAAATGCATCTGAATCTGACAGCAGCAGTAATTCAAAATATACCTAAGTACCTATGTATTTGGCACTAATACCTGCTTGTTCAATAAAATAGTCGCAACAAATAATGTGTACGTTTTACTAACATAACCATATCAAATGTGTTAGGTTAGGTACTTTATTTAGCCCTGTTACTATACTAATCGTATAAACCAGGCGTAACCTTGTATCAGTCAGGGTGCACTGTGTTTTGTCTTCTGCATTCATAGGTTTTTTCAAAATCATTAATTTAAAGAAAGTGATCCATTGAAAACATGTTTTTATTCCCTGGATTGTCACTTTGACAATGACATTTGCTTGTTTACAATTTTGATCTTTGATTAAAAATCAGACTATAATCATATTAGTGTTCTGTGCATCTTTTCAAATAACTTAAAAAAATCTGTGCATGCATACTTAATTATAATAGATGTTTTTTTTTTATTGCAGGAAGGAAAACAAATAGAAAGAAAAATAAAATTATCAAAAATTACCAAATCTGTTTCAAAATATGCCTGTTTGAATTGAATGTTGTTGTTGTATTCTTATTGATATTGGAGACCTAGAAACTGAGATCATAAATAAAAAGAAAGCCCAAGCACAGAGTGAGTTATAGCCCCAGTATCTTCTGGGAAGATGTTACGCGTTCACCGATCGTGTTTAGCCGCATTCAGAGTAGCTCAATCGTTACGTCGATTTTGTTCTTACAGGAATTGCAAAATGGGGGAGCGCAAGGGTCAGAATCACTACTACCCGCCCGACTACGATCCTAAAGTCGGGGGACTAAACAAATTCCTCGGGACTCATGCCTTGCGAGAGAGGGCTCGAAAACTCCACATGGGGATCCTTATCATCAGATTCGAAATGCCCTACAATATCTGGTGCGATGGCTGTAAAAACCACATTGGAATGGGGGTACGGTACAACGCTGAGAAGACAAAAATTGGCATGTACTACACCACTCCGGTTTATCAGTTTAGAATGAAGTGCCATCTATGTGACAACCATTTTGAGATTAAAACAGATCCAGGGGTAAGAATAATCTTACTAAAACCATGTTAACTGCCCAACAGCTCTTATAATATTATTGACAAACTTGGTACACTAAATGAGGATTTACCAAAGAAATTGCTTTTGTTTGAAGACATTATTGATTTGAGTTGATCTCTGCAATAATATTGTGTACCTACCTATTTGTGTAGAAAATAAAAAAAAATATAAACTTTCCTTTCAGAACTTAGACTATGTCATAGTATCGGGTGCTAGACGTCAAGAAAACCGCTGGGATCCAACAGAAAATGGCCAAATTGTCCCTGAGACCAAGGAAACACAGAAACGCTTGTTTGATGATGCAATGTTTAAGTTAGAACACAAGACAGGTGATGTGGACACTGCTAAGCTTGATAAACCCAGGCTGGGGAAACTAGTGGGCAGAAATGAAAGTGTTTGGAAAGATGATTACGAAGCCAATTGTTCATTGAGGAAGAACTTTAGGGTAACTAATATACTTCTATATTGTTTTATTCATGAAAATCATAGCCTAATTTATGTTATGTTAGTGGAACATCTGGAATTTAATTCTCATCATCCTATGAGAATTCCCAAAAATCTTTTTAAGTACAAAATACCAATACTGCATTAAACACTCCAAATTTCAAGTTTCTATCCATATAAGCCCACTGCTAAACAAACCATTTCCTTGAAAGGATTTGCTCCTCTTCTTGCCCAGGCAATCCTTGAGATGAGAGAGGGCTGACCCTATGTATATAAATAGTGAATGAATACCTAGACCATGAGCTCACTTTCAAATTAAATTGTTTTACCTTTCCACACAATGCAAAAAAATTGATAAAAACTAGGGTAATTGTAAAATCAATTTATTAATTAAAAATATTAATTGATTATGTTCCTGCTAATTGAATTTTGCAGGTACCTTTATTTATTATAGATATAATATTATATAAATAGCATGCTACACTAATACTACCACACAACACTTAGCAATACTTGTTGACCTTCTCAAGTGTCTGTATTTTTTTTTTCAGAAAAGGAGAAAGGAACTAGAAGTAGCTGCAGTAAATGACAACTTTCTTCTAGCCAAGTCATCATTAGACCTTCAACTGCTTCCTGAAACTGAAGAGGATAGAAATCTAGCTTCACTCTTATCTCTAAGACCATCAAAAAGCATAGAAGAGAAGAAGGAAATTACTAGGAATCAGATTCTTAATAGCCCTGCTTTACCAAGTTCAAGTGGGTTACTCACCAGTTTTGGAGGCCTTAAGAAGGAAGAGTCTTTGAATAAGTGCGTCCAACTGACCAGAAATGCTTTAGGTATTGCTATCAAGTTAAGTGTGGCTAATAAAAATGAGAACAATGTCACTACAAAATTTGAATCTAATGTTTCTGGTAAAAATATGAAAGAGAGTTCATTTACACCTCAAGTGATAAATACATCACATTGTATCGAAGAAAACAAACAGAATGTTGGACAAGATGATAAAATAAGTGATTTGTTACCGGCAGGAACTAGAGAACAGTGTGCAATATCTTTGGTTGGAGATTATAGCTCAAGTGAGGAAAGTGTAAATTGAGAAGGTATTCTGTACGGGATCAAACACAGTGATTGGATAATATATAAATAAATAGGTATAAGAAAATACAAAAAACCAAATCATGAATAACATTTTTTTTATTAATAATTTAGAAAACATTAATTTTGCATTTGATTGAATAACATTTCGATGTAGGTAGTAGATTTAATACAAATATAATTATCAATATCGTTTTGAGTCTATCACCTAGGACAGAGAGTAACACTTTCTTTCGAGGCAAATAGGCTTTAGTGTGATTCATCTATTTATGAATCACCTCCAATTTAGTAAAACCGCTGCAGATCAAAAGATGTCAGGTCAGGAACACCCCAGGACTGTATTGCGTCGCGTCGCGTCGTCTACCTACGCTCGAGGGTCTACAGGAGTGCTTCGTAACTCGACGCCAGGCGACTGACTGCGCGCGATGTGGCCTCTGGCCTGTCCCGTTACAATGTTCCTTGTTATCAGTTGCGTCCAACTAGACGGACGCCAAACGAAAAGTAACATTATCAAGATAGCACTGTGTGGTGGTTTGATAATATTACCTGCAAGTTAAAATAAAGCAAAAGGCAAATAGTTATTGCAAATTCGAATATACTGAATGTTACAAGCACGTTTGGCCTTTTTTAGCATAATTTATTCGGTTTCCATGGTAAGTATAACATCATTTGATTTCACTTGCAACTACTCAACAACATTAAATCCTTTAACAATAGAAAGACACGCAACTTACAAACAAATACAGACAGTCACATTTATAAGGATATCTAACACATCTAAACTAATAATATATAGCTAGGACACATATTGTGATTCCTACCTACTTTTATATAAGTAGATACATAAAACATTTATATGAAAATATTTATTTAACATTCAGGTGGATCTTATCAAATAAGAAGTTAAATGGATCTTTAATTGAAATAAGAACTTTCGTGTTCGTGTCACCAACAAAAAAAAGGTAACCTTCCATTTCATATTATTTTTAATCATGTGTAGGTTTATTTAATTTTCCGATCCACATAGCTTGGGCGTATCGTAATCATAAATAGTTAAAAATGTGATTTAATGAAATAGTCTGTAATGCCACCTTGACCATAAAGACCATAGTTTGCGACTGAATACAATCTTTAGACGATGACGTGTATTTTAAATACAATGTAGATATAATTATTCAATAAATTATAAAAGTATACATAAACAAATGACTAGATGCTGTGAGATCATGAATAACATTTAATAACAAAACAACACTTAACTATTTATCTATATCGGCTAGGTATATTCACGTAAATGCTTAAAATTATTAGGTAAGTAGGTATACCTATGCTTGATGAAGAAAAGTCGTTCCAAGTGAGAAATATCGCTAAATACCTACAAGAATACAATTAAATAGTGTGCGCTAAGCTACGAACGAAGGAGCCATTCGATAAGCAGAATAAATATCAGTAGGTATTACGAAAATATTTTATGTTATGGAATTATACTGTTTTTCAAACGAAAATTGTGCTCTGACGATTCCAATTTGTAGATTGCCACCCGTTCAGTTGATGATCAAAAATGTAAATAGACAAAATAGTTGTGTACCTACCTACCTAGCTGATTGACGTCCCAAGACATGACGTGCGTTTGCTCCTCCCAAATCGGGGGAGCTTGCCATAATCTCCACGTTTGGCATTCGGGTTATATTGCAGTGTTGAAAGAACACCACAAAACCGTCATCATCTCACCATCTCACCCCACACACCCGCACGATGACTATTATTCTTATCCTGAGTGGGGATGAAGGAGGCCTGAACTGACGTCTCGCAGTGGGGTGTAGGTATTGTGTATTGCCCCCCCCATGGTGTTAAGTAACCCTACCCCAGCCCAGCTCCTTGAAGTACCGAAGCAGGACGTTGCTTGGGTTAGGCCCGTTGGGAATGCCTGAATCCACCACAATGATGATGATGATGATGTGGTGGGCTCTTAGCCTCCACGCCACCACCATTCGTCGGTGTTCTCAAACTCCGTTTGCGTTTAATCGTGGTCGCCATGCGAGAACCCTTACTCCCCAGTGGTTATCGGTTCTGCATTGGGTTTTTTAGGTCTGTCCAGACAATATCCCTTTAAGACATTAGTCGTCTTGTACGACACCTGAAAGTTGTAGTGTAGCGGTGTGTGTAGTCAGTATTAGGAATGGTGGAACCGGTTCTACTGTTGCGTAGGGCACCGCTTGTCTTCCAGCGCCAGAATGAGCGCGCATTGTATCTTGTCTTGCAGCCACGTCAGGAGCTCGCCGTCCGGAACGTCTATGATCTTTTCGTCTGTCGCGAAGTAGTTCACCAGCTCGTCCTGAAACATTAATACTTAATAATATATCTGCATCGGATCATTGCATCGACGGCCACTGAATCACCGATCGACATTATTCATGTACTAATTACTCCGTCCTGAATGCAGATGTTAAATCGGTTTGTTGTGAGACGTTTCGAGTCCCGCACCGGTACTTTGTAATGACCTGTTTGATGTCGAGCACGAGCGCGCCCCCGTGGGGCCCCGCACGCGGCGCGGCGACGAGGTCCCCGAGTCTGACCGCCCACTCGACACGCCAGCAGCCGTGTGCGCCGCCAGCTCGCACCATGTAAATGTGTCTGGAAAGTGGCGACATTTGTTTATTTTACACGATGCGTTGAACAAAACAACAACACAGGTTTTCATCATAACAAAACGTTTTTGTTATTAGTGAAAACCTATAATTGGCTGACTGTCTCTATTAATGTTTTTATGGAATTCTTTATTAGCTGTTGGGTTTCCGAAGTAAATAAATAAGTAACAAATGGATGCATATTTGAGGGAGTCTCCCGAGGGGATTCTTGCGAAAATTTGCAATTGTCGAAAATCTAATTGTTGCAAAAACAATCTTTTTACGAAATACCAATACAGTTTTCGCAGACAAAAATCTACGAAAATGGCAATTCAAAATGTCCATAACTTTACGTTACGAGCGTTGGCTGAGTCAAAGTGCGCCAGTATATTTTGCGACTTATCCAAAGCTTTTGACTACCTGAGGCATGACATTTTGTTTAGTGAGTTTTATGGTTTTTTTAGTTTATGATGACAACGTAACTCAATAATAGACATCAAATTGTAACAGTTAACGATAAACCTTCGAATGTAGGGCATATGGAAATAGGAGTTCCACTAGGGCCGTGCTGTTGCCCGTTACAAAATGTGTACCAGTAGGTATGAGCTTTTATAAACTTATTTGCCGACGACACACATGTGGGCTTATAAGAAAAATCTAACAAAATCAACTTAGATAAAAAAAAACGGTCTCTTTTAATACGAAAATACTTACTGGTTCGAGACGAACGGAGTAATTCTAAATTCTAGCAAAAGTGCCTATTATAATGACTTACGAAACTAGAATTAATTAGCACCCACACTCCCAAAGACTATATATATTTTTTATAATTTTGGGTATACTATAGAATATTCATTAAATCACTCATCACACTCTTTCTCAATCTTTTACATAGCAAAACTATGTAAAACATTGGCGATCGCGATGTTCTTCTAAAACTCAAGTCCCTGATCAACAACAAATCACTTATATCTGTATACTACGCCTATGTACATTCGATCATAAGCTATGCAATAACGACGTGGGGTTAGATAAAAAGAGTCTTAATATGGCAAGGGCGCAAGAATATTATGATGCTTGAAAATAAGAATGTCAACAAAAAGCGCCTTCGTTAAACAAAATATAATTTAATTATTTTGATTTAAATAAAGTGTTATTTATATGTACAATTTATATACGAGTAGGTATATACGAAAGTCTTTTGAATAGTTATATAAGACTGTAATAAAAGAATGCGACTTACTCAGTGGAGAGTAGCAAGGCACACACGTGTGCGGGCGGCAGCAGCGCGTGGGCCAGGTAGTGCGCCGCGGTGGGCGCCCCGCGCCACGCCGCCCCCGCCAGCGCGCCGCCCAACGCCGTGTGCTGCGAGTACGGCCTCACCTCCTGAACGGTACTAAAGTTACTAACTTTATCTTTTCATTTATGATGAATGAATGGAATTCCTTGGCTCTTCAGTTTTCCGCACCAGTACAATCTTGGAGTCATCGAGTCCACAGGTTCCTTTTAGAGCGAGCGCTTTCCAAGCGCGTTCCATCTTAGGCCACATCTTTTAAAGTGAGCAGGTGGTCAAACCAGCTTGGCTATCACCGATAAAAAAACGCAGATGTTTAGGTACCTAGGTTAGATACCTACTCAAGTACCTAAGTGTAAACATGGGATGGAAACATGTGCTAAGCCTTGGAGAAGGGCAAGACGATAACATTCCCGGACATTTGATCGATAATACCTCCGCCAGCGGACAGTGCCTCGGCACGCGCCGCCGCGCCACCACCCTGCCCCCGTGGCAGGCGCGCAGAGCTCGCTCCGCGCTGCTCAGTCGCCCGACCAGCCCGGCGCCCATTGCTGCCCGGCACATGTCTATAACAATTATTACTTTCTAAAAATCTATTAAAGCTGGGGAAAGTGTGGAATGGATCCATATGTGGAAAGGCAACGCGTACGTCTACGTGGTAGGTATTTGTGCCTCATATAGGTAATTTTTTTTTTAGTAAGTACTTGCCTAAGTACTTACTAAAAAAAAAAATTAACATTAGAAAGTGAAATTAATAGAACGCGTGCGCAAACTTGCACTTGAATACCAGAAATATACAAATTATGGATGTATTTTCAAGTTATGAAAATTAGGTCAGAAGAATAAATCTTCAACAAGCTGAGGAACTGGCTGTCTTACCTCTAAATGCCGGAACACAACAATTTAAGAATGACTTGGTGTTACTATAGAATAGATCTTCAGCGCAGGGGTTTTTAAAGACGGCGGCGTCACCAACATGTTCTAAGGGTCACCTGGCACCTGCAGCAAAGCCTCCATAGAAACATTGCCAGCAAGCAGCAAGCGGCAAGCGGCAGAACAGGAGCAGCAGTAGAGAAACACATTTGGAAACATGCAATGTACCTACCAATGTACATGCGGTAACATGCCGCGGTATAAACATGCCCTACGATACTCACTGCGGACACAGACATAGTCGTCGTCTATCCACACCACACATCCGCACAGACAGACAAAAACGATGAACAAATGTTAAATGGTAAATCTACAAACATCAACACACTAAGTACACTACTTACATCTGTATTTGATTAAAAACGCCTTTGGTCCATTTTCATAACTGTTTTTCATAACTAGCTACGAAAAAGGCAATTTCTTTCACTAAAACAGTGAAACACAGTGTTTTGTTCCCTTTTCATAACTATTTTACATTAAAGGGAACAAAAGGTCCATTTTAATAACCAGTTATGAAACAGTGAAGGAAATTGCCTTTTTCGTAGCTAGTTATGAAACTGGACCAAAGGTAAAAACGAGCTTGGAGGTCTACTATGAAAAACGAAACATGACGAATCCATTGACGGATTGCACGTTTTTCAAAACAAAAATGACAGAAGTTCCTTCGGAGCAACGACTTTCGTTTTTCATAGTAGGGCCCCTGGAACTAAATTGTTCGGACAAGTAAAATACAGACATGCTATGCTGTAGTAAGTATCATGCATTTACAATGAATGTACCTAACTATAAATGTCACAATATTCTACACGAACTTCCATAACCTAAATTCTTGGTCCATGAAAATATTTTTAAAACGAGTGTGCATTTTTTTTAAGTATATTTTAATATTGAAAATGCGCCTTGGTTGTAAGTTAGGTAAGGTTTTCAGTTTCAGTTTACCCTTTCCTTTCGTGATAGAACAGATAAATAATTAGAAACTCAATGCAACTATTTGTATTACAAAACTTACCAAAAGTAGGCCTTGCGACGAGCGCAGTGAGCGCTAGCGCGAGGCTCGCTGTGCTCGTGCTATCTGCTGCGATGACGCACTCGGGAAGGTCATTCCCTATTACTTCCGTACCTGAGGTAAATTAAAAACAAAATATAACCTTCGAATGTATCAGTGGCAGAATTTACAATAATCCAGGTAACCTATACAAGGTACCTTCCTATGACTTTCTAACTGACTATCAAGTCTTAAAGCAAAATGAGAAAGATATATTTTGATGGCGCTTAGTTCGAGAGTAATGCGTTGTAGGCAAGTAGGTATAGGTACCAAGTTAATCGTTATAATTTAACCGCCTCTGTGGTCTAGTGGTTTGCCCACCGATGTCAGATCCAGAGGTCCCGGGTTCGATCACCAGGGTAGTAGGTACAACATTGCGCATGGTTTGGTTAAACAAAGTCCACCTGGCTAGCCACCATCATCTTAACTAATTCTGACGCTATCACAACATTTATAAATTGTTGTGTTCCTCCATTTATAGTTAAATTAGCCAGTGCCTCAGACTGTTGAGGATTCCGGGTGAAGTGCGCTTCCACCTTCGTTCATATCATAACTTGAAAGGTATATCTATAGTCAAAGATAAGTAGTAAAAGAGTTCGAATTTAAGAATCATGGATTGAAAAAAGTAGCAAGTATACCTAGTATATAAGTATACCTAAGCATACCTAGGTACTAACCTGGTCGTCTTCTAGGAGTCCTCGGGGTAGCAAGAGCTTCGAACATGGACGTCTCCTGAGATGAGAGCCCCAGCAACGCCCCGGCGCCTTTCATTATACGGGCGGAGAGTTCTAAGGCTTTGCGGCCCAGACATGTTCCCTGGTCAAAATATATTGGTAATTTAAATCAAAATCTAAAAAGAAAACCGACTTCAATGAAGATTATGATACAATTTCGTTTACCTGGATGACGTATTTTTTCCAATTATTTTGATGATAGATGGACGAACAGAAATAAAGACGCGTGATCCTATTAGGGGTCCGTTTTTTCTCTACTTTTGAGGTAATACAGCCTAAAAATACCCTTATCACTTCATCACTTCATGTGTATCTATAGCATTTTTTTGTTCAATTAATTGTATGACGGGTAAGCGCTTGGCCTTCATCTCACCTGGTTACAAGTTGAGATAAGGTCGAAGGTGGGGGCGCACTTCATCCGGAATCCGCAACAAACTGAGGAACTGACTATTTTACCTCTAAATGCCGGAACACAACAGTTAAAAAAATGTTGTTATGGCGACATAATTAGGTAAGATGGTGTTGCTAGCCAGGCGGACCCAAACAAAATCCTACCACCAACCAAACCAAGCATAATATATTTAACTCCCCGTGGGGATCGAATCCGGGACCACTGGATCTGAAATCGGTGGGTTGAACCGCTCGACCACAGAGACAGTTAACATTTGAATAGTTCCCTCGATTTCGTCATCAGACCTGATGACAGGGGTCACTTTTGAGGTATTACACCCTATAATAACTGCGTTCCTATAAAGACGCAATTCGTCTCGAAACAACTACTTGGGAAACTAGACGAATTTACCATAAGATGTGTTACGAAAAACGTGACAAAGTCATGGATTATAAGAAATAATGAACGAAGATCATCTGCGTTGCTTTCAGAAAAACTTCGCATTGAATATCTAGGCGAGTGCGAAAGTGTTTATCGAATGAGGTCTGATTTGTCTCTTAGTTGTCTGAGCAACTGGAACTGACCAATCGTCTCCAAATTAATGCCCCCAGCAGACCTCCCAGGTAATCAGCTTAAACCCTGTTTTCAGAACCTTTCTTTAGAACAAACTCAAGCTAAAATGCCGTCGTGCCCAGAATATGTAAACAATATAACGCATTGTCAAAAAACACAGACAGATCCAAGCGACCATCTACCTAAATTTAGGAGACAACTTAGTTTTTTTTTTTTATATCTGAAACATTTATTCAATAAAAAGTACAATTAAACTTACTATGTACAAAGGAATCAGTCAGATTACCTAAGGACCGTTACAAACGGCCTATAGGTAACTCAACTGTTCCAGACCAGTACCAGACGGAAGCGTGCCCAAGACACTGGCTGCATTGCCACGCTGAATAGCTATGCTAATTCGCTGGCCTAAATAAGAGCCAGCCCTTGGGTCACGTGTCGCCTCAATCAAAAGCCCCGCAATATTTTTGAAAACCCGGAGGGCGCCGGCTCCCCACGGACCCAAGGTCTCCACCCCAAAAGGCTCAAATAGGTAAGCTCTGTCGAGACCACTATATTTGCGCCTTTTGTGATCCTCGGCCGAATCAGCCGCCGCACCAGCCCTAACTGATGTCCCAGGCAGATGAGATGGCGCTAGGGTGTCTTACAACTTAGTTTAATTTTAGTTACCTACCACATCTCAACTCATTATTATTTAATTTTCCCTTGTTTTAGATTTTTTTTTATGTTTTATAAGTTAATTTTTAAAATACTTATATAATATTATATTCTAATTCATCAATTATATTTTACACATACACCATGCGTAAAATATACGCTACGCGATGCGATGAAAAAACAGAGATTTGGTTGAAGAAATCCTGGTTCTTTAAATATGAATGGATAGTACCGAAAATGTAGCTTAAAAATAAATAAATGTTGAGATACTAGGAAGCCTCTTACTTGACAAGGCTCGTAATACTGCTTCAACCCTCTCGAGAAGTCCCCGATACAGCTGTAAGGGTTGCCCAGGATGTTCAGTCCGAGGACTAGCACATGGAACTGCTGCACCAGCTGCGGCCAGTAGTGGCGGGACGCCGCCTGCGTCAGCTCCGAGGGGAGGAAGGCCGCGTTACGAACCTCCAGGTACGACATCCTGAAATCACACAGCTCCTGAGACTAGGCGCAACATTCCCGCTAAATGTGATATCTGCCTTTCGCTTCCGTCCCGTAGTCAGTTGTCGAATCCTGGACTTTTGGTCAGTGAAAACAAAACATCGTGTTTGATTGAACAAAATTGATAATCTAGTGCTATAGGACCGCTTTACATCACTCATAATTTAATTATATCCAAGTTCAAGTATGTGAGGAGATACAGTAACCCGCCAGATTACTTTAAGTTCAATTACAATGCGTAGGTACATTTTATGCAGAGAATAAGTTATAACTAAAATCGAAGTAAATAAGATAGCTTCCAGTGCTCTGGATAAGTTCTCTCCAGCATGAGATCAGTGGAAATAGTGTAGAGCTGATACGAACTAACCTTAGAACCACATCCTTCATATCGCATAGCGAAGACCCCCACGAGTTGAACAGATACTCCAACAGATCGCTATTGAACAGCTTCGGTCTGTTCTCCTTCTTGTTTCCAAACCTCGTCCCACTTGGACCACTCGAGTTATCCAAGTACCCTCTGGATGACAGAGACAGCACTAGTTTTATCGGAGAGAGATGGACATATTCGAATATGATATTTTTCTGACCTAAACTTTGGCTTTTGAATGCTATCATCGGCAACGGCTGGTGAACTAAAGCCAAATCTGCGCGGAGTCTTACTGCTGGTTTCTCTTCTATCTTCCAATGGTTCAGGATGTCGAAAACATAGTTGACGAATCCCCTGTCTAAGTTGACACAGTACTCTTGCACGAGCACTTTAAAGTACTTGTAAACCTCCTGGTTCAGCGATGGCCTGTACTGCTTCAGACAAACCATTTCAATGCAAGGTTTCGGCTCCGCGACCCTCAGGTCTGGAGAAAGCGAAGCTGGGTATAAAACGCTGGGGAAAACTGCTTCGTTCAGTTGATTATCGATTTGCAATCTTTGCAGTTTTACGTGGAAAAAAGACAGATTGTCAGACTTGCGGTACTGTACCCAAATACCAGGGTTGTATGTCCTTCGTAGCTCTGAAAAGAACGGCTTTGTCATTTGCATTTTTTCCAGGTCAATGTGAATGTACTCTTTCAGCTGGCATTTTTTTTGTTCTGTCTGGTATTTGTCTTCAATCCAGGTGGTTAGATCTGGGGATAGCTGCTTCCATTTGTGGTTGACGTTCACTTCCCAGCGGGGTACGGAGTCGGTGACGCTGGCGTAGGCTAGTTCTTTGACTGTTGTATTACTTGTGACACAAACTGACAAGCTGACGCCCGAAAGCGACATGTAGAGTTCGTAGTTGCTTTTTTCCGAGTTTATCTTGAGTCGGTGCTGGTTAGCTAAGCGCTCGTCTTGCGCCAGAGCGTACACGCGCTGGTAGCCGTCCATGTAAGATATCCAGTACACTACAACTTTGTCTTTTCTCATCTTTTTCGTCTTAGAATGAGCTTCGGGCATTTCTGAGCTGTCAGAGTCTCCGCTGCTAGAATCGCACGGTTCAGGAGATCGAGGATTGAGTCGTTTGAGAGTTGACGATAATTTTGAAGTCACGCTACTAGTGGCTACCAGGGTCTGATGCTTTACGGAGTGGAAGCTAACTTTCTCTTCGCCGTAACTAAAAGAAATTATTCAATTAATATTTAAAATTTTTCAGTGTATTTAAAACTGAAAACTGCTAGGTAATACGTTGAAGTCTTTTGTTCGGAAAACTCAAGAACATACAAAGATTTTTATCACAAATATATATGTCAGTGAAGCTCGTTGTAAGTCTTTTGTACTGAAACCTAGTTCACTTAATACTGAAAACTAAAGTCACGTCTAAGGTTTGTATAGCAAGATAGAATCATACCCATCCTGCGCAAAGTTAGCTAGGAATCCTTTGCCCTTGTTATTGTAGATGTTCCACATCAGTTTCCGCTCCTTGCCCGGATCGTCCCAGGTGTATAACATTGACTGGTAGGGGCTGAGCAAAGCCACCTGTAACAGAAACATTAGAACATCAATCCACTCCGGGCCGTACTAAAAAACTAAAATCTATACGAAATCTTGCTCATTGCCAAATCTCTTAAAAACCAGGGAAAAAACGTTACATTTATTTTAAATAATAATAATAAATGTAACAGGACATTAATTTTACACAGCGCCATCTATCCCCAAACTCAGCATAGCTTGTAATATGGGAACTAGATTTCGGATAGAATACTTAAATACTTTTGTAAATACATACGTACTATGTGGCACAATACCCAAACACAGAACAAACATCGATATTCATCACATAAATGTGGGAATCGAACCCACAGCCTACAGCGCAGAAGGCATAGTCACTACCAACAGAGCTATGAGGCTTATATGTATATCGTCGTTGCGAATCCAAGACCTCCTATGTGTAAAAGAAATAAGTTTTGGGAAAACGAAAAAACTTTTCCCTGAAAAAAAGTCAAGGAGAACCTTAATAATAAAGCTTAAAAATTTTTGAGCCATTTTAAGCTTAAAAAAATTAAACGTTTTAGCTTGCTACAATAAATATAAACAAAAAGCAGTCCGCCGACCGATCGAAATATTAAATTGATCCGGAATCCATTCTCGATCATCTTCACTGTCATCACTAACGTATGGCACTCTGATCTGATATTTCTTCTGTATTGCAGTAATCAGGATCTCCTTCTAAACTATAATTTAGGCTCTAATTTAGGCTTAGTCACTTTCGGACACGTTACGCTCGCCTTATGGTGAGAGAAACATTGTCAGGAAATCGGCAACTCCTAGAAAATATGAACCTAGGGGTGGAGACCCCTGCGCAAGACAAAATAACTTACACCTGTGGGAACGCTAGTGTAGTAATCCCTGCTTTGAGAATAGAAGTTACTTATACGTCTGTTTTTGTAAATCGATCACCAATACTTTCAAGTTCTCTCACCTGTCCCGAGTCTTCCTGGTGCAGCTTCAGGAACAGATCCTCGCAAAGGTTGTCGATCCGCACCGGCGCGTCGCCAGGGCTGTAAGGCTTAAAGGAGATTACGAAGGGACGCTCCATTCCGCCCGTTACTTCCACGCAGATTGCTGACTGGGAAATAGAGAAGGGTCTTTTAATTATTACCACTTAATCTACTTATTTTATCGCGAAATTCCCTCAAAAGTAAGTAAATATTTCTAAGAAAATTAAGTAATTATTAGGTTAAAGGTACGTTTTGTAAAATCGTGTTAGTTACTCGTAAAACTTTGAAACAAAACAAAAAAAAATGCCATAATTATATATAAGTACGACTATAAGTACAATAATAACAACAACAAACGCGCGACTTAAATTTAAGTAAAATTCGTTTATATCAACCTGAACCTGCTCACTACATTGGGCTTCGGTAACCTTCGTGATAGTCCTCACCTGACCCCTTCGCTACTATCGAGAGACCGAACTCGGTCAGTAGTGATTCAAAATAAACATTTCAAAACATGTCACTATCGAATGCTACCTACATTCAATAGGCGGAAGGCCTGTAGGTCCAAACGCCCACAGAGGGTCACACAATAACATACATTTTCCGATGCACCCACATCAATTAACACTACTTTTACAAAGTATCACATTATTATACAAGCTCTTACATCATCGCAGGCGCGAGTTGCCGGCATCACACTAACTTAATTAGCACTACTTTCAACTCAACTATTATAAAACCGATCGATGCTTTCGCTCAGTTTTCAGGTGACAGTCGGGCACGACCCGCTATCTTAATATACTGATTGTTTTTTATCCAGAGAACATGTTTAAATTAGTACTAGTGGTTGCAGTGCTCTGTGCAGTGATAGCGAATTCTAAAAGTGATGGAAACGGATACAATGGAAGACCGTACGGTACGTACCAACCGATGCCCGAATACACGAGGATAAAGAGAGTCAAATACTCAAGCCCACCTTCAAGATTATACAATCGACCTCCACCCAGCTACTTGAGCAAAGGAGCGTACTCCAACACGCCACCACCTAACTGGATGGACAACGACAGACCTCCTCCATCTCACTCCGGATATTCACGGCCAAAGGTTAGTAGTAAACCACATACTAGCGAAGGTTTAGGAGATGAAGACCTGCAAAATTTTGCCAAATACCTTTCCCAACAAGATCTTGACAGAATAATCGAATTTGCTGGATATAACAGAGACAGTGAGAGACCTAAAGATCAGTTTGAAAAGCATGTCGATTATAGACCGATGACTGACGACTACAGAACCTACAGTAGTTTACAAGACATAGAGCACTATTCGTCGAGGACTAAAGACGATACTAAAACATACAGCGCATTTGTTCAACATATCGATGTCGATCCTATACTCGGTTCTCGAGACAAGCCTACTGAATACAGAAACGAATATGAAATTGATTTTCCTGCGAATTATGTCAACGACAATCAGGACAGAAAGACAAAGGTTTCTAATAATTTGATTAGCAATGTAGATGCCCCGATATCATTTGAATTTAACCAAGAGAAAACCGTTAGACTCAGCAATTACCAGGCTAGTTTACCGACGGATTCCTCTCCACTGGCTTACTTCAATAAATCTCCAATAAAAAACCAACTTAACAACAAAGCTATAATCAATCAAGGTAGCAGCGATCACATATCAAGTCAAAATGACGGTGTTTTGTATACTGATAGTAAAATAATGCCAGAGGAACCGCTCCCCCCGCCTCTGAACCTCCGAGACGACCAAGACTTTGATGTATCGTTTACGAATCATGTGCCTAAGGTAGTAAGTCCCAGCTATACTCTGGAGGACTTTGGAGATCTACCACTCATGGACTACAGCTCTAAGTTGGACACTCTCAGCTCTTATCACGTGCCACATTATACTGTAAGTAATAGCACCTACTTTGTAAAATATAAAAGCCAGCGACTTTGCGGAGTAGGTGATGGTATCATGAATATAGTTTTGAACGAGTAACGAATACCTACCTATTCGATTTTCCGGACACATGAAAATGATGAACAATGTAATAATAATAATTGCTTTCTGTTGTGAGTTTGTAATCGGTGTTTAATCTACTAATGGACCTGTCTAGGACCAACAATGGAAATAGACGAGCAATCAGTCAAATATACCTATTTACAGTTATATTTGGTGTCTATCGAATCATTCGTCTCATATCATATAATCATATATTTTCTTTCTTTTCTTAAAATAATAGTCATTGCCTTTACAGGTAACATCCAGCAAATCACAGTCATCATCGTCATCATACTCGTCTCCACCAATCTCTTACGGAGCATCATCATCATCAAAGGTCCCAGTGGAGCCCGCGCCTCCAATATCAGCTGCCAAGGAACAAAGCGACGCTCATTTGAAAGCTGTGAGGATTTGGTCGCACAAGTCTACGGGAGCTGCGTATACATTGCACGACGACGGATCCCTGTCGCCCGAGAGGCCGGGCAGGCCGAAAGGTAGCCACGGCTATCCGTAGATAATTATTGTGGAAACGGTGACACCTACCAAAACGAGTAATCAAGCCGAAATCATATAGAATACAACATTTATTTGAAGAGTGATTTTATATTACTACTTATAAAATCACTCTCTGGGTCAACCTTTTATAATGTTGTTACAGTGCTATTTTTATATCTATGACAGGTACAGATTGCTCACTAATTATAAGATTAATTTATTGTTTTCAAGTTGTTTTATTTTTGTACATGTACAAATTGTTAGATTTTAAATGAAGGGTAGTAGATCTCTAGATGGAAATCGAGATTAATCTCGATTTCATCGCCTCGGTTAAACGGGCTTAGTTCATACTGACTCACCCCCTTATCCATCCGTAGCACGGTGATGTGATTGTTGGCGATGGGGAACCGGTGCGAGACCAGCGCCGAGTCCCGGTATTTACAATGCATGGCCATGGAATCGGTAGCCGGATGGAACGGCGCACAGGCTCCGGCAGCTAAGTCCATCCACAGATCGGCTGCTTCGTTCTCTTCCATGTAGCGCAGGGGCCGACGGGTCTCGTTGGAGACTATGAAGTACGGCAGGAGGGTCACGATTTTGGTCAGCTGCGGGCTCAGTTCCGATAGAGTCACCTGTTCAACAAAAGGACGTTCACGTGGTTAATTAAATGTCACGTTAACCCGGGACCTCTGGATCTGACACGCAGAGCAGGGTTGACAGGTTGCTCCAAAGGAAGGTTCAGATGTCCTCACATTGAGCAGCAGTCGGTAGTTGGTCCTCCGTTCGGTGTGCGCGCAGACCACGAGGCCGGGCGCCGCGGGCGGGAGGCGCGCGGCTCGCGACCACGCGGAGTGGTGCGCACGGAACCGCACGCGCGCGCCGCCGCGGCCCCAGCGTCCGCTCCACACTAACGGCTCCTCGCACAGCTGGTGCACCGCGTCCGAGTGACGAGCCTGCAATTTAAAAATAATTCAAATATTACTTACAGGACATTCATTACGAATAGAATACTTTTTAAAAAAAAACATACGTTCTATATTATGATACAACACCCAAACACAGAACATCTACATTCATCGCACAAATGTTTGTCCTGGGTGGGAATCGAACCCACAAACTACAGTGCAGAAGGCAGAGTTACTACCAACCGAGCTATGAGGCTTGTCAATTACCACTACATTTTCATTATATAACATTTTCGGATGTATTGTACAGATCCAGCAAGACATAGCCGCATATGTCATAGAATAAAGGCAGGCTGGCGGGCATGCCCGTGACTTGCCTTCATTTCCAACGGCAGGCCGGTTTTGTTGATGAACCAGTGGTGGGCGTGCACGTACAGCTGCCAGCAATCGCTGCGTTCGACGGTCACGCAGATCTGCGTCGGTGGCAGACCTTCGCCGTCGTCTAGGGCTAAGTTCACACATTTTTCGGTAATATCTGAGGACACACGAAAACAAATACCATGAATTTGATCGCAACCCGAACCCTAGTAAGGATGTCAGAGCCACATTAAGTCGCCATGACACCGAAGAAAAAAAATATATTTAGAAATTAGCCTCGACCTTCATCCCACACGGCCGAGTATTCCCTGACGTCAGGCAAGCGGATGGTCTTAAAATGTCAGCCAAAACATTTGATTGTTTGATTGACTCAAAGTGATCCTTGTCTATAGGATTCAATGAATTTGACTTTGACGTAGGTTTTATAGCTCCCTTATCTAAGCATCTCTATGTGGTAGTCTGGTAGACGAAAGTGCATGTGCATATACTGAAAAACTAGTTGTTAACCCACAAACCTGGTGATAGAGTAAAGCTGCCGGTCCACAGAGCGCCCTGGTAGCTCATGCTGATGGCCAGCCGATGTAGCTGTGTGAGTTGCAGCGTGTATGTGTGCAGGCGTTCGCCGGATTCTATCCGCACGGTCCACTCCATCGCTGCGCACGATATCTGAACATTTTCATTACATATCAAACAAATGCCGATACACAAAACCGTTTGCAAAGCCGATAGTATTACATGAAACTCTTACCTCAATAGCGTAGGGTAGGCGATTGTATAGCGCGAGAGGTGGAACCACGCGTACCAAGTAATTTGGGATCGTTCGACTCACTTTGTGGGATTCGATTCCTAAAACAATTTAAAAATGTTAAACTGCGCAGCTTTATATCACTAACTAAATGATGAATTTAATGAATAGCTTTTTATATAGGTACACAGTGAAAAAAAATCTGCCAATGATTTCGGTCATTCGGTTGATTTCCAGTTATTAAATTTCTCACAGTTGGTTTGTATTCGTGTAGGTATAATGTGTAATGCCAACATGTAAAGGGCAACAAAGCTAAGAGTTAAAAACAAGTGTATAGGTAGTTCCGTGAGCCTACCTTCGACAGCCAGTATCCTCATAGCAAAGATCTTCATGTCTTCTCCGTCTTTAGCTGGACAAATCATATCTCTTGGAGTACCGAGATCATTGGCGAGCTCCATCCACCAAATGCCTTGGGTCGCTGTTTGGTAACTCCTATGTACACGAAAATACTTACTTATTATAGGTATATTATTATATACGCATTTGAATTAATTGACACAAGTAATGTATTCATCCCTGAGGTACGCCACATCCTTATAAAACATAGCTACGAAGGACATCGATAAAAACATTCAAATTATGACAAGGTATTTTAATTTATTTTGATAAGATATCTGTAAATTCTTTAACTTTAATGATGAAATGATTTGCTTTTGTTTGATTTCATAGACGACCTGGGAGATTTAATTAGTGCTGTTATTATTTGACACGTCTGATACATGTATGAAGATGTAAATAGCTTGTACTTACTCGAAATTAGATGGTAGGAGATACAGTTTGCAGTGATACGCAATATACAAAGGAACATTATAAGTCTGTTGTGGCGCTATCACCGTCAGTCTCATTTTGTCGTCGAAAGGATTGGTCAGCGATCCCATCAGATCAGCGCCGATCGCTAGCAGATCTTTCTTATTGTAAAACAGTTCTAATGCATAGGAAGTTTCGTTTCGAACCTGAAAATAATATGAATTGACATATATATGTGATAAGTCCTGAAACTTTTCAACATTTTGAGATACCCCACGCAATGGCGAACTCACTTGTAATGGTGATCTGACTACTATCTTCTTGCTGTTATAATTTGATTGCCTCTCGACTGCGATGTAATACCGCGTAGAGTTCCTACTGGGATGTAACACGTGTAGTTTAGAGGCAGTGCGCTGTGGGCACAAGATCTGAAACAGTTTCGTGTCATTGAATCTTTGCAAGCGTAGCGAAACCTCAAGTAACATATTGTGTCGTAGCATTCTTAAAATAATTCGCGTGAGACTTACAGTAAGATGATCTAAATCATGCAGTCTCACAGTTAAGGTCATATCGGTCAACTTAGTGTGCAGGGCTGGTGGCTGCGGGGGCGCTTGCGGCGACCACTCGCTCGGCGCAGGGGGTGACATCTGCCCACCGGGGAACCCTCCCTCGAAACTACAACATTTGTGAACATCAATTCATATTTGTTTTTAAAATGAAGCAGAGGTCAACTTCTTCAAAGATAGATAGAAAGATAAAATTTATAATGTTTAGATAAATTATCTAAACATTATAAAAAATCTGTGTCAGTATCAGTCATTAGACTCACCAATCCCATTCATCGCTAATATCAGTCATTTCTTGTTTAGGTTTCTCTTCAGTCTCATCTAAAATGTCTCCAATGGATGTGTCGCACCCTACAAAAAACATTTAAGTATCAAGTTATAAGTATTATTTTTATTGTCGAATCAGCAGAAAGGTACCTTTTTACTACTAACACCACCGACGTTTCTTCATCTCCTTCTTACCTGGAGTACTAGGCCTACTCGTGTCTACGTCATAATCGGCTATAGCTATTATCCTATCGTTGCCCGCTAGATCAGTCTCAGCTTTCGTTTTCAAGTGTACCGTGGAACCTGGACCTGTTGCAGAAAAAGGTTTCAGGTGTCACTTGATCATTATCGATCTTCAGAACGTCGATTGCAATGTAAAAGATGTACGCGCTTACCTATATCGTTGACTAGAAGTAGTCCGCTCTCAGCGGTGACGATGGCGCTGACGGCAGCGGTCCGGTCGTTTATCGCATTGTTCAAAGTCATTAGAACCCTGGCGGCTGCGGGGGTCACAGTAATGTTGAGCATATCTCTGGCTTCGAGCATTATATAGGTGCAAACACGTTCTGCGATGGTTTCACTTTCTAGGCCTGAGTCTACGCTGTCGCAGTGGGTTGGATCCTAAGACGGAGAATTATTATCAAATAAAGATGAAAAAAAAATAAAGTATCACTCAAGGTTATTGAAAGGACTGACTCCATGCAGATACATCTTTCGGTGTCATTGTTTGTGGCCAGCTGTGGCTGAAATTACCATAAAATATTCACAGCTATACTTTTGTCAAGATGCAAAGACGAAGGTGTCCAAGGAATACTATTAATTCTACGTTGTCGTTACACTCCTAACGGTTTTTATATATGATGGGTTACTTCCTTAGTCCTTACCTGTAGACTTGGGTAGCTCTTTGTAAGAGACAGGATGAAGTCTACGAAAATAGTGATTTACTAAATATAGGACATATTTGTGAATATCCAAAATCTTGTTCCTGTTAGTATCTTACCTGTAAAGTAACAGTCTTATGTTCTGTCTCCTTTTTTCCTTTTACGCCGTCAACGAAGGTGACAGCCTTGTCATTGTCTTCATCATCAGCGTCTACGTCGCTCTGAGGTGCTGATGAATCTTCTCCATTACTCAGCTCTTCACAGCTTGATTCACTGTCATTAAATACAAATTAGATACGATGTCTTAAATTTTCGTCTAACTGATTAATATTGGTTGAATCATTTTGTGGGGGAGGGTCTTTGCCCACTGACTGACGGATACGAACAGCTTAACAATAATATGTGATGTTTAAAGAAGTAGCTTACTCTGTAAACAGATGGCCAATAGCCGTCGCCAGTTTGTCCATCAAGCCATTCTCATTCTCAGAATCGGATTCATCGTTTTCCAGGGCTCCTATAAATGCCATGTTTCCACCAAACTCTACATTTCCATTCCTACTTTCTCTGCCATTAGGGTTCCGTATAAACGTCATTTCATTATCAGTATCGCATTCGTCAGCGGAAGTTTCGGATTCAAACTCGTTCTTTTTCTTGCGTTTCTTCAAATCTGAGGCTGTTGAAGAGTCTGCTTCGGTTTCAACTTGTGCAGAGGTTTCTAGGCGGGTTGACATGGAATACGCTTTATCCTGTTGAAAAATTCAAAATGCGCTGATTATAGTTTTGCTGGTAGACATTATTGATACGAAAAAATAATAATTGGGGAGTAAAGTAAACTAAGAGTATTAACTGTTAGTTTATTTTACCTACTAAAAAGTGGTCTTAAAACAGACTCACGATTTTTTTGGACGTTTTTTCTCTGATTAAGGCTTATACTTAATAATTATAATATAATTATAATTATAATTACTTATATTTATATTTCGTGAACTGACGACAATATAGTAGTCGTAGGGAGACTGGATAGAGGCGAGGACATCACAGGAGCAATGGTATTTGGTATGAGATTTTACCTGAAAAAGTGTAGCAGTAAGCTCCCAAGGCCGGTAGATATTCTCGTTAATAACCAGTGGTTCCAAGAGCGGTTCCCAGGCATCAACTTTTTCGTTATAGATAGATGCATATGCAGTCAACAGTGCTGTACCATGTAACTTTAGAGACCAATCGTGAAGCGTCATCTCTCCTGTGAACTGTTCAATAAACCATCGTTACTGTAAAATGATCATCCAAGTTCCTAGTAGTACTTTCCAAGGTTATTTGTTCATTATTATTATTACAATGTAGAAACAATAATGATTTTGTCAACCTCGACATACACCGTTCAAATTTATGTAACACGTTTGTGAAATGAATGAGTTAACGACTAATGTTACTTATCGAATGTTTAAACGTTTTGTCACAATAAGGTACCAGGTTGAAAAATAATAATATACATATAAATAGTAAGTTATTATACAGTACCTAATCACAGTACAAAAGCTTGTCTGAAACCCGATTTATTTACGTTATGGTAGTAATTTATTTATTTATATGTTGAACCAACAAGGTGTACACTAAAACAATGAATACATAAACAAGCACACACAAAGGCCAAGTGCCACCTCATTTATAGGTTTAAACCTATAAATGAGGTGGCAATAAAATTAAATACTCTATCAACATTATTAAAACATTATACAATTTCATAATTAATTAAATTAAATTAATTTGCAAAAAAATTGTAAAATTAGATTCAGACAATAAAATTGAAAAACGAATAGTATTACAAAATTTCATACTAATTTAAATTTAAATTACAATAAAATTAAAATGTTAAAAATTTATTAACTAAATTAAAATTAACTAAAAAAATAATATTAATAAAATATCTTAATTATAAAACCAAAATAAAACCTATCGACATAATAAAAATAAATAAAATATCAAAAAGTCAGACCAACATCCCTCTTAAAACGGAAGTGGCTATTGGAGAAAATATCAATTTAATTTACCTCACGATCGACAATTACAGTTTTGCTATGCAAACTATTGTACCCTTTAACGAGTCTATTCATTGGGGAGTTGAGACCTAGGTTAGAACGAGAGGATCGAGTGACAAAAGGTTTGTATCTATTTAATCTGGTAAAAGCGGCTCGGGGTATAGATATGTGCAAAAGAGACACGAGATACGGGGTATCGAACCGTATATTATGCATTGGTAGAATCTAAACTTAGATACAGTATTAAGTTTTGGGGGCTATGCATATAATATGAAAAAAGCTTTCATAATACAAAAACGCGCTATTCGTACAATTGTAAGAATACCACAGTGGGAATCGTGCTTGGAACATTTTAAAAATCTTGAAATCTTGACAGTCCCTAGTTTATACATTTTGGTAACCTTAAATGATTGAGTAAAGCACCCATATCGTTTTGAAACATCATATCAAAGAACGACACGATTCGCTTCTAGACGGAAAGATATTGAGACCATTTTTAATCCAAGGCTCAACATCGCTAGGCACTGCTGTAGATATCAGGCTGTAAAATTATATAATTATCTAGCAACTGACATGAAAACTATACAACCTGTAACAGAATATGTGTATTATGCCGAAACGGGGTTATCCGACCCGACTCGTGGAACAACGTTTGTTTTACGACTTTTTGAATTTTGGTTCAAAGTTTTTGGTAGAACAAGATCAAAGTTCTGACACCAACAGCTGGTTTTTTGAGTTGAGACTACCCTAAAATCAGCTGTTTCTTAACTCGCGTCAATGACCTCAGCTCTAGACAGATCAGGCAACATAGCAGAAGGTCACAATCACAAAAAACGAAAAGCGCTTTCACTAACAGAGGAAAATCGTCGAAAAGCCTGGGCTGCTAATGAGACAATCCATTACTAGAAGGTTTAATTTGTCAAATCAATAAGAATTTTATCTATCTGTTAGCTAAAATACAAAATAATCGTTCCTATAATGTACTTTTTTGCGTCCAATATCGCATTAATCGTCTTTTTGTAACTGTAGGTGCCTATGTAATTTATCAATGTGTATGTTCTATCTAATAACCTACTTTCACGAGATGACTCCAAGTTCTCACTAAAATTGGTTCATCTGTCCTTAATACTCTTTGACACAGACAATTGCACCAACTGATACCTACCGACCAACACGCATAGTGCGGTAAAGGAATAGGGTCGTCACTATTTATTGTCATTGATAAAATGAAAATATTTGTATGGGAAACTGAAAATGGGAATTCACTATTATCTCCCAACCACAACAAATACTTTTCCTGGTCCGAAAAGCCCCCCCACTGCTTAGTACACATATTCTGTTTCACCTTGTAGAGAGTGAAAATGTATTTAATTCCAAGTTAAAAAAACTTTTGTTGAAAGGGTGTTTGTATTCAGTGGACGAATTTTTTAATAATAATAGACAATTTTTTGATGAATAACCTAACAGTTAGGTACTCCTAATGCATGAAATTGGGAAGCAATATTGTATTATTTGTAAATGTAAGTATAATAATATTATGCATATTTTTTTTTATTTTGTGTCATTATAACATTTGTAATAATTATTATTTGTATTAGGTACCTATATTTTTAAAACACGATTTTAATGATTGTTTATGAAATAAATAAATACTGAAATGCTGAAATACTGAAATGCTGAAATACTGTATAGAAACGCACTATCTAGTAATTTTCTACGATTCATGAGAGTGATCATTCCAAAATAGGCAATTCGGTCCCCATAGCTCGTTAGCCTCTTAGCCATTTGGCAACTGTACGAAAGATGCCATAAAAATATTTTCTGTACGCTTTCCAGTCGTTTGATGTATATGTCTTAGTGAGGATTCCACACGACGCTGCAGTAGGTACTCTAACGAGCTGCGCACAAGGGCATTGTAAATCGCTATTTTCATTTTTGGTTTCTTAAAATTTTTAACAAATCCTCAAAACGAATCCCAGCATCCTGAAACTCTTACTTACAATGTTGTTTATATGAATGTGAAATCTTAATTTACTATCTAGGGTAACACCTAGGTCACGAATCTGATATACTTCGGACAACAGCGAGTCGTTTATCGTGTATACCCTGGAAACAAGCTTTTTTTTCCTAGTAAAAGAATCACGTGACACTTGTCAACATTTAAGCTCATACCGTTCGAGCCACACCATGAGACCAAACCATCAAGATCCCTTTGTAGAGAAAGGCTATCCTCAATGGAGTTTACTTTTCTGAAAAACTTCACATCATCGGCGAACATATAGAATGTTGAATTTTGAAAGCAGTTGCCAATATCGTTGATAAACACATTAAAAAATAAAGGTCCCAAGTGGAAGCCCTGTGGAACTCCAGATACGGTTGAGAAAGGCTTGGAAGAATAACCTCCAGCAATAACTACTGATCTCCTGTCAGACAAATAAGACCTACACCATAAAAAAAAGATCCGGCTATACCAAAAGAAGTTAGTTTTTAAGCAGTATTTTGTAGTTAACTTTATCGAAGGCCTTGCTAAAGTCAGTGTAGATTGCGTCTATTGAGTTCCCATGATCAACTTCATGAGCAAGGTCCTCGACAAAAGATAACAAATTAGTAGTAGTAGTAGACCTAGCTTTAACAAATACATGTTGATCTAATGCGTAAATTCGTTTAAAGTGCCAAGACAAAATGGGACATAACAATGATTCAAAAACTTTCGCAAAAATAGGTATCAACGATATAGGCCTATAATTGCCTTGCTGGCATCACCACTCTTAAACAGTGGCAGAATGAGTGGGTCTTTCCAAACAGCAGGGAAAATGCCAGAGCTCAGAGATTTATTAATAATAATCCAAAGCAGCAAAGCCAGGACACCAGCACATTGTACCACGAAAATAGACGGTATTCCATCTGAACCCGTTCCTTTCCTTAAATCAAGTCTTTTTAAAACTAATTTTGTCTTTTTAAAAGACTTGGTCGGCGGTAACTGAGATGGAGGTCAAAAAAATATTTGCAACTTGTTCATAATGAATAATGCATAAATAAATAATAGCTACAACCATTGGAAACTAACCTTCATCATGAGAACTGGTATCCGGACGGTCTGTTCAATTTCGAAAATAATCCTGACACTTGGAACCATGATGTCGAACGTCTCGGTCGGTTTGACCGTGGGGTATTTCGGCTCGTAGATGTCTTCAGGGTTCGCGGCTGCAGTGGGTATTATCTTTTTAGGAGACCAGAGATCTTCTTCCAGTTTTTCTGCACGAGGGTTTAGGAAGTTGAATTGTTCTCTTTCTTCAGGTATCATCACGATTTCCGATTGTATCTCGTCGATGATATCTACGAAAATTTTATGTTTTACTTCAAAAATATATATAAAATATATAAAAATATATAAATACGTAATATGCATGGTGTTATTTTTAGTACCACTTAGGCGAAGTTTAGAACCGTGAGAGGTAACGAAAAGTAATGTTAGGAATTACTGACTCTACTGGCTCGATTTTGAAAAATATTGTTTTTCAAAATCGAGCCAGTAGAGTCAGTAGTTCTGCATTACTTACATAAAAAAATGATTTTACAGATAAAGTAAGATTTGGTTAAATAAAATCCCTTTTAGGTTCTTTGTCTGAGAGTAAATCAATCTTAGTTACATTTATAGCGTATGACCTCACTGTGTTAAATATATATAAATAGGTATATAAACTCTCACTGTTTCCGATCTTGTCTGAGTAGCGCTGCAAAACGCGCTTAGTTGCACTCTGCACCAGTGTTTAAATCAAAAATACATCATCATCTTTCGGCTTCTTTGTCCCACACTAAAGTGGGGTCTACGCAGCATATATACTTCCTCCGTTCTTTTCTGTCAGCCGTCAACTCAGCATCCACTCCTCACATGCGTATGAGCCTCACAATACGTTAGTTACATGACACTCTTACCTTCACATGACTGTCTCCGTTCATCCCTATCTAACCTATTTCTCCTCGTTTTTCCACAGTTGTACTTTCAGACTTCCACTATATAAGATAAACTTTGGTTCTCACAAGAAGCCTGTAACTTACCGGTAACAGTGTGGATAGTGGTAGCGGCGATGTGGATTTCAATCTCCGAAACAGATGTTTTGACTCTAATTCCCTCTTCAATGTTTTTAAAAGACTTTGAGAATTCTAAATCGCAAGGCTTGAGAACCAGCTGCGGGGGGAGATTCTTTAGCTTTGACTGTAATTTGGACATCACCTGCCGATTATAATAATTGATTACATTTAGATGAAAGAGAATATAGGAACCTTGCAATCACTGAGACAACAAGTTGTAATTTCTATGAAGCATTTGAATTCCTGTAAGTTTAATATATTTAAAATGACATACCTGTAGCCCAGCCAAAGATATAACTAGACTCTCGGTGCCGCAATGCGAGGAGTAGTCAATGAGCAACTCTGCCCGTATCAGCAAAGCGTGTCCATCTGCTTTGCCAGTCGCCGCGAAACACATAACTTCTGGCTGACGGAATTGAATCGATATGGCTACGTTCGGAGCATCTTCTGATACTGGATTGCCTGAAAGCGATCTAGAATGTGAATTGTCAAAGGATTTGTAAGAAGTTTACTCGTTTAAGTAATTTAAAGTAAATAAATTCTTCTTCTAGTTCTGTGGAGTGAACTCCCGATCCAAGATTACTGAAGCCGTAAATATAGTATAAGTACCCGTAGAATAATATCCACTGGTAGAGTCGCTGGCACTATGCAGGCGAGTGGAGTGCGTGGAGCGAGGGTTGCCTTCGCCGACGTAGCCGTGGTTCACCACTCCTCCGTCTAACGTCTTTTCACCTGAAAACGGACGCAAATCTTCAAAGATTTTACCTGTGGGCTGGTTTACCATTTTAGTTAAGGCAAAAGTAATATTAAGCCTTGTTAACATTTGAAATTGGCGTTTTGTCGAACTGGCCACTTTGATCTCAAATATTTGGTTAGGTATTCCAAATTCAAAATGAAAACTAAGGTCCTTACATATGAAATTAGTGTTTTATACGGAAAGAGCAAAACAAGAAAAAAATATAGGTATTCAATAAAAGTATGTACCACTGTTATTCATGCATTACGCCATTCATTGATTCCTTTGCTGAAAAAATTGTGGGATCGAGAATCAATCAAATCTTTGAAGACAGTTTTTATTGCTTCATCAAAATGCCAATTTCAAATTGGTATAAGATACGGTCTTAGAAATGTATACCTACTGATAAATAATAATATCATCGCCTCTCTTGACCGCCTCTGTGGTCTAGTGGTTCAACCCACCGATTTCAGATCCAGAGCAATATATTGGTTTAGTGGGTGGTAGGACTTTGTTGAAGTCCGCCTGGCTAGCTACCACCATCTTACCTAATTCTGTCGCCATAATAACAATTAAAAAAAAAAATGTTGTGTTCCGGCATTCAGAGGTAAAATAGCCAGTTCCTCAGTTTGTTGAGAATTCCGGGTGGAGTGCGCCTCCACCTTCGGTCTTATCTTAACTTGTTACCAGATGAGATGAAGGCCAAGCGCTTCCCCGTCGTACAATAAAAAAAAACTCTCTGCTCGTGCTTAAAACTTAACATTTAAAAGCATTTACATACAGACAGAACAACATTTATTTGTGCTCTGTGAATGTCATAGATTGTTAACCTGGCATAGCATCCAATAGACATCTGGCTAGGGTGAGGAAGAATGGCAGGGATAAATTAAGTCTAGTCCTGTCCACTCTCACGTCCAGATGGCGGGCCTTCGCCCCAGTCACTCGGAGGCTCGCGTCGATCAGTGGAGGCCTACGGACTGAGATGCCGACGGTGTCGCGTCGGGAACCGCCTTGGGATTCGAAAATTCTGAAATTGATGAACACTTTATTGAACCTTACTAATTACATAGAATACAAATATTAGGTGACACAGTCTATAAGTCCAACGTGCGGCCTTATCGCTAAAATCTTGGCAAGGTAACCATGGAAGAAAAAATAATAAATTTTCTTTAGCTTATTAACACGCACGTTTGTTTAAGGTGTGGGTTAAATATATAAAAAAAAACATTATTGAAAACAAACAGGAAGCTGTTAGTACGGTGTCACCAAGATGAAACACTTTTCCGTGAAACGATCAAAGCTGATCTATCTTTGTATTTTTCTAACGACGGCGAGGTGAGTGGCCTTAGTCTCCTGCTGATTTGCAAGTTATGCGATAAGGCCGAAGGTGAAAGCGCCCGGAATACTCAATAAACTGTCTTTTAAACTACCCAAGGTTGATCCTCAGTTTTTGGTACATTTTTTACAGTTTTTTAATGTAAAAAAGGCTACATCTTTATCATATCCTACGAACCATGTAAACCAGGGTCTTACGATGATGCCAGCGAAACTCCTGAATAATGCATGGTATAATAGTCGTGCTCATACTTTTTTGAAATCGGTATATCGAGGTATTCAGCGACAAATGTTTTTTGTTAATTTACCCGGCCTTAATATAATAATACAGTATAATAACAAATTTGGTGTGAGTATAGTGCTTACTTTGTGGTAAATAAATCAATGATTAATAAAATCTGGACAAGCGTGAGTCGGACCGGCACTAAGACTTCAAAAAGCCTGCATTTTTTGTCTGGGAATAAATATTACAGGACATTAATTTCACACAGCGCTATCTAGTCCCAAACTAAGCATAGCTTGTAATATGGGAACTAGATTACGGATAGAATACATAAATACTTTTTTTTTTGTAAATACATACTTATCATACAATACAACACCCAAACACAGAACAAACATCTACATTCATCACATAAATGTTTGTCCTGGGAATGTGGGTCAGAATCCTCGGTGTGCGTGTCTGCACACCATGTAGGAGCTAATCGGTCAAATTTATCCAGATATCCAACAAATATATATATTTATAATATAATTGCCAGTATTGCCTATTTCAAAAAACCAATACGCGGACGAAGTCGCGAGTAAAAGCAAGTCATATACAGGGTGAGTTTTAGCAAAATTGAAGAATCCAGAAATTTGCTCCATGACATAAAACCAACCTTATTCTAATTTTGAAATCTATGAGTAATTCTGTTTTCAAACGCTAAAGTTGTATCTTCGCATTCGGCGATATTCGACTTTTTGAAGACTTTCAAAAGTTCTACACGAACAGCAAAAGGGATTTAATAGCTTCGCTTTCGCATTTCACTATACACACAACTAATACTAAATTCATAAAGTTGAATTTATGCATTTTCTACTTTCTACTTTCATTTTCTTCGGCCCGACGGTATGACTCTTGTCCCTTGGGAAATGGGTAGGCCTTTGGTGTGGGACGCTACCTGCGTCGACACCCTAGCGCCATCTCATCTGCCTGGGACATCAGTTAGGGCTGGTGCGGCGGCTGATTCGGCCGAGGATCACAAAAGGCGCAAATATAGTGGTCTCGACAGAGCTTACCTATTTGAGCCTTTTGGGGTGGAGACCTTGGGTTCGTGGGGAGCCGGTGCCCTCCGGGTTTTCAAAAATATTGCGGGGCTTTTGATTGAGGCGACACGTGACCCAAGGGCTGGCTCTTATTTAGGCCAGCGAATTAGCATAGCTATTCAGCGTGGCAATGCAGCCAGTGTCTTGGGCACGCTTCCGTCTGGTACTGGTCTGGAACAGTTGAGTTACCTATAGGCCGTTTGTAACGGTCCTTAGGTAATCTGACTGATTCCTTTGTACTTAGTTAGTTTAATTTATTGAATAAATGTAATCACTTTGAAAGTGTTCCAACAACCTTGAACACATAGTCATCATGCATTAGTTTTTTATTTACAAACAAAGAATTCAAAAACGCAAAAATGTATTTTTTCAAAAACTCACTTTTCCAGAAAAACAATTTTTTTTTTGTTGTATTTTCTTAAATGTATTTTTTTAGAAATCGAGCACGTAACTCCTAGCATGACTTTTCGATAACTCTCACGGTTTCAGACTTGGCCTCAGTGGCCCTAAAAAAACAAACTCAGGGTTAGTTTGTTTTCAGTTATATTTTTTCCAAATCACCTTCATCCAAATAGTAAATGTTTTTTGGTACCTACCGCAGCAATGGATTCAACAGCTGCTGTTACCTATGCTCCGTTTCGTAAGCCGAATGAGGCTCGATCTCAGACGATAACTAACCTTTTGATGAGGATATTCGGCTCAGTCCTGATGTCATCGACGAGCAGACTCATCAGACTGGCCTTCAGCTCCAGACTGCCGTCGGAGTAGCAGTCGAGTTGGAAGGTGGCCTCTCCCGCCGCGAGTCGCGCAAGGCCGTGGTTGGCGTCGCGTACGGGAGACGAGAGCACCTCGTCGATGTCGGAGTACACGCGGAGCGTCGCGCCTTCCAACGAGAACCTGCGACCGCGACACGACATTCATCGCATCGTGGGTTCCGATGCACAATACACCTCACCCCAGTGCAGCCTCACTGCAGAACATATGCCCCCCATTTGAAATTATAATTATAATAGATCATGTTTCTCCGCACCATTACAATATCGGAATATTCAAGTCCAGAGTGAACAGGTTCCTTTTATAGAAGCGTGCCGTCTTGAGACACATCGCCGATAGGTATTTTTTCAGTGAGCTGGTGGTCAAACGCTAAAATGACACATGGTGAGTTGAGCTGATTTGATTATGTTTTATCTTTTCTAAGTTGAAAAAAACGCGTTCGAGAGAAGACGACGTTAGATAGATTCACATGGAACCATAAAGCCGACTAACACGCACATAGACATACAGACAGGTTCTTTTTCGCGCGAGATTCAAAACAGCTAAATTAATAACGAGTAATGGACGCAAGTAGAAAGAGCATAAGCCTGTAAGCACTAACTTCTCTTCGTATTTCAGAGATTTAAAAAAAGTGGAGCTGTGACAGGCTTCTTTAATGTTTACCGGATAGCTGCTTCTTTTCTGATGGGCTCTCCTTGAGCGAAGAATGCTTGTAACTTCTTGACTGATGCGTCTGCCTGCGGCACGTCTACTGGGGAACAGGGTACTATGCTTCCTGGAACAACCGTATGGAAATTGTACCGAGCCTATGAAAAAACATTCGATTCTAAAAAAGCACGTGAACCAGAAGAACTTGCATCTAGAAATAAAATGCAGTCTCTCGAAACAAAAATAGTTACACAAATATTACTAAAACGCTTTTTGTAATGCAGGCAGGCAAGTCAACAACCGGAAGGTTTATAAAAGGAAAGCCAGTGCCTTCTTTTTATAAAAAGGGATCTCACTCCATCGTAGACCTCATGACTTCGTAGCCCAGACTACTTGGACCACAGAATATATGACGGCACAACCTCAGACGTCAAGACATAACCTATCTTTTAAAAATAGTTTAGTACCTACAGAGCTAAATTTCCTAGAATCAGTGAGTAAAGTGTCAAATAACTTCAAAAATAATAGAAAGCAAATCTGAATACTTTGGCTTGATGATGATTGACCTAACCGATTTCAGCACTAAAATATTATTTTAGTAGCAAGTCCCTGGTGTCTACGTTCAGTCCCCTCGCCCCCTCGCCCCCTGGTGGGACGCCCACCCTCACGGGCGTGGTATACTGACCAATGAGATGTTCGATGCTGAGGTTATCCGCCCACACCGCCAGGATCGTGGCCAAGTCCTTCTGACCGAGGTTGACGAGCACCGGGTCCACGGAGACGTCGGCGCAGACAGCCAGCAGCTCGCGAGCGCCACACCAGACTTGCTGGTAGCCCACGCAGCGCTTTATGTCGCAGCGGATGCATATCGGCTCGAGGATTGGCTCCTGCGAGAGTACTAACCTCTTTAACCTGTGGTCTGTCGTCTAGTCGTGAGACGGTAATGTTCTATTACACAATGATCAGAAGCGGAATCGGTTATGCGTCTGTTTGTTCAAAACAGATCATTCCCCACTTCTTCACTTATTCTTTGTTCTAGGCATGACTATAAGTGACTATTAGACTCGGCGACAGTGATTGGTCACACCGATTTGTAAATAAAATATTGACAGAATATAAGTACATTCACTCCTTAGCTAAAAATGGCAGCCTGACATAAGACCCACTGTAGTACTTCTTCTTACACGGATCTGTACGAACTTATGCAAACCAATAAATACTTTCATATTATCAATATCGGCAAGGAGCCTTAGGGGGACTTGCCCAGCAGTGGACACCACAGGAAGATATCCGAACCGATACCAAACTAGGATTAATTCTCCTGTTCATACCTGCACTTCCAAAGTCCCAGCCAGGGTCATAATTGCCCTTGCAAAGGTGACATCTTTCAGTTTGACCAGTATGTTGTCTATGATAGGACTCTGCAAAGGACTTGACGCGTCTTGTGCTGAGTTCAGTTGCTTGAAGAAGTTCTCTATGAGAAGATCGCCTGGAAAGTTTCAGTCGGAGTAAACTTGTAGTTCGCCCCGAACAGAGATCTCGTGATGAGCATAGGTATACCACGGAATTCTTTCTCAAAAAAAAACCTTATTAACAAACCTTACATACCGCACTCTTTTTCTCAATCTCTCTTTATTCCCCTGAGTGTTTGAGGCTCTCTCTTGTTTGAAACTCTCATTAAATGCAAAGCCAGAATGAAAGCAATGCACCAACCGTACGTCATAGTGTGTGGGCATGATACAATAAGTGAATAAGTTTGATGTCTTTTTGAAGTGCTCTCAAAGCCCCCTTTTTAAATAAAACTACACCTAATGAGGGGTGAATAAATCTATTTTGAAATCTGGCGTTTAAATTTTTACGATTTTATTTACCCCTTTTGCAACCCTTAATGTCTACACAGGGTGGTTTCAACAAATGAATAAAGAGTTGATTGTGAAGACTACCCCCTCTAACAGCATCCTATAAGATATACCAGCGTTTTACCTTTTTTTTTTTTTTCACAAAATCCACAGATCTTAGCTTAAGTAAATGATTTAACTTATTAACTGAAACTTACATCCAATAATGGATTTACTTTTTATAAATTATACAAGAATTTAAACAGATCAACTGACCCAAACAACTTAAGGTACACAAAGGTAACAAGTATTGTATGTTTTTTGCGTTCGATAGATTACCGAGTTCTGATAATAGTTAGTGTGTGAGCGCGGGAGATGGAACAAGGATGCTTGTCTACGTCTATTTCGAGTGGAGGGGGTGTGAAACCCTTTAAACGTTCACCCCAATATCTCTATCTATCTATCTATAGGCCGTTTGTAACGGTCCTTAGGTAATCTGACTGATTCCTTTGTACATAGTTAGTTTAATTGTACTTTTTATTGAATATATTTATATTTATGTTATCTCTTTCCGTTTAAAATTTCAGCAAAATCGAATAATCCGTTCGACAGTTATGCCGTCACAAACATTGCCACATACATACATACAGTGCCAGATTTTCTAACTTAACCCAGAGATCATGATCATGATATGACGATATTGGTATTAGGAAAAACTTTGTAGCTCCCAGAAACTAGATGAAGATGGTTCAAGGCCGCCGTGATCCGCCTCTGTGTGGTTTCGGTCCCGGGTTCGATCTCCAGGGTGTAATTTATGCTTAGTTTGTTTGGTAGTAGGACTTTGTTGAAGTCCTCCTGGTTCTAACTACTGCCGTTTTATCTAAGTCTGTCACCATATCAACGATTATTGTTACAAATTGTTGTGTTCCGGCATTTAGAGGTAAGTTAACCAGTTCCTCTGGCTGTTGAGGATGCCGTGTGAAGTGCGCTTCCACCTTCGGCCAAACGGGTAGGTCGTAGAGATGGCCATTCATAGTCTTCTTACCCAAGATACTAAAAAATAAGAACAAATTGCAGATCAAAGGGGTGTAAGTAAAATACGTTTAAGGTGACAACTTACCCATATTGAGAACCAACAGATTAGGGGAGGAAGGCTTCTGTGGCAATAGCAGCACAGGCGCATGGATCTGAAAAACATATTCAGGTAAAATAATCAGGTGGTCCAATTCGGCACCAAAATACAAAAATGTACCTTTAATATAATAATAACTAATAGTCTAAGTAACTGTCAGAGCATAGGGTGGGAACCCTATGCTCTGACCTGACCTGCGCCGCTGTCGGGTCACCGCACACCGCTGACTCGCCGATATAAATATACTTAGGTGGCTGGCTAGTTAACTACAAACAGACGCAACTATTACTGGGCAACTATTAGGTAGGTACCGCAGCATGTATCGACCTGTTCAGTTGCTGCGCGCGGCTTGAAACGGAGGTAAATGAAACGGGTGGTAGGTAGGTGTAGGTACTTACTATCTATTCAATTAAAAACGAAATACGAAAATCTACATAAATAAGAAACTACGTAGGTACAAAACTATTAACTAAGTTGGTAGGCACCTAATTAATAAAATTTCACAAACAATTATTCATTCCTTTTGACCTCCTAAAATGTGTATGTACCTACTAAGGTGTATATAAATACATTTCATATTATGTACCTAGGTACTATATAAGGTACATAAAAAACTACATAAAGTTTCAGAGTAGGTAGGCTTTTATGTGATGGTTTGAATATAAAAATAGCTTACCATTCAATATATGTCGGAATTTTTAAAATTTTACTGTAGTTGCCCGTAGATTCGTTTTTGTTTATTTCAACACTCGCATACAAAACATAACAGTATCTACTCTTGCTTTAGGAACGTTGACGGGTATTTTAATAAAGCAATTTGGAAATATAATTAAAATAAAACTAATGAAAATATGTCATGCCGATTTGGAGGCTCAATCTATTCTGAATGAATTGTAACAGTCACAACAAAGGGCGGATACAGATTGCAGTTCGATGAAATGTATTCTGTATCAGCTTTATGTTACTGACAAATACAAAAGTGCATAAACAAGCAAAAAAAACTATAAAGTAAATTAATCTAAAGCAGAAGGTGGAGGCCTATCCATAACTATCTTTTAAAAGAATTATTATTTTTGAAGTCATAATAATTGTTCGATCCAAAAATCATTAAAATAAAGCACGGTGACGACGACGCACGCGGTCAGCGCGCGGCCCGAGACGAGAGCCGAGTGGCAACCTGCCGCCGTCATCCTCCCCGGGAGGAGCTCCGGCCAAACGTACCTAAACTTCGAAGTGACACCCCCTGCCTATAGTATTTATTGTTATCAATTATCATTCTTGAATATAAGTAACATAATGCGTTATATTAGAAAAGGTTAAATGAGTGTAACACACCTCAATGACCAAGTTGAGTCGCGTGTTCCAACTTCGGAACCGTTGCGAATGTTTCTCCGCGACGCGCTCCGCCGCCGCCGCCGCCTCTTGCGACACGCAACTCGGAATCAGAGGTTCTATGAATTGCTGTAATAACAAACATTCGTTTCGTATCGTCACCTTCCTGTCTCATGTGCTTTCCTCCATTCTCCTGAATAGCCACATCAGCATGAAAATACTTGGACCTGACTGACGCTGATAAACAGACATACAAAGATGTATTGAAGCGTATTCAACAAGCCTCATAGCTCAGTTGGTAGTAACTCTGCCTTCTGCGCTGTAGGTTGTGGGTTCGATTCCTACCCAGGACAAACATTTGTGTGATGAATATAGATGTTTGTTCTGTGTTTGGGTGTGTATTGTATGATAATTATGTATTTACAAATTTAAAAAAATGTATTTAAGTATTATATCCGTAATCTAGTTCCCATATTACAAGCTATGCTTAGTTTGGGGCTAGATGGCGCTGTGTGAAATTAATGTCCTGTAATATTTATTATTTGTAATATTTATTCACGTGTATCGACGAATACACACAATATGCTTTGTCATTGGTTGTTCAGTCACCAATGATGACGAACAACCAATAACAAAGACCAAATGGCCGTACGGCCAGCGACCTGAAACCGTAACCGCTGTGGAGGGGCATAAAATGTTTAAGCTTGTTCATCTATACAATTACATAATGTATTGTATTGTATGTAATACATACCTACTTACCCACCTACAATAAAAAAAAATCTTATGGAATAAAAATAAATATTGATCAAGGATATTTCCAGGACGAAGACTTATCATTATGATGTATGTATTTAACTATTATTATTATTACACATATTATTATACATAGCCGACATTTACGAATTGAAATCTTTTCGTGAAATAGTATGTTGGTCGAAACTGTCGGGGTAATTGGAAGGTATACATTGAGTTCCTTGTGAAAGGGCTTGGCCGGGGAAGGAGCCAGGAGAGATAAAGGCTAAGCGCTTCCCCTTCGTACAAAAAAAAAACTACCACCGTACCTATTTCGGCCGCTAAGCAGCATTACTGTCTTTCGATGAAATTACGGGCACTCAGGGCTTCAGAACGGGCTTCGGGGCGCTAGTAACATAGGTCATGCTTATGTTCTTTGTGATTATGACCTACGCAGTATTCATTGTTTTAGGTAAGAGTTTGGGCTACTTGCCTGTTACATCTCCATGTAGTATTTATATCAACAAATAAGATAGAAACGAAGTGTGCTGTAACAAGACAAGCTGAGTACCTGCGTGGCGTGCAGCAGGTCGGTGCTGGCCACGCAATGCAGCCGGCCGAGGTACAGTCGCAGCTCGCCGTGCGTCAGCTCCGAGCTGGCTCCGAACAGACGCGGCGCGCAGCGGACGTACTTCAACTCGATCACCTTGTCCTCGTCCGGCCAGATCACCTGCAACGTACACACCTACACCTACACATACGTACCTACTCGTACCTACCGGCTCCGCTCTCACGCTCTCACAGGCTGAACAAACAATGCCCATGGCTTGTATCTCACAAACAACGGGTCATAACTTGTTATACCAGTGAAACACGGACTTCCATCTCGTTAGAATTTCTTCAAATACTTTCTTAGTGCGAGCCTTATACTACGAAATAAAGCTACCCTGAAAATATCAAGTCTCTAGGACCATTGGTTTGGACCGTGCGTTGATTGTCAGTCGGTCAGCTTTACAACGATTTTTATATGAAGATTACAAAAACTTAGTCTTCTCACCGTTACCTACCCAACCAGCGTGGACAATGGTTAATATTGTTTTATGGAACCAACCAACTAAACTTCATTTAAACCTTCTTAATATTAAAGAGGTGGCCTTTATTGAATTCGATGTACTGCGGTAGGTAAAGGTGATAAGGAATGGAACGTGTTCCGTCCGTCCGTTTTTTCACAGCAGTACTATCTTTAGAGTATTCATTGTGTAAAGAGCGAAGGTTCCTTGAAATAAAATGTAGATACTATTACTTAAGTATGTTTGTACGTACCTTTGGATACAAAGTAGCTTCTCCCAGGTCATCTAAATGCAACGAGCTCAGGAAAAGCTTCAGCGTCATTCTGTCGTTCGCTCGGAACACAAAATCACTCTCCAGAGCACCCAGCCTTAGATCGAGCATCGATAACTCCGTGTAGCACAGTTTTATCGAAATCGACGACGATCTGGAAAATATTTTAAGCTATGACATTTACAGTGACCTCGTTTGTTAAGATTTTGAAGAGGTATATTGTAAGACGGGGAAGCGCATGTTCTTCATCTCACCTGTTTTTCAAGTTATGATAAAGCCGAAGGTGGGAGCACCACCTAACCTGGAATCCTGAACAGTTTAAGAAACAGGCTACCTTACCTCTAAATGCCGGAACACAACGATATTAGAATTGTTGTTATGCTGACAGAATTAGTACAAGTCATAGGATCATATTGCGATTGTGTATGAATACCAAAAGTTTAGTTTAGGCAAGTGCGCAATGACACATGCTCTTACGGCGTAGACCTCAACGGTCTGAGGACGACAGCCACGGAAGACCGGCATATGATTGAGGAAATGTCTAATCTCTCTATTAAGGTAACGAAAATGAGCTCGTACCGCTTCGAATGCAACGGGGAACGAGCGAACGAGTCTCAGACTACAGCAATGCGCGTACAAGGAGTAGTGATTTGTATACGAGTACAGCCTGCCTACGTGACTCTTACCTGACTGAATAACTGAACTTGGTAGCCCCCGATGGGACCGGAGGGTCGGCTTCTGGCTTCATCAGGTAATGCCACAGGTTCTGTGTTTTCGGGACTATTACTGTTTTTAAGTTTATAGCGTGACGGTTTTGTATCCTGAAACCGAAACATTATTTGAAGCAACATGATGATGCACTATTTAACTTTACTCCCGTTTCGAAATAAGATGTGCTGGCGATTTATTTAAATAAAAAGTAGTTCAGTTCTAGCTTATAGCCTCATAATGAGAATTTATTAAATAAGTATTCATTTGGTTACATTACTTTTAAATAAACAACAATCAAATTAAAATATACACAGAAAATACAAATTTCGATGTTTTAATATCTTTTTTTATGAGTATTGCCTGGGCAAGAATATTACACATATTACACACACAGCACATAAAACAGATACATACAATATTAGAACACAGAAAGCCAATAAAAGGTTTTCACGTATACGAGTATTTTGTTGGATAGATACATAAGAAAGTACGAACTGAGCAGGAAATAATAAAACATAATAGGTATCGAGACACAGATTTGGTATAGATAAGTAATATCGGATATTGAGGGATAAAAATGAGATAGCAACCCTTAATCATAAAAACAATTACTTTCTACACAAAATACTACAAAAAGTAAAAACACATAAAGAAAGTAGGTAAAAGTAATTAAGTACATTTATTAAAACTATGGTATGAATCCATACACTTGATATATAATATGGACATAAATGAAATATCGTCCATATTTCATTTATGGTCATATTATCTAGATGGCGCTGTGTGAAATAAATGTCCTGTCCTGTAATATATATATATATTCTGTCTTCTTTCTATGATGGATCCAAAAGACGTATATCTGTAAACTCTCTTCTTGATGGATAAGCTTAACCATAACGTAGACGTCATCGTTGCCAAGACAAACCACAAGGTTAAGCTGACACCATTACGTAAGTTGAAGAAGGTAGTAAAGGCTTGCTTACTTGCTGGTGATGTACTGCAGATATCTGGCGAGCGTGTGCAGCGACGGCGCATGCAGCAGCAGCGAGAGATGTCCCGAGTCGCACACGAGAGCCTGCTCCACGCCGTGGAAGTGGGAGCGGAACTCGGGGCAGTCGGCGCGGACCTGTACGTAGTACGTACGTGGCGAGCGTTACGTTACGTTACGTTACGTTACGTACACACACATCAATCGTCTACCTATTCTACAACTACCAACGGCTATTTGTCGTAATACCGTACATTATGTTATTTAGGCGATAATATCCATAACTCCTAACTCTTAACAAATAGGTACCTACATCGAACTAAGTTAAGTCGTAACTACTGATATATATATTGCTGACCAAGATCTTTATCTTGGTCCGCTTGTTCAAAAACGGCATGGACTTTATCCGCAACGATAACTTTTAACCGCCTCTGTGGTCTAGTGGTTCGCCCTCCGGTGTCAGATCCAGAGGTCCCGGGTTCAATCCCCAGGGGAGTACAATATTGTGCTTGGTTTGATTGGTGGTAGGACTTTGTTTAAGTCCACCTGGCTACCTTCCACCATCTTCCCTAATTCTGTCGCCGTAACAACAATGCTTATATTGTTGAGTTCCTATTTTTAGAGGTAAGATTGCCAGTTCCTCAGTTTGTTGAGGATTCCGGGTGCAGTGCGCTTCTACCTTCGGCCTTATCATAACTTGAAAAATTTGGAGAGTTGAAGCCCAAAATAAAAAATAAAAATAGATCGCGGGAGGCATGTATGAGTCGCTTTTTTTAATTCAAACTTTAAAATGAACAGAATCTAATCATTTTCGTAGACAAAAACAAAGAGAATACAATACAACACAACGTAAGAACAGATAATCAAATTTAGAATGGCGGGAAACAGTTTTCGATTTCCCTGCTTCATTTTCAAAATATAATCGATATCAAAACCAACAACGGTATCAAAAAGTATAGCCAAAAAGATTTAATTACATATTTTTTTTTAAATTATTTATATATATATTAATATTTTAATTATATTAATATAATTTAATTATATTAATTATAATACGAAAATAATATCTCTCCGACCTTTAACCGGAGTAAATAGACCTCGGATAGTAACTCTGAGGGTACGAATAGCGGAGTACTTCTATTTATTCAGATATCAAAGTCAGTAATTTAATATTTGATACCTAGTTTTGATACCGACAGGAGCAAACGTTTCGTTGCAGAATAAACAATATGACCCTCTCTGTCCTACTAGCTTACCTACTTAAAAGTGAAACAAACCTTTCTGTAAAGCATGTTCAGCAGCTCCCCATGACTTGCGAGAAGCTCCAAGTACTGTCCGTTAGTGGTGTGATGCTGCTTGTCTGTGAGCAGAGCGCCGCCCACGGACAGCTGTATGGCTGGGCCGTACTGCATGAGAGCCACATCCAGGCACAGCTTAGTGATGGACAGCATTATGTAGGGCTTGTCCATCTGTTCCGTCGAACGGGACAGGTTCACTACAACCTCGCCTATCGGAGCACATATCTTGTTACAGGTTACAGTTTGCGAAGGTAAAATACTCGATAAATACCCGTTTTTTATTATCAAAATAATTTAAAAAAGTTTTCAAAGTAATGATTTTGAAATCCAAATACTTGTCTTCGTAAGAGCATTCTTCATAAAGTGCTAAATAAGAATGAAAGAAATAAAACCTGGGCTCCTTTCTTGAGCAAGTAATCCAAGAAGGGAGTAAAGTACTAGAGTTGGTAGGTCCTGCCGCGTGGAAGGCACTCACCAATGATAAACCGCAGCAGCGTGTTGATGTTGTTACTGGGAGACACGTTGTCCTCAAACCCAGGCAGGTCCACATTTCTCGCGAACACCTCCATGTCTTCATCGCTGTGCTCGGAGCCCGCGAACCCTGGAGCCGTCAGCTGATGGCGGAGCGATGCTTTCTCCGTTGTGGTTTCAGTGGCCCTACGATGCATTGATCTCTTTGAAAATTTGCAATAATGTCAATAAATAAATGTACGTATTTACAGGACGTTAATTTCACAGCGATTAACAATATGGTAGTTAATTGATTTATACAAATATATTTTGTTGCCGTAGATATCCGATGTGCGGTTAATCTGCAGATTGACGATTGATACTTCGCAGATTAACCAAGCTCAGCCAGCAAATGTCAGAAGCGGTGGTTTCAAATGAATCACTTCTGACATTTACCGATGTGGTCTCGGTATAAACCAAGGCGATAGGTATATATATGTCCCAAATTATAAATCGTTCATCATGCCGCCATAAAGATAGGCCACCTCCTCTTTTTTGTTTTCAAATTTGTAATCCAAGATGGCGAAAACGTTTCTTCATATTTGTGATAAGGATATCGTTTTTAAGAAAATAAGGGGTGTTTAATGCGAATATATATTTTTGGACAATTAACGTAATAAAAATAGTAACTTTCTTCAGACGTTGAAAAAGCCCATGAAAGCTGAAAATGTTAGTGAATGCAACAAGACTTACTTGTTCCTGCTCAAATAAGCAGCCACAATCTTCTGTCTTAGCTTCACTAGTTCTCCGTAACCAGGGTCTGCGTGCACTTTATCCATGTCGAAGAGCTCCATCAACTCAGGATCTTCCAAATCATCAGGATAGTCTCCGGAGTCCGAGAAGGTGATAGGAACCGTCGTCGGAACAGGTACTGGCAGGTTGTCGATGAAGTCCAGGAGTAGACAAATGATCCGGTCTGATAGGTTGAGCTTGAAGCTTGATAGTGAGACGTTCAGTTTGTATCTGTTCAAAAAACATTATTCTCGAAATGTGTAGATTTTTTACTCAGAATGGGTCAGCTCTAGACCTCAAAACTTGTACAAGGATAGTCTGCGATGGAGCAAAACTATCCAGTAGGTGCCACTTTTAGTGAAGTTTAGTGAATAATTGCTAGTTGGCGTTAATCGGTGCTTTGCTGGGATCGAATGTAGGTCTGACCATCGATAAATCTAAAATCGGATATATAATTTTAATACAGAAGCAACGCTTAATCAAAGCATCAGCGATAGGCAGTTCTCACCTTGGCAACAGCTTATATTCCTTTTTGACGCTGTTAGAGAAAACGACGGTCATCTTGATTTTCGGAATGAGGTGGAGCTCCGAGTCTGCGTGCTTCCGAGAGTCGCGCCATGCGCCGTTCCATTCACAGAACAATACCTGAAACAGTCTGACTGTAGCCTCGTAGCTCACAGCTCGCACCGACCAATGAGAAACGGCAAGTGAGGTGAAGGTACCGTCACACACTGATAAAATGATTTGAAGGATGAGTTTCTGCATGCCCGAGTTAAAAATTAAAACAAGTAGGCCTAGAATCAGTTTCATAAGTCAGGCAACTTATAAATCTTGATGCTGACTATATTTTGTCTGTGTATATACTTTAAATAGAGAAACGTTACCTGAGCGCAAACTTCCGCGTGCAGTCTGTCATACAACTTCTCTTCCAACTCCATACAAGTGGCGTCTTCCAACACCAGGTCATTTGGCTGCAAGTCGGACTTGATGATGATGCGGCTGATATCCACTATCATCACGTGACCTGACCTGAAACTCATTACAATCTTCACTCATCTATGGTCGTAGAGGGACTTTGACTTAAGGATAGTGCTTCATTTACCTTAAGAGCTTCACCCACTATTGAACTAGAAAAGTAAGAAATAAACTCATATTTTTTCCAGTTCGTGGTTACTTGGTATTTGAGGCACGACACTACATTGCGTTCGATATGTGTCACGATTTGCTAGTAACTACCATTGAATAGATGAAATCACAACGTTGAAATCTAAACTAATAAATTTTGTACTCAGGTACCTATCTATTATAATTTGCTTCAGAAACACTTTTGACATATACTGTACTAAGTGCAAAAGTACAAAAAACAAATTATATTAAATTTATTATAAAATCGGGGGTGTCGACCAGAGGTGCGTCGGCCACTGAGGGCCAAAGTCACGAACCCAGCAGATCTTTATATTAGGATTCATAGTAACTCGGGACTGACATTTTCGTCGCAAGCTCGCGACGTTGCCACCACAGTGTGTGTGTAAAATGGACATGAATATGAATTGTACACTGATTCACAACCGAATTCGATCCAACTACCTCCGGATTTAAAAGCGCCATTTGCTGGCACGTGGCGGCTCTGACAAATTATTGGCCCCTCCCTATCCTCCCGTGGATGTCATAAAAGGCGATGGGCAGCATCATCCACTTTATTAAACACCAATTCGATCACCAGCCCGCCTGCGATGCGTGGTGTTTATGGCAAATCACACTCATTGGGGGATGCCCGTGTCCTGCAGTAGACTCCATCGGGGTGTGATGATGACTGACTGCAAAGCTATTTCAAATAAATATAAAAACTCGACAAACATGCCACCTTAGTAAAGAACAAACTCACTTTTGCACACAGCCATGGTCCGGCAGCACTATACAGGGTGCTTTCACATCCACATTGACATGGAACACCTGACGCCTGTGTATCGCGTACGCCGCTACCGACTTGCCGATCGCTCTGGCCTGGTCTACCGCTGCGGAGACCTCTTCAGAGAGCTCCTTTGTGGTCATCGAGTGCGTTTGGCCGAAGTTTATGAGCTCGGTAAATGCGTGCTGGGGGAAAGTGGACGGATTTTAAATATTAAAAAAAAAATATACAGAAGCAAAAGTTTGTTTGGCGTTTGTACCGATGTTTGTTCCGTCTTCATGCCAGAACTACTGAAAGGATTGAGCTGAAACTTTGCAAATATGTGTTGATCTGAACCGGGAAAGAGACATAGGCGACTTGTACACCAAGCGGAAGTACATAGGCCACCAACCAAACCAAACACAATATTGTACTCCCCTGGGGATCGAACCCGGGATCGCCGGATGTGACACCGGTAGGCGAACCATTCGACCACAGAGGCGGTTTTCTTCTGGCAGTACTTTTCGTTCGAGTAGTTCTCTATAAATGTCAGTTCAATAAATAATTTACTTCAACGTAAAGTAGTTCCACGGGTTCCATCAAGCAGCAGAGAGCGTAGTCCGCCTCGACGTTGTGAGGGTTCTTCTCCAAATCCACAGCCAGGAGGTTAGTGCCAGTGAGAGCGGAGCCTCGCTCTGACGTCAGCAGGGGCACCAAGTCTCCGTCCGAGGTGGTTCCTTCCATCACTATGTTCTCGGCTCGCGCTGAAAGCTGGAACGGATCGATGATGTCACCTTAAAAGCTTGCATTTTCGTGGTAAGTGCAGTAAAATATTTTTTTATAAATTCGCTAAACTGTGTTTAGATAAGACAATAGTTTGCAGTACTTTGTATAGTAGGTACCTCATCAAAAAAAAAAACACTAACTCATGATGAAAAAATGTACCTTGTAAGCTTTAGCAGAAGGGCGAGTTTCCAACGAAGCGAGGAATTGAGTGACGGTCACCACCATGATCTCTTTGCCCCTGTTTATCAGGGTCATCGAACTATTTGCGAGGGTCAGGTTCAGTTTGTGTTCTGGAAATCATAAATCATACGCTTTTACAAATCACAAACAAGATGTTGACGTTTCGTAGTAGGTATACGACGGATATTTCACATAATTTATATTCCTTTGTTAACTAACTTGACCAATAAACATCTTCTGAAAGGTATCTGGGTACCATACTGGACGCAAACTAAACTGGACTCAAAATGCGCAAAAATTGAGACTTAAGGGCATGAAGGCTTTGAATGCACTGAGCCTTATTTTGAATAGAAGTTCGTGTCTCAGTAGCAAAACAAAGCTAGGTATCTATCGTACCTTAGTACGCCCCTGTATAACTTATGCATGCCCAGTATGGAGCAGTACATGCCCTACTAACATAAACAGTTTACAAGTTGTCCAAAACAAAGCGTTAAAATACGCATTTAATACTCTATTCCGAGCAAACCTCCAAATATTACACACTAATATTAAGTTCCCCACGGTCAATGAGTTTATCTACAACTAATCAAGAAAAATCTATTTACATAATAACAGACTCAGTAAAAGCAAAAATAAATATATAATAAACATTTGTAAGACACGTAAGAAAAATGTATCTTACATCGACAAATACAACCGATACAAGTTACCCCATCACTTGTTTCTTGAGTGCGATGATAGACATGCCGCTAGCCCGCGCAGGTACGTCAGTATTGCTCGACACGGCGCATGCGACTCGCGATCTTGTTACATAGTGATATAGAGGTGGTATACGCGCGCGCCGAGTGTGCAGTGATCGCGCGAGCCTGCGCGGGTGACTGTTCCTATTGTGCTCGCTCACTGACCACTCTTTTGTTCTCAGTGCGTGCTATCTACCTACCTACTGTCTATTCTTTAAATTTTTATATATCATGATTGCTTATATGCTATATGCCCTATTTTTAACCTAGGTATGTCAATAAATGCAAAGCTTATCTAATGATTGCACAGTTTCGAGGAAATTTACCTCATAGTTAAATTAAAATTGTATTTCGAAGTACTAGTGCCAAGCCAATACAAGTTTAGCTTTAACCTACGCTAAGTTTTATAAGTTTTCTAAATGCGAAACAGCTTTATAAACGTGTTATTTTATCATTTTTATCATTGTTATACGTTCTAAGATTTCATTTACACTGGATCATATACTTACTGTTTGTGTCAAATAAAGAACTTTTGAAATTGAATTGAATAAACATCTTACCGATGTATTGCTTGGACTTCTCCTGCCTTGGCGCCCCCTCCACATACCCGATCAGCTCGCAGACCCTCTTCTTCTCGGGACTGGACAAATGGCTCCACAGAGTCTTACTGCGTTCTGTCTTCACGCATAGTTCTACGTGGGTCTGCGACTCCAGTGGGTCAGGCAGATCAGTAGCATCAACCTCGGGGGGACTGGAAGGCTTCCACCAGTCGAATTCAGTTTCTACTACCTCGATGCGCTCTGGTTCTTGAGTTAGTAGCTGTGGGAACCAACATTGTATAATAACACCTATGTGGTATAGTGGCTCAAACCACCGATTTCAGATCCAGAGGTCCCGGGTTCGATCCCCATGGGGAGTACAATATATTGTGCTTGGTTTGGTTGGTGGTAGGACTTTGTTTAAGTCCGCCTGACCAGCTACCACCATCTTACCTAATTCTGTCGCTACAATAACAATTCAAAAAATTGTTGTGTTCCGATATTTAGAGTTAAGATAGCCAGTTCCTCAGTTTGTTGAGGATTCCGGGTGAAGTGCGCCTCCACCTTCGGCCTTATCTCAACTAGTAACTCTTGGCTGTAAGTAACTTGATCAAGTTTACCTCAAACTTGGCTTGCTCCCTCGCGATCACTACTGATATGATCGGCAAGCTGTCTTCACACTGCTGTAAATCCAGCTTCAGCTCCGTATCGTTGGGGCTTCGCAACGTACTTTTATATGTTTTCTTGTACACATTGTAGTTCTCCCTGTGCTTTTTGATGGCTTCCCACGTGTAGGGGCGCACCCTCTGTTCTACTACCACGTTGTAGGCGTAGCGCCACCATCTCTTCACGTTTTTGATTAGCGGCTCACCTGGGTGGAGGTGGCGGTATCGTCTGAAACAAAAGAGATTGAGGTTCTTCGTCAGCTTTCTTCTCCACTTTTATAACAGCCCATTACTGTCCACTTCTGGACAGAGCCTCCTCCGAAGAGTTTTGCCATAATCACCTGTCTTGGCAAGCCAATTGGTGATGACAGTATAATACACAGATTTTAAGCTGCTGTCTTTAGTCGTAGGATTTTAAGACGGATATTTAAATTCGTGAGCTCTGTTGGAGAGGTCTATTCTGATGAATGTAAGCCGCGTCCACCGCGGCCTATACCTCATATATACACAGTCAGGTCATAAATTCTGTCACAAGTTTAATATAAAATAATTGAAACAAGTTTATTTTATTCAATAAAAAGTACAATTAAACTAACTATGTACAAGTTTATTCATTATGTAACCATTTATATACCAAAATGAACTTAACGAAACATAGATTCTTATGACAATAAAGTTTATTCAAAATGACATCCGTGATTTTGAATACAGGCCTTCAATCTGCGCGGCCAGTCGTCTATCGCAGCACGAACGAGGTCCATGTCAATATCGGCGGCTGCCTTAATCAAGGATGTCTTGAGTGACTCCAAATTGGGATGAGGCTTTGAGCACGCCTTTTCCTCCAAGTGTTGCCATATCTTGTAATCTAACGGACTCAAATCTGGACTGGAGGAGGGCCAGTCTTCGTGCCGGATGAAGTCGATTTCACGCGCCGCCAGCCAGTTTTTTGTGCTGTTCGCTCTATGAGCTGGCGCCGAATCTTGTTGGAATACCCAGTGCCTGTTATTGAACATGGTATGAGAAACAGGTTCCACGAGGTTCGTCAGGACTGTATTTTGATACACAACTGCATTCGTTTTTACACCTTTCTCACAAAAATGTACCTCTGTTAAGCCCCAATAAGAAACTCCCAACCATACCATGAGCGAGGATGGAAAATGACCTCGTTGGACACGCGGAATACGGTTGCTCGCTTCTTCACTACTGTGTGCGTACACCTTATCATTTTGTTTGTTGTAGCTCTCTTCTACGGTAAAATTTTTTTCATCCGAAAAAAGAATTTCCCGATATTTTTTTCCCGCGTACCGCTTCAACAAAGCGCGGCATCTCTTCAGTCTCATTAGAAGATTAGTCGATTAGTCCATTAGACGAGCATTTAAACGATGTCCTGTTTTTCTTCGATATGCCCGAAGCCCTAAGTCTTCATTTAACACCCTTTTCACCGTGGTTCTGCTTAACCCCATCTGAAGGGCCAACAGTTTCTGCTTACGTTTGGGATTTCTTTGAATTCGCGCCTTCATAGCTTTTATCACTGCTGGAGTCCTAACAGACCGAGGGCGACCACTTCTTGACCTGTCACCTACACTAGAGTCTTCATTGTATCGTTTGATGGTACGATAAACGAATCTTTTGGTTATATTCAAATTTTTCAGTATCTCAAAAATTTGAATTGGCGCGTAACCGCAACGATGCAACGCCATAACTGCAACACGGTCTTCTTTAGGCGTCCACTCCATATTTAAAAATGAGTAAAATTCTAAATATAATACATTTTTATTTTCATGAACAATTCGAAATTCGAATTCAATAAACTTTTTTGTGGCCAGCATTCTAAAAGAAAAGATTTTAATGTGTGACAATACTTATGACCTGACTGTGTATATATAATATATATTTAGGTGCGCGCGAGATAGTTTTCGTAAAATGGCAAATTCGCCGTTAAATATAAAAAAATAAACAATACGGAAGGATTTAAATATCATAATCAATGGATCCTCTATACAAGGGAATGAAAGGATCTAAATGATTTTCCGAAACCGTTATAAAGAAAGGTTTACACCTTTCTTTATACTAAGTTTGAATTAAAACAAAAAACGAAAGGCATTCATCACGTAGTTTCAAGTTGTGTGATAACTCGTTCGACTCACTGAGACACTACACTAGTGTCTCAGTGAGTCGAGCCTTGCCGTAAACGTGAAGCTGACCTGTTGAGTGTGATCCTGGCAAAGGACGAGACGAGGTTGTCGATGGACAGGTACTGCCTCCGAGAGAGCTGCAGCGCGCTGTCGTGTACCACCGCGTCCAGTAGCAGACGCGGCACGCGAGCCTCCTCGGACCGGTTGATGAGAACCTTCACTTTGCAGGACACTGGCTTCAATACTGGACAATAACAACTACTGTTTACTTATATTACATCAAATAACACTTTTACGTTACGAAGTGGATAGTTCTAGTGTGGATTTAGTTCCTTATCAGGCTATTATTATATGTGAAATAGGTTTTTAGTTGTTATTACTACTTCGTAGGTTGTACCGTGTGTCATTACTATAACAGCTATGGTTTAATATATTTAAACTGTAGAAGTGTATTATAGAAGTGTATATTGTAGATATAGGTCATTTTACGACCACATAACACCTATGGAATCGTCTATAACTGCAGCTACGACTTATCTGGGATGAGTGCTACGGTACTACTACGCCGTAGCTTAGTCGCGTAGCACATGCTACGAAAGGTAGCGGACGTAGACCATATCCGTCAGCTGCTGCTGAGCTACGGGTTTTTCAAAACATACTGGTTTAGTGCTACGGTACTGCTACGGTTTGTTTAACAAAAATTACGAAATGTTTAACAATTTGCCAAACAATATAAAGGAATGTATTCATTTTAATGCCTTTAAAAATAATCTCAAACTACATGTACATACTTTGTAACAAAACACAAATAAAAATGCTGACCTATATAATATTTAGTAACACCATAATTTAAGCATATAAATACCTCATAGTTAATTAATTAAGTACTTACTAGTTGCTATAATGTTTAGTAATCTGAAGGAACTATCTTGATATACAAAATATTTAGTTAAACAATATTTAGTCATAATTAAATTTTAGGTACCAGAGGATAGTTAAAATGTATAAACCTAGATTAATTTGTTTCTCGTTGCATCTCAATTTATTTATCTCAATTTTTTTTATATTCTTCAAACGTAATTTCAGTCAGAAATAAGATAAGCTACCGTATAGGAGGTAGCGTTGGCAGCAGTCGCTAGCAACGCCACGTGAGTAACTCACAGGTAGGTAGGTACTGACGTAACTCACAGGTAGGTAGGTACTGACGTAACTCACAGGTAAGTAAGTAGGTAGGCACTCACAAAATAGAAAGTCCTCGCGATGCATGGAGAACTTGTCCAGGCCAGTGAGCATGTAATGCTTCCAGTTGTAGTACTGCATCGGAGTGATGTGCGCCGTCTCCGAGTCCTCGAGCGCGGTGCTCTCGGGGTTCCAGTACAGCGACAGGGACTCCACGCGCATCAGTTGGTACACGGTGGACGCGTTCCTCGGCGTCACCGCTGCCTTCCATTTGCTACATATAGACAATATATCTGAATACCTAGTGAGTGTACCAACTGATGTCGGGTATCTAAATATCTTAGAAAAGGTACGCTGTTTTTTTTTATTAAACGACGTGTAAGCGCCTTCATCTAACCTGTTTACACGTTAAGGTAAGTCCGAAGGTGCAGGCGCACTTCACTCGGAATCCTCAACAAACTGAGGAACTGGCTATTTTACCTCTGGAACACAACAATTTTATAATTGTTGTTATGACGACAGAATAAGGTAAGATGGTGGTAGCTAGTCAGGCGGACTTAAACAAAGTCCTTCCACCAACCAAATGAAGCATAATATTGTACTCCCCCTGGAAATCGAACTCGGGACCTCTGGATCTGAAATCGGTGGGTTGAACCAGTAGACCACAGAGGCGGTTAAGTAATATTTTTTTGACCCTTCATATTTAGAATTCTTAATTTTTTACTTTAGCAGATTTAGGATAACTCCACTAGTCTTCTATTATCTTTCAAGATTAAAAAACTATTTTGTTACGAATAAACTGTTTTCGATTGTTACTGTTTCGGCGGGGTTGCACCAGCCTTGGTCGCGGGGAAACATACGTATGAATATAAGTAATACACGTGAAAAATACCTGTTTTTTCGTATTTAAATAAAACTCAATTTTGCGAGATTGATTCGGAATGCAGTACGTGGCTTAAAATATGATGGTCCAAAAGTTTACTTGACCACTATTAACACTATAAAACCCATAATTAAATGCATTCCATCACAAGTTTGAAGGCTTGGGTTCATCATAGTCCTCTCTACGGACGGTACTGACACGACGTGCTGTAGTCGACTACCCAGAGTCCGCAAGCACTGACCTGTTCGTTGTCTCAATGGAGAGACTTTGCAGACACAGCCCACAAGCGAGAGGTCCGTCCTTTGAGCTGATCGAGTCCTCGTACCGAACGTGAACATTCCTAACGTAAATCTGAATGTTATTTACAATCGCCGTGAACAGACTTTCGAAGAAATTCTGCGGGCCTTTTAGGATCTCACTCTCCGCCTCCAAATCTTGGAGTATCTTCCTTTTCGCAGCTCTAGTTAGGCGTTTTTCACGTTCAGGGTCGAAGTGAGAGTTGGAGATGGCCGGGCCGACCAGCAGTAACACGTCCTCGATGTTGACGATGACGGGCTGCGAGTAGATCCCGGACCATGGGATTTGGAAACTGATGCGACCGATCGTTCCTATCTTCACATCGATCGGGAGGTCGAGCTCGTACTGTAGTTAGAACACTTCGATTAGATATATGTGTATATATGCGTACATTAAACACACGGGTTTAACTCACGTATATGTTGATGTCACCAACGATTTCAATCAAACCGGTGAATCGTCATCTGGGTGAGTGTGAGAACCGAATTCGTGAGTAAAACCCGTGTTTTAAAACGTATTGTTCGCCTCACGCTAGTTTTGAAAATTATATACTTATGCATATTTCCGTTTTACAGCCAATAAATTTCAGGAAATTGCAGGATATCGATTTCACACAGCGCCATCTAGAGCCCCAAACTAAGCAAAGCTGTATATGGGAACTAGGCTACAGATAAAATACTTGTATATTTCATTTTTGTCTGTAGATAATTATCATACAATACAACACCCTAACACAGAACAAACATCTATATTCATCACACAAATGTTTGTTGTCAGGTGGGAATTGAACCCACAATATATATCGCAGAAGGCAGAGCTACTACCAACTGAGCTATGAGGCTTGTAAAAATAGAACAGTCACCTAAATTGGAATTGCTAGTTCCTTGTGTGTATGAAAGGTTTACCAAAGTAATGTAACGCTAGTGGCACTCACCAAAGCTTCGGGTTTCAGCTTTAAATCCGTGAGGTTAACATTTCCTGAGAAAATGCCCACATTCAGATTCTCCGTATCCAAATCCTGGACGTACTTGCCAAGTAGGCGGTTCAGGATCCCGGCGACCGCACCCTCGAACATTGTCACGGATTATTTGTTCCTCTGGACAAACAAACCAACAATATTATAAATGGCCTTGCAATAACAGCCCGAACCAGGGCCACACAGGTAAAATACCATCCAGCCGAGGTAGAAATTAATTACAAAGTCTATTGAATTAAAAACCTACTGAAAAATCGGTTCGGGATTAACTGTGTAATACCTACGCACCTATTTCACGTAAAATTTGAGCTGTTCGTAAAGTAACGCATCCTCTTTTCCCCAAACCAGAAGTAGGTACTGTACGACTGCTCAGCATGAGTAGGTAGGTTCAGTACAAACTGCCGCCTTGTCAATTCTATATGTGATACGTACACACTAGAGAAAGCAATTCCCTCCGAGTAGTCCTTGGGAGCCGATATCAGGTACGTTTGTTACTTCGCAATAACTAATACGTCATCCTATCAAAGTGTAGGTACCCTTATTGCATGTAAAGGTATTGTTACGCCAGTCAGAAACGTCTAGAATATTCACGAGCCTTCGCATTGTTCCGAGAAAATAAGACAATAACAACTTGTTTATACTAGATATACTAGAACTTTCAATATAGTTGGATATAAATTGACGCGCGATTCGGAAGCAAACAGTATTCGATTACGATACAGCGAGTAAACATCAAGTGATATTTGAGTGCGATAACAGTGTTTAGTGATTCGGTAGTATAACTAAGTAGTGTTGTACTGTATTTGGGAGTAATTAGTTTGGTGCTGAATAAACGTGTCTTATTTTGAGTAATTACCGGTTGCTTTTAATTCTTACGAACCCCAGCTCGTAGCAGTATCATCCCATGACAAAATCTAACAGCGTAGTTCAGTTTCATCCTTTCTTTGTAATGAGGTCAGTTGAAACACATTTGATTTTTCATCTTAAAATTTGAAATACTTACACCTACCTACATTTGTTTTCTGTCAGTAATTAGTTGTACTGGTTGTATTGTATTGTATTGGCTGGTGTTAAAACCGTTTTCACCATATATTCTAGTTGCCTTAACTTTGGAGCTCATATAGAGATAAGGCCTACACGGAAAATAAAACTCTTTTATCAAAACGAAACGAACAAATTGTTCACAAATAATATGGGCTTTTGGACATCGTGGATAACGTAAGAGGCGACTGAGGGAACTAACTACCCCAGGAAATGGACAGCAGCTTCCACCTACGTGCTTAAAAAAATACTGCGTTCAATAACTTAAACTTAGATTCAGTTTACAGCAGATTCAGTTTTTGCCTGTATTTCCGTTGTCTTTTAGGCGTTAGGCTGTTTTCAGGGAAATATTTAATAAACTGTCGGTAAGCTTACCCTATCGTAGACCTCAGCCTTTGCTTCGCAAGTTTCGAGAGCTGACCCATGTCACATTATACCTAACACAATCCAGATATCAGGAGATCTCAGTTCGCACTAAGTACTTAGCACTACATTTTTCATCAACTTAACAAAAAATATTCCATGCCACGTATTTCTGTAAATACCAATTTATATAGATTTACCCGATGTTCTTGCGTGTAAACAAAACAATTGTATACTCGGCTAAGCGTCGGTAATCAATTGTTATCGATGTTTTGTCAGATAATGCTATCACACAGCCTACTTACTACCAGTGTACTGTAGGTAGTGAATCACCTACTTCGCGAGCCTGCTGCGTTGTTCCGAAGGTTCTGTTCTAGTAAGCGTGGTCACGCACTGCATCAGTCATTACGTCATTATTATCCATATTTCTACGCAGACCGACGCAATCAGGCTTTGAATGTTGAATGTTAAACATCTGTCAGACTGACACGGGTTAACTGGCCAGCGCGATTGCTATATAGAGACATTATTATTCCATAACTATAAGAGAGAGATAGTAGAGTTCCTTGTGAAAGGGCTCGTCCGGGGAAGTACTACAACCATACCTATTCCGGCCGCCAAACAGCATTGCTGTATTTCGGTTTAAAGGGTACGGTTGCCGGTGAAATTGCGGGTACACGGGGCATAACACATTTTTGTCTCAAGTTAACGAGCGCAATGCAGTGCAGCGTAGGTCATGTTCGTTGTGGATATGACCTTGGCAGTATGGCTATGTTATAGCTTGCTTCTGTTCTTCTTCTATCTCCAGGTAGTGTAAAATATAATCTTCGACATAATTCAAGGGACATGACATGATTAAGTTTCAAGGTCATAGGTAAGCAAATGCAAACCGCATGACATTCAAGTATGTTATATGTGTTCCTATTTGTATTTTAAACTTCAGGCAAACCGATCTCTACGCAGAGGTTATTAATGAGTTATTTTAATTTCGTAGCATGATTCCGTAAATACGTACATAATCTATATGGCCCGAGGAAAGGATTTTGTGTTGATTTTAAACCAATTAACGGGCATTTAACGAGTTATACAACCGTTTATGTCGTGGTGTGGATTAGAAAAAATATCATAAATGATCAGAAAAATAGAAAAATGGTATCTAAATCTAAAACTGTCTGAGAAAGTCAAATACTAAGGTACAACTTTGGACAATAAGTTGAAGTGGCAAAGTCCATGAAAACAAAATAAAGGAAGGCAACGGTTTCTTTCCGGCAATGCCGCAAAATATATATAGTAATACGTGGAGGCTCAGGCCAAAAGTAACTCTATTCGAGGATGCTAACACCTCAGTCCCCACCCAACTAATGGTGACTAAACTGATCTTTTTACTGATTGCCGCCAATGGTAGCAGTTTTCTTGATTGATAGGTATATTTAAATGGTAATCATCTTTGTATATTGGAATTTTAGTTTACTTTCAATATTACCCTAAGGCTATACAGTATCGCAATAAGGACTTCTTTAACATATGGTGCCGTAGATTGGTGTTCTAGAACTAAACTAACAACAATAAACAAGTTTATGAAGTTCCACAGGTTGGCATGTGTTGTTGTGTTGCGATACCAAGGTGTATGAACACTGCCCTCACGGAAATACAGTACACAGGCACATCACACCACCATCATAGAGGAGAATGCCAAGCCAATTCACTGCTCCAGCCCATCCATACACAGATGCTTCTAAAATGAGGACAGGTACGGGAGCTGGTGCCTTATCAGACTACAAAACATTCACACAGCACTGGGCAAAAACAATTCCATCTTCCAAGCGGAATGTGTCGGCATAATACAGGCTGCCGATGCAGTACTACGAAGAAAGGAAACTGACCAGAATATCAGAATCCTCTTTGAACAGAAACGAGCATAACTCCGGACTGACTACATAGTGTCACCTCTGACATCATCTGCTGGAAGAAGTAAGTAGAAACCACAAGGTCGATCTCCAATGGATAAAGGGACACAATTATCCAGAGGTAATGACGAGGCTGTCATACTGGCTAGGAGTGTGAGGTAAATTTCACAAAAATAAAGAAAAAATTTCATATAGAACTTCAAAGTGTAAAAGTACTTCAAACTAAGTGCATATTTGTTATTCAAGACAGGGAGACGAGGTAATAAAGAGACGTGACCGGCGTTAATGCGAAATTCATTTATAAACAAATTCTGCCTGGAGGCCTTGCTAATGGAAATTACTACAGGGAGCGGCTTTCTGAACTAGTATTTATTGTTGGTTGTTACAAGCACACATTGGTATAAACATAATGGTTATTATGTGATGGTCACTTGAACCCGATCATCTCCGAAGCACATGCTATGTAATATTTATAGACATATTCTAGATATTAGACGCAGTACACACATGTACCTAATTGGAAGCGGTTGATATCCTGTGGTTTTACTCGAGTCAATGAAACCAATTGTATACAACGAGTAGGACATTAATCCTATCCCATTCGACTTCCTTGCTACGTAACTGGATAAATGCAAAAAATATTTTGGATGTGTGTATGTCAGGTAGGTAAGGTCCATTCCTTCACGGCAAAAGTAGTGAACGTATCGAGCTACAATGTTGCACAAATATTGTTCTGACCTTTGGACAGTAGACGAAGCCGCGAGCAGAAGCTACTCAACCGTAAATAATTGCAGTAAGTATGTCAGGTAGGTAAGGTCCATTCCTTCACGGCAAAAGTAGTGAACGTATCGAGCTACAATGTTGCACAAATATTGTTCTGACCTTTGGACAGTAGACGAAGCCGCGAGCAGAAGCTACTCAACCGTAAATAATTGCAGTAAGTATGTCAGGTAGGTAAGGTCCATTCCTTCACGGCAAAAGTAGTGAACGTATCGAGCTACAATGTTGCACAAATATTGTTCTGACCTTTGGACAGTAGACGAAGCCGCGAGCAGAAGCTACTCAACCGTAAATAATTGCAGTAAGTATGTCAGGTAGGTAAGGTCCATTCCTTCACGGCAAAAGTAGTGAACGTATCGAGCTACAATGTTGCACAAATATTGTTCTGACCTTTGGACAGTAGACGAAGCCGCGAGCAGAAGCTACTCAACCGTAAATAATTGCAGTAAGTATGTCAGGTAGGTAAGGTCCATTCCTTCACGGCAAAAGTAGTGAACGTATCGAGCTACAATGTTGCACAAATATTGTTCTGACCTTTGGACAGTAGACGAAGCCGCGAGCAGAAGCTACTCAACCGTAAATAATTGCAGTAAGTATGTCAGGTAGGTAAGGTCCATTCCTTCACGGCAAAAGTAGTGAACGTATCGAGCTACAATGTTGCACAAATATTGTTCTGACCTTTGGACAGTAGACGAAGCCGCGAGCAGAAGCTACTCAACCGTAAATAATTGCAGTAAGTATGTCAGGTAGGTAAGGTCCATTCCTTCACGGCAAAAGTAGTGAACGTATCGAGCTACAATGTTGCACAAATATTGTTCTGACCTTTGGACAGTAGACGAAGCCGCGAGCAGAAGCTACTCAACCGTAAATAATTGCAGTAAGTATGTCAGGTAGGTAAGGTCCATTCCTTCACGGCAAAAGTAGTGAACGTATCGAGCTACAATGTTGCACAAATATTGTTCTGACCTTTGGACAGTAGACGAAGCCGCGAGCAGAAGCTACTCAACCGTAAATAATTGCAGTAAGTATGTCAGGTAGGTAAGGTCCATTCCTTCACGGCAAAAGTAGTGAACGTATCGAGCTACAATGTTGCACAAATATTGTTCTGACCTTTGGACAGTAGACGAAGCCGCGAGCAGAAGCTACTCAACCGTAAATAATTGCAGTAAGTATGTCAGGTAGGTAAGGTCCATTCCTTCACGGCAAAAGTAGTGAACGTATCGAGCTACAATGTTGCACAAATATTGTTCTGACCTTTGGACAGTAGACGAAGCCGCGAGCAGAAGCTACTCAACCGTAAATAATTGCAGTAAGTATGTCAGGTAGGTAAGGTCCATTCCTTCACGGCAAAAGTAGTGAACGTATCGAGCTACAATGTTGCACAAATATTGTTCTGACCTTTGGACAGTAGACGAAGCCGCGAGCAGAAGCTACTCAACCGTAAATAATTGCAGTAAGTAATGCAGTGACATGGAAGCTTTTGCTCCATAAGTTTGAATGGCAAACGTGAGTAGGTATTGCTCATCCAAGTTTGAACTTACGCAATCGACTGAAAATGTTTAGTGCTTCCGATCGTGGTAAAGGTCAGACACGCGCAATACCTCTCATCTACGAAACGAAGCCCTTACCTCATCACATCTACGCATTACCTACGCATTCTATTAATAGGTTTCCTCTATCCCATCGAAAATGAGTTGCTTCGATGATAACGCGATTTACATTTATATACAAAATCACTACATCATCATCCAATCTATAACATCAAATTTGAAATATTAACTATTAACAAAGGTCATTGAAGTATTATTTAAATATATAATGTTCTACAAGTATACAAGAACCGCCAAATTAATTCAGACAAGATGATATTATAATAAATATAGGCTGCTGTAAGATCAAGAGCGTAGAAAATGACTTACCGGATGTAACATGGTACCAGATTGCACTTGTATATTCCGATGAATGCAATGACGTGAGGGAACACGCCGGGAGGTCGGGCTGCGTGTGACAGCTGTCAGGCAACGGCAAGCCACCGGTCGACTGCGAGTGGAGTGGAGTGGAGTGGAGTGGAGAGGAGTGGAGTGGAGCTGCGCGCGCACGCGAGCTGGGAGCTCTGCGCTCGATATCGCGAGTCGAGAGTCCCGAGTGCGCGGCGCAGGCAGGCGGCGCGGACTCGGAGGCACTTCTCTACGTCGACGATGTTCACTAAACACACTAGCGGTGTGTTTTGTGTTTGTGTGAATAAACGTTATCTATATATATATCTCTCTCTAACTAAGCTGATCTTTATTATTATTGTAACCGCCTCTGTGGTCTAGTGGTTCAGCCAACATATTCAGATCCAGAGGTCCCGGGTTCGATGCCCACGGAGAGTGCAATTTATTGTGCTTGATTTGGTTGGTGGTAGGACTTTGAAGTCCGCCTGGCCTAGCTACCACCATCTTACTGTCGCCATAGCAACAATTCTAAAAAAAATGTTGTGTTCCGGCATTTCGAGGTGAGATTCCTCAGTTTGTTGAGGATTCCGGGTGCGGTGCGCCTCCACCTGCGGCCTTATCTCAACTTGTAACCAGGTGGATGAAGGTCAAACGATTCCCCGTCGTATAATAAAAATAAAAAAACTACCTACGTAGGCTTCTACAATATACACGGATGACTACGGAACTCAAATCATGATGATACTCGTAGCTTGTAGTTCTCTTAGAGATTTAGTACAAGTTTTGTATCACATTACAAATAGAAAACTCATTGAAACTCGTAGCATTCTTAACTTCTAGTTTTGAAAGAACGTAATGTTAAATGTATGGTTTTTGAAATTCGTAGCATTTTCGTAGCTTATAGTTTAACCTCTACGAGATAAGTACCTACTTAAATTTGTTGTTTATTGTGAAATTTATATTCGGAGCACTTGAAACTTATTATTTTGCCAGTAGGCTACACTGTACATAAATGGGTAAAATATTTCGATTCCTAGCATTTTCGTAGATGTTTCAGAATAAAAAGTTTTTTTTTTATCTTTATTTATTAGAGAGGGTTTACTCAAAATGATTATGTCACCCTCGAACTTACAACCTACAATAAAAAAAATAAAACGATTTGAATCAAAAAAGAGTTCTTTATTATTACAAATATTTTTTTCATGCGCATTTTTAAATACATTGTCATATGTGAAACGTATAGGATATTAGTTCGTTAGCGTTACGGGTTTAGGTCTCACATATCATACAAACAAGTGGAGGCGGAAGCCTTCATTCCCGAGTTGCGATGGAAATGGTAAAATAGTTGTTTTATACAAAGTAAACAGGGAAGTTAATATACATGCCTGTTGTTGAATAATTGATATCTCCTTTAGAATAAGTTGGTGAAGTAAAGAGTTCCTAGGGAGTCCTCGGCAGAGACAGACAGGCATTACACGACCCGTACGGTACTTGTGTGGCGAAGCAGTTCGTCGGGCATAAGGGACACGAGGCTGCGAAGGAGCGAGGGTAGGCACATTCCGGAGTCGTCTTCCACTGCGAGGCTGCTGCGTTCTGTCGACGTACGTACTTACAGTTACATACGTCGTGGATGTCGTAATAGCCGACTAAGTGATCTCACTAGAACCGTATCTGTGGCGTATTGGTTCGTCTACTGGTGTCAGATCCAGAGGTCCCGAGTTCGATCCCCAGGGGACGTACAATATTGCGCTTGGTTTCGCTAGTTATAGGACTTTGTTTAAGTCCGCCTGGCTAGGTACCACATCTTACCTAATTCTGTCGCCATGACAACAATTCTGAAATTGTTGTGTCCCGACATTTAGGGGTAAGATAGCCAGTTCCTCGGTCTGTTGAGGATGCAGGGTGAGGTGCGCTTCAACCTTCAGCCTTAACATAAATAGAATCGAAACCCCGTCGTACAAAAAAATAAAAAGATGATTAGTAACAAAAAACCGTTCATATAGACTATAGACATATAACTTAGTCACTTAGTACCTACTTAGTCACCGTTGTATCAGAACAGCTAAACAATCTGTATACACTTTCTCATCGTTTCGTGTTGGTATAACGCATGTAGGTAGGTACTGTTCTTCACCTCGCCTCTGTCAGCCGTCAGCTCGGTACCCCCACCCCTCCCCCACCCCTCCCCCACCACTCCTTTGCATAAATAAACTATGTAAAGGTAAAGAAGTAAGTAAGCACACAAATGTTACCCTGACAAAACTGTAAAGAAGTAAGTAAGCACACAAATGTTACCCTGACAAAACTGTAAAGAAGTAAGTAAGCACACAAATGTTACCCTGACAAAACTGTAAAGAAGTAAGTAAGCACACAAATGTTACCCTGACAAAACTGGTCTGAATGCAGTGCATCACGTCGTAAGGTTCGCAGTTGAGAGTGACGCCCTGCGGAGACAGGCCTTTCTCCAAGCAGGTCAACTGCAACAAAAACAACGCTTTCAAACATCTGAGGCGCCGTGCGACACCCGACAGAAGGGTAGCTCATTTTATGAAAACTTAGCGGATTTTACCTAAGAAATATTAAAATATATATTTTATTCGATTTCTGTTACGATTTTGGTCTCTATATGTGACCGTGTTTATAGAAAATTATCTTCAAGACGAGAGCATGAGTACGTAACAGGCGAGCATGAGGTCTGATGGGTACTCCATCGAAGACTCATGCTCGCCTTTACAAACTTCGAGTGCCTTGACACTTGCGCGTTATTTAAAAAACAGGATGTGTCGTAAAGACACACGATACAAGTGAAACTTTTGTATTATAGGGAAGTATTTTAATTATCTCCCACACTACCCGACACAGTGCCACCTTTACTCACATAAAAAGGTTGCGAATCAGAATTTCCAAACACTCCCATTAAAAGTTTCACTTCAAAAATGATGAAACCCCCTGTACACATGTGTACAGATAGCTACGTGCTACTCTTACAGACTGTCTTTATCGAAAGCATCATACTTAGATGAAGTTAGTGTACCCACATCGTAGGCCCGTCATGCTTACAGAGCAATCGTTAGACCAGGCTCCTATACGCGGAAGTTACCTTCGAATGCTGCACTGCGGCAGACCACGCCGAGTTCTCCACGGCGAATTGGTTGAAGTACTCTATCACCTTCTGCTTGTCCACTTTATCCCCGGGAAGTGCCCAGCCGGACTGGCGGAATACGCACTTTATTCTGTCGCACTGAAACACAAGTCCAAATGTTTACAACATGCTGTCCAAATGTTTACAGCATGGTGTCCAAATGTTTACAGCATGGTGTCCAAATGTTTACAGCATGGTGTCCAAGTGTTTGTCACGGACTCGATGCCACTCATCTCGAAACTACTTAGATGTTATTATATCTTCACTTGAGGTCACCCAGTGGTCCAAATTGTTATAGATTATTTACACTTGCACATAACATAAGTCGCCAAAAACACATGTCTTTCATATAAGCTTGGATCTCTCCTGTCAACCCCACAGAAAAACGAAGAGTTATCTTACATCACTGATATCTAATATTATTTAATGCAAAGCTCGATGCGGCGGCGGTGGCGGCGGCGGCGTCACAGCAGACAGTAACATGGGTCCCTCTAACTGCCCGTGGATATTGTTGGGGTTTTTGACAAAGGGATTTTACCAGGAGATGGGCCATCATCAGCTTCCATCAGCAGAATCTATCTAACACCAATACTGTGGTCACCAACTCACCTGTGAAGCGAGTTGATTGTGGCAAATCCCCCGATTACTCTTGTGGGGACAACACCCATTCATCTACATCAAGATAAGGAATGGTGGATGCCCGCAAAAAACCATGACGTGTGGAAACGATTGGGGGAGACTATTCGTGAATATTGGTCAGATCAAAAAATACATAAAATCATGGTATAAACCACTGCTTTGTTCTATTATTTAGATTATTTGCCTGTACAAAGAAATGTATATTATTTATTTAGAGAACCAAGCTTTAACGCGCAATATGCTTAAACAGGGCTCCAAAGAAATGTACTTCTGCAAAATAACGACTGAATCCATTATCATTAGCTTTCATCTGGCAATACCTACTAGATGCCAATACAGAAACTGACAAAGCTGGGCCTGGTTTGGCCACCATTAAGGTACCTGCCGAACACAGTCATCTCATCCATGTAGATTTCAGCACAGATCGTGGACGGTATGCCTTGTACATTAGTCAGTAGTTACTGATAGCCACTGATTGTCGCGGTCGCGAGTCGCGGGCCACGGGTCGCGGTCGCGGGTCACTGCGCGGTAAGTGTTACATTTAATTAGTTCTCACCTCAGACAAGTCTCCCCGGCATTTCTCGAGTTTGTTCTTTTGGATAACCTTGGGGTTTTGAAGGCAATCGAACATCTAGAATACATTAAAAAGATAAGTAAAAAAGCAATGTAATGAAGCAATTATGATCCGAGTAGGTACCTACACCTGTTGTGTTTTACAATGCCATCATTGTACATTAATTCTTAAATATTTTGTATCTATGCTTGTCTAAATATATATAACTCAAAGGTGACTGACTGACTGACATAGTGATCTATCAACGCACAGCCCAAACTACTGGACGGATCGGGCTGAAAATTGGCATGCTTGGTAGATGTTATGACGTAGGCATCCAGGCAAGGGGATAAAATAGGGGATGAAAGTTTGTATGAAACTTTATCGATTTTAAACCGATCGGGCTGAGACTTCGCATGCATAAAGCTACTATGACGTAGGCATCCCCTAAGAAAGGATTTTGAGATTTTGCATTTGTTTTGTTTCGGTTTAGTAGTTTTGGTTATAGACTCTGCTTTGTATTTGGTATTTGTTTTGTTTTCGTTTGGTTTAAGTATAGGTTTTGTCGGTTAGACTTTTTTAAAATGGCTAAAGAAAATCTGAACGTTAATGGAGAAGTTGAAGAATGTACTGTCGTTTTTAAGTTTTGTAGACCCTAATTTTTTACACATGCTAAACAAAAGTAAAGCCGCAAAAACTATACCTAATTAATAATAATACTTCTTAACGCGAGCGAAGCCGCGAGCAAAAGCTACTCGCTTTAGCGGCTATATAAGTAGTGCAAGCACGTTGCACACAATAAAGTATAGGTAGGTACTCTTGTGCGTCGGTACTTTTGACTTTACTACAACAATTCAAAGTAGTTGTGTTCCGGCATTCAGAGGTAAGATAGCCAGCTCCTCAGGCTGTTGAGGATTCCGGGTGAAGTACAAATACAAATACAAATAATTTATTTCACTTAATCTAATATAGGTACATACAAGTTTCATGGTTTGAGATCCTCTTTCAAGTATGGAGATACCTGTGTTAGTTTATAACAACAGACAAAACTTAATCAACAAAAAAAATATCTTAAGCTAAAACAAAATATAAATTTGATACACAGAGTGTTTTTTTTAACTGGGACAGTACAGGGGCACCCATGACCTGAGGAGATACAGGTGTAGTTTATTCTTGAAACATCACCTCCTTTTTGGAGAACAACATTTTGGAAATAAACAATTTATGGTCAAGCGTGAGTAGCGCCTTGAAATGAATGAAATTGGTAAAATAAAAATTGATGCCAATCGACTCAGTCCCTTGTATTGTAAGGATCATTTTATTGTACCGAATGAAAAAAATGTGAGCAGCGGTAGTTAGTCATCTGCTATCGAGTTTTTGCTCAATTATGTTACGGACTGCTGCAACAGCGTGTTCCGTAGAAAGTCAGTGACTAAAGCCGAATTGCTAGTTTGATAATATGATTATATATTTATTATATAATTTGATAATATGATATATGTTAAAATAATCTAAATACAGCAAAAAGAACCGACTTTCTTTATTATCTTTTCCATTATTTTAGAGATAGATGGCAACACAGATATAAGTCTGTTATTATTTATATCATCCCTCTCACCAATCCTGAAACCCGGTGTTTTTTGAAGTTTGGGTAATATTCCTTTAGTAAAGCCGTATTAGTTTTCGTTTTCATTGCCGTTTAGTATTCGTATGATGTATATTTGGTTCCTTTTTAGATTTATAATTCGTTATTTTATTATTCGTTTTCCATAAGATTTTACTGTTTTTTGAAGATTTACTTAGCTTATTTTTGTTTATAATGCAACGTAAGATGCCTGGTGTAATCCAGGGTTTAATTATTTGCTTGCTTCGATGTAAACATACATTAATCGTGTTGTAAATGAGACAAGTTTGTATGTTGTAATCAAGAATCTACAAAGAGTATTAGGATCGTCTAGTTCATGTTGGTATTCATGATTATACTCAGTTAAATATTATAGTGCATTTTCAAAATTTTATATCATTAATATTTCTAATAATTTTGGTTTTATTATTGTCTACGACTGGAAGCGCTTGTCCTTCATCTCACCTGGTGTCTGGTTATGATAAAGCCGAAGGTGGAAGCGCACTTCACCCGGAATCCTCAACAAACTGAGGAACTGGCTGTCTTACCTTTAAATGCCGGAACTTAATAATTTTAAATTGTTGTACATAGGTAAGATGGTGGTAGCTAGCAAGGTGGAGTAAAACAAAGTCCTACCACCAACCAAACCAAACACAATATTGTGCACCCCCGGGGATCGAACTCGGGACATCTGGATATGACACCGGTTCGAACAACTACACCACAGTCAAAGTTAAATATTTTTATTCATTAACATTTTTAGGATCATTTAGAAACGTCAAATCTACCGCCTGTTCGGAATCGCACACAAGGAGAAAGGCGAGAACCTCGGGCTGGTTAATTTTTCGATCACAGAGGCATATTATAAATATATATAGTCCGTGTGTTTCATCCAAAACAAATTGCTTACATTAGCTGGAGTCTCGCCGCATAAGACCTGGCCTGTCGGAGACACTGGTGAGCTAGATAACGGAGGGTTGGCTCCCTGCTGGGGATCAGCGAGGCATACCTGAAACGAACAATTATATAGTGCCTTACAAAGGTTCTATATGGACGGTCAGAGTCTTACAATAATTGTCTTAACTCACACCCAAGAGACGATTTTCATCTTGTTAGGTTTTGTAGAATGTTGTATCTAACAAGATTAATAAGTAGTAAGTACTCGTAGTTCACCCGAACTGACATCGCGTGATGTCCGGTTTGTGTACGGTAAAGATAAACGTGTTTTGTTACACCTTATTAAATAAACACACATTTTGTGAAGTGTTCCAATAAGAGGCCAATATCTCGTTGCTAACGCTCATTTATTGCAAAGCCGGAATAAGGACGTCATAGTACTTAGCATCTCCTACTAAGGTTGCCTGGAAGAAATCGCTTTAAGGGATAAGGCTGCCCGTTGTACTAATACACTGTTTTACCTAATATTTGTATAAATATTCAATGTCATTTTGTGTATTATAAAGTGCTATTCGATTCCATTCAATTCACCAATCTGTCTGCCAAGCGTGGTGATTATGGCAATTTTACGGTAATAGGCTGTTTATGTGGGATGTGCGAAGTTAAACCTCTTGCATACCATCCCAAATGTGTTTCTTGGATCTTATTGACACCCTTGGCTTGGCAACCCAAAATAATTAATGATAAGACCAGTTTAATTAATAAGTAGAAAAGCCGAATACCCTCACAATATTTTGCAGAATCTGGTGATCAACTTTTGCAACCCTTTATCTTGGAAACCACCCCTACTAAGGACCAAAATAAATCAAATCAATAACTCATTTTGAGCATTGCTATCTAAACCCTGTCATTTGACACTTCACAAGACTTCAATCTTATTTACCCCCTTTGCAATCCTTTGTATAAGTACGTATACTCCCGTATACATACATATACGAGTGGTTTCAGTAAACAAATCAGCTGCAGTGAGTTATAAGACCGCCTTTACCATTATAATATCCTACAAGAGATAGATAGTAAGCGTTTTGCCTTCTTAAAGAGCCACCATTTTACAAAAACCACCCTCTTTAAATGCTTATTAACTACTTTGAAATGTACAGGCAATACACTTGTAAATGACACCCCACTAGACATAGATCTTATTCTCATTTAACACCATGTTTTAACCAGTAGGTTTTTTTTTAAATCGGTGTTTCAGACCCAGAGGTCCCGGGTTCGATTCCCAGCGGGAGCAATATTGTGCTTGGTTTGGTTGGTGGTAGATTTTGTTTAAGTCCGCCTGGCTCGGTCGCCATAATTACAATTCTTAAAAAAATTGTGTTCCGGCATTTAGTGGTAAGATAGCCATATAGATAGTTCCTCAGTTAATTGAGGATTTCGGGTGAAGTGCGCCTCCACCTTCGGCTTTATCTCAACTTTTTACCAGGTGTGATGAAGGCCTAGGGCTTCCCCGTCATATAAAAAAAAACAACAACAACGCCAGTTAGTTCAAGAATTGATGAACCCGATTAATGAGTAGGTACCTATAGGTACCGAGGTATCTCTGCAAATAAAAAAACTCAAATCGATTGGATCAACCATTCAAAAGACACGGGCAAAATATTGTATTTTTTCCACCCCAATATTAAAAAAACTATCCGAGTTATCAAAAATACCCCGCGGCATTCAATTTCTATTAACATTATCTCTTTAGTTTAAATTAGATCAAAATCGGAGCGTTCTGCTCACTCGATCAATTATATAAAGTTTAATATAAAAAAGCTAATTTCAAGTCAATCCATCAATATATTCACATTATAAAAAAAGTCTAACGGAGTAGATTTTCAAGAAATTGTCAATGGAGTCTAATGTCATTTACTCTAAAGAATATCTACAATAAGTTTCGTATTTCAAGTCCTTTCCAGTAAAATAATGTAAATATACCTACAAGTGTTTTTACCACGATCCCTCTGATCGTGTCTTTAACTGCGTCCTGGACGAACGAGTCACGTACTCGTATGTCTAGCTCGACTATCGAAATGATTTACCTTCTTTAAGTTTTTTTTTTTTTTTTTATTTTTTTATTTATTTACCATTTACACACAACAAAATACAATATAAAATTAAAAATAGCAACTAAAAAACCACAAAGGTTATAAATTGCGCTATTTTGAGTCACTTTGTCACAATAATTATCTAGGTAAAGCAATAAAAGAACATAAGTAGGTACAAATAATTTGGTAAATAGGTAGGTAAGAACTTGTAGGTACATACTGTTACACGGGAGCTAGGTAAGTAAATATATATAAAAGTACATGGGTAATTAAGTAAGTATATGTTTATTCATAAGTGTGAAGAAAAATGTTTTTTTAATTTAAACTTAATGTTATTATGCGTCAAACTATTACAAAGATCGGTAGGTAAGTTATTGATGAGCCGAGGAACTATGAAACCGGTTGTTCGCTCACCATACGCGTTGTTAGCGCGCTGAGTGAGAAGCCGATCCTTAGCAACAGCTCGGGTGTATATGGGATGGTTTATAACAGTTCTTAAAGATTCATTAAAAAATTGATCTTTAAGTAATAAAAATGTTACTTGAGTATGGACTGGTAAAGCTTTACAATGTTTAAAGAGACCGTTTTCATTGTCATGAAATTTATTTTTAATATGAGGTGAGACTAAAGCTTTAAGAATTCTAACTTGTAGTTTATATATATGTATATATGTTCTGCTGCTATTAGGTAGCTATTGGAGAGGAGGAGAAAGAGGCTGTACGGGCAATTTATAAAATGAAAACTCGTTGTACCTATTCTTACAGCCAGCTCTCAATACATTTATAAAAACCTAATGCACGTTCACAGTAATACTATAAATACAAAATAGCTCGATTAGAAACCTACTAGGTATCTACTAGATAGCGCTGTGTGCATGCATGCTCCGTAATATCTATTTATTTTATCGCTCATGAAAAGTAAATTCTTTCATTCTTAGGAAACTGTTCGATTCTTTATTAAGCTTATAGTGCATTTTCAAAATTTTATATCATTAATATTTCTAATAATTTTGGTTTTATTATTGTCTACGACTGGAAGCGCTTGTCCTTCATCTCACCTGGTGTCTGGTTATGATAAAGCCGAAGGTGGAAGCGCACTTCACCCGGAATCCTCAACAAACTGAGGAACTGGCTGTCTTACCTTTAAATGCCGGAACTTAATAATTTTAAATTGTTGTACATAGGTAAGATGGTGGTAGCTAGCAAGGTGGAGTAAAACAAAGTCCTACCACCAACCAAACCAAACACAATATTGTGCACCCCCGGGGATCGAACTCGGGACATCTGGATATGACACCGGTTCGAACAACTACACCACAGTCAAAGTTAAATATTTTTATTCATTAACATTTTTAGGATCATTTAGAAACGTCAAATCTACCGCCTGTTCGGAATCGCACACAAGGAGAAAGGCGAGAACCTCGGGCTGGTTAATTTTTCGATCACAGAGGCATATTATAAATATATATAGTCCGTGTGTTTCATCCAAAACAAATTGCTTACATTAGCTGGAGTCTCGCCGCATAAGACCTGGCCTGTCGGAGACACTGGTGAGCTAGATAACGGAGGGTTGGCTCCCTGCTGGGGATCAGCGAGGCATACCTGAAACGAACAATTATATAGTGCCTTACAAAGGTTCTATATGGACGGTCAGAGTCTTACAATAATTGTCTTAACTCACACCCAAGAGACGATTTTCATCTTGTTAGGTTTTGTAGAATGTTGTATCTAACAAGATTAATAAGTAGTAAGTACTCGTAGTTCACCCGAACTGACATCGCGTGATGTCCGGTTTGTGTACGGTAAAGATAAACGTGTTTTGTTACACCTTATTAAATAAACACACATTTTGTGAAGTGTTCCAATAAGAGGCCAATATCTCGTTGCTAACGCTCATTTATTGCAAAGCCGGAATAAGGACGTCATAGTACTTAGCATCTCCTACTAAGGTTGCCTGGAAGAAATCGCTTTAAGGGATAAGGCTGCCCGTTGTACTAATACACTGTTTTACCTAATATTTGTATAAATATTCAATGTCATTTTGTGTATTATAAAGTGCTATTCGATTCCATTCAATTCACCAATCTGTCTGCCAAGCGTGGTGATTATGGCAATTTTACGGTAATAGGCTGTTTATGTGGGATGTGCGAAGTTAAACCTCTTGCATACCATCCCAAATGTGTTTCTTGGATCTTATTGACACCCTTGGCTTGGCAACCCAAAATAATTAATGATAAGACCAGTTTAATTAATAAGTAGAAAAGCCGAATACCCTCACAATATTTTGCAGAATCTGGTGATCAACTTTTGCAACCCTTTATCTTGGAAACCACCCCTACTAAGGACCAAAATAAATCAAATCAATAACTCATTTTGAGCATTGCTATCTAAACCCTGTCATTTGACACTTCACAAGACTTCAATCTTATTTACCCCCTTTGCAATCCTTTGTATAAGTACGTATACTCCCGTATACATACATATACGAGTGGTTTCAGTAAACAAATCAGCTGCAGTGAGTTATAAGACCGCCTTTACCATTATAATATCCTACAAGAGATAGATAGTAAGCGTTTTGCCTTCTTAAAGAGCCACCATTTTACAAAAACCACCCTCTTTAAATGCTTATTAACTACTTTGAAATGTACAGGCAATACACTTGTAAATGACACCCCACTAGACATAGATCTTATTCTCATTTAACACCATGTTTTAACCAGTAGGTTTTTTTTTAAATCGGTGTTTCAGACCCAGAGGTCCCGGGTTCGATTCCCAGCGGGAGCAATATTGTGCTTGGTTTGGTTGGTGGTAGATTTTGTTTAAGTCCGCCTGGCTCGGTCGCCATAATTACAATTCTTAAAAAAATTGTGTTCCGGCATTTAGTGGTAAGATAGCCATATAGATAGTTCCTCAGTTAATTGAGGATTTCGGGTGAAGTGCGCCTCCACCTTCGGCTTTATCTCAACTTTTTACCAGGTGTGATGAAGGCCTAGGGCTTCCCCGTCATATAAAAAAAAACAACAACAACGCCAGTTAGTTCAAGAATTGATGAACCCGATTAATGAGTAGGTACCTATAGGTACCGAGGTATCTCTGCAAATAAAAAAACTCAAATCGATTGGATCAACCATTCAAAAGACACGGGCAAAATATTGTATTTTTTCCACCCCAATATTAAAAAAACTATCCGAGTTATCAAAAATACCCCGCGGCATTCAATTTCTATTAACATTATCTCTTTAGTTTAAATTAGATCAAAATCGGAGCGTTCTGCTCACTCGATCAATTATATAAAGTTTAATATAAAAAAGCTAATTTCAAGTCAATCCATCAATATATTCACATTATAAAAAAAGTCTAACGGAGTAGATTTTCAAGAAATTGTCAATGGAGTCTAATGTCATTTACTCTAAAGAATATCTACAATAAGTTTCGTATTTCAAGTCCTTTCCAGTAAAATAATGTAAATATACCTACAAGTGTTTTTACCACGATCCCTCTGATCGTGTCTTTAACTGCGTCCTGGACGAACGAGTCACGTACTCGTATGTCTAGCTCGACTATCGAAATGATTTACCTTCTTTAAGTTTTTTTTTTTTTTTTTATTTTTTTATTTATTTACCATTTACACACAACAAAATACAATATAAAATTAAAAATAGCAACTAAAAAACCACAAAGGTTATAAATTGCGCTATTTTGAGTCACTTTGTCACAATAATTATCTAGGTAAAGCAATAAAAGAACATAAGTAGGTACAAATAATTTGGTAAATAGGTAGGTAAGAACTTGTAGGTACATACTGTTACACGGGAGCTAGGTAAGTAAATATATATAAAAGTACATGGGTAATTAAGTAAGTATATGTTTATTCATAAGTGTGAAGAAAAATGTTTTTTTAATTTAAACTTAATGTTATTATGCGTCAAACTATTACAAAGATCGGTAGGTAAGTTATTGATGAGCCGAGGAACTATGAAACCGGTTGTTCGCTCACCATACGCGTTGTTAGCGCGCTGAGTGAGAAGCCGATCCTTAGCAACAGCTCTGGTGTATATGGGATGGTTTATAACAGTTCTTAAAGATTCATTAAAAAATTGATCTTTAAGTAATAAAAATGTTACTTGAGTATGGACTGGTAAAGCTTTACAATGTTTAAAGAGACCGTTTTCATTGTCATGAAATTTATTTTTAATATGAGGTGAGACTAAAGCTTTAAGAATTCTAACTTGTAGTTTATATATATGTATATATGTTCTGCTGCTATTAGGTAGCTATTGGAGAGGAGGAGAAAGAGGCTGTACGGGCAATTTATAAAATGAAAACTCGTTGTACCTATTCTTACAGCCAGCTCTCAATACATTTATAAAAACCTAATGCACGTTCACAGTAATACTATAAATACAAAATAGCTCGATTAGAAACCTACTAGGTATCTACTAGATAGCGCTGTGTGCATGCATGCTCCGTAATATCTATTTATTTTATCGCTCATGAAAAGTAAATTCTTTCATTCTTAGGAAACTGTTCGATTCTTTATTAAGCTTCCTAAAAGCGTCACCAAACTTGCAGCTCGTAAATTTAAATTGTATTAAAGAATACTTAATTAAAATAAAAGTTCCTACTACAAAATAAGTGTAAAGGTTCTTATATCGATGATAAGAACGCGTGACCGATGCTGCTATACCAGTTAACAGCTAAATAGTGAACTCTCAATGTTATCAAATTGCCCATTAGGTAGTCAGGTACTGGTCTGGAATAGTTGAGTTACCTATAGGCTGTTGGTAACGGTGCTTTGGTAATCTGACTGATTCCTTTGTACATAGTTAGTTTAATGGTGCATTTTATTAAATAGGTATTTTGTAGTATCAATAGTCAGTATTTTGGCTTATGAGGTAGGTACTTATAAATGTTATTTACATTATTTATAACTCCATGCACCTAAATATTTAATGGAACATCAAAAAAGTTAACTAGCCTGAGGTTCATGCCATTCTTCTAGTGTCTGTGTCGCGATTCCCAACAGGCGCTAGGTTTGACGTTCCCAAATAATCCTAAAATATCTTATTGAATGAACGCATTTTTAATTTTGACTACTTATTATTTATCATCTTACCTAAAATACATGAATATTAACCCATGAGGGCCTACCTACATACTTTACCTACCTTCTAGTGCTTATCAACGTTTTGTCTTTGGATGTAGGTATTAGGCATCTATTGTTTTGTACGTATGGAAGGTAGGTAACAAATATAAAATTATTAAGAAAATATAGCGATAACATATGAATATAACTCACCCCAACCACGAACGCACAGATAGAAACCGCCGCGTTTACCATCATTATCAGTAAGAACGACTTGACACACTCAACGGATCGTTGAAACTAATACAACTGTTGCTATTCGTTACGGTGATATCACCGGTCAGAGGTCTCGGTCAATTCAATTATCTTTTGACTTATAACAAAAATGACGTGAATGAACATAAATAAAAAAAAACTGGTTTTCAATTAATTCGGTAGGTACCCATATGTTCGTCTCTCTCATTTCAAACGTTTTCAGAGGAACGTAACAACAATAAGGTACACCTACACAACAACCCCGTAATATGTATCAGGTACGTATATGGCGAATAAATATTACAGGACATTAATTTCACACACCGTTATTCAGCCCCAAACTAAGCATAGCTTGTGGGAACTAGATTACGGATAGAATACCTTTTTCAAAATACTTTTTTTTACTATATGATACAACCCAAATACAGAACAAACATATATATATATATATATATATTCATCAAACAAAAGTTTTGTCCTGGGTGGGAATCGAACCCCCATCCTACAGCCCAGAAGTCAGAGTTACTGCCAACTGAGCTATGAGGCTTGTTGAAGTTGTTGAATAGGTAGGTACTGTTCTTTTCTTACGTATGTAGGTAGGTAGGTACCTAGGTATGCTTGCTGTTGCGATATTTCTGGATTGGCGTAACAGTAGGTAGCTTTTAACCGCCTCTATTAGTCTAGTGCAGGGGTGTCCAACTTCATTTTCTGGAGGGCCAGGTTTAGTATTTTTGTAACCGTAGCGGGCCAAAATAAATGTCCAATAGCGAAGGTTTGAGTAAGCACTCCTATCAAAATATTATAAACATAAAACACAATGGTATTTTTAATTTTCCACTACGGATTAAAAAAGAAGCCTCAGTTTTATAGAGTACAATGTTGTGCTTTGTTTGGTTGGTGGTAGAACTTTGTTTAAGTCCGCCTTGTTAGTTATCACCATCTTACCTAATTCGGTCGCCATAACAACAATTCTTAAATTGTTGTGTTTCGCCATTTAGAGGTAAGATTGATAGTTCCTCAGTTTGTTCAGAATTCCGGGTGAAGTGCGCTTCCACCTTCGTCCGCATAAAAACTTGAAAATCAAATAAGATCACTTACCTACCAATAATAAAAAAAAGAGGTAGGTTCTTCTTAGAAAACTTCCAAATCCGATTGTATTTATATTTATAAATCTTAGCGAATTCTTTAAACCACTCATTGGTTTAAAGTAGGTAAGGGTCCAGATAATCGTCGGGCATTCAGATCAGAACAGGTGGGAGACCGCTTGGCTATGAAGGTCAGGTAAGTAGGTACAATTAAAGCAAAGCGTTCTCGTCATTGTGAAATATTTTTTTTAAAGTCTATACGCTGACCTAGTTCTAAGCCGGAAGGGCGGCGACAGCTTTGTGCGGACCTGGCTGGCGCTGAAGGCGCGAGCCCAAAAATTGATTTCAGAGTCAACAAGCGCAAGGGCACCACTTAGGTACGGACCTCGGCTTGGGCTGTTGCCATTTGGTGGGGGGAGGATAGCGATACCGAGAGTAACGCTTTGAGGCGGAAAGGTTCATCGACTCCACCGGCGGAGTCGGTGTATCTGTGTAGTGTTTTCTCTGTGTGACGAGGTAGTTAATGAATGGATGCCGTCACCTCCGGGTTTGCACCCGTGAGTGGGTCATCCGGGTCTCCAAGAACGTGTGAACGTCCCTATGGAGAAATTTGGCAAACCTTGCAAACTCGTCTATTAACAGAGCTGTGGAGTGGTTCGGATCCTTCATTTTTAGGGTGGGTACCGACAAAAGTACCTACCTACCTACCAAGCCTACGCTAAGGGTTGTAGATAACTTTTGATCCATAATAGGTAGCTAGTTAGGCCTTCTGACGTCATAAACCAGGTCTGTCAAGTCAGTCACGGATCCTGTCTAGTGCGAGTTGTTTACTGGCTCCATACCTAATTCTATATTCCCCTGAATCACCTGCTTATCTTAGACAGATTCCAATCTCTGTACTCCTCACACTCTTAGATCAACTTATTGTTAAAGTTTTTTAGCAACGTTTTAAAACAAGATCAGGACGTCATTCTACTGGCGGAGACCTGGCTTAACGACTCAGTATTTGACCATGAAATAATTGACAGTAGATATGTGGTGTTTAGGTGTGATCGTAGTCCCTTAAATAGCAAAAAACAAGATGATGGCGGTGCTCTTATCGCAATCCTAAAAAAATATTCAGCTATTCGTAAATCGAAATGGGAGTCGCCAGGCTTGGAGGATCTTTGGGTTAGTTTTAAACTCAGCCTGGGTAGCTCCACGATTGATCTATACATCTGCTGTGTATATCTTCCATCACCAATAACATTTAATCGTCTGGAACTATCTTTGAGACCCTTTTCTGACATAGTGCAACACAAATTACCTAATAATGTATTCTCTTGTGCGCAGTTGATTTCAACCTTTCCAAATTACAGTGGGAACACGACGATAATACAAATTCTATGCTTCCTATATTTAATATAGATCAGACATGCAGTTTGCTGACTGATGCACTTTCTTTTAACGGCCTGTACCAAATGAACTCAATACCCAATGCTAAGGGTAGCCTGTTGGTCCTAATTATTACCAATCGCTGTAAATCCTTCAGAGTTTCAAACAATTCGAATCCACTATTACCCTTGGATAGTAACCACCCTGCACTGTATATTTCAATAAATTTAGATATCATAAAACCTCCCAAAATTAAAAAATCAACAGTCCTTAACTTCTCTAAAGCTAATTATAATAACATTAACCAAGAAATAGATAAAATTGAAGTGTAATTGAAACCAGAACACTCTGAACGAAGATGTTGATGTGTTTTATGAATTAATCATGCCTATAATAACAAATAACACCCTAATGTGCAGAAAAGGTTATAATAAGTATCCTTTTTGGTTTAGTCGAGGACTCACATAGAACTTTAAAGAGAAAGCACAATATCATCGTCGCTATAAAAGGTATAGAAATCCCAGAGATCAGCTAACTTTTCAAATCCTGCGTGAACGTTGTGATAAAATGATGACACAATGTTTAAACAAACTCAAAGTCGATGCGAAAACTCATATAAAGACCAACCCTAAATACTTATGAACATTCAGATCAAATAGTGCCGAAATTCCAGATGAAATGTTCATTGGTAACCTGACCGTGCAAGGTAGCCAGAGAATTAGCGACTTATTCTCAGATTACTTTCATTCGACCTATAATACTGCTCCCCAAATGATATCTTCCCATATAGTCTAAAAGTAATCACACATCTCTCAGTTCATTTATTCTTTCAGAGTTAGAAGTTTTGCAATCCCTCAATCATCTTGACGCCAATAAGGGCCCTGGCCCTGACTCAATCCCCCCTGTGTTCCTTAAGACATGTGCGTCACAACTTGCCAAGCATTTACAACTGATATTTAATAAGTCACTGACTTGAGGATTTTTTCCTTCTAAATGGAAGCTCGCGTACCTACATAACTCCAATTCACAAAAAAGGCGACCAATGTAATATCGCGAACTATAGGCCTATCTCTATTCTCTCTTCAATTGGTAAATTATTCGAGTTAATGATACAAAAAAGAATGTATTTCCACCTGAAACCACTATTTATACCCCAGCAACACGATTTCTTACCGGGGCGTTCAACTACATCTAATCTTCTAGATTATGTTAGTGACATTACAGAAGCATTCAATGATGCACACGAAGTTCATGCAATTAATACTGACTTCTCGAAGGCATTTGATGTTGTGAATCACGAACTTTTAATTCAATAGCTTGGTCACGCAGGAATTTGTAGGTCTCTACTGGGGTGGTGTGAGTGATATCTACAAAATCGCTCCCAACTAGTCAGAGTTCGTGGCTTCAAATCTGATGCTAGAACTGTTCCTTCCGGCGTACCTCAGGGCTACATCTTGGATCTCTTTTCTTTCTCGTTTTTGTCAATGATTTATGTGCCTCTATAACATCGAAGTATTTAATGTTTGCAGACGATCTCAAACTTTACAGAAGCATACGCTCTAACAATGACATATCTGATCTGCAAATAGATATAAATCGCATTAACGACTGGTGTACTCTTAACAATATGGTTTTAAACGCATCTAAATGTTTTCATTTAAAATTTTCAAGAAAAGTCAACAATTCTCATCCAACTTACATAATTGACAATAGCCCCATTATGGAGGTCTCAAGTATGCGCGACCTGGGAGTTATTGTTGATACAAAGTTGAATTTTATAGAGCATATCGATAACATTACTAAAAAGGGAGCGCGTTTGGCAGGTTTTGTAATAAGGCAAACGAAATTTTTTAATGACTTCGAAATCTCAACCATACTTGGATCATGTTATGCAGAATGCGGCCATGTGGGGAAAAGAATAAACAGATATAAGCGTTTTTCTGTCGATGGTTACACTTCGGTTATTTATTGACTTCCTGATTATTTAATAAATTAGAAATGTAGGTACTGAAATCTATTATTTTTTTATTCTATGTAGTATTTCGAACCGTTGCTATTAATATTAGTAATTGCGTTTTTAGACGTGGCTGTTTTGTACTTAATAGCATATTTCAAAGAAATATCAATAAATCGTAAACCAGCCACGTAAGTTGGCTGTGTTTAGATTTTTTTTAAACGTTGTTTTCTTTAACTAACATTTTCAGGTGATTTAATCAATGTAATTAATAGAGATTTTAATGAAAACTCTGTAACTGCATAATAAATGTTTATTATAAAAATGTACGCTCGTATTCCACATCTTTCGATTTAAAATCTAACTCAGTGCTGATATCAAAAACGTCGTCTTCAATATAATACTACTTAAAACATAGCTTATGGGATTGTGATTGGCTTTTCATTTGGCCTTTAAGTTACATAAATGACTCTAAAAGAACACCTTCTCAGGTCAGAACCACCATCACATTTTACAAGAAAAATATCAACAATTGAAAGCTTAATCAACCTTCATATAAATATGATATGGGTCATCCTTTGTTATTTTAATTCACTTGTTTTTGTCCTATTAACTTTGTCATTCTTTGTCGTTTTCTTTCAATTCCCTTTTTACTTTTTTAGAGTCTTGGTCGAGTACTTATCATCAATTTACACCTGGCAAGTTAAAGTTAAGTTATTAGATATTTTTTCTTTTAACATATTGCCTTAATTCGAATCTAAATATCAGGCGTATTAATCATTTGATTGTACTTCAAAGCTCTTTCAATGCCGTATTTTAATAGTCATTGGATTTCTGTGTAATAGATTCTAGGTTCGGCTTCATTTTGAGCACCGCTTTCGTCATAATTAATATTGCAATTTTGACCCCCTATGATATGATACGAATCTGACAATAAAAGGTTTTATATATATCGTCAGAGACAGAGAAGCATTTTTATCTAGGTATATTTTAGAAGAGAGGACCCCACTTCCTGTGCATCTTGTCCAGCCTGACCCTCGATGTTATGACAGTAGCTTTGATTTTTTTTTTTTATTGTACGACGGGTAAGCACTTGGCCTTCATCTCACCTGGTAACAAGTTGAGATAAGGCCGAAGGTGGAGGCGCACTTCACCCGGAATCCTCAACAAACTGAGGAACTGGCTATCTTACCTCTGAATGCCGGAACACAACAATTTTAGAATTGTTATTATGGCGACAGAATTAGGTAAGACTTGATTGTTTTTTGACTGTGATCACCCAAATTGTAAAGCCGTCTGAATTTGGAGTACCTAATGGTAGTGTTTTTTACATATAAAACGTTAGACATTCAATGTCTATCAAACTCCATATCAAATTTATATTCAGATCTTGTTCATTCAGCCTGGTAAATATTAGTGTGCGTTTCTTTTACGGCGTTAATATCACCACCGCTTCTTCCTGCATTTATTAGTTTAATGCGGAATTTATCGCACGTGTTTTTACTTAATATTTTAACTCTAATGTTTAAAAACTTTTAATTTTAAAAGGTGGTGTAAAATAATTTTGGGTTTATATTGTTTTATTTTTTGTGATTTTTCGCCTCTCACCTTAACTAAACCCCTTAAAATTTTTGTCCATGAATTATATTAAATTATAGAAAAAATATTAGTGTGTTTGCAAGGGAACAGCTGTTTTGCACTGTTTTTTGCATTTGCAGGTGAAACCTATTTATTTATTTATTTAAAATAGGACGTCCAACAGACAAAACAAAATACAAACATAGGGTAAGATAAGTAGCAGACAAGTCTTAAAACAGTTTGTTTTTCCATTTACAGGACGCCACAGCGTGTACAGATATCAACTCAACTAGAATTAGGTACAATTTTAAATCTAAAAAAGTATATACACAAAAACAAAAAGACAAATGTAACACTATAAAATTCCTTGGTGGTTTAAGTCTTTATCTATAGTCAAAGTAATCTTTATTACTGTTCTGTGCCCGTTTTCGATACTAGATAGAGAACGTAGTGATAAAAGTAGTAGTAATTTTGTACCTATTTCTTGTAATTAAATTGGCAAAAAGAGACTATTTAGTGTTAAAAACCGCCAACTACCACTACTGACAAATAAATAGTTTGCAAAAATCAGATATCATGGATTGGCTGCCTTTAACGTAACTTGAAAATAGATACCGCCTAACATTTTCAAATTTTTTAAAAATTAGCCATAAAGGTAGACTGACTTCTGCAATAAAGGTATTTTAGTTAATGTCGAAATTGGCTTTATTCAGCACCATGATGACTGTTTTATACAAAAAAATATTGTTGAGATGGCTGCATTGGACAGCTTATATCTCCGTATCTAATAGAGATATCGACATGGCTGTCATTGCAAAAAATCCACACTGCCGAAATTAATATGGCTGTATTCATAACTAATTTTTGGCAAAAGTGGCATATGGCTGCTTTCTGCATAACTAGGTCCACTTTTCAATTCTTATGTCCGAAATTTACTAGAATATTGCAGTCCTATATGGAATCCTTCCTATAAGGTTCATATTAGAAGAATAGAGGGACTTCAAAAGAACTTTTTATACCATCTCGCATTCGCGAATAATCTCTGTCACAGTCTAAATTAATATAGTTCTAGGCTCATTTCCATCTGGATACTTTAGAACATAGAAGGAACTTGTCAGACACGTTTTATCTTCCTTTCTGTCATACAAACTACAGTCAACACTCATCAATTTACCGAATGTGTTCGTCCTACAATTATATATGTCACGAAATTGATATTTTCTCTTCTTCAGTCTCTTCTATATTTTATTATTATTATTATTATTATATTAGGTAATGTTTCGTAAGTTGATAGTAGCTTTTTGTATTGCATGCTGTGTTCTCGTCAAGTAGGTTGTATACTAGTCTATGATCAATGCCTTTCTGTAAAAAAACTTGTATAAGTGTAACAACCAGTTTTGAGATATCTTTGACCTAATCCCTTCCTCCATTCCCTTTCCACCACCGGACTAGCAGACGTACGGCTGGCTACAACCCGTACCCTGTAAGTGTTCCATTGTGCCGAACACATCGTTTCGCCTCTACCTTTATCATGAATACTGGTAAGTGTTGGGTATTTGTAGGTAGTTATAAGATTATTGATCTACCGCCTATTACGAGAATAAAGCAGTCAGATCCGAACCGTCACCGTGTATCATTGTAATATCTCACTGGCGACGATGGGATTAATTTCACGCGGTGACGAGCGGCATGGCGGCGCCGACGGCGGGCGCCCGCGTCGACGGCGCACCAGGCAACGGCTCCGACCCGGGAGTGCATCGGATACAAGGCGGCGGAGGAGGCGCGAGCGCGGCGCATCAGGCGCGCGTGTCCAACACTAAATGCTGGCGATGCGGCCGTCAGCATGCACCGGATAAGTGTCGTTTTAGGAGTTACAATTGTGATGGGCGCTAGGGGCCATCTCAAGGCCATGTGTAGAAGTGCGCGTACGAGCGGTGATGGTGGTGATCGTTCGTCAGGTAACTCGCAACGGCGGAATCAATTTTACTTCGAGATAGACTCGGACAACCAGGACAGTGATTTCTTCAACATCGTGGTGGATGGAGAGGGTGATCAACCGTATGTAGTTTCTCTTCTGGTGAATAATGTTTCGATTGACTTTGAAGTAGATACGTAATTAAAATATCTGCCATTAATGAGCGTGATTTTAATAAATACTTTAAGAACTGTCAATTAATAAAGCATGTAACTTAAGATTTAAGGGTTATACGCGAGGAAAAATATTGCCTATCGGTTTTATTAGGCGGCCTCTAGACCTACAATAACATTGTACAATACTTTTATTGTACAATAAGATTGAAAGGCGCTCTGAATCCAAACGATAATACGAACAGCACAATGTTTTCGCGTTCAGTCGGAGAATAGTATTGATCCCGTGTGCACCGTGCGAAGCAACATGTCCGAACAAGATTTAGCTGCAGCTGTAGTGTTGTTGCTTGTGGCTAGACGTAAACGAACACGTCGCTGGTCGAAAGATTGGTACAAGAAAAGGCAGAAATATACTCACGAAAATCTTTTAAAAGACTTGATGTTAACTGTGGAAGCAGACTTCAACAATTTTGTACGACTGAGCTCTGAACAGTTTCAAAAGCTACTAGGATTGGTCACGCCATTGATTAAAAAAAAAATACAAACATGAGGGAAGTAATACCACCTTTTCAACGGCTTTCAATAACATTAAGGTATCTAGCGACTGGAAATACTCTGGAAGATTTAAAGTTTCACAGTGCTATTTCTCCACAAAGTCTTTCCTTAATAATTATGGAAACATGCGATGCGATAATACATGTTTTGAAGGAATTTATCAAGGTAAATAAAGATTATAATCTTTTCATTTATTTATTAAACTGTATATATTGAGAAAATGTATCTTCGTTCGCGTCATCAGCATCATTTTCCTGTTGAAAATTGTTCATGTTCTGTTGATTATTCTAGATAGATAGATAGATATAACGTTTATTCACACAAACACAAAACACACATACAGTAAAAAATAAACAACAGACATGACAGTAACAGTTACGACATTATACATCAACAGAAAGGTATTAAAAAATATATATATATATACATATATAATTTGCATAAGTGACGTGACTGGGAGCTGACGACAAGAAAATAGAACACTGCAGTGAGCCATGCTGCGTGAAAAGCCCCGAGCTCAGCGTGTGCTGCGAACGAGTCCACAGCGCTGATTTTCAGCACAGGGCTCTGGTGACAATATAAAAACAGGGATACGATACCAAAATACTACTAAAAATTTAATTAAAGTATGACCTACACAATTTTCCATGAATAAATACAAAAAATACTACACAACAAAAATAATAAAAAAAGACTTAGGCATTTGTGACATACTTACCAAAGCAAATAAAATAAAACAAAAAGTATTTTAAACAATATTACTGCATAGAAAAGTAAAAAATAAATAATAAAAAAAAAAAAAAGGTCAATACCGAAAATGCCAAGAAAGTGCATGTAATGTAATAAATACAATGAAAAATATAGTAAGTTATATGAAGGTGAATTAGTTATTGGGAAAATTAAATAAATAAAAATAGTCATAATTCAAATAAAAGATATATTAACAAAAACTTACTGAGCGGACCTTTGCAAGTCCAACAATATATTTTTATATTTAATTCTAAAATTAAACTTTGTTTGCACCGCGCGTATTGGGGGGGGCAGTGAGTTCCAACACTTTGTGGCACAGAAACGAAAACTACCACGAAAAGCTGCAGAGCCATGCTTTGGTGTACACAAGAGTAGAGAAGAAGAGCGAGCGGAATACTTTTTAAATGCTTGAGCCCATACAAATTTAGAAAATAAATACAGTGGCTTGTGATACTTTATTACTCCAAACATCATAGTGGACAGATGTAAGAGCCTTCTGCTTTCCATTTTTAAAATATTGTGCTCATTAAAGAAGGGTGTAACATGGCTGCGTGGAGGAACATCAAAACAGAAGCGAGCACATGCATTTTGTACTCTTTGTATAAGATTAGAAGTTTTTTTGAAGAGGCAGGGTCCATACACACAATCAACATAATTAAATTTTGAGAGTACCAGTGAGTCAACAAGCATAACACGGAGTTCTGTTTTAAGGTGGTTTCTTATTTTATATAAAACACTCAAACGATAGAAGCTATTGCGAACAGTCTCAGATACGTGCTTTTCAAACTTAAGCTGTTCATCTAGGATAAGTCCAAGACTTTTTGCTTCAAATACACGTTCTATAGGTTCTCCACCAACAGCCAACTGCGGATTTAAGTTTGTAATTTTAGCAACTTGATTTTTTGTTCCTAAAAGCATAAATTTTGTTTTTTTACTATTTAGAAGTAAAGAATTTGTTAGCGCCCAGGTCTGAATTCTGTCTAGATCCTGAATGATTTTCGCTTCAGCGTACCTAATTTCATCTGGTTTAAATGAATAGTACAATTGGATGTCATCAGCATAAATATGGAACTTGCAATTTTGGATGCATTTTGTAATATCCGCACTGTACAAAATAAACAAGATTGGGCCCAGAATAGAGCCTTGCGGCACACCTCTCGATACATCGCGCACTACAGAGAGCTTAGCAGACCCATTATCCCTCCTAATCTCAACGCACTGTGATCGATTGCTTAAATAGGAATCAAACCATCGTATCGCATGATCATCAAACCCATAGTATTGAAGTTTAGAAAGAAGAAGAGATATATTCAAAGAATCGAAAGCGCGCGAAAAATCGAGGAGAACCAATATTGTATCCATACCCACGTCCTGCGCTGCTAGGATATTGTCTGTAATGTCAAGTAAAGCAGTATCCGTCCCCCTGTTCTTTCTAAAACCAGATTGGAGGTCAGGCAAGATATCATTTTTTTCCAGATATTCAGTCATCTGTGAACACACCACTTTCTCCAGTACCTTAGAAAGGCAGGGGAGTATACTAATTGGACGCAAATCTTTGAGCTCAAGCGGATTAGTGACTTTAGGTAAAGGCTTGACCACTGCTTGTTTCCATAATAAGGGAAAGGTAGCCGAAACAAGTGACTCATTGACGATGGTTGTAATGGTGTCCAAGCTCTGTGGTAGCGTGAGCGTTATCATTTCTAACGATATTTCATCAACTCCAAGAGCATTTGATTTTATTTGTTGTAGATATTTTAATACTGAATTAGAATCTGTTAGTTTTAAGGAGAATGTAGATGAGCTGTGCTTATGAAATTCGAAATATGTTAGATTTGAAATTGTTACATTATTATTTATTGGTATATTTAGAAAATGGTCATTTATAGAATTAGGGTTATCAAAAAATACAGGGAGTTCGATTGATTTAGGGGGGAGAACTTTGGATTTTAAATTCTTCCATAATAATTTAGAATTATGCTTATTACTATTAATATGCTGTTCAAAAAATGCTTTTTTCTCGCTATGTAAAGCTGTTACAACATGTTTTTTTAAATCTTTGTAGTAAAGCCTATGGCTTTCCAATGTGGTCTCGCGATATCTGGCAAGCGCAGCATCACGGAGACGCATCATTAGTTTGACATTGTCAGTGAGCCATGGACTAGGCAACTCAGTGACAACCTTGGACTTTATTGGGGCATGTAGATCAAATAATAGTTTAATCACGTCGTTTAACCTGACCACCATACTATTAACGCAATCTAAGGAATGAATTTGGTTCCATTGAACGGAATCTAAATCACTAGTGAATAAATCAAGACATATATCTTTTATTGGTCTGAACATTAAAGTTTTTATTGGAAATTTCGGTTTTTTAAAAATTAGTTCACAAGTAACAAAAGCATGACCAATATCCGACCCTACTAGTTCGACACTGGTACTACGTGTACTTACATTTGTACATACTACGTCAATTAGTGTTTGACTGTGGTTTGTAAAGTGGGTGGGCTTTTCTATAACTTGGCGTAATTCTGTGTGTATGAGAAATTCATTAAATAGTTTTGTTTTGGAATCGAGTGGTTTCAACATGTCGATGTTAAAATCCCCCAAGACCACCATGCTATCAAAGTAAGAAAAGGAAGAGACTGAATTCAGAAGGGCATCAAGAAAATCAGGTACCTTTACCCAATGCGGTCTGTATGCTGTACCAATAATAAGCTTAGAGGACTTAACCGTTAATTTTAGCCACATTTGGTCAATGTTAGGACTTATTGGGTGCGGGCAAGAACGTACATTGACGCCACGCCGAATATAAAAACCAACACCGCCACCGATCCCGCTGCACACATTTGCGGGGCGGGGCGTGTACCTCAGCCGGTAGTTGGGCACGGTAGGCGCACGACCTTTCTGCCCCTCACGGATCCATGTCTCATTTAACGCCATTATATCCACAGAGTACTTCATCATAGTAGCTATGAAATTATCGTGACCCGTGTTCAGGGAATTGGCATTGTAAAGACCAACTTTTAGAAATTTGTTGCTACCCATTGTAACTAAATATAAAAGTTACAAGATTAATAAAAAAAGTCTGAAAGTTATAGATGTAATAGGTAAAAAAATAAACAATATTGTCAGTTAATGAGTTAAATGATAACATTTTACATAAGTATATAGGTATACATAGGTTACGTAAATAATATGTAATAATTTTAAAGGATAAAAATATATGTAGTAAACAAAAATAGCGATATAAAGTGACCGATAAAAGCCTATGCAGTGAGAGCGTTACACAGCAGTGCTCCATTTCCAAGTAGGTATACGTCAGCGGTAATAAAAACAAACAACATAACAGGTAAATAAAAAAATGTCTAGAAAGAAATTTAGAAAAAAGGTACAGTGCACAGTAGGTATAAGTAGGTAGCATGTATTTCAAACAGCGGGCTTGGGAAAAATCTGGTCTAAATCAGAGTCGGATCTAACTCGAGAATAAGAAACCCCCTGCTCCTTCCTAACGTAGATGCGTCCCTCCTTCGTCCAGCAGTACTTCCATGCACGCGCTCGACACTCCTCTCTGGCCTTGGCAAACGTTTGAGCGTTCTGCCTAGTAAGGCGCTCATTTACGTAGATACGGGCGGGTGCAGCATCTATGCCTAGATCGGATGTGGTGATGCCGCGGCGGACGCGGGCCGCCTGCAGGTACTCGTCGCGGACGGCGCGCCGCGCGAACCGGACGGCGATGCGGCGCGCCCGGACCGCAACCTGGGACCCGTCCTGGGCGCGGCGGGGCGCTCCCTCCCTCTCAGCCACAACAATGTCGCGATCCTCCAGGGACATGCCCATTTTCGCTCCCAGCAAGGATATTAGGTGCGTCTGGTTCTCGCCTTTGTGTTCAGGGATGCCGGTGATCAAAACATCATTCAACAAGTAGTCTTGTTCGCGCTCATTAAGCTGCAGCTTTACTTCTGTGAAAGCACGTTCTAATGCGCTTACGTCATCCGGCCTAGTGGGGCTATCACGAGCCTCCAGAGTCTGCAGGCGAGCCTCGAACGCATTCAAACGCTCATTGAAACCTTCGCGTGTCGAGGTTAACTCGGTCCTGAGCTCACGCACTTCCTCGAGGAAGGAGCTCATGTTGTCCTTCGAAGATTTAAATTCCGTAGTCATTAAGCTCTGCATTTTAGCGAATTCTTGGCGCATCTCTTTTCTCAGTGCTCGTACTACGTCGACATTTACATGATCGGAAGACCGAGTCTCGGCAAGACCGGAAACCGGAAGTCCCACTATGGGCTCAATGGGATCCGCGCGGCTCTGAACCGGGTCTAGGTACGCTTTACTCATCACGGGCGTAGACGGGTCGCGCCCCTTAGGTGTTTTAGATTGGCAGATGCCGCATCTCCACGAGTCATCGACCACCACTCCAATGGGCACACGTACACATTCATTGTGGCTGCGTGATTTGCATTTTGGGCAATTTATGCCCTCCTTCGTTCCCAAAAACTTTCCACACGCAATGCATTTAGTCATTTTTCTTAGAATGGTGAGGCTTGTGATTCACTTGATAAACCAAATACAGTAACCAGATGAGGGAGTTTCACTACCCAGTAGGACCGGTCGATTAGCTAAAACTGCCAATTATAGATTATAGGGGGCGGCACTCAACAGTATCGCATCGATCGCTCGCAGTGTGGTTCCGCGCGCAAAAGGTCAGACTCGACTGTAGATAGCGGTTCGACGAGTATCCGATAGATGGAAGTATCTACCGATTCTTCGCAATGCAAATGTAACACAAGCAACGTTACTAATTTTCAATGGAGGGTACTCAGACTCACTGTTTCAATGAAGATGATAATCCGAATTGGTGAATATCCCCTTATTAAAAAGATATTTGCAACAATGTAACAAATGCACTAGCTTGCCGAACAAAAATACTATATGCACTACACTTTCCGGGCAAAAATTGGTATCTATTATATTTTTAAAACCGAAAAGTTTACAGATCGTGTGGTATCGAATCCCCGCTTCAACGGTCACTTTCTCTTGGAAGTACTGCTGGTTATGTGGCAGCTGCTCAGATGGAAGTTCAGAATTTTGCTGTTGAGAATAGTTTATAAAATATCGAGGCGATGGCGTGCCGCTGTAACTTGTTGGAGTTGGCGTGGATCTGGTATATGTTGGAGATGGAGTTATCGTAGGTAACTGTTGGAGTATTTATTTTTACCGAATTGCGGTGTAAAAGCCCTAATTGTCCTTCCATGATAATGGCAGCAATAGCATTTTTAGCAAAGATTTGTTGCATTGATTCCATTTTCATTTCATTTTTCCGTGGCACAAGACAAAGCTCAATTTTGATATTCGTCTGGTTTCTCTCTAAGACGGTTAGCTGCCAATTCCATAAGGTCATCATCAAGTTTTCTCTTTATTTTTTTAGCTTTAGTCTTCGGAACTGCATATGATGTAGATGATGCTTGATTCGCTCCAACAGTTGTAGTATCTTCCTAAAAAGATAAATAATTTGTTTTTATTTTATTTTCAGTTACCGCAAACAGCCGAGGAATGGCAACAAGTTGCCAAAGATATTGAGAGCCAGTGGAATGCCCCTCATGTAATCGGTGCTATAGATGGCAAACACGTGGAAATAAAGAAACCTCCTGGTTCTGGATCATACTACTACAACTACAAAAAAACATTCAGTATTGTGTTGATGGCGGTTGTAAATGTAAACTACGAGTTCATTATGGTTGATGTTGGGACTAATGGTCGTGTATCAGATGGAGGTGTGCTGCAGAATACAGCATTTGGACAGCAATTCAAAAATAATGCTTTAAATATCCCACCACCTGCATTGTTGCCAGGAAGTTCCCGAAAACTCCCATACTTTTTTGTTGGGGACGATGCTTTTCCAATGTCTCAAAATTTAATGAAACCATATAGCCAAACTGGATTAACAAAAGAGAAAAGAATATGCAACTATCGAATATCGCGAGCTAGAAGAATGGTTGAAAGTGTTTTTGGTATACTAGCTACTCGTTTTGGAGTATTTCAAAAGGCATTTCCTTTTGATCCAATAAAAGTAAGGAAAATTGTTTTGACTTGTTGTTATCTACACAATTTTTTGAGAAAATCGCGTTCGTATTTATCTCCATCATTCATGTTTCGTGAAGATAACGAATCAGGAATAATACACCCGCCATCTCAGGAAGTATTCCAGTTGACAACATTGGAAAATATCAATAAAAAAAATTCGCTGAATATCGCGAAGCAAGCACGGGACGAATACAGTGGATTTTGTAACAACGAAGGTGCAGTTCCCTGGCAAAATAAAATGGTCTCGGAAAACACATTTTGTATTCATTTAAATTAAATAAATTAAAATTTACCTGTGTGTTAGTATTGTCCAAAGCAGAAGGTTCACTCTCTCCTCCCGCACTACCTATAGTAGACTGAGTATCCATACTAGACTGTGAATCCGATGTGGATTCCAGATCTTTTAAAAATAACATTTCTTTAAAATACCATAAAGTAGGTTCGTAAATGTCGTCTGTACTAGATCCGGATTTCATCGACTGGAGGTGTTTCTTGAGCTCCTTCCGGTAGTTGGTTCTTAAAGAATTGAATTTTTTTTTCACATCATCTTTGCTTGCCTGTGAAAACATCTCTTTGTATTTAGACAACAATGTTTCGTAAGCATTGTTTTTTTTATCACGGTCATGATATTCTTTGCACTTGACATTCCACAGAGACGGCAATTCTCTGTACAATTGGATACATTCGCAGATAAACTCCCTTTCCTTAACTTTTGGATTCTCTTTTTCCGCCATTTTGCATGCGCGCGTGTACTCCTCGTGACGACGAACCACTGACTGAAAAATATTGCGCAATACTGACCCTACACGATGCAATGGAAAAACATGGTGCAGTAAAAAATAAACTCGCTCAAACTTTCGGCCAATCATTGTGCAATCTTCAATATTAACCCTAAACGATCAATTAAATTGCACAATTCGCAATATTGTGCAATATAATTGACCGTTTAGAGGCCGCCTTAGAACGACGGTATGCTATAATAGTAGTGGTGAGGAGACACGGGAGGCGCACGACCTACAGCTGTATGTTATTGCTAGGGGCGGACCTCCCCTTCTGGGTCGTTCGTGGTTGAAACTAAAACATATTGAGATTCAAATGAAGGAAGTGTTGAGAGGCATTCCTATGGCCGCGGTTTTACTTTGATGATGCTTATATAGGGGGCACGTCTAAAGAGGACAATATTATAAATGTTCGGGAAGTTTTGAAACGTTTACAGGACGTAGGCCTTCGAGTTAAGCTTGAAAAATGCGATTTTATTAAGCCTGCGGTTTGCTACCTAGGTCATATCATCGATAAAAACGGGTTGCGCCCTGATAAGAAAAAGGTTAAAGCTATAGCTGAAGCCCCATAATAGTAAATTACTATGGAAAATTTGTTCCCATGTTGAGCACAATCTTGACTCCACTATACAATTTATTAAAAGGAAAAATTCATTGGAAGCGTAGGTTCGTAGATGTTAAAAAATATATGTGTGCGAAAAAATGAGCGTAGCGTGGTCGCACTACGTGGACAGCAGTGCATACGGGATGAGCGCCGTGCTGGCGCACCAATACCCGGGGGGTGAGGCGAGGCCTATCTGTTGTGCCTCGCGAACGCTGAACGCTGCGGAAAAATCATATAGTCAACTAGACAAAGAAGCGTTAGCTATATTTTTCGGTGTTGTCAAGAATCATCAGTATTTGTATGTATGGCTGACGTTTTATAATTAGCACCGATCATGAGCCTTTATCTTTAGAAAGACAACTTGTTCCTACAACAAGGGTGCATCGTATTTAACTACCGTATTGTTGTACCGCCTAAATATAGGGAGTACATCTTACGTGAGCTACATGAAGGGCACCTAGGTGTAGTTAAAATTAAAAAATATAGCGCGAAATTACGTATACTGGCCGGGGTTAGACGCGGAAATCGAGGCACAGTGTCGCACGCCCGTGGCAACGCTTGCACGCCGATTTTGCGGAATATATGGGTAACACTATATTGTGGTGGTCGACGCGTACAGTAAATGGATAGAAGTGTTTCAAATGAATAGTACAGCTGCTAAATTTGTCATTGATAAGTTTAGGGAGATATTTGCTCGGTTTGGACTTCCGCATCAGTTAGTTACAGATAACGGTCCACCTTTTTCATCTCACGAGTTTAAGGACTAGGTACCTAGCTAAGAATAGTATAGTGTACACCCCTACCAGACCGTACAGACCTAAGGGTTATGGAGCTGCAGAAACGCGGTCCGGATGGTTAAAAATTGCATTAAAAAGCGTATAATGTAGGAGTTGACGTGGTCCAAGCCATTAGTAAGATGCTGATCCAGTATAGAAACTGCGAGCAGGCGACCACCAATGTGGCACCTGCGGTAGCACTATTAGGGCGGAGGTTGCGCGGTAGGCTCGACGCGCTACGGCCGGACGGCGGCGACGGTGTAGCGGAGCGTTTGCGTTTAGAAATCGTTTATTGCGATACACAGGTAAAGTTCTTAAAATATAATAATTAAAATGTCCACTGTATTCTACCCATTCTGGGCGTACAATAATAATAATACCTTATAATATAGCATAATTCAAATGAAAAAAAATACAATTTATTAAATCTAAATTAAATTAAGAATAAATTATATAGACACAATTTACATAATAATACATTTAAGTCAGGGAGCAGTAGGGCAAAAAGATGCAACCAGTTATAAAGATTAATAGGGTATCTAGCTTTCTCTATCATCAAGGTATTCATTGATGGAGTAATATGCCTTGTCGATTAAAAAAAAAAAATTGATTTTAAAACAGAATAGATCTTCGGAGCACACTATATCTACCGGTAATTTATTATACAGCTTAGGAGCCATTACGTAAACGCTTTTTGAAAATAATGTCGTGTTTCTGCTAGGGACACGATTTTTATGCATGTTCCTTTGTGATTTTGGAACCGTAAAAATATTTATGTTAGCTCTTACGTACATTGCAACTTCAAATATGTACATGCATGGAAATGTAAGTATTTTTAAATTTTGGGAAATTTTGGGGCTTGCAACTTTCTGGTATTCTTATTTTATATATTGCTCTGATGCACCTTTTTTGCGCCTTAAAGACAAGCTCCCAGTCTCTTGAATTGCCCCAAAATATTATACCGAACCTTAAACTCGATGCCACATAGGCATGATATGCACTTATAACTGCCGATTTATTAACAACTTTATTTAATAAATAGATTGCATAGGAATATTGGTTTATTTTTTTTTACTATGTCAGTATGTGTATTCCATGTCAAGTTTTGGTCAATCCATAATCCTAGAAATTTATTTGTCAGTGTTTCATCAATTTTGTTATCTAAATAATGTAAATCTATATTTGTGTACAAGTTCTTTCTTTGATAATAGTGTGTTATTTTAGTTTTATCTATATTTATTATTAAGTTATTAGATGTCGACCATTTCACAGTTTTAGATATTGTGTTGTTAATGTCATTTTGATATGTTTTCATGTCAGAATTTGAGTCAGCTGTGAAGATGATAGTACAGTCATCTGCAAACATCACCATAGGATGTGATATAACAGAAGGTAGATCATTGATATAAATTAAAAAGAGAAGTGGACCTAATACACTCCATATTTTACATTTCGTAGCTTTGAAGCGAAATTTTGCTGTGTAAGTGTATTCATATTTATGTTATCTATATGGGTAATTTGTTGTCTGTTCATCAAATATGACCTTATAAGCTATTCACATTGCCCCTTACTCCATATTTTTCCAGTTTTGATAGAAGTATATGATGATCAACATAATCGAATGCCTTTGTCATGTCCATATAAAGAGCCGACACCGGTAATCTTTTATCTACTTTTCCCATGATGCCTTCTAGTAGATTATAGACTGCCATATTTATAGTTATGTTTTTTCGGAAGCCATGTTGTTCTTTAGTGAAAAGTTTTTTATTGTCAAAGAAATTGTACAAACTAATATACATAACTTTTTCGTAAATTTTTGAGAATATATAACCAGGCGCAGCAGGTTCAGCGCTCGGGGGGGACGGAACGACAAGTGCAGTTAGGCGATACTGTTTATGTTCGTGACTACGGTAAAAACAAAACTTAATGGGTAGAAGGACAGGTCAAGGAGCAGTTGGGGCTTCATTTTGTGTAAATGTACCTACAGCTCGTAGTAACTAGAAGCGGCACATTGATCAGATGATTGTACCAAAAGTAAACAGAAAACGACTTTCCTTGTCCTGCACTAAATTCAAATTCAAATTCAAAATTCAAATTCATTTATTGCCAATAAGTTTAAATCAATTATAAAATTACCAGAGGACCCCACACTAGGGCTAGCCTGTGCCGCGGGAGTCTATTTAAAGAATTACCAAAAGATTTGTGCTACTAACAGGGCAAAACCAAATTAAAAACAAAAAACAGAATTACTGAGTATGACAGTGAAAAGGGGTGTGTGTGTGTATGTGTGTGTATATTAGAGTGTGCATGCGTTATTTGGATAAGTAGGAGTAAGGAACACGGATGGGAAACAAAGAGCAAAGTTATTGGGATTCACGTCAGGATTGCTAAAAGTCTCTCTGTATCATCATAATCAAGGGTGAGGAGCCACTTTCTCACTTTCTCTTTAACGCCGTAAAGTGAGCAAGATAATTCACAATGTTTGCTAGCATTGCGATATATAAATGGAAAGGAAAAGAATTTAAACCGTCTTGCGAAAGAGGTCTTAATAGCAGGAACATTTATTCTAATGCGACGCTTCACAGACGGGGGAGCAGCCTTCTGCTCAGTCAGAAAAGTCGTATGGTAGGTGATTTTCACTTGCTGGAAGTAGAGCTGGCGAACACGTGTTTGAGTTTCAGTGTGTAGTGATATAGTAGGGTATCTAAACGGCTTGCGGAACATGACTTTGAGCACCGATCTGTGAGCTCTTTCAAGGGTAATTAAGTGAGTCTTGCCTGCACCACCCCAAACCGTAATGCAATAACACAAGATAGACCGGCAAAGAGATGTATACACCAAAATCAGAGTATCTACATCTAAACTATCACGGAGAAGCTTTATTATGTGAATGAGTTTTCTGACTCTAGCAGAAAGCGAGAGAATATGATGCTTAAATGTTAAATTTTGGTCAAGGTTTATACCTAGATAAACGTGTTATCTTTAGTATCTAGGTATATACCTAGATACTAAAGATAACACGGTGTTTGTTACAAATTGTTACAAATAATGAATCCAACGTGTGTGAAGTGTTGCCCGTCGCGACGAGGAGTAGCAACGCTAATGAGGCTTCTAACGCGACTCCGAGCGGTGGCTCCGACGACGGCGTCGAACAGGTGGATACATTTGAAAAGGCCAGTACCTCACCCGCCGTAAACACGGGCTATTGTTTGCGTCCTCGTCACAATAGGCCTATGTATAGATAGGAATAGGTTACCGATAGTTTTGTAATAACTAAAATTGTTTATGTGAGTGAGGTACTAAGGTGAAAGATGTCGAGTTTTGAGTATTTTATTGAATTGTGAATGTTTGTTTCTTAATGGCTTTTCGAAATGCTTGGTATGAATGATACGATACTGATAATGAATACGTTCAAAACTAACGACATTCATAGGTTGTGGCTTGATCCAAAGTCGAAATAAATTTAAACATCTTTATTCTTGATTGTGATGTAAGAAAAGTAAGTTTTGCAAAAAATTTAAACATCAAATAAAATCATAGACAACATGAAATTATAGACAGTATGAAAGTACTTTGTTCATGATAAAATTAACCAAAATCTAAAAATACAAATTTAACTCAGCAGAAAAAATCTGGTTTAAGAATAGGTAGTGCCTCTTCATCGTATAAGTTCCATGGGAGTGATGTATCGAAGTGAGGGTACTTCGGATGCCACCAGTCAAATACCATGATGTTCTTGACTGAGTCCAGAACTACAGTGTTCTCTGGCTGGATGTTTTTAGAGACAGCATAGCGGCCTGTGTTGAAACCAAGATACATACGGTGGTCACGGAATCCTTGTGACAGCAGCACACTGACTGATGAGAGAGTCATTCCCATCAATGGTGGAATGGAATTGAAGTTTTGGCAGGTTACCTGCAAAGAGCAATAATGTGATACAGAACATTTTGATTGATTGGAACAAGGTGCCTACATACCTACTTAAGATAAGAGTATTTGATATAAATATTATATAATGCTCTCTCTCTGCTGGTCAACTTGCAAATCAACATATTAAACATATGAAAATATTTTTCTCAGAAAGCTTGTTCCACTGTATACCTGATTCTTGCCCAGGAGAGCCTCAAGATCCAAGGCTGTTCTTATGTTAAATGACTGTCATGTATTATTTATTTACTTATGTATATTATTGTTGCAAGCAACCTCTATCAATCAACTCCATATGACCACCAGTCACACCAAAACCCCCGGTTAGATCACAGCAAATTCTTCTGCTAAGAGTGCCAATATTATACCCAGTTCAAAATCAACAAAAATAATCATACCTTTGCCACTGAATCTTAGGTTTTTGTAGATATTGATATATTCTGTAGAACTACAGAATATGACATTGCTTTGTTCTATCATCAATAGTTTTCACAATGCACTCAATGTATGAAACTTTACAGGTCTTCATTACAAACAAAAATACAAATGTACAAATCTATTCTCATGATAATAATATTGTAGATTATGTTAATTAAACCAACACTATATTTAATTTACCTAGTGTTGAATTCATTGAGAAAAATTATGACATACTATGAAATTCATAGCTCCAAATTAATGTAGATAATACTAGGTGCACAAAACAATGGTACACATACTACATACCTCTAAAACTTGAGAGAACTCTTCAGGGTTAGCATCAATTCTTCCAAGTTCTTTAAGGATATCAACATGTGGATAATTTTCCATGGGATTCAGCTTTTTGAGTTTAAAATACATGGACCAATGGGACCCTTTCTTACAGAACCAGACACTAGCACATCTACGTCGAACCAGTTCATGTGGCTTACAATCATGGACAGACTGTTGGAACACCTTCTGAATGAACACTTCATATGTGTGGTACAATGCCCTTATCACCCTTTGTCTCAGTCCATAAATCCTGAAACTATTATCAATCTTCAACCTCTCTGGTAATTTTGGGCTATTCTCACAGTATTGCATATAAATTCTTCGCCAAAACGATTTCTTCCCAGTAATGGCATATGTAGCCTTATTGATTCCAGCAAAATGACCTACATCCTCAGGTTTAATAAATTTAGATATTAGATGCCACACTATTTCTGGGTAATCTATACCTGCGAGGTCATCAAAGTAATTTCTATCAGATTTAGAGTTGTTTCTATTTTTCCTATAGATGAATTTCTTGGCTTCATCATCATGGGTCTCCTCGACGATATCAAAATTATCATAGGCATCTTCTGGGACTTGGTCCCAGGGAATGTCAGCGAGAGCAGCTTCGCTGGCAGTGGATTTTTTTACCCGGCCCACAGGCTTCGGCGCGTTAGCGCAGTCGTTCAAAGTAAAATCTGAAAAAATACGAAAAGTTGTCATCAATAATTGACACAATGTATTACAATAAAATGATTGTAGTAACAAACCACACATAAAAACATAAGCAGTAAAAGCAACTCGATCAGCTACACAAACCTTTAGGAATGCTTTTTTTGTGTCCTTTTTTCTTCGGCATTTGTTGTAAACTGGATAAAACTCAAGCACGAGAGCTACCTACCTATTCATAGATTCAAAAGTGCGAAATCAGTCACTAAATCGCACAGCACAGGTAAGGTCCCATATCACTGGGTTATGTTTTTTGGTAGGTACTTATTTATATTTGTATGGTAGCTAGCATAGCATTCGATTCGAATGATTCGATGGAGTTTAATAGGCAGGTACTAGGTACCTACCTACATATCGTAAATAAAAATTTTCAGATTTTTCGCCAACAGAAATCACAAAAGCAAAGCAACATAGGGATGGGCTAAAAATATCGATATGTCGTTTTGTTTTATGATAAATAATCAGTAGATATTCGATTCTTCCATAACTATACATCGATTTAACAACGATAATCGACATTCGACAAAGAAAGAAGTTGTCTAAATTGATTTATGTTTGGCAGCACCAATCCATATCACCTGTTACTCAAAAAGTGTTATTCAAAAAACTAAAGGACTCTCGTATCCAAGCCATTGACAATTTGCTGCTAGTACATTATTCAAACATTGTTTTAACAACAAGGCAATAAAGTTTTTTAACTTTAACCTTCCTGTAATCGTAATCAGTAAATAAAAATTAAAAACATTGCTATTTCGCCTTCAATGCCATATTTCATGTGTATTCCTTCGGTTCGGTTTGTTTGTGTCAATAAGAATAACTTTCATTCAGTCAAGATATGTGCCACATACGTACATACCTACATAAAAACTTACATACAAACATAATAGTGCCGGATTTATCAACTTAGATAAGAGATCTTACTTGCATTGCTCGCTCGATCAATAAATAAATAAATTTTAATTACCTACTTTACACAGCACCTTCTAGCCCCAAAATAAGCAAAGCTGAACTAGATGTTTATAATTAAATTGTTTATTCAGATTACTTAGATGTGTATATGCTAGTAGTCCCAATAGCAATAGGTTAGTACCTACAATACAATAGGTACTTAAGTACCTACAATACAATAGGTTAGTACTTACAATACAATAATTTAAGTACATAAACATTAAGATTACAAATTACAAATTAAAATTAAACTATATAATTAAATATTTACAAATTATATTTAAAATAAGTACTACCTACCAACGTAAGATTTCAGTGGTTTTTGGAAAAATACTGATCGTCTGAAAAGTTGACCTAGTCTTGACAATGGATAGCACAAGTGACCTCAAGGGTATAAGCTGATAAATTTAAAAACAATTTTAATGTCAAATCGCCTCTAGGGCCTTATATGATTGTTAAGGTTTAGAATATAATTACCAGATCTATAAGAAAATTACCGTTAAGACAATTTAAAACTTAATTGTACAAATGGTTGTGTGGAAAATGTTTTTACAATGTAAATTATTTTTGGGTAGGTACCTAATTAACTAGATTTAAGCAAATTATTATTTTGTTCTGGTTGTGATTTAATACGTATTATTATTGCAAATGTTTTCTTAATATAATTTTATACAGTGCAATTTCAGTTTTGTTGACATTGTATGGATTGAATGAATTAATAATGACAAAATATTAATAATAATAATTGATGAAGTTATGTACATGATTGAATGCCGCCTCTATAGTCTAGTTCAACCAATCGATTTCAGATCCAGAGGTCCCGGGTTCGATCCACATGGGGAGTACAATATATTGTGCTTGGCTTGGTTGGTGGTAGGACTTTGTTTAAGTCCGCCTGGCTAGCTACCACCATCCAACCTAATTCTGTCGCCTAAATAACAATTCTAAAACTGTTGTATTCCGGCATTTAGAGGTAAGACAGTTTCTGTTGCAAGTAGTGATGTGCCCAGTACAGTGATTGATTTGACTCATGAAGACTCAGTGGTACGACATGCAGCAAAAATGCATCAAAAAGATTACGTAAAGATTAAAAAACAGATTTAAAAACATCAAAATTGTTATTATCTCAAAAAAAAAACACAATATGAGCATAAATAATAAGAGTAAATTAGAAATATTCGAAAAATTCAAAATGTGCACAGTAGAACTAGAAAATAATAAAACTAAATATGAAAATGACATGCAATTTCTTGAGTCTGAGCTTGCTAGTGTTAACGGCTGCTTGAGATCAATTACTGCTCGTTATAAAAAAACTCAAGAGGCTATTAAGGAATACGCTCTGGCCATGGATGAACTGCTTCAACTGCCACAAAGTAATCAGGAACGCTATGACTCTTTGGTTGCCAATCATTTGTGTGACTGCCAACGCTATTTGCACTCATAGCCAGAGAGGCCAGTCTCACCCATGAGCCTTGAAGTATGTATCGGATCCAAGATTTCACCTACTAAAAAAAACATTACAAACAAAACTGTAATATTCTGCGATGAAATTGGAAAAGATTGAGGCATAATATTAAATAGGATGGAACACTCAGTAATAAATAATTAAGTTTAAAAAATTCTAGTCTTCAAGATGCAATAAAGTTGATATCAAAATCCAATCTGACACCTGAATCAAATTTAATCATCATGGATGGAAATAGGGGCGATGTCAACATATGGGACTTTATTAAATACTATAAGCTCTCTGAATGTAAACAAAATTGCATTGTTTACATTTCCATATAGCAATTGATTCGAACAATTGTGTTAGTAATAATGTTTATTTGACCCGAGTCAATTATATATAGTTACTACCTACCAATTTTTACAAACGACAAGTAGCTGTGTTGCTATCTTATTTTTTTAATATAACAGCCAAGAATTTTGCTCATCAGACTGCTTTTATTGAGCACAGACAAGATATTCATATATTGGAAAATATTTCAAGTAATTTAAATTAGTTCTTAAGACAAGCTTATAAGCATAGCTTAGTAAGCGATTCAAAAATGTGTATAAATAACATGCCTAAGTCAAATAGGTGTAATACTATACCTACTGGTGAATAATACTAAGAAAATATGCCCAAACCCAAAAATTCTATAAAATTGTTAAGTCAGAACATTGAGGGCTTAGAAAATAAGGTGCTTGAAACTGGAATTATTCATGAACTCTGATCATATTTACATCATTTGCATAACTGAACATTGAATATTATGGTATTGCCATTGCAGGTGTTGAAATGGCCTTGTCTCCTCTTGTGTGTCTCTGTCAAACCAATGTGGTCAACTTGTGGCTTTCTGCTTCTTTCTCAATAATGTCGAGTTTGCCTGCTTATAGTATTCCTGGAATGTTCCAAGTTGCAATGCGCCGATGTTCGCGTATTAAGATCTTGTTGTTTACCAAGTCTTGTTGTTGACCAGTTTCAATTTTATCATGAAGCCTCACGTCACTATCTTTTAAGACCTGACGATCAACCTTTGCAACCCTTTATCTTAAAAACCACACCTATAAAACAGACCTTTTTGAAACCCGTAATGTTTACAGGGTAGTTTCAGTTTTACCCTCTTAACACGCCCACATGTTACAAAAACCACCCGCTTTCAAATGTTTAATAACATTTTTGAAATGTGCAGTTACTCTTTCAAATAACGAAAGGTTATTGTGATCATCACGCTTGGTAGACAGATTGGTGTTCACATTTAAAGTTTTGTTTAAATGCAGAGTATGTATGTGTTGTTTAAATATAGATTTTTTAAATATATTATTTGTTTTAATATAGATACTTACACATCACAAAGAACACACCCACCAAATTTCATATCTCTGTGTTTCATTCTGTCTAGGACCAGCGGTTTAGGCTGTGCTTTGCATATAATGAGAATTAGGAAAGAGAGTTAGCCTCGAATACCCAGGTAAATAAAGAAAAATTGAGAGCAAGTGTGTAATGAAAGCACACTTAATTCTTACCTCAGTTAGTCGCCATCACAACAATTCTAAATTGTTGCTATGCGGCATTTAGGTTTGAAGTAAGATAGTCAGTTCCTCAGACTGGTGAGGATGAAGGCCAAGTGCTTTTCCATCTTGTATATAAAAATAAATGAAACACGTTAATATTTTGTTAATAAATTTATTTTTGAGAAGTAATCTCCGTGTAACCTAATAAAAACCAGACATCACGAGATCTCAGTTCAGGGAGAAATATTTTATGAGTAATACGAAAAGTGTTTTAAGTAGGTATGTATGATACGAATTTAATATTATAATAATAGATTTTATAATAATACTAGCTGAAAGTGCCCGTGCTTCGCTACGGTAAAATAAGAAAAACGGAGTGGCTGTAGATACCAGGCAATAATACAGGGGTAAAGAACAATAGGTTTCCTTCGTTCTCCTTCGTTCTCCTTCGGCCTTTAATTTTTCCGCTGGACACCTGCCCCCTGGACGTGATCTGCAGTGACCGGTTCAGAAATCACTGAACCGACTACGGAGAGACAAGTTCACCGCTGCAGTGCAAATCTAGCCAGGTGAGGCAAAGGAGACTCCTCGAGCACACATTGCTAGTGTGTTCCTACCTGCTATGTCCCGTGGAGAAATTTCCAAATAGTATTTTCAAATAAGTACCTCATATTTTTTTTCCTAAATACCCATTTTTAAGCTATAACCAACGCACGTACACGATTTCCACTTATTTGAAACAAAAAAAATCCATTACAAAAAGAATTGCCCAATTCCACCTTTTAGTGGAAGTTTATAATTTAAAAAAATAATAATGAATGAGGAAATTTAAATTATTAGTATTTTAAAGTTAGTATAAATACACGTTCAAATTAGAAACTCAATCGGATCATGAATAAAGATATTGCATACAAACGGTTTTGCCCCATTTAACCTTTTAATAGTAAGACTTTTCTGAATATGTTTTCTAAATAAGCATTTAAATAACAACATGGCATACTAAATTTCCATTCGGTTTAATCAAATAAAAAGAGATCTCTGCAAAAAAGATTTGCCCCATGTCACCCTATCAGAGGAAGAATCTCAAAGCTATTTTGCTTATCATTAGCATTCAAAGTTATTTTAAATATACATACACAATTTCAACTAAATATTTAGGATTTCAAGACTGTTGCACCTATTTCACCCTTTCCGAGGAGTTATATAGAAACATGATAAGTACCTATCTCAAAAGTCTATGAAACACAATTACATACAATATTTTTACTAAATCTAATTATAAAGATTTTGGATGCATTTTTTGCCCCATTTCACCCTTTTAGAGGAAGAAACCTCAAGTTATTTTTTTCATGAAAAATATTTCAAACGTATTATATTACATTATATTAAATACACATTTTTTTTCAATCGGATCATTAATAAAGATTTTGCATACAAACTGTTTTGCCCCATTTCACCCTTTAATAGACAATCTTCTGAAATATTTTTTCTTAATCATATTTTACCTAGTTATTATAGACACACGTAAAAAAAAATACTCGATTAGAATAATATAGGTATTTCCCCATTTCACCTTTTAGAAGAAAAATCAACCAAGTTTTGTATTTCAAAGGTATTATAAATATAATGTTAAAATTTTCAACTTAATCGGATCATAAATAAGGATTTTGCATGCAAGCTATTTTGCCCCATTTTACCCTTTAATATAAGATTTCTCTAAATATTTTTTATACACGTTTTAAACCTATAATGAACACACTTACAAATTTTAACTCGGATCGGATCAAATATAAGTAACATTTCTATAAAAAAAGATTTTCCCCGTTTCACCCTTTTATAGGAAGAATCTTCCAATATTTTTTTAATAATAATTTATTTTTAGCATTTAATTGTTTTTTTAATCAAAATCGGTTCAGTAGTTTTTTTTTTTATATCAAAACTAGTTTTTGTGTAGCGCGTTAGGTAATAATGTTTTCCCATAATACTCACGCTTGGCAGGCGTGATCGATGACTCTTTAATGACTGCTACTGCCTTACCTCAGAACTCCGTTATTACTCAACCGATTTGAAAAATATATTTTCATACAAAAAATAACGTATTATTGCACCTCACACGATTCTTAAATAGTGTGTCGGAGACGTCGTGGTGTCGTAGGTTTTACAACGAAAAAAAGGTCACTTCACCACTTAAAACTTACAAATAACTAAAAGTTATTAACTTAACTAAGAGTTATTTGTTAGTTTTTAGTGGTGAAGTCGGTTCCATTTTTTTCCAAAAAGAGTTTATTACTTATAATCTCTGTTTGATAGAACTTTCCATTTCAGTGTTTCTATTATACTCTTTGTTTTCATTTCCATTTCATCCATTCCCATTCCATTCATTCTATTTATCCATTCATTCATTCCAATCCCATCCAAGATGGCAGACATGCCGCTTGAGCCATGATAGTATGGAGTCTTACAAGTACAATTTTTAGGTGTGTCTTTCTTTTGAGGTACCACCGAGGAGAATGTATCCTCTATTATTAACGAAACTCTTGGACGAATATATTTCTACGATGTGAATTCAAGTGCTCGTGTTATGCCCTAGATTATGGTAACGTTTGTGCCGGAACCTATGTAACTGAACGGTGATCGAAGTGTTTTTTCGGTGTCGTGTACGATAAGCTTTCTAGTTTTAATGGTTAATTAAAATGTGGAATATGATGTGCGACGTGATGCCCACGATATCAGAGGACAGTATCAGCCAGAGGAGTTCGCAGCTGTCTGGGGAGGATGCGAACTTCGAGCAGTTGATGGTGTCTATGTTGGATGAACGAGACAAGCTAGTGGAGAGTTTAAGAGAGACGCAGGATCGCCTTGGAGACTCTGAGCTGCGGCTCAAAGAGGTGGAGAAGGAACGGGACTCGTTGCATCGGCAGATCGCTGCAAACTTACCTCAGGTCAGTCATACTGTACATTGTTGTTAGTACAGCAAACAAATCCTTGGCCTGCATTGTTTTGTCGGTAAGGAATTGTAGGAAAAAGCACAATTTTAACAATCAGGATTTAGATTGGTAGCCTGTTCCAATGTACTAAGTTACTTGGCCGTTTCAGAGGTGGAGTGGTTCAGATACTACAGATTCTTCAGCACCCAACTAGTTTCATTCATAACTTGTGTAACGGTAGGCAGGTATAATTGAAAATTTGGGAAGGTTAGATATGAACATCTGTTGATGTTTGATTTTGCCATTGGTAGAACTTGTTAAGGCCTGCCTGACTTGCGACCACCTTCCTGTTAAAATCGGGTGCTAACCAGTTCGCTGTGTTCCGTAGGTCTGTGGCAGAGCAAGTATTAAAGGTAATGCCTTAAATAGATGGTTTTTGGAAAAGCTTGGTCCACCACAACCCTCATCTTCCTTCCTTAGCCTCAAGGTTTGCCTAGGCATAACCTGGGTAAAGATGAGGGTAGATCTCTAGGTCTAGAGCATATATATCAGATAAGATAAGAATGGCTTGTTGATATATATCAGTTAGGGCTAGTGCGGCAGCTGATCGGCCGAGGATCACAAAAGGCGCAAATAAAGTGGTCTCAACCGAGCTTACCTATTTGAGCCTTTTGGGGTGGAGACCTTGGGTCCGTGGGGAACCTGTGCCCTCCGGGTTTTAAAAAATCTTGGGGGGCTTTTGATTGAGGCGACACATGACCTAAGAGCTGTCTTGGGCACGCTTCCATCTGGTTACGGGTCTGGAACAATTGAGTTACCTATAGGCCATTTGTAACGGTCTTTAGGTAATCTGACTGATTCCTTTGTACATAGTTAGTTTAATTGACTTACTTTTTTAAGTTTTATTGATTAACTGTTTATTTCATAACATAATTTAAATAAGAGTAATATGTATATATATATATTTTATATATATATATAGAAGTCACCCGGTTACAAGTTGAGATAAGGCCTTATCTCAACTTGTAACTGCACATCCGCACGCTTCACCCGGAATCCTCAACAAACTTAGGAACTGGCTATCTTACCTCTAAATGCTGGAACACAACAATTTTTAGAACAAATAGATTTATTAAACTTTTAAGGTAAGAATTATAATTACAATAAATTTAATTTTATAATTATATTGAAACCTTAGTAATAGTTTATGCCCCCCTGTATGTTTTATGTAGATATTATAAGTTGTTGGTCCTCATACTGATGATAATTTACCCATTATCGCGAGCCCCACCCTTAGTGCACGCCGCGTCGCACCGGCTACGCGGGCGCATATCTTGGAGTTTTGTCGCCAAACTGGTGTGTGAGACCGGGGTCACAGGTTACGTCAAAGATATAAAGTTAAATATCTTAATTTTCACTTTTTGACTAGCGTTTGCATTTATTCTTATAGAGTTGTTTTTGTGATTAACTATTATTCTGTAATCAGTAACCTTTTTAAATTATTTAATCGATATTTCACACAGAAATATTTGTGTATAGACGTTTTAGTGCCAGCATGCACTAGCTGCTTGGCTCTTGAAAAAGATTTGTGATGAGTATTTTATTTATTTTATGTTTGGTTCGATAACCTTTTTGTTTTTTTTAATAGTTTACAGTGTCATTATATTGAATAAAGCTGATTTAGGTTTAAAAAATATGTTTTGCAACAAGTTTTGATACTTTAAATATAGAATTAGAAAAAAAAATCTTTATTTCTTGAGTTCGAAGTACATAAATGTAAAGATTAATAAATGAGATGTGATTTATGATATACTAGCTGAAAATACTCTTGCTTCGCTATGGCAAAATAAGTAAAACGGAATGGCTGTGATACCTGGCTATATTACAGGGGTAAAGATCAACAGGGTTCCTAGTTTTCTATACACGGCTCGTCCCGGTAATTCTGAAATCTTATGTCCAGATCCTATTAGTTATACTATTAGGTAGTCTTAATTTATTTTTATCGAAATATCTCAATCTCATCTCATATATTTTTACGAAGGTCACACTTTAAAAACCCGTCGTGCTCCATTGGACTTTTTGTTGTCTCAATGTGCGCATTTGATACCTGCCGCATCGTTTCATGGTATCTAAAGCCGACTCCAATCAGAATGCTGTATCCCTCAGCTGGCATAGTCTATCCTGAAATCCTAGCATCTAGTTATATTTCAGATTTCATTTATTGGCCACATTATAACAAAGATTGCTATACAAGGCAAGTCACAATTTTTACATAAAATATGTTAAACATTAAGATAGGTTAGTAATAGTTCACCAAATTCAACTTATTTCAACAAATTATCAAATAAAGTTAAATGACAGGAATTAAACAAAATATCGATAAAAATTTAAACAGTTCAAAATATGTCAAAATGGATTCAAAATATATAATTACATAAGTATTTCATTTTCAATTTTCAATAACACACAACCTTAAATAAATAAAATTTCAGGCAAAAACATATATTTAAATAAAAAACATATATAAAGCAAGTCAAATAAAATGTGATTCTCCTAGAGACATGTAAAAAAAAAAAAAAAAAATTAACAGTTCAAAATATGTCAAACTGGATTCAGAATATTATTACACAGGTATTTCATTTACAATTTTCAATAAAACAAAACCTTAAATAAATAATAATGTCAGGCAAAACATATATTTAAATTAAGCGAGTCAAATAAAATGTTTTTCTCCTAGAGACATGTCAAAAAATTCATTTATATTATAAAATACATAATTTTCAAAGAATCGTTTAACTTTACATTTAAAGTCTGACATGTGTTCCGTCTTCGTTATGTTTATAGGAAGTTTATTGTACATCATTATTTTAGTATATTCTCCTTGCTTTTGGACCTTGGTTAATCTTACTTTTGGTTTCTGTAACCTATCTAGATTTCTCAAATTATAGCGTGAGTGAGGCTTAACATATTTATTCCTATTTTCGTGTATTTCAAGTAGACTTTTATAAATATACAAAGATATAACCGACATAATTTTAAGCTTCTTAAAATGATTTTGGGCTGAATCTCTTTTTCTAAGGCCACATATAATCCTAATTGCGCGTTTTTGGCTTGTTAGCACCTTGTGTATATTTGAGCAGTTTCCCCAGACTGTTGTTGCATAGCTAATAGTTGAGTGGAAATAAGCGAAATAAACATTTATGAGAGACCTTTTCTCGATTATTGGTTTTAATTTTAAAAGAACGTAATTTGCACATGCTAACTTTTTGCAGATCTTCAGTATGTGCGTGTCGTGGCTTACTGCATAGTCTATATTGTACCCCAGGAAGATATGATCAGTAACGTCTCTTGAGATTTTCTTATTTTTTTTTGCCTCGTATCTTAATGTAACGCTTTTATCGGCATTCAACATAATGCCGTTCGCTTCGAACCATAATTTAAGTATTTCCATGGACTGGGTAATTTTTTACTCTAGCTTTGGTAATGATTTTTCTTTAATTCCTAGCTGTGTATCATCTGCAAAAAGATTTATAAATGTCCAATCAGGTACATTACTTGCAAGGTCATTCATATAGATTAAGAATAATACTGGACCTAAAATTAACCCCTGTGGTACCCCCATATCTAAATTTCCTGAAACTGAATTTACTCCGTCGATTGTAACTACTTGAGTTCTATGTGAAAGATAGCTTTCCATCATTTGGAGCTCCTTATCATAAAACCCGTAATATTCTAATTTGCTAAGTAGGACGTCATGCCTTAAGCAGTCAAACGCCTTGGACAGGTCACAAAAAATACTAGCACATTTTTGAGATTCATCTAGAGCTTGCAGAACAAAGTAATTTACATTACGAATCGCCATTTCCGTTGACTTATTTTTTCTGAAACCAAATTGTGACGAAGTGAACAGGTTATTGGCTTCAAAGTAATTAACAATTTCGTTCTTCATAATTGTTTCTAAAAATTTCGATATGGTAGGGAGTATACAGATAGGCCTATAATTTGTAAGCTTGTCACTTTCACCTTTTTTGTAAAGCGGAATAACGCGCCCAGCTTTTAAAATGTGTGGGAACACTCCGTTAATTATACAATAATTTTACGTGTCACATAGAAGTTTTAATAAATTATTTAAATATATTATTAAACACAAATGAACAAAGTTTCAACTCGAAATCGAATCGGATAAAAATATATGATATAAAAAGTATTACCCTGTTTCACCTTTAAAGGTAGAATTTACGAAGCTTTTTTAGCATTTCATTGTTATTATAAATACACGTTCGAATTTTCAACTCAATCGGATCATTTATAAAGATTTTGCCTACAAACTGTTTTGCCCCATTTTACCCTTTAATAGTAAGATTTTTCAGTTTTTTTTTCTAATACACACTTTTAAGCTAAAATAAACACATTTACAAAATTTCAACCCGATCGGATCAAATATAAATACATCTCCATACAAAAAGTTTTGCCCCGTTTCACCCTTTTAGAGGAAAAATCTCCAAGTTTTTTTTCATGATTAGCATTTCAAAGTTATTACAAATACACCTACTAAATTTCAGCTCAAATAAGATCATAAATAAATATTATGCATGCAAACTATTTCACGCCATTTCACCCCCTTAGGGGAGGAATTTCGTAAAATCCGTTCTTAGTGAGCACCTACATGTCACAAAGAACACCCTGGCAAAATTTCAAGTCTGTAGGTCTTACAGTTTCGGCGCTAGCGTGATTATACCTAGTAGGTATTACCTTCCTACCTACCTATCACGTCAGTGTTAAATCGATTTTATATAGTAGATCGTTGTTTTCTTGTTATAAAAACATGTTTTTTTTATATTTGACCAAGCTAAAGTACCATGGAGTACTGCTAATTAGGAAAAACTTGTGTTTAAATTATTAAACGATCTTTTTCACAAGAGATGTACCTAGATAAAAACAGTCTAGAGATGCTATTTACTGTTTTAATCTTATACACATTTAATTAAGTAGGTATTATTCAATATCAAGCTAGGTAAATAATGTACTAGTACCTAAAATACTTGAAATAATAATTAGGTACTAGTTTGTCAATCGCAGTAATACCAGTGTAACAACTCTTAGTAAAGAGTAGGTCAAGGAGATGATTGCAGAATAAATGTTCAGTCTCTGGAACTTCACTGCCAAATGTATATTAGGGATTTATTTATTAATACATGTATGTATTTCAAGGGGGTGGCTAGCTACCACCATCTTACCTAATGCTGTCGCCATAACAACAATTCTAAAAAAATGTTGTGTTGTGATATTTAGAGGTTAGATAGCCAGTTCCTCAGTTAGTTGAGGTCCACCTTCAGCCTTATCTCAACTTGGTACCAGGTGAGATTAATAGAAAATATGTGTTTGCCCGCCCTTGTTTTGTAGGGCAGTATTTCTGTCAGTGAATCTCGTATTTGAATGAACCGTTGACAGTTTCAATCCGGTACATATCCGAACAGATATCCGGGTCTATTCTGGTATGAAAGGGACGCGCCTTCAGCATTGCTCGCTAAATTTACATTGAGTGCGTTTAATGTGTTTAAAGTAGAGGGCTTCCTCTTGAAGAAGCCCACTACGATAAGACGTCATAAAAAGAAGAGTACTGCTTAGAAAGTGTTTTCTTAAATGTTATATCGCGGTCTTGTTTAGTTCTTGTAAGAAATATCTGCAAAAGTTTTTGTGCTTTTGATCAGAAGGGTGCGACAGCATCGGTCGATCGACATGTAGGTATAAGCTAGAAATGTAGGTTCGATTTAATTAATGTATAATATTGTCGTTGACGTTTTATTATGTTCCGCTTTGGATGGCCGCATGGCCGCTTGTCTCGCTCAGTCGACATGGTTCAAACCAGCGCAGCGATCTACATACGCATATGCCGTCGTCTCCGATTCCAATATGTACTATCAAAGGTACAATTCATTCATAATTGATTTGATGATGCTAGATGACATGTAGGTATCTTCCAAATTGTTCTAAAAGCAGACATTGTTTGCGGCAACCTCTGCGTATTGTTTCTTATCCGCTGGGATTAGGATTTAACTTTGAAATACTATTGAAAGTGAAAAAATGAAGAAATCGTGACTGTTGTTACAATATTTATGAAACAAAGAACTAAAACCACTTCTTGCAACCACCACCAATATAATGAATGCTAAAACGCTACTAATCGAAGAAGCTAACTTATGAATATTTGTGAATAAGTAAGCACCTATATAGCTGTGTGGCCGAGTGTTTTAACCACCTCTGTGGTGTAGTGGTTCGCGTACCGGTGTCAGATCCAGAGGTCACGGGTTCGAACCCCAGGGAGAGTACAATATTGTGCTTGGTTTAGATGATGGTAGGAGTTTGTTTAAGTCTGCCTGGCTACCTTCCACCATCTTACCTAATTCTGTCGCCATAACAACAATTCTCAAATTGTTTCGGCATTTGGAGGCAAGATTGCCAGTTCCCTAGTTTGTTGAGGATTCCGGGTGAAGTGCGCTTCCACCTTCTGCCTTATCATAACTTGAAAAATCAGGTGAGATGAAGGCCAAGCACCTCCCCAACAATCCTTTACGAAGGTTGTGGGTTCAAATCCAGTCGCGCACCAATCCACTTTTGGACTTCTGGCTCTTAAGAAATACCAGGGAACTTCGGAAAAACCGTCTTTTTGGTTGCTTGTTTCTAAGGTGTCTGTTCGCTTCTTGAGCCAGGGGGTCGTGTTGCCATTCGTTACTGTAATCTCTCAAGCTATATTGCTATGCTTCTCTCTTTCTTTCTGTCATATAAATATGACTGAATAATAAGCTTACAGATATTATCTCATTTATTATTGGTCTCCGACCGCCAATAAAAATATAGGTAATGCTTAACAAAGTGTCGTTAATGACTAAGAATAAAATACTATGCCGGAACTTATACTACTACTATTATATGCCGGAACAAAAAATACTAAGATAAACACATACAACACAGTGTCACAGTGAATTATGTATAAATCTGAAATTGAAATTACAAAGTCAGAAATAATCCTTCGTAATTTAAGTGTCAATTCGTTTCTTTCACATCGTCATGGAAGAATGAGCATTCCATAATTCTTGCGTTCATAAAATCGTTTAAGGTATAAAATGATTTTCTCTAAGAAGTATCTAACTTTTTGTTCATAGTCAGGCAGATGCCCTGTGTCAGCTATATACTGGTGGGCAGTTTATTAAACACTAGTATTTTATTATGTTCGCATTGTTTTTGAACTTTAGCAAATCTCACCTTTGGTATATGTATCTTTTATTTGTTTTTTTTTAATTATATTTGTGAACTTCCTTGTTTAAAACGTAGTTTCTTTGTTTTGATGTATTTCTATAAGCCACATAATATTCTTACCGCGCGTTTTTGGTTTATTAAGACTCTTTGTATATGAACTATTACCCCACGTCGTTATTGCATAGCTTATGATCCAATGTACATAGCGTAGAATACAGATAAAAGTGTGGGGCTTTACTTTTAGAAAATCATCTTTTACATAGTCTTCCTATGATTTAATGAATAATCTATAGTATACTCAAGAAAAGTTGGTGCTAATTTATGCTTATTCATTCTAGTTTCGTGAGTGATTATAAAACTTTGGCTTGGATTTAGAATGATTCCGTTTGTCTTTTAGTATTAAAAGAGAGCGATATTTTTTTCCTCTAGATTTTATTTCGATTTTTCTTTTAAGCCCACACGTGTGTCATCAGCAAATAAGTTTTAAAGAACCACTGGCACACTGTTTGGTAAATCATTACCATAAATGAGAAACATTCGTATAAATTTAGTGGGATGAATAGTCTGTGTAATGATTACAGTAAATATTTGTTAGTATAGCTGACGCTGAGGCACGGTATGCTATGCAGACGCAGATGCTCCAGGCTAGGCAGCTGTACCATTAGATTTTACACAATATGCAAGATGATGCTGAACATGCCACCGTGGCCTTGTCGTCTACAAATTACATTTTATATTAGTTGGTAGGGCTTTTGTACTTAGGGTATAAGTGTGAGGATGACGGGCTCGATGCGTGTCGAGGGGCTCCGACAACTCTCTATAGAACATTTCGGTGCCCCCCTCGCATATCGCCTTTAAAGCACGTCCCGGGAACGACACCCACAGTCGCCCCCAGCACTCGTGGTGCTACGGCTGCACATGCCACAATGTGTCAGCCGCCCTCCCGGGGTCCGCTACTGAGCCCTCGCTCCAACCGCCCACGCAGCCCCGCACAGCAGGTCCTAAGGTAACCCGACAGCTTTTGTACATAAGTTAGTTTAAATGTACCTAGGTTGTACATTATGTTTATTTATCATTCACTAATGCAGATGCATTAAAGTACCTGCACCTACTTGAATGCTCGAAGGTTTTATGAACCTACTAATGTAGCTTATTTTTTTTATTTTTTTTGAAGCTTAATTATTTACGTAATTATATAAAGTAAATTTTCCATTTACAGGATGAAATGATCTAAAATAAGCAACTAATAAGCTAATTACCAGTAAATACTAATAATTATTCTTAAATTTATAAATAATATCAATACTTTACTGAATATATTAAAGCATTTTAAGATTATAAAGTCGGCGAAAATTTAAATATGATAGGCTGGTATGTACTCTGCATTAAACAAAGTTTATTCATTTTGACTTAACGTTATGAAGATACTTTTTTTTATTGTGCGACGAGGAAGCGCTTGGCCTTCATCTCACCTGGTTACAAGTTGAGATAAGGCCGAAGGTGGAGGCGCACTTCACCCGGAATCCTCAACTAACTGAGGAACTGGCTATCTTACCTCTTAATGCCGGGACATCAATTTTTAGATTGTTGGCTTGGCGATAGAATACGGTAAGATGGTGGTAGCTAGCCAGGCGGACTTAAACACAGTCCTGCCACCAACCAAACCAAGTAAAATATCTTACTCCCCTGGGGATCGAAAACGTGACCTTTGGATCTGAAATCGGTGGTTTGAACCACTAGACTACTGAGGCGGTTAAAAATAATTCTCTGCCAATTGAAAGCTAGCTCACCTTTATGTTAGAACCAAATCAGCCGTGGCTGGCGCCGTATTGTTTGTTGACTAGGATTTCCATAATCAGGGCGTGACTGGACGGTTCAAGTCATGCCACCTGGTTCGGCTGGAAGCCCATTCAACTTTAGACACTATTCATGTACGAATTCTGTTCGTAACGATGTGTCTATTCAGTTTTCGTTAATAACGTCTGGTTATCTTGTTCTGTCTTATCAGTGTTACGTCAGTACTTTGGTTAACTCAAATGCGTAAGAGTGAAAAGCAAAATCAGTCAATATATAGAATATATAAACATCGTTGTATATGTGCGCAGCCTAGAGGGAATTACCATTAGCGAAGATGAAGGCGCGTATATATCGTGGTGGTTGCTTTACGTGCTTCCTCTGGGTACTCGCGATACGGATATCGGCAAGTTGTGTATTAAAAATAGTATATCTAGGAGCAACCTGAACAGTGCTCCAACTTGTTACTTTATTGTGTTAAAAGTGGTGCTATACCCTATTCCAGGGAAGCATTTTATATTAAACCAGAAGAGACAATTGGCGGACTTTATAGCTAGGGAGATGGTATATGTACTCGTTTTCTAGTAGAAAAACTGAAATACTTTTACCCCATCAGGCTGTAGTACACTAGTAACATTACGATAAGCAACATTTAGTTTCAGTATATACAAAAATACGTATGATTGATCCGTGAAGGTTCAGTGAATCGTTTATCGCGCCCGCACCAATTTGCTTGCCAAGCATGATTATTATGGCAAAATACTCAAATTTTGGAGATGGTTTTAGCAGGAACAGTAAATGGGCTGTTGAAATAGAATATGTTCATAACATTAACACTAGTGTGTTACAATATACAATACAATATAACCCAACAATCATTAGACATTGATTTTCGAGTATTATACTGATTTAGGCAGATTTTGTGGACTTTTGGGGACACCTTTGACTAATTGAGAAACTAGGATTGAATTGTACATCGGGGAAGAACATGCTTCGAGTCTATCAGCAGACTGTATATATTTAATTAAAAAATCTAATTAAATGAGTACGTATTTTTGTTTAAATAGGTGCTTATTTAAATGTTAAATAATGAGTTGTTAACTCGAGAACTCGTATGTAACAGTAGCCGAGTGAACGTCATGTATATGGTCACGCTCTGATTATCTGATTAGGAAGACGACGTTGAAGTCTGTAAGTACAACAACCTAGCGTAGGACATCATGTAATGTATGTAGTCGTACGATAGGAACTTGTCATATTATCACAAAGACGAAAGTATGTTTGGATGTTTACATGGTGTTTGGTACTCGTTCTCGTTTTAACTGCGGGACGGATTGACCTGACATTTTGCACAGTTATGGAGTTATTTGTATGACAGGGAAGCGCTTGGCCTTCCATCTCACATGGTTTACAAGTTATGATAAGGCCGAAGGTGAAAGTGCACTTCACCCGGAATCCTCGACTGTCTGAGGAACTGTCAATATTACCTATTAATGCCGGAACATAACAATTCACAATTGTTATGGTGACATACTAAGTTAAAATAGTTGTATATAGCCAGGCGGAGTAAAACAAAGTTCTACCACCAACCAAACAAAGCACAACATTGTACTCCACCTGGGGATCGAATCCGGGACCTCTTGATCTGACACCGGTGGTCGAACCACTAAACCACTGAGGCAGTCAAAAGTCTGGACCCAGGAATAGAACATGGGATATATTTATAGCATAAATAAGTTCCCGTGGGATGGAAAAGATAGTACCTTCTTAGATTACGTATATACGTATTTGAAGTTGTAGAATATCAGTGACGGACAGAGCTTATGAACAGACAGACGACGACACTATCGTTACGACAAGTACATGGCTGACAGGGACACATTCGTTCATTTTACATCATCACATCCTTAACATTCACTAATCAATAATCGAGTTTATATGCAAATGTTTGTTTGTATGTTTGTTCCTTCTTCCTTCTTAACTATACAACGGATTGTGCCAACATTTTACACAGGTATTGTTCTGGACCAAGAATATATTTATTTTATATATTCTACCTTTTATACGGGTACACCACGCAGGCGAAGCTGCGAGTAAAAGCTAGTTAAAAGCATTTATAAATGTTGAAAAAGAAAGTTGTGGTGCGTATTTTCCCCTTTCCGTTTATTGTTAAAATTGTCTCAAGATATGAAGAAGAATGATAAGAAGTTGGTTTTAGTAAGGTAATAATAGCTAGCTCCTACTAGCATGGTCGGTCACAAAATTAACGTAAACGTTTCCACCTGAAACCTTAGCGTAACTTCCAAAAGGGATATATACTCTGAACTCCCCGTCCATAATACTATGTGATCTCGTCATATCCGTATACCGGTTGCGGGCTATCGGGCTACCTTCCATCAAATGTGAAGGTTTGATCTAGTTCTAAGGTACAATAGTATTGATACACTTACAAAATATAGCAGATAGTCTTGTACGTTTGTTGATTCGGGTGCGTGGTGCGTGTTGTGTAAAACTTGCGTGTAGTTGATCTGTGACGTCACTTGCTCCAATTGTACCTGCTGGTCATTTGAGTGGATGTACCAATTCACCATTATGTGCTATCGTCCTGTTACGAATGAACACCCACCTATAGAATACTGGAACAAATATATATTTTCGCTTCATACGTCTGGAAAGCGTCTGTGATCCTTGCGACGAGTCTCCATCTGCGTTCTAGTTATATCGATTCATGTTCTTTTGAGCGTAGGGGACAAGACCGTTACGGCAATCGAATACCTCGAACCCCCTTTATTCTAATTTCACGTTACTCGTCCACCGCGAGAAGAGGCAATTTCCCCCTTTGAGTGTATTGGACTCATTTTGTGTGAACTGCTCTTGGCGATGAATGGGGCTTTATATGCCGGTTCTTAGTAATGTACATACAGACGTATTTAAACTCATTTTGGCGGTGTTTACGCGGGGTGAGTTTGATCGCTTTCATTATGCGATGCTTTTATTTATGTAATTGTTGGTTGTGGCTAATTATCTTTTAATAGTGTATTCGAAACTTCACTGCTCAGTTTTATTTAAACGTTTACAGCTTGCTTTACAAGTAGAGCACCTAACATCAAAAGCCTTAAATAGGACACTGAAAGCGAGAACGCCACCGTAGACTATCTGAATTAGCGAAACCAAACACCGTAGGCTGCTTACAATAAATAAAGTTTAAAATAATAAAAGTCATCAAGAATAAAAATCATCAAGAAACATAGTATGCATTTTAAATAAACAATAGTCAGTCAAATCAATTTAGTTTGTCAATAACATTAAAGTCTGTAAGAAATTCATTTAAATTATAACCGCCTCTGTGATCAATGGTTCAACCAACCGATTTCAGATCCAGAGGTCCCGGGTTGGATCCCCACGGGGAGTACAATATATTGTGCTTGTATTCCGATATTTAGAAGTAAGATAGCCAGTTCCTCAGTTTGTTGAGAATTCCGGGTGAAGTGCGCCTCCACCTTCGGCCTTATCTCAACTTGTTACCAGGTGAGATCCTTCATCCCAAACGCTTCCCCGTCGTACAATAAAAAAAGGCCTTTTAACAAGAATATCATTCAAACGATTCTTGAATTGAATCATTGACAGTGCACGACGGAACAGCTGCGAACGGTGTGCTGCGACTTGATTGCGAACCAATCAAATAATTCCTTATTATTTTTACAAATACAGCCACTTCGAATATATAAATCGATGGCAGTGTAAGTACCTTTAGAACAATTAAATGATCCCTACGGGTATCCCGCCTCTGCTCTTATGAAGCGTTTTCAGGCCTTGAATACTCGTACTTTGAGGTTTTCCGTCGAGCTTCACACAAATATAGTTTCATAGCGCAAGGTCGATGATACGTGACCATAATATGCAGTTAATAAAGTAGATAGATTGGACACTTTAAGTAGGCTCTATGCTAGATTTCAACGGGAATAATTAAAATTGGAGCTGTGTTGACCAAGTGATGATGTGCGTGCATCAATTGAGTTTCGTTACGGAAAGATTATGTGCGCTCTAAAACATTGAACACCCATCAAGTTTGAAGATACTTGTCTTCAAACTTGATTATTTAACACTGGCAATTGCCAGTGCCAGATAATCTTCATCATGTCTGTCATCTGTCCGGACTGGATAACGATGATGTCATGTCATTACTGACAACTAATGTAAACGCTATCAGCCTGTTAGGCGAGAAGAGAGTACCGCGATTCCACTAAAATGGATTCAGTGATCGTTCACCGGATGCTATATCTACAGGGAAATAAATAGGAACTGTTCCACATCGTATATTGGCAGATCGGGCACACTCACACCTATTACTATATATCGCCACTGTCGACGTTAATTGTGTGTTGACTTCCGAAATAACAGAGTGGTTGCTACAGTTCTTTTCGATACAAAATGTGTAGAAAAATGTCATGAGTCGTGACTTATTCTACAAGATTCATAATTCTTGGTAATAGTTTCAGTGTCGCAAATAGTTTCAACCATATATTTATCTGATTCCGGTCATCATCTGGGAAGATTTAGTGCAAGGGCATCACACAGAGCTACTTACAGTTATAGACGTATTGATTGAGTAGAATACAGTCACCCAATAAACAGTCTCATAACAGCATCTCCGGTACCCTGCCGAGTCTGCCTGATTGTATTACAACGCTATTGTTTGAATATTGTTCTTGTCTCCTGTCGCTACACTCGCCCATCTCCGGGGGCTAGAGTACGTGAACTACAAGACGTGTACAATGAGGAAGTGTTGATGATCTTATTTTAAGAGTAGTAGTAGTGTAAGGGCTCGTTCTTGGAAGTTCTACCACCACACTCATTTCAGCCGCCAAGCAGCGTTGCTATGTTTCGGTTTTTAAATTCTAATTTAATTTATTTGGAACAGCAAGCTACTATGCTGAAACATTTTTATACATTAATTTATGTTACAAACTAAATAGTTAGTAAAAATTTAGTATTATTAGCATAATGCACTACGTTATTCACACGGTTTGAAGGGTTCGGTTGCCGGTGAAATTACGGGCACTCGAGGCTTAATACCTTTATGCCTCAAGTTGACGGGCGCAATGCGTAGGTGTTGATGTGACCTACCCTGTAAGGCTTTGTGGCCGGTGGGCTGCTTGCTTGTTCGCTCTCAAAGTTGTGTAAAAAAAATCTAGCAACGTTGAACATAGTTAGTTTAATTGTACATTTTAGTTAATAAACGTATTATTTTTTTAATATCTAAACATATTATAATCAAAGTTATTTTAATATCATCCCCTAAGCAGGTTAAATAAGGAAACAATGTTTTTAGGTCAAAGTCAAATATTATTTATAACCCACTAAGATTTTTTAGAATATCTTTGAAACGTTAAATCTACCGCCTGTTCGGAATCGCGACTAGCTCGCCACGTGAAAGACAAAAACTCGGGCTAGTTTTTTTTATGATCCATTACAATAGCTTAAAATTATCTAATACTTAATTACCTACAATTTATTCACTGGACACTGGAGAATCATTACTTTCATTATTATTAATTTATTAGTTTGTTGAGGATTCCGAGTGAAGTGCGCCTCCACCTTCGGCCTTATCTTAACTTGTAACCAGGTGAGATGAAGGCTAAGCGCTTACCCGTCGTATAATAAAAAAAAAACTTCTTGTCTGGCTTTCTTTGTTCTAGGTAATCTGTAATTTTATAATAAGTTTTCCTGGATAGCTGTTTTTTTTTTTTACAAAAAATTGAATTTATTACTTGACAAGCTTAGCACATCACTTGGTAATTTATTATGCAAGCGTACAGTTTACCCTATGAACGATATAGTTTTGGAGTATATATAGAGGTTTAAGAAGTTGAGTTATTGCTGAGATTCAACCGATGGCTAATGCCATCAGGTACATTAGCTTGTAGTATAATAAATAATACTAGATTTGCACTGTACTACCTACAAGCAAAGCTAAATAAATTCGTGAGACGTAATTAAATCGTTGATCAAAGACAGTTGTCTCCTTAGCTCCTTGGCCCGCGGCTGTCGTATTTGGAGGTTATTCCACTTTATATCTGAAGAAATATAATACTTGCGATTCGAACGGTGGAAATTTTGTTACGATTTTGATGGAAACACATCATGCGGAAATATCAGTCCTTTGATTCGGATCTTTACAATTTTAATTCGATTTATCGTTTCAAGAAGGTCATCGCGGAAAATGGGGCTCGAGTGAACGTTGTAAGAGCGCCCGCCTCTTCCCAGATCTAGAACCTTTTTATTAGGATTGGACTTAAAAGCTTATTGTGAATGTTTATAATCAAAATACTCTGTATACCGTATGTATATGTCACCGTGAGATTGTAAACACCGTCCGTCTGTAATATGCCTCGTCATATTGCAAACGGTCGGCAAATTGACAACAGCAACTAACATTTACAATTTTACGCATTATTTCTAGCTTTTATAGTTCTGCCGCTTGCTTTAGCATACACACGGGCCTGCCTGACCTCAAGAGGGTGAGGTGAGCAAATGGCCTTACAGGAATGTTCAATCGAATCCTGTAACGCAAGGCTACTGGTTATCCTTCACGCGGTGTCCCTCGTTCTCGATCTAGTTCCATCAGAAATAGAGTTAACTGAAACCACAGGACGACATCTGTCGGGATGAAGAGTCATGTCCCGACGGGTTCATCATCGATCACCATTTTTGCCGACCGTATACAATATGCCGAGGCATATTACAAACGGACGGTGCTTATAATCTTATGCTGACACGTGTACAATATGCCGAGGCATATTACAAACGGACGGTGCTTATAATCTAACGCTGACATATACAAAACATACGTACGTATGAATTCACGAATGTGCTCAAAACCCCGCCAGTAGCTAAAAGTGGATCAACAATCCTATCTTCCCCACTAATGGAGATAGACTAGTAAGGAGTAATGGATCAAGCCATATCTTGAAACATTCGGTAGATATCCCATTTATTTTAGGGCAAACCGAGACTATTATAACGATTTAAGTTTGAAAAACCAATCATATTTAGTGAAATATATAATTATAGATTTTGCACTTTTCTCATAATCTTATGTGCTAAGATTTCTGTTTGTGATCCTTTCATAGCAGTTGTTTATTTAATCAAAGATTATTAATTTTCCTACTACAAATACTACGTACTATTCTAACTACACTAATAATACCATGGAACTGCGTTTAAATAACTAATAAATGCAAAACAATACAGGGTTGATTTTGAAAAGGGGGCAGCAAGAATGTCTGTAAGTGACCAACTGAGCTTTGGGTACTAGAATACTATAGATGCAAATCAATATTTTATCGTATTCGTTATGTATGAAAATAAAAAATATTTTGAGTATATTTTTATGATGCCTGTCAACTCGGTTCCATACAAGGATCAAATTACTCTTTGAAAGAAATAACGATTCCGGTTCATTAAGCAATAAATCATTCGCGTGCTGAATGTAAAAAAAAAACATAGGAATAAGTTTTCTAGTACTCAGTTCGTCCCTTAGATACATTGAATCCTAACTGGTTGATCTAGTAATAAAAAACATATATTTGCCTGAATCAGTTTTTTCCATGGGTATGTAAATGCAAGAATACATATTTTCAAATGGTCAGTCTCTTTTGAACCACCGTTTAAATACCCTGTATTTAGTTAGTTTTATTACGTATATGTATACCAAAACTAATAAGAAATATGTTATCGCAATCTCTCATGAAAGTGTTGTGTGACGGTACGGTACGTAATGTATTAGGTACGGCAGCTTCCTGTCAGCATCAGTATCAGCATCAGCATCGGCGTACCCGAAGGAGAGACACCGACGCGACGACGTCGGTTCGACCATGACCAACCGCAAAACGGTTACTGCTTCTGCTAACAAGTCTCCTTAAAAATGGGTAGCATATACCTACCATACATACTCGATAGCACTATGCTATCGTACGATCGCATCAGTTTATATTCATAATTTGTAAGCACTTTATTAATCAATAAATAAATGAAAAGATATACGTCATATGGAATAATGCTAATATAATGTTATTTGTGTAAATATACGCTGTATTCTTTTGTATTCAAGCTCCCATGTCCCAAAAGCATGCGGACTCAGCTTGGACATTGCGTGTGCCGCACGGACGTTGGACGCACGCTGATTGTAATTGATAGAGGCTTCCAAAGCATCATTCGATCGTTTGATAACTCTCGGTAATTATGGCATTGTCTCATTGAAGCGTGGGTGCCCCGTTTACCAATTCTGAAGGAATTACGCAGAATTTCACCGCAATATTTTCCAATTAATTAAAACACGCTTTGTTTTCTTGGAAGGATTATTTGGATAAATCTGGTAAAATACCTGGTTTTACCATTACTAAAAGAAAGACATATTTTTCATGTCAGTTCAAACATGAATTTTGGTAATCTTAAGGTTGTGTTAATCTAATCCATACTAATATAAACACGGGTAAAGTTTATATGTAATCTCTGAAACTCCTCGTCCTCGAGAAATGGTCGTTAAGAAACTCATTTAGTGTATAATACGCCTTTTTTTCTAAAATATCAATTAATCGACACCTGAATTGATTCGTCGACAGTGTACGAACAGACACATTTTCAGACACATCTTTTTGAAGGGATTATTACTAAAATACACTATCTATGCAATTGGCAGTTGTTATACTCGTAGTAACCTTAGATGGTTTATTGAATTGGTGCTTTAGGTTGAAACATTTATATCAGAATGATTGTTCAACTGTGATTTATAGATACATACCACGATGTGCCCCTCCAGGGCACATCTGCAGGGCTTTAGTCTTAGCGTCTTCAAATTTGATTCTTTAAAAGGTTCTAATGACCATGCGCAATTACACTTAAGTTCAAGATTTTACCCATTTAAAATGATAAAAAATAAATGTTTTCATACCTCGTCACTGAATCTTAGGTTAGCAAGGTCACTGCAAAAATGTTGAAGAAACAACTGGGGGTTTTCCCAAATTTATTTCAAGTTAACCTACTAAATTCGTGTATAGAAAGAGCATCCAGGTAAAACCCCTCGCGCGTAGTAAACTCTTTTTACAGAGAGCTCTTACTTATGTTGTTTTTTTTAAAGATTGGTTTGTTTAAAAGTCTTTAAAACGATGATGGTATAAAATCGTGAAGCAAATGTTTCATAAAATTTCATCACCATCTTTGCTTTATTTATAAATAAAAATATATAGGTATACTATAACAATAAATTAAATTCCATCCAGTTTTGTTTATAATATTTAAAATTCACGATATCTTTTTAATGGAATGTCCTATTTAAACAATCCAAAAAGTTACCTACAGGTACTGAAACAGCCTTGACTACGAAAATATATTTTCTCTTTAAAATAATAGCTTAGATAGAGGTGTACTACGTAAAGTTGTTTGTAAATTCCCACGGGGTGAGAACTAAGTGCTGAAACAATAATTAATAATGCATGACTTAAAGCTCAAAAACCAACGGAAATTGGTATATTGACACAGGGCTGGTATTGTCTGTTTTGTGGCGCAATAAAGGAAGGTGCAAACTGCAGCACAAATCATAAACTTGAGCGATATTCAATTTTAATATAATGTGAACAAAAAAATACACTTATTATAAATCCTTGAAAACTCTGGGCTGCTGATATCTGCGAATGAAATTGGCATACATTTGTTTCTTTCTAAGTAATGAGTACATTTATTAGTTATTTCCTATGGCTTGCGCCAATACTCTAGTCTCCAGTGCTCGTTTCACAGGGAAAGGGCAGTTTACCGAGTCCACTGTAATATTAAAGAGAACACTCAACACTGCCTCTCGTGTATTTAGCTGATGTTTTGTCGAGGATTTATGTACAGTACAGTACAGTACAGTACTGGTACATCCATCATAATGTTCGGTCTGTTGAATTCTAGCATGTACGCCAAGCACGGTATGCGGGAATTTAATTAGTTTCACCTATCTAATCAAAAGTAAATAAATTTATCTGAAAAACATAATTTAATTTACATGTATGATTTCCAAAGATCCACGTTACTAAGCTAGTTTACTCCTATTTAATCAGTTGGAGCAGTTTATTCTTAATGCAAGATATATTAAATACCTACACAGAATGTACCGCCTCGGCAGCGAATTTATACACTAGCTTCGAGTTGCTACTCTTAGGAATACGGAAGTTGCTTATTCTTCTTGTTATCACAAGTGAGTTATCTATATTATAATGATAATTAGCAAAAAGTCCTAAAGTATTTTTAAGATTAGAATTTCATCAAATTTATTTTATTATACTTAGAAGAAAAATATAAGTTTTGATGTTGTGATCGCCTATAGTTGGCATAATATCAGAAGTAAACATAATGACAATGTGAAATGTAATGTATAGATCCACTAGGATGTTGGCGATCATTTATGTAATAAAATAAATTTATAATAATGTTAATTCGAGAAACATGTTCGTTCATCAAGAACCTTGACTCAGTAGTACTGCGAGTACAAACGAATTCCATGTTGTCGGCTACGTGGAATTCGTTTGTAAATTCGTTTGTAACCAATCCATCACACCTTCGAAACCTGACCGTGGCCATGATAATAATGTCGTTCGACATTTTAATATTGACGTGAATGCAGGAAATTAAATTAGTTTGCGGCTAGCACGGAATGTGTATATGTTACGGATAATGCTAGAAGACGAAATAAACCTAGGTTTATCCGTGTTAACTTAGCATTACCCAATCTGTTGGGTAAAATTCGAAAACGAACAAAAATAAATTATGTTATTTTTTCGGCTAGGCTAGGGATGTTATGTAATGACAGAACCGACACTGTCAAGAAACTCGACACTACACGGAAAGCGCGGGACCCGTCCGCAAGATCGACACAGAAATAGTAGTGCTTTTTATTTTTGTTAATTTTTAACTTAACCCAACAGATTGAGTAATGCTAAGTTAACCCGGATAAACCTAGGTTTACTTCGTCTTCTAGCATTACCCGTAACATATACTTATATTATATATATTAGGCCACATCAGACGTAGATGACGTAGTCGGCGGATAATAATATGTGGTGGTAACACGTGATCACTTACAATCATGCTGGGATTGTTCCGAACGTGTTCCATTTCATGCACACCATAACATTAGTTGGTGATTGTCAGTATCGTATCATGAATAGAGAAGAGACCATGACCCTGTCTATGGCCGTGAACAATCTAACAGCCCATTCCTTCTTAAGGTTGTCTGGTGCCCTGTGCCGTACGTTTGATATCATATAGTACGTATGTATTTACAAAAAGTATTTAAGTATTTTATCCGTAATCTAGCTCCCATATTACAAGCTATGCTTAGTTTGGGGCTAGATGGCGCTGTGTAAAATGAATGTCCTGTCCTGATAGTTTTTAAATGGTGTACGATAAAGTATTTTCTATTAGTTTATTTAAGTTGTATTCGTGCAAAATATTTGTTGCTTTATGCTCTGCATAGTTTGGGTTAGATGGCGTTGTGTAAAATGACCACATTAATATATATTTTAAGTGATTAAGTTAGCAATTATGTATCAATCTTTATATTTTGGTTTTCTTGACGGTAGATGTAAAAAAAATATTTGCTGCTCTCTTTTGCCAGCCGCCTTCATTAATTTTCCATCAGTCCCATTCCGATTGAAAATATTTCTCCTATTTCATTTAGCTTCATTAGTAGTCGAAGTCACGAAGTATAGATATCATAAAGGACATTGTGAAATTATGTCTGATTTTGCAAATTAATTTTAAAAATGATCAAATACTAGAACGTCGAGGCTTTGCAAAACGAAGTGGAGATCAACATTATTTTATTTTCTTCTGTAAATAAATGAAATTGTAATAATGTAGTGAAAAACATGTCCATTCTCTCTATCTTCATTACCGTGAAGATAGAGTAGAGAAGCGATGATACAATTGATAAAAAATATCAAACAAACAAATAGTATAAACGTCCGCCTATCTGATCAAAGGTCGGCGTACTAGGTTTACTACTCAATAAGTGAAAATAAAACGTGACACGAAACAACACGATCGAACTACATTCTATGAATGAATGAATGTGTTGTCACCTCTCCTCACCTCAGATGGGTACTCTGGGTACCTGCGATCACGACCGGTCTGCGCCCGCGTCGACCTTGTCAAGGCGAACCGCTTTGTCAGTGTTGTGGAGTGGAGGTGTGGTGGTTTGGTGAGCATTTTACGATTGATGTCTGACAAATATGTCACGGGTTTCGATCTTTAATAAATATACATAGACTCACGCCTGTTTCTCATAGGCATAAGAGACAGCGGATTTCCATTTACTTCGCTCCTTGGCACACCTATTTTGCCCACGTACGATCCAGGGACATTTTAAAATGACATCTGACTGAATTATCCTAATTCTTATTATTTTACCGTATATTATATACGGTAAAATAATAAGAAGGCTGCTTTGCGTTCGGATTGGAATCAACGGATAGAGCAGAAAGTTATCACACAGATGAACGGGCTCCCACCAAATACCATTTATTTCTAAACTACTCGCCATCTGTCACGCCTCCTCACCTTGACCGATTGTGAGCTCCCCTAAAAGTCCATTAGCATACTCGAATGCCTCACTCTCGTTCCTCTATGTGCCTGCCTCAACTTAAGACGCATTTATTATCAAGAAACTCGCCTCCACGTGCTTTGACTACCAGATAACTTTGTGAAAAAGTAGGTACAGTGAATTTGAGAACCTCTTTTTGGGGAGTCGTCGTAAAAAATAGTCTTGGATAAAAGGTCTCAGCTTTGTCGTACAACTGAAATCTAATTCGAGAGCTTAAAAAATGATCGCTAAAATGTCGTAACATACGTATTCCATTCAGATTACCCGTGTCGATGCAGCCTTGATAGATAACCTAGGTAGATGTATCGTATCCGATCCAGGATGCGATTGTTTCTCACTATTGGTACATATAGAGTATACTTTAAGTCTGAGTCACTGACTATTAATCGACTACGGCTTTAATACATAATCTTTTTTTGCATACTGGAAAAAAGGTCAATCACTAGATGGCACTGTTTTGAAATGGCCATGAATATTTATTTATTATTGTCAACTTGATAATGTTGCATTGCCGTTTAGACCATAATTGCCAAATGAACTTTTGCAAATATTAGTGGCGACAAACATGAATACGTCTTAGACAAAGGCTGGGCGCGTTTTTTGCTCCATTCCAGTAGAATGTAGCTTCGATCCCGGCTAGGTGAACGCCCTCCACGAGATAGCTCGAAAAGATTTATAATATCTCGGCCACTCGAGAGCCCGCACTAGATTTAATTCCCTTAGAAAATAAATTGTTTTCGATATTGCTAAGTAACGATGCCAGGGCGTACAAAATCTTGGGATCTTTATTGTGGCTTTGTTGAGGCTTGATTAATTGTTCTATCAAACGCAAAGAATCTAATTAGCGCGATGAAAGTACATTATTACTAATTTGTCGGTGGGACTATGCTGTAAGAAAATTACATAATTTTCCCATAATCATCTAGCTATGTTACCACTTCCAGTTATCGCAGTGCTGTATCTAAAAATATTACCTGGATTCGAACTCTTTTAGCAAGAATATATGATCAAACGAACTTCCAAGTGAAGTTCGATCATTATTATATGAGTTGCTTCATTTGAAGATATAATTTGAGAACCGTAGTAACCCTACTTGCTAGGTAACTAACCGCACGAATTTTTAAAGAAATAAAAATACATAAAAACAAACTTTCTTCCGCCTACCCTAAGGCGCCACCTTTAGGAATATTCATTATTTTTAGAGTATATATAACAATAAATATTACAGAACTTTCTAAGGGGTATGCCATTCAGGGAGGGTGGGTGATTATATCTTCAAATGAAGCAACTCATATAATAATGATCGAACTTCACTTGGAAGTTCGTTTGATCATATATTATAATTCCTTGCTTCATTTTTCAGATATAATTTGAGAACCGTAGATGTTAAGAGCAGAAAGTTTTGGAATAACAAACAATTGTTTATTATAATAGATTTATTAAACAAAATTATTTTGAACTATAACATAACTCACTTATGTGTTACTTATTATCTAATAATTATAGCTACCTATTTCTTTGAATCAATTTAGAAATTAGGTACATTATTCTCATTAGGTAAGAATACCTACTTAACTTAGTTAACGTGTCGAGATGTAGAAGCACATTTAAATTTCATTTATCACACTGATCGTGCAAACTCGTCTTCATCTAAAACAGTTCTACTGTAGAATCGAGCGAATGAGTCAGACGAGCTAGTCCAGCCCGCTGTCTTACGAATGGTCTCGATACTGACCCCGGCGAGTCTCGCAGCCGAGGTGGCCGCGTGGCGCGTGGCGCGTGCTGTGCGCCCCGAACACACCGATGTCGACGCCACTTTCTGAGAGTGTTTGCTTGATCCATCTACTGATGGTCTGTGTAGAGGCAGCTTTGTGTGGCCGCTTGTACGTCAACAACAGGTTGTTTGTTCCCTCAGGCCTTATACTTCTGGTAAGAGAAATATAGTCTGAAATAACGGTAGCGGGGCAAATACTTGTATTATACCTAAAATATGGCAGGCTTAAAACGGGTAGCTCTCTTCCAGGAGCGGATGTCTTAATAATGTCCGATATTATTATTATCTTTATTCCGTTTTGTGAAATCATTATGTTTTGGATCTTGATTAGAGAAAACGTCTGAACCCTGTGAGCAGTACAGATAGCTAACAAAATCACAAGTTTCTTAGTTATCCTCTCCAAAGATAAATCGGAGTTAGGAAACCATTTTGATACATGATTCAGAACTAACTGGGGATCCCAGGTGCTTGAATATTTGGGCTTTGTGGGTCTGGATTTAAATGCGCCCTTGAGAAGACGTTTTACACAGACATCTGAACCCAAATGATTTCCAATAAATGCAGATAGCGCAGAACGGTGGGAATTGAGACTGCCATATGCACAACCGTTGTTGAATTGCGTCGTTAGAAAAGTAAGAATGGATGTTTTCGAGGGTTCGAATAAATCCAAGTTGTTAGTTGAACAAAATTGCCACCAAAGCTTCAGCGAAGTATTATATTGTTTGAGTGTGCTCTCAGAAAATGACGATAACATCAGTGTCGTTGAGTCTGTGCAGACGCCACGTCGGATGAAAGACTGCCGGAGAGCCTCGCGACAGCCAGGGTAAGGTTCTTGTGCAAGGGATGGTGCTCTCTGAAATGAGATTGCAGTAGGTTTACATCAGGGTTTAAATATATTACGTTAGAATCTATTAACGTCTGCAAAAGAGGGAACCATGGTTGCGATGGCCAGTGAGGATATACAAGTATACCTGTAGCTTTGTCATCAATAATTTTCCTAAGGCACCTCAATACAAGGGAAAACGGTGGAAATGCATAGAAGTAATCGGCATGCCAGCTTGTAGTGAATGCGTCTACGGATTCTGAATCTGGGTCTTGTTTCCATGAAATAAACCTAGTACATTTCGCATTTTCTCTGGATGCGAATAAATCTATTTTGGGTTGGCCAAAACATTTTATTATTCGATGGAAAGCCCTACCGCAAAGTGACCATTCAGTGTCTGGGTTTATGATGCGGGAGGCAGCGTCTGCGCAGTTCTCTTTGGTGTTTACGTACGACGCGAATATCCAAAGACCGCGTTGCTCGCACCATTGCCAAAGGGTCCTGACTAAGCCATTAAGGTGGGGGTATTGTATACCTCCCATTCGGTTGATATAACTGATGGCAGTTGTGTTATCAATACGAAGTAATATTGCACAGTTTGTCATTTTATCAGCAAATGATTTTAATCCCAAAAAGGCTGCCATTAACTCCAAGTAATTTATATGGTTAACTATTTCGCTATCTTTCCATTTGCCGTTTATCTGTTTGTTGTTACAAACTGAACCCCATCCTGATCGGGATGCGTCAGTGTAGATCTCTAACTCAAAGTTTGGTTGTCTCATGAAATTGAATGTGGAATCAATGTTAGACAACCACCAATGCAAATCATGTAACATAATAGAAGATATATTTATTGTATCATCGTAATCATTACGTTCGAGCAGAGCTAGATATTTTTGTCGCTCTAATATCTTGGTGTACCACGCGTACTTAGCCGCCGGGCAAGCGGAAACCAGCACTCCAATGAGCTTTGCCAAATCGCGTATAGAGCTCGACTGTAAACGGGTAAACTTGGTGACCAACTGGGCAATTTTAATACGCTTGTCAGAGGGTAGACTTAAGGTCAGATTCTGCGTGTCGTAGATAAATCCTAAGAACTTGCATTGTTGTTGTGGCGTTAAATTACTTTTATCATAGTTGATGACAAACCCCAGGCAACGTAAATCTTCAGAGTTTCGTTGACGTTATCTATGCACTGATCATATGTTTGACCAATGCATAGAATGTCGTCTAAATAACTTACAGACTGAAAACCACGATATCTTAGGAATGTCATAACTTCTTTCATGAGTTTTGTGAACACCCTGGGTGCCACTGACAATCCGAATGGCATTGCATTGAAGAAAAACGTAAGTGTTTTAGCGGATTTGTTAGGCCTAAACTGAAACTTTAAATACCTACGATCAAAGGGACGAATAGGTAGCAGGAAGTATGCATCCTTCAGGTCGATGGAGGCTAGGTAACCATTATGTGGTATCAATTTGCACGCTGTACGGTAATCCTCCATTTTAAAATGATCATTTTTAATAAATTTATTTAAGAGTTTCAAATTGAGTATAAAACGTTTTTCACCATTTGGCTTCAGGGTAAGAAATATTTTAGATACAAATTGATCAGTGGTCGGTTCGCACTCAGAGATGGCTCCTAATTTTAATAATTTATTAATGGCCTCTAGCATGTCTGATTTTTCATAACTTGAAAAGTTATTTTGCGGTATTGTTGATTGACTTACAATCGTACTAAATGGTATGGAATAACCGTTCCTAATCCAATCGAGTACGACTGTATTGTTTGTTACTTTTAACCAACAATCATAAAAGTAGGTAAGCCTACATGCATGTACCTCGGTTAATGGCCCTGAGCCGGGGCACGAGTCTTGTCCTGGGTTGCAGCGCGCTGCGGCGCTGTGGACATGTGAGGACGACGCGCTCCCGCTGTCGTCGCCGGCGCTCCTCGGCGGTAGGTGTAGCCTCCGCGCCCCCCTCTGTTCGTCGGGTACCGCGGAGGCGGGTTCCAGTTTCCCTGGTAGGAAGATGACCGTGTGCTGGACTGTGGAGCGGGTTTGTGAGGTTTTGCGGGTTTTTTGATAGAAAGACCTTGCTTCTCGATAGCCTTGGCAGCCTTTATTTTCTCTGAAAGCGCCGAGCCAAAGAGGGATTCATCCCGTTCGGATTCGGTAATCATGTGTAGAAATGATTTATCTAAACTAGGTGTCACTAGTTTTATTCGGCTTTGTGTTGCTAAGTAGTGTGAATCGCATAGTAACCGGCAACCATTGCTGAGGTGTTTTATAGCTTGGGCCTTAGAATCGCTTTTCAGCAGCAAATCTATGCCTCTATTGATTGCTGTGATTCCGGAACCAAGCTGCTGTTGAGTTATGATCAGAGTTTTGTCGCGATTGCGAACCATGTCAGGAACAGCAGCAGAGATCTCTGCATTTAACTTTGGCGCTTGCAAAAGCTTACAGTTGTCTGGTATTAGGTACTCCTTCAGAAACTTATCTTTATTATCTTTTGGCATACCTTTCTTCAGCAAAGGCAGCCACAATTTGGATAAGCTGTCATGTATGCTATCACCATAATCTGGTGATTCGGACGTGGATTCGCCGAGAGCAGACAATAATTCCGGGTCTAGATCAGGCACTGCGCTGGTGGCAGTCTCTTCTTGAGAGCTGGGTCCCGGTACATTATCATTTTGGTCGGAGATATCGATGAGATCGGGTCCCGCGTCTTGTGCAACGTCTGGGTCCGGTGCTACCGGTGGTCGTGTGGTCTCCGAGATCGAATTCTTATCACCCAAGGCTTGTCCAGGATCCTCGTTACCTGAAATCACATTTCGCAATTCAGGTTGTGAAGATAGTAAATTTGAGGGTAGGCAGTAATGACAAATAAAATAGACTTTGTTATGCAGAGGAACACTACTTCTATTTTAGAATGTGTGTATTTTCTGCTGTTTGTCATTGTTGAAGACTCGCAGTCAACCCCAATGCAAAGTTGATCGTAATTTATTTACGTACAGTTTTGAAAAATGACAAAGTTATTGACTCGCAGTCAATCCCAGAGCATTAGGTACAAAACTGTTTTACTTGTAAACACTTTCACAATCACTTTTTACGACCACAAATGATATGTAATTTTCACTTACCTTCATCATCAGAGGACGATTCGATCGGAGATATAATTCTCCGACGTCTGTTTTCACTTTCCTCGATCTTTCTTATTTTTCTTGCGTAACGTTCAATACGATCTTGCGCACTTCGTTTAGACATTTTTCTGTAGCGAGAAGGCGCGTGCGATAGTTACCGCGCACGAAAAAGGAATGAATATTCCTAAAGGTGGCGCCTTAGGGTAGGCGGAAGAAAGTTTGTTTTTATGTATTTTTATTTCTTTAAAAATTCGTGCGGTTAGTTACCTAGCAAGTAGGGTTACTACGGTTCTCAAATTATATCTGAAAAATGAAGCAAGGAATTATAATTGATAGATTACCGAGTTTGTTTATGTATAATAATTTAAAAGATCTACATTATTCATATGGTCTGTTTAGTCTGACTGCGAAGGACCAGCAAATAGTTGATCGAGTGAGCGAAGCGAACGAGATCTCCGAGTTCAGTAGGGAAATCTGGCATTGTATGTATGTATGTATGTATGTGGCAATGTTTGTGACAGCAAAACTCTTGAACGGTTTATTCGATTTTGATGAAATTTAAAATGTAAATACATTTTGATTTCGGCGGGGGATTTTATATAAGTGGTGTAGTTTTTGAGATATTAGGGTGAAAAGAAATACAATTTTTCGCCCATATCTTTTGAATAGCTGATAATATAGAATATAATATATATATGATAAGATAACATATGAATAGTCATCAATCAGTATGAGGATTTTTTTGACACTAGCCTAGTTTTTGAGAAATAGTGGTGTTCAGTGAGACGAGAAGATTTTTGGCTTATGGAGTGTCATTTGGAAGAGTATCGCCTGCAAATTCATGTAATATATATTTTACTTCATAATAGGGGTGTTTTTTGTAACAAAGGGGCTCGTTAAGAGAGTAAAACACTTATGGTATTGTAGGATGGGTTAAAGGGGGTTGCCTTCACAATAAAAATTATTTTTACTAGCTGAAATTACCCATCTATTTAAAATTAGGGTTGCAAAAGGGGTAAATAAGCTTGAAGTCTTGAAAATGTGTGAAAACGTGAAATACCATATGAAATGTGGGTTGAGACTGCAGATTTAAAAATAGTTTATTAGAAGGGGCAAAGGATGATCATCGGGTCTTGCAAGATGAGAGAGGGCATTTGGAATCTCTCATTAAAACTGGTCTATTATATTTTTTTGTTATTCACTAAATATAGTGGCCAAACCAAGGGTGTCGAGAAAATAATTTTGAATAACTTGGGATGTCATGGAAGGGGTTTGACTGCACTTACCCCCACATCAACAGAACATTATTGTCCACCAAAATGTGGAAAGAACTTCCTCTAAAACGGTTAGGTTTGGCCATAATCACCACGCTTGGCAAACAGATTGGTGCCCACAGTGGAAGTTTTGTTTACACATAAAAAAGCTGCTGCCTTCTAGATTAAGCCCCTTGGTTGACTTTACGACATCCGTGGGCTGGAGGGGTAGATTTTTAAACCGCTACTACTAAGACAACGGTTTTGAATGCATTTTTCAAAACGACATCAACCTTTCTTTCATCTTAGTAAGGGGTGACTTATGTTTTCTACTCATATTTGTTTACCCATTATACTATGACGTACAGTCGCTGGTTTGGTGCTTTTTGCAAGCTCTCATTTTGGCTTCGTATAGAATGAGAGCTATCAAAGAGAGAGCCTCGATCACTCAGGTGAATAAAGAGGGATTAATAAAAAGAGTGCTTAAGTAACGAGGCACACTTTAATCATTTGTTTGTTACGTTATATTTGAGAAATTTACGTAGTTAAATATCTAAAAAAACCAGACACCACGAGATCTCAGTTCGGGGCGAACTACTAGTTAAATAAAATAAATAAATATTACAGGACATTCATTTTACACAGCGCCATCTAGTCCCAAACTAAGCAAAGCTTGTAATACGGGAACTAGATTACGGATAGAATACTTAAATACATACGTACTATATGATACAACACCCAAACACAGAACAAACACCTATATTCATCACACAAATGTTTGTCCTTGGTGGGAATCGAACCCACAGCCTACAGCGCAGAAGGCAGAGCTACTACCAACTGAGCTATGAGGCTTGTTTTACCTTGAAAATACTGCAAGGCCGCACTGGCTGGCCCGATATCTTACCCATCCAATGATATCTGCAGTCCCAACTCCCAACTCCCAATCGAATATCTAGTATTCGATTTTATTTTTCCCGCGGTTAAGTTTCCGACCATGTTATTTTATTGGGTGTTTGCCAGCATTAGCAAACGTTTCGCAGATCCGGTCGACAGGTCGCGGGTTCGGGACTTGTGACCTCCACTACCGAATGTGACTAGCTTGAGCTGGTATCGTTAATACGTACTCGTACTTTATACTTTACTCATTTTTATACACTTGTAGTTTACGTGAACGCGACACTGCAGACGCATTTTAAAACGTTTAAACAAGCTTAGTTCATAATAGATACATACATTGACCGATTTTTTTTATATTAGGTCCTTACATATGAAATTGGCGTTTTGTATGGGAGGAACATAAAGGCAATTTTTTCATATTAAAATATATTTTATTAATCAAAGTATGTACCATTGCTATCTATACACTTTTGCCATCTTATAGGTAGTTAATTGATCCCTTTACTAAAAAACCCATTCGGACGGGAATCAATGAAATCTTTGAAAGCGGTTTGGACTGCCTATTCGGAATTGAATTTTTTTCCTTGCAAGAAGTTATCCAAATTTCGAAAAAAATGGTAATCTGTTGGAGCAAGGTCCGGAGAGTACGGTGGATGTCTTAGACATTCCAATTGAAGCTCCTCTAATTTGGTAGTCGTCTGTTGGGCCGTGTGTGGTCTAGCGTTGTCTTGAAGCAGCAGTGGCGTAGAGCGATTGAAAAGTCTCGGTTGTTTAACAGCGAGCTTTTCCATCATGGTTTGCAGTTGCTGACAATAGACATCAGCCGTAATCGTCTGACCAGATTTAAGAAAGCTATAGCGTACGACACCGGCACTAGTCCACCAAACGCTTACAAGTAACTTTTTTTGAGTAAATTTTCGCTTGGGGCAAGATTTTGCTGGTTCACCAGGGTTCAGCCATTGCGATGAGCGTTTACGATTATCGTACAGGATCCACTTTTCATCACATGTAATGATCCGATTTAAAATTCCTTCATTATTGTGCCGGTTGAGTAATGTAACGCAGCAGTCGACGCGCGTTTGTCGGTTTGCTTCACTCAATTCATGAGGTACCCACCTTTCAAGCTTTTTCACCTTCCCAATTTGCTTCAAGTGGATTAAAACGGTTTTGTCACTAACACCGCAGCCTGCAGCTATCGGATCTGCTTCCACAATAGCCTTCAATTCATCATTATCGACCTTGGTCTCCGGTCGTCCACGGGGCTTGTTCTGCAGGTCGAAATTTCCAGAACGAAAGCGTTGAAACCAAAAACGCACCGTGTTTTCTTTTGCGACACCACCACCATACACATCATTAATCCTTCGAGCCGTTTCTGCAGCACTGGTGCCACGGTGGAACTCGTACTCGTAAATAATGCGATATTTTAAGTTTTCCATTTTGTGAAATGAGTGACGCAGAAAAAGAAAGCAAAAGAGAAAAAAACAAATGAATTACGGTTTTCGAAACACAAATGCATGAGTAAATAGCTGTTTAAATTTGTATTTGGAATTCCTAACCAAAGAGGAGATATTTAAGATCAAAGTGGCCAGTACGACAAAACGCCAATTTCATATGTAAGCACCTAATATTACGCCCTGGAGATGCTTGACCTTCATCTCACCGGATTTTTCAATTTATGATAAGGCCGAAGGTGGAAGCGCACTTCACCCGGAATCCGCAACAAACTGTGGAACTGGCTATCTCACCTCTAAATGCCGGAACCCAACAATTTTTAAATATGTTTATGGATATGTACCTATATGTTTTGTGGTTCCCAGTTCCAAGTGTGAACAATGTAAGATGCATATACCACGGACACTCACAAACCTACGGGTACTCTGCGTTGCTCTATGGCAAAACCTCCTGTGAAACAACTGTCCTCTTAATTTGTGTACACTGGTAAGCTAGTGTTTGTACTACTGTGCCTTTGTATTTTGTATGCCTTTCCATTACTGAATTGTCATGTTCCTGAGGACTGGTAGCAAAACAAGTGAGTTGCTAAAGGATTATCTTCTGAAACGTGTTAAGCATACTGCTATGTGCGTTATGGTATCATTCATTATGTAATAGCATTCCACCGCGCATTTCCAGAAGGAGCCGATACTAATTCGTTATTAAATAACTTCCTATTGAGAGAAAGACGTTTCATATTTATGTTTGATGTATGATTTCGAAAATACATTCGGCCCAATTACTGAGAGGAACAGGAAACTGGCGCTACGGATATCATCTGGAAGCGTTTCCTTTCCGAACAGTTTATGGCCTCCGACCGCATAGCAGAGCTGCGGTCCACATAAGTCTGTCTTTCAGCTAATTTAATTACGAAACATTCATCTGTTTAAAAAGTCCAGTCCATGTTACTGTGACAAATTTTGAGCAGCATATTTATTGAATACCAATTTCAAAATATTAGCAAACCTTTAAATTTTGTTGATTTTATAGAGAAACATTGTAAATACAATGTGTACTAGTGATTACAAAAAATACAGCGTGCGTTTGTCATCGCTACCGTACGTTTGTGCAAGGCATTTAAAGTGCCTGTGCCAATAACCTCTCTTATATCGACATTGTCTACGTTTTACTATTTGTGCCACTAGCGCCGTGGATGTACTTCAAACTGTTTACTTTATAATTTAGGTTCTTACTTTTCTCAGAACCTTTATGGAGTTTCACAACCCGCAAGGGCTGAAGTTCAGTAGCCGTTTCAATGTAACTTAGTTCCGCTACCCTTTTACAGGTGGCGCTAATATGGATTTTTAACATGATTCTTACTCCATCTGAATGTTAAAAATTAGCTACAGAACGTACATTAAAGTACCTCTTTATGTAATGTTAGTGATTTGATATTTGAAAACATGAAACAAGTAGTTGTAACCGCTGTCGTATCGTATGAGTTCCGCAAACATGTCGTCGGTCCACAGCTTCACTGTCTCGCATCATCGCCGAGCTTACATACAGACATACATTTCATATATTCATAAAGCATAAAGTTATCTGCAATGCGTGATGTTGATCACTCATTTATTATTTATTATTAAAATATGGCTTGTTTAACTTACAACATTAACAGAAAGCGATAAATATCCGAGTTTAAGTCGTTCGTAACGATTCAATAAACTATGTAACACTGATATGTACATTTGATTGACTCTAGTATATACTCTCTAAGTAATCTAGTATACTAAGTAGGTAACCTCTACAAGAAAAAATATCTTTATACATGTATTCACAAATATATTAAAGTATGTTTCCCTGGGGGAAGGCAGAGATAAAATAATAATACTTTTCAAGACAAAATAATAAAAAAAACAACACAAAAGAAAATTAAAAACAACTATACAATATAGATGAAATAGCAAATCATAACAAGATAAAACAACGAAAGAAACAAACAAATTAAAATCTGATAATTACTCGTAGGTACTAAAAACCTGGTCGTAATAACCAAATAAATAAATTCAAAACTATAGAAGAAACGCCTTAACTCAGATGCCGAACCACCATCATGAAATGGTCATCGACAGTGGAATACTGGTTCCTTTTTGACCACGTTCGATTGAATCTCTGTCGAACTGTACGTAGACTGATTTCGTTTGAACGATGTGCGCACATCAAATAATTTAAATGAATTAATGTGCGCACAAAATTCTTTTTTATTTTCCTTCCCGTTCCAACACCGGACTAATAGACCTATGACAAGTTACGACCCGTACCTGGTAGATATTCCATTGTGCCAAGTCCCGACTACTTCGATTCGCCTGTACTTTTAATCATTAGTACCAGTACTAAGGAACGGAACTCCTTGCCCTTCTCGTCTGCGTTCCGCACCACTACACTATTAAAGTCTTCTATTCTAGATTGAACAGGTTCTATCTCTAGGCCACACCTTACTGTTTTTTTTTTCAAATTAGCTGGTGGTGAAACGCCTGGCTATCTCCATAAAAAATAAAAATACCTTGTTGGTATGGTATCCCAGCGATGTGTACTCTACTAAAACGGATTGTGTACTCGATTTGAGCGGGTCAAAGTAACACTCGAGATCTCATGTGACCTTTCGTTTGAAGGCCAGGATCGTCATTCTCTTCAAACAAACGGCATCTCTTCGCTGGCATTGCGGTCGCTCTGTCCTTCACGACTTATTGTTGTGTGCTTTTTGATACTGAGTCGATACTGTTTCTAGCTGTGTTATACTTGACCATCTATGTTATAACATGAATTGGATCAAAATGGACATACCCTGTTTAACTCGTAGAACATCATTGACCTCGCATTTCGCTTAACTATATTGATTAAAATTGCACTCCCGATATTGGTTTGTGTTTGATTCCCATCCCAAGCGCCTCCTTTATCGTTACCGCTCGGATGTTTTCTCGAAACGGTTCGAATTGTTACATGTACAAGTGTTTCCTTATTCTTCGGAACGAGTAATGGGGTGCTAATTAAGAACATTGTCTGGAAGCCTGATATCCAGCGTATTCAATGTAGCTAAATGTTATCATATCTTGATTCCTGTTACGTGTCAATAATCTATAATATGTTTTTGTTTCAGGTATGTAATTACTTGCCTGTCGACTCTAGACAGCTTTATTCATGAGTAAGTGACATTTCAAACCAAACACTAACTACAAAGACTTAAAACTAGCATGCGACAAATCAACACGACAGCAATAATAGCTTGAGAGCCACTAAATCACTATTAGCAGCAATTAAATTAAAATCAATATTGTGCCAAGCCAGCAATTCGTTAATTGGCGTCTGTCTGCCACGAACCATTAAATTGTCTCACGCTGTCTTCTAACCCATATGTAAGACAAAACGTAAATAAATAGTGTATCACAAAAAATATTGATAGAAAAAAGGACTAGCAATTTGGCAGAATGCCTGACGGTCACGTGTCTATTTTAAGCGCATACGCACGTCGAGTTCATTCATTGGAACTTTTTTATATTTAGAACGCGTTGCTTTATTGTGGCAGCGCTCAGTTGGGCGCGGATCGTGGGTGTGGACGGATGTCGTTTCATGATGACGATGTGATGAGATCACGGTGTAGCTCACCATCGGTTCTTACACATCGTTTACTTGATTTTACTTATTTTGGATTTTGTTGGCTTAGCAACTGGTCCTGTCTCAATTACGCGTAATTACGCGTAATATAATATATATAGATAGCAAGTAATTACTTGCTATCGTGTTTTCCCTTATGAGAAAGACGTTAACTTCTTGGGTGCTGAGCTGTGTGGTAGCTTCTATGAAGAATACCCCGTGTGTGTGTTTTACAGCATGCAACTAGTTAATGGGATCGGAGTACAAACCTAATTACCTTCTGGCTGAATGGCCTCGATATCGTTTCGTTTTTACCTATTTCGTCTTTAACGTTAGAAACGCTCAGATAATCTTAATCGCCCACGGATTGGCCGTCTGCCTGATGGATTGCCATGTCGACAGATCTATTCACCGCTTTCACTGAAATAAAATACTCTGCGTTGTAATTACGATGTTTTGGGATGGCGCGTAGAAATGTGTTGACAAATTAATTTGAATGGTGACATTGGATATGATACACGTTGCTCTGGTCGTAACACTTTCTGTTTAAAGGCAGTTCACGAAGTGTACAAGTTGTTGACACTCACTAAATAAGCGAACGCATCCGTGGCTCTGTCTGTTGAAACTAGAGACGTAATCTTTAAACTATGGCTTCCTCATCTAAAAGTAAAACTTCTGATCTGAAGTACTAAAATATGATCGGTATTCAAAAAGTAATTTTCACGCAAAAACATGTTGACAACCTACATAGGAATTGTAATTTAGGAGCCGACTCGTTGAAAAGTGACAAAGATAAATTCGTTATAAAGGGCGAGTTCAGACAGGTTGGAAAAATACTTGTTTGGATATATTGTTCAATTTAAGTCAAAATCAAAACGTTTTTATTCCTTACGATTTTTAAGGATCATTTTGTAAATTCAAATCTACCGTCTGTTCAGAATACCAGCATACGAGGAGAAAGACAAAAAACTCGGGCTAGTTCGTTTTTAAAGATCCATTCAATATTAAGGTCTACGATCTACGATTGTGTTTTTAAGGCTGTATGAGGCTAAACATCAGGTTCACAGGTTGAGTTATATCCAAGTAAGTTTTGATTTAATGATGAAGTTTTATTGTTATTCATTTAAGGGTCTTCACTGAATGCCACAGACGTAGGCAGGCATTTGGACGTTCAGCGTCGCCTCAGCTCAAGCGATCGGGACTGTTTTTGAAGCTCCACCTGCAACGCTCAGCCTTCATTAAGCGCAAAGGGCCTAAACTGCGATAAACTTTACCGTCGTTGTCGTCGATCAAGAAATTACACAGATTGCCTTAACTAGTGGCGTAACAGTCGATCACAAAGAAACATCAAACATCGTTGACGTTTTTCTGAATTCATTCGAGTTGGTTGATGAATTACTGAAATAGAACATATTTATAGTAATGTTCTCGTCGGCCTGTAAATATTTTTTTAAAAGAAGCTTCGTTTCCCCCATCAGTACACGTCAGTTCCGCTGGTCTAGTGCGCCGGAATCAATCAATTAAACCAACCAATTGTTACGACCGAGTTCCCTTTCATGTAACTTTTGCGAGTTTTCAACTTGTCATAAATCAAGTAACGGTTGACGGAAATGCCAACCTGAACGTTTGAAACATTCCTGACTAGACACGGAATACCGAACGTCCTACTCGTACATACTGAGCGCGGTAACTGACATTAAATGTGCTCTGAAACGGGACTTAAAATAAAACGAACACAACACAATTACAGAGATTAAAAACAAAACTGTCCCTATACAATCCTCGTACTAAATAGTTGAGATTCTAAAACGGATTGTGTACTGAAACGTTGTGCCCGTGGGAAGTAAGTTTAGTAGGTAATCATTTATTAAAGGGATGACCCTGTTCCATGAGCATCATTTCCCTGTAATTTCACTTACCTTTCAGATTTGCAGCCAACAGATTCCAACAGCAAGGCTATTACGTAACTCTGTTTCATTCATACATCTATCAATTTTGTAATGCAACATATGAAAATGACGGTTTTGCGATTACGTAACTGGCATCGGTTTCAAACAAAGCTTGATTGAAAGGACATCTATCGATAGTTGAAAACAGCGATTACCGATGCTCGGCATCAATGAAGTGACAGCTATTGATCACTTCTTTCCATTCTAAATCAGAAACAAGTCCTAAGAAATCAACAAATGTTAGTAATAAAAGTGTTTTGTTTAGTGATACCTGTACAAGTAAGCTACGGAGGTGCAGTAGGTACACTATAGTTTTGTGTGGAGACAAAGTCCTATCAAATCTTATATCACAGAGACGGAGAGGAACATCATAGAAGTGAGATGCTGGCTCTTAGGTATGTTTGTATGAACCAATTTGCTTTTAGGATTCTGTACCTACCCAACGGGCGGTACTGCATAGATAAGCTTAGTAGCCTACTTTAATTACATTTATTTTGAAGATAATTATCCATATACCTTTTCACAACCAAACAGCTCAACGTTGACATGCATTTGTACATGCTATCATGGAGAAGGACAGTCTACTTTTAAATGGGTACCTACACATGAGAAGACGCAGGCAAAAGCTAGTGAATTATATAGGTACTTACATATTAGTAGAGTGATTATTAAATATCTACGTTTCTTATTATAGGAGATTGAGGCTTTGTGAAAAGGCATATGATGACACCAATTATTCTACAAGCATCAAAAGTTTTCCCCGAAGAGCACTATACAAGGCTGCATTGTAGTTCTCGCTGAAGAAGTGTTTTGGGGGTTGAAAGCGAGTTGGCAGTGTTTATAGCATCGCATTCTTCGCTATGACCCTACAATCAATCATGGACGACCGTGGACATTTAAAAATAAAATGACAATAAGTACGTTTTATAAACTGGTTCATTTATTTAATTTATTTATTTATATAAAAAGGTGCACAGGCTTCGCGGAGTGACCTCCGTTATTGAGGGTTTCATTGCATTGTGCCGATTCCTCTTCGGTTGGATATCCTCTGCATGGTTCCAATGGTGAATCAAAGGTGCTAGTTCCGAGGGCAGTGGCATTATGTCCCCGCTATTATCTATTGTAAACTAATACTGTAATGGTGTCCGCCGTGCGTGCCTGTTCTGCGGTGCGCCTCTCTATTAACTAGCATTTCAAATCACCGCACGCAAATTTATTTACTTTCCAACCTCAAATCATTACAAAAACTGGCTATTTAATTGTAACACAGTCAAAACTATCGGGATAGTATAAAGGTATGCGCTTTAAAGTAATTAAATTAAATGTATTGCGAAAACTTCTCCCAAACAAACAATCAAAGAGTATAAATGTTGAGAGTATAGTAAGTGCTATAGAAAAATTAGCAAAGAGAATACAAGAGACGTATAATACGATCAAACAAAAAAGGTTATGGAGAAACGCGCGGTCACTACAACAATAGTACTATGTGAATTGGTCGGGTTGGCCATCACTTGCAGTAACTTCACACTGTTTAATAGTCGATAAGATCAATGCAGTACCGTTTTACGTGATCGCAAAACCTCGATAGTTGTATTTTGATGTCCACATCATCCAGCTGATTGAAGTATGAATCATACAGAGTTACGTAATCGCCTTGCAGATTCCAGGCAGAGTCAGGTTGTGCTTTTATTTCACAGTACATTTATTTGCTAAAAGGCTCTCGTTCTTATTTATTGCCGGCTAGTTTACCACAGGAAATACAAATGTTCTCCGAGAGACGGTTACATGCACGGGTTGTGTGTTCTGCAAGGCGATTACGTAACTCTGTTTCATTCATACATCAATCAGCTGGATGACGTCAAAATATATCTATAGAGAATTTGCGATCACGTAAAACGGTACTGCATTGATCTTATCGACTATTAAACAGTGTGAAGTTACTGCAAGTGATGGCCAACCCGACCAATTCACATAGTACTATTGTTGTAGTGACCGCGCGTTTCTCCATAACCTTTTTTGTTTGATCGTATTATACGTCTCTTGTATTCTCTTTGCTAATTTTTCTATAGCACTTACTATACTCTCAACATTTATACTCTTTGATTGTTTGTTTGGGAGAAGTTTTCGCAATACATTTAATTTAATTACTTTAAAGCGCATACCTTTATACTATCCCGATAGTTTTAACTGTGTTACAATTAAATAGCCAGTTTTTGTAATGATTTGAGGTTGGAAAGTAAATAAATTTGCGTGCGGTGATTTGAAATGCTAGTTAATAGAGAGGCGCACCGCAGAACAGGCACGCACGGCGGACACCATTACAGTATTAGTTTACAATAGATAATAGCGGGGACATAATGCCACTGCCCTCGGAACTAGCACCTTTGATTCACCATTGGAACCATGCAGAGGATATCCAACCGAAGAGGAATCGGCACAATGCAATGAAACCCTCAATAACGGAGGTCACTCCGCGAAGCCTGTGCACCTTTTTATATAAATAAATAAATTAAATAAATGAACCAGTTTATAAAACGTACTTATTGTCATTTTATTTTTAAATGTCCACGGTCGTCCATGATTGATTGTAGGGTCATAGCGAAGAATGCGATGCTATAAACACTGCCAACTCGCTTTCAACCCCCAAAACACTTCTTCAGCGAGAACTACAATGCAGCCTTGTATAGTGCTCTTCGGGGGAAACTTTTGATGCTTGTAGAATAATTGGTGTCATCATATGCCTTTTCACAAAGCCTCAATCTCCTATAATAAGAAACGTAGATATTTAATAATCACTCTACTAATATGTAAGTACCTATATAATTCACTAGCTTTTGCCTGCGTCTTCTCATGTGTAGGTACCCATTTAAAAGTAGACTGTCCTTCTCCATGATAGCATGTACAAATGCATGTCAACGTTGAGCTGTTTGGTTGTGAAAAGGTATATGGATAATTATCTTCAAAATAAATGTAATTAAAGTAGGCTACTAAGCTTATCTATGCAGTACCGCCCGTTGGGTACAGTACTTTACGTGTTTCTGATTTAGAATGGAAAGAAGTGATCAATAGCTGTCACTTCAAATGATTGCGGAGCATCGGTAATCCTCCTATCTTTTGACGAATCATCGTACGATTGTGAAAAGTAACAATCTCCGGCTTCCGTTTTTCGCTTAGTTTAAAAGTTATTACTTAAAGAGTTGCCCTCGACACCGATACCATTACATTATCGTGGTGGCAGGGTATCATATGAATTGATAGATAACTCTTTATTGTTCACCATTTACAAATAACAACAAAATACAGATAGTGTAAACTTAATCTAAGCGTCACTGGTAAAATAATGGGCGGCCATATCGCTGAAAGCGGCAACCGCTGGATGGACAGATATGATAAGGGCTTTAAAGGATGGCGAATATAAAATTACATAAATAATAATCATGATCCCGAGGTTCTTGCCTTTCTCCTTGTGTGCTGGTCGCGTTTCCGAACAGGCGGTAGATTTGACGTTTTAAAATGATCCTAAAAAATCTTAATGAATAAAGAAATTTTGACTTTGACTTTGATAATAATATTAATAATTAAGGATAAAAATGATAATTTAAGAATAAAGTGATAGATAATACTGATAACCTTTCAACTTCAAAGTGTGTTGCGATATCGTCTTTTTAATATTATCAGGTAATGCGTTCCACAGCCTAACAGCTTCAGCTGTAAATGAACCACTATAAAAATAAGTTCTTTGCGTCGGGGTTTTTAACAACAGGGTGTCTGATGACCTAAGAGAAAAGTTGTGGGAAGAATACAGAAACTCGAATCTGTCCTTAAGATAGGAAGGTGAAAAGGGATTGAAAAGTATTGAATAAAGAAGAGAAATAATTTGCAAATTCCGGCGCTGCCGAATAGGAAGCCATTTAAGTCTGGCGCGGAAAGGTGACACATGATCATATTCACGAAGGCCGAAAATAAACCTAATACAAAAATAATGGAGACGCTCGAGCTTGTTGAGCTGATCCGCAGTGAGGTCCAGATAGCAAGCATCGGCGTAGTCAAGCATGTGGAGCAAGATAGACTGTGCAAGCTCGATCTTAGTAGCAGCAGAGAGAAAGTTTCGCAGTCTTCTTAACGCGCCGGCAGACGCAAACAGCTTACGGCTGGTAGCCTCCATCTGAGCCACCCAAGAAAGGGTGCGATAAAACGTGACACCCAAATTCTTCACAGTCTCACTGAAAGGGATCACTACCCCATCAAACTCAACCTGGGGCAGTGTTTGCCAATCAATATCGCAGAGTCCTCTTGAGCTACCAATTAAAATGGTTTGCGTTTTGTTATGATTGATTTTCAATCCATAACAGCTACTCCATTCATTAATGAGACTTAAATCGGTGTTGATAGTCTCAACAGCAACTGAAATATCATTGAGTGGAGCCTGTGCATAAAGCTGAAGGTCATCTGCATAAAGGAGGGTATGATGGTGATAAATTATAAGAAATAGAATTATTAAAAATTGCAAAGAGCAGAAGATAGAACACCGCCTTGAGGCACGCCTACAGATGTATCACACCATGAAGAAAAATTTTCATCCAGGCGAACAAGTTGTCGACGACCATGTAAGTAGCTGAAAAACCAATCAACCACCGCTGTAGACATGTTAAGAGATTGGAGCAATGTGAGAAGATTGTCGAAGTTGACAGTATTAAATGCATTATTGTAATCAAGCAGAGTGAGAATCATTATATGCCCATTGTTCATGCCCAATCGAATGTCGTCCGTAATCTTGACAAGGGCAGTGACAGTACTATGCCCTTTCCAAAAGCCAGACTGTAAAGGATTAAGGAGATGGGTAGATGAAAGGAAGAAATTTAATTGGTCATGAAAAAGACGTTCAAGGACTTTCTATAGGAATGGAAGAATAGAGATAGGGCGATATTCAGAAAAAGATTTAGGGTTAGTTTTTTTGGAAAAGGAATAATTTGGGCTTCCGCTAAAATTATTTTATGTAGCCTAGCGTTTTAAGAAATAAATAAAGATTGATATTTATATGAAAGACCGAATGTGTCGAGATTTCTTTAGCAGCTAGCTTAAGCTTAAGCTACTTTTATTTTGAAAAAAGTGGTTTCTTCATTTTTTTTTTTGCTAACCTATCCTTTATTTGGCCTGGTTATAAAAACACTTCTAAAAAAAAAATGGGTATGCTCTTGAACTAGTTATAGCATTGGCCATAAACACTATACTTAGCGAATTAACACCGACCTCGCCGGGGGCTGCGTTGTGCTTGTGACTGGCGGTCAGGTGGGGTTGATTAATAGAGGCGAGGCCTGTTTTTTTATTTGTAGAGTTAGCCCTGGACCGTGATGCTTGTCTGGGCAAGAATGAGGTCTACAATGGAGCGAGTCTTCCGAGTAAATGCGTTTAGCAGTGGGTGGAAATTATATGAGTGGAAATTATAGTGATGAACTTCTTAGAACCTTGGCGCAAGCGTAACTATGTGGGGTCAGCTAGTTCTAAATATATATAGATTGTAACACACAGGCCGTGTTTTCGTAAAAATCACGATAAACGAAGTTAAAAATGTTGCAGACAGGTTATATTTTCATTTTTTTTTACTTTCTTCTAGTTACTCATATATTCCCGTTTTATAGGAGTGTTATGTTATTACATTGCCCGTGTTTGTAATAAAATGGTGTATCCAGTTTCATCGCGCGGGAACTAGTGGGTAGCTAAATTGCTAACATTATTTAGCTACCCACTAGTTCCCGCGCAGAAATCTGTCGTTTGACCTTTCTCTTGCTTTTCTTCAAGTTTACTCCTTGTTTTACTTTTGAAGGGACGGAGACCCTCCATACATAAACTCTTTACGTTTGTGCAGAATATTGTGTCACCGAATAAGCTTAGTTGTCCGCCTGGCTAGCAATAACCACCATCTTACCTAATTCTGTCGCCATAACAACAGATCTTAAATTGTTGTGTTCCGACATTTAGTGGTAAGATATCCATTTCCTCAAAGCGTTGAGGATTCCGGATGACGTGCGTTTCCACCTTGTTCCGGGCTGTGTCATCGCAAGTACGCGAGGCTGTATTTGTTTTTTAAGCCAACATTTATAGCATTCTAAAATGAAAAGTGAAGGGCTAGTATGTACTACTGTGGATAAAAAGGGAAAATAATGTGTAATTTTGTCCGATTATGTCATGTACCATATAAGAAGCGAAAACGACTCATACTTTCCCTCGGAAAGTGTCACCCATCGGCTGGCATTGACCCATCAAGTTTATGGGTTATCGATACCGGGTTCACATCACACATTACAATAGCTTAGTGTATACCTACCGAGGCGATGCCCGCGACCGGTGACTCGTTTGTTTTTATTGTGCGATGTTCGATCGATGTGGAGATCAGTGGTCCGGTTACGACAAGGCTTTTGTTATTCAAATTCATCAGAATTGTGTGAGTGTGATATGTGTGACATATAAAGCATTGCCATATTCGATGCATGTATGTTATAAGTTATGACTTTTCGAACATAAGTATAGATTTTGAAAAAAAAAACATGTGCTTATACAAATATATAATATACAACACTACTACTATATACATAAATAGTATTATACAAATAAATAAAAATGAAGTTTCTTACTGTACTGTCATAACAGCTGCTACATGCATTTGAAGGTAAATATGTACGGTAAAAACACACAAGAAACAAGTCAATTTTCGTCTGCCGGGCTAATGTCTGCAACGGCGGGACCTACAACTTCACTGTTCCGCGCAGAAGAAATGTCAATGTATATTTATATAAATTGTATGTTAGTAAAGTATTTTAAGTCGCCTCTTTTATGTTTCTTTTAAATTAATATAAGAGGAGAAGCGCTTGGCCTTCATCTCACCTAGTTCCAAGTTGTGATAAGGTCGAAAGTGCGCACCTCCTGTCTTCGACGTGCGAAACAGTCAATCTAACAAGAATCGAACGAACCCTTCTAACTAGACCTAAGTGAATTTGTAGTTTGCAAAGTCAGAACGTTGAGAAGAAGCCGCGGGTTGAATTTGTAACGTTTTATGCATTCCTGAGTTCCTGTGAAAGTGCCTTAGTCTCACGTGACCTTCAGTTCACACCATCAGACATCTTTTCGGTTTGACCCATCTTATTATTTTCTACTCGGTTCTATACCTGCTGCAGTCTCGTTTTTATTTCATATTTATTTTAGTTTTTTTATCAAATACATTCTGAGATCATATAATAGCAACCTTTTTATTAACGGTAATTACAATGCAACTCCTTATATTTCTTCTATAAAAGAACCGATTACATTCTTTGTGCGCCGAGATTGGACCGTTTTTGTTTAGGTTAATAACGGCTTTTGTTCTCGGTAATTATAATTACAAGATAGTAATTATCTTGTTTTCGGGTTACGTTTTAATTAGATGTGCTAGCTGGCTAAGGCATTTTTAAGTATAGTGAGGTCAGATGGCTAGAACATTCAAAGAAAATAAACCTTAATTAAAAAGTGTTTTGTAACGCCTCCTTTGTTTTGAACATTATTTCTTTAGAAACATTTTTATGTCTATCGATTATTTTTTGTCGCTCTCTACAAATACAATTCTAAATCGGATATAACTCATACTAGATTTCCCAGACAGCCTTAAATAGTTTACTCTTTAATTTCTTGTTGGTTAATTGTGACAGTTGGGCTTGCAAAGTGTCTAAAATCGTTCGCGAACTACCGCCGGATTTGACTACTCCATCACTCAAATAGAGCCAACAACCGAGCTTGGTATTGCTTCCTTGCTAGTAAGTTATAGTATAGTAAGTTATGGTATAATATGATGGTGGTATACGTCTGCATTACAAAATGAGAGAGATAATATTATTATCTCTCACTTTGTAATGCAAACGTATGAGTTCCGGATATCCGTATACTTTATATTGATTCCTATCAAAAATAGCGTTTGGAACATATTGATCACATTTCATTTGTTTCTTTTGTAATGACTAGTTCTGTGACATTATTTGACCTTCCTTGTCGCGGTGCTACGAGCGGTCTACGAGCGTAGCTGTTGGCGTAGCAGTGGCTACGCGCGAGTCGGCCGCGTAGCGCGTTGCTTCGTCGCCTCTACGGTGCTACGATTTCGTACATATTATATTAAAACTTTGTGAAATTCATTGACATTGAACGTAAAAATTACTAAGTGTATAAATCACCGAAGACGTTATGTGAATTAAATTACCCAGTTTATCTTATATTAGAAGTTCCTTTACTTACAGTGTGCCGCACAAGTGAACGAAAGACAATAGCAATAGCTTTCTCGCTTGTGTGAAATGCAATTCTCGTGGAACTAGTTCTTGATTGAAAAAATAAAATCAAAAGCATTCGTTCTTCCAACGACTTAGTTCACTGTTAACGATAAGTAAAAAAAACCTTACATTAGTATCATACACTTGTTTTTAACTAGGTTACACCAGTATTTTATTATTACAAAACAAAAACAATATTTATGTAAACCAGCCCACAGCAGAAGGTTTCGTTACGTAATTTGTATTACTATATTCACCTTAAACATTATTATAAAATAGTGGGAAAATCAAATAAATAATATTGATTCAGTGTTTTTTAGGATAGTTAACTTAAAATGCGTTCATAGAAATGATGTGGTTGTTTTTAAGAGTCAAGAAAAGATCCGTTATTGTTGGTGTGGTCTATCACCAGCTATTATCGTGTTGTTGGAACATGTGAGAGGATGGTGGAAGGCCAGAGTCCTGGGGTGTTCTTCGCCAGTGCCAATGGCACTGGCTACCGTTTATCACTGCGAGGAGTCAGGACTTTAAGGAGCTTTCTTCGCGACCATGGCGCCGACTGTGTCAGGCAATTTATGCAGGTCAGGATATTGTTTTATTCTGTGAGCTATGGTAACTTAAGTATGTACAAAAACTATTATTTTCATGAAGATTCAAAATAATTTTCACTATTCAGCTCAAAAAACTGAGCTGAATAGTGAAAATAGCTTAGTGAAAAGTGTTGTCACATTTTGTGGAAAAGATGAACTGCTCAATTGTAACTCCAGTACCGATTTAGAGGGTGATCAATCTCGTTTCCAACACGGCCTTAACAAATATAGATACATGAAATACAAACATTAATGTTCAAGACTTGCAAATAGAGATTCAACATAAATAGTGGAATAATCAGTCCATAGTCAATGTTGCCGCTGTCATGTCCCGGCGCCCGGACCGCGAGAGGCGTGTGTGAAGTGTGCTCGAAAGCTTACTCCAGACTACTTTGATCTATCGATGCTAAGATGGTTTAGATATGTCACAAAATATAGTATTCTACTTCAATAAAACTAGTATTACGAGTATAAATATTTCCAAAGAAGCTTTTCGACTACGCTAATAAATATCACCTCAAAAGAAAAATAGTACAATTCATTTCTTTTTTAGAATATCTTAACTCTTGAATTTATTAAGTCCCTGAAGGCATAAAAGACGTTTGTCATGACTAATGAGCCGAAAGACAGCCTTAATCCTAAGCAATTAAACCCCCCTCGCTTTTCCGGGACTAAGATGCATGTAAGTAGGCTAGGATTAGAGACAGCCGCGATAATTTTGCAGATCAATGACAAATAGATGTTCTGAAACCGGCATGATGACATCAATCGAAACACGGAAAAAAACGTGCGCTAAAATATGCGGAGACTAGCTACTGTCCAGTCGAGGAATGGTAACAAACAAGCAGTTTGTTACCATGTGTTTGTGTATGTATGTATGTATGTATTTATTGGAGGCTGATATGGTGTTGTGTTTACTAAGGTTCCTGTATCGTTAACTGATTCAAGAAAAACGAATGCTACTCATCATCATACACATATCACACCACACCACTATGTCACCACGATTCACGATCACTGTACCCGAGGCCAATCATTCGCTAAATTTATGAAACATTTGCGTTTCTATGGTCAACGGACTTCACATACTTATTTTTACGTTTCACTTTGAAGCTCGATAAATACCTATAATTTTTTAAACTTTATTGCATAAAACTTTAAAAATAAAAATGCATAGATGTTGATGATTATACCAAGGCATTTTTCAAATGCCGATCAAACCAACTAATGGGTAAAACATCAAGTTATTGGCGTTTTAATACAAAATAGTCAATGTACAAGACTACTATCTGACAAAAAGTATTTAAATACATACTTTACTAAGATGGTCGTGATGAAATTTTTAATAAGGTGTGCAACAAAGTATTTTTATTCACGCTTTAAAACGTGTATAAATTAAATCTTGATACTGATTGAGCGAGAGGTTACAAATTCGCAAGATTCTGAAATCAAATTTAAAAGATCCTCTTTTGTTTCCAAAAAATCATATCTCCAAGTTGTTAAATAAAATATTAAGATGCTCTTGTGCTGTCTAAAAAAAACGTTAGATCCCGTGTACTGAGCAGGAAGCGAATAAGGCATCGCTTGCAATACCAGCCCGCCTACCAAATGTGGAATAGAGACCAGTTTTGCTGGAAGCTCATGTCTGACAGAAGTCAGCTACGATGACTACCCATAAACTGTCCGTTATTAATATAACGGAAATGTAACGGTAATCCGTTACCGTTATTCCGTCGTGTAAATGACGTGATGGGTGACGAATTGTCATCCTTGAGCTTGTGGTGTATTTTATGTCAATACGTCATGACATCAACTCGAGCCCCTTCGTGATTGATGGTAATCGAACACAGTTGTTTGCGAAGCCATGCTGTTACTGATGTATTGACTCAACCGCCAGTGGAAAAACCATGCGTCAAATGCACATACCTCTTACCTACCGCATAATCATTAAAATATTTACAGGGTCGATTTCACAGAATTAAGAGTCAAGAGAAAGTCCATACAGTGACCATTTCCCTCCGGTTCAGACCCATCATACCATTGCACATATCGCACTAGGTTTGGTTGGAACCCACCATACTATCGTGTGTGGCCAGTGTATGTTACTTAGCTTTGCAACGTGTCTGTTGTACCCTGATGCATTTGTATGGCAGCCATCTAGCTTTATTTTGATTCGAAAAACGGGTATAAATCGCGTATTTTACCTTTCACCACGGCTGGTGCAACCCCGCCGGAACGTCGGGATAAATGTAGGTAAAAAGGTGTTGTAATCTCGCTTGTTTTCTTAGTTTGACAAGAAAGCCTTTAAATGAATATAATCATCAGACAAGCCTACCTACATTTGTAGTGCCGGCACCAGCCTATCACATACAATGTGTTACGTATGGCTCGCATGACAGACGATCCCCAACAGGCTTGTAGCCTTTTGCTTTTCATGTGAACCGATCTTTTAATTGAAAGCGTGCTTCGTACCCAAATCAGTCCCCAGTACCGGAGGCAGATTTTTGAGTTTTTTTTCCTGATTTAGGCTCATGTTTTTTTTATAGTTTATAGTCTAATATCCAAATCAGACCTGGTAAAAAACGGATAAATTTCATTGGTTTCATTTAAAATAAAAAAAAAATTGCACATTAAAACACGTATGGCCTTTTTTATATGATAAACAAGCATATGTTTGTATTTCATGCATTTGATTTATTTTAACTGGGTCACGTACTATCACGTATCACACTTATGTTAAAGGAAGCAACAACCCGTGTTTCAAAATGTATTAAAATACCCACGCAAGTGTTGAAATAATATGCATGTAAATAATTTCTGATTCTGTATGTTTCAGGTAATTCCCGAAACTAATTCAAGTTTCATTGGATCTGCAGACAGGCACACGTAAAGGTAACCGTTCAACTTTATAACAGCAGCAACTTTTTAACGCAACTTAATAGATTCGGCGCAGGTTCCGGCTCTTGAAGTAGCACTTCGTAGTTTAAACGTTTTGTATATTCTTATTATGCTCTACTTGGTCGTAAATACGTAAACTCATAACATCGCCATGACATGTTGATGAATTCGTGATCGAAATTGAAATAGTTTGAGAACTACAGTTCTGATATTCTTCATTGGTAACAGCCGGAAACTGTATTCCTATTTGCGTAAATCCTCTGAACCCGCGTTGGTTTCTGCCGCAATAAGTCTAATTTATTTTATATGCTGACTAGATTATCCGGTAGAAATTTTCTGGAAACACATCTTTTTTTCATCTTCTGGAAATGTGTATGGTTTTTTATAATGTACAATATCACTAGCATGGTTGTGTTACAATTAATGTGTTGATTTTGTGAATAGTTGTTGCGTGCCACCATGGGCATTCGTGTAAGGCTTAGGACAATAAATACAACTGTATTTCAAATTTGAAAGCTACAAGTAAAAATAATGTTATCAATTTTTTCTTCACTCTACCTTTGAATTAGATTTTATGGGATAAGTATTTGTTTTAACATATTGAGTATATCTTGCATACGTAAGGTTGCTCGGTTTTTTGTGGTTAGTGGGTTATCATAGACCCAATAAGTTATTGCCTCATCCCTCAACCCCCCTAGCTTCCCGAGAGAGAGCTAGCGTAATCTTATGAAATATGTTTCTCGAAATGGTTTGTAGAAGTGAATCACTCGTCAAGATATATTAGGTCCTTACATATGAAATTGGCGTTTTGTCGTACTGGCCACTTTGATCTTAAATATCTCCTCTTTGGTTAGGAATTCCAAATTCAAATTTAAACAGCTATTTACTCATGCATTTTTGTTTCGAAAACCGTAATTCATTTGTTTTTTTCTCTTTTGCTTTTTTTTTTCTGCGTCACTCATTTCACAAAATGGAAAACTTAAAATATCGCATTATTTACGAGTACGAGTTCCACCGTGGCACCAGTGCTGCAGAAACGGCTCGAAGGATTAATGATGTGTATGGTGGTGGTGTCGCATAAGAAAACACGGTGCGTTTTTGATTTCAACGCTTTCGTTCTGGAAATTTCGACCTGCAGAACAATATGATGATAATGATGAATTGAAGGCTATTGTGGAAGCAGATCCGATAGCTGCAGGCTGCGGTGTTAGTGACAAAACCGTTTTAATCCACTTGAAGCAAATTGGGAAGGTGAAAAAGCTTGAAAGGTGGGTACCTCATGAATTGAGTGAAGCAAACCGACAAACGCGCGTCGACTGCTGCGTTACATTACTCAACCGGCACAATAATGAAGGAATTTTAAATCGGATCATTACATGTGATGAAAAGTGGATCCTGTACGATAATCGTAAACGCTCATCGCAATGGCTGAACCCTGGTGAACCAGCAAAATCTTGCCCCAAGCGAAAATTGACTCAAAAAAAGTTACTTGTAAGCGTTTGGTGGACTAGTGCCGGTGTCGTACACTATAGCTTTCTTAAATCTGGTCAGACGATTACGGCTGATGTCTATTGTCAGCAACTGCAAACCATGATGGAAAAGCTCGCTGTTAAACAACCCAGACTTTTCAATCGCTCTACGCCACTGCTGCTTCAAGACAACGCTAGACCACACACGGCCCAACAGACGATTACCAAATTAGAGGAGCTTCAATTGGAATGTCTAAGACATCCACCGTACTCTCCGGACCTTGCTCCAACAGATTACCATTTTTTTCGAAATTGGGATAACTTCTTGCAAGGAAAAAAAATCAATTCCGATGAGGCAGTCCAAACCGCTTTCAAAGATTTCATTGATTCCCGTCCGAATGGTTTTTTAGTAAAGGGATCAATGAACTACCTATAAGATGGCAAAAGTGTATAGATAGCAATGGACATACTTTGATTAATAAAATATATTTTAATATGAAAAAATTGCCTTTATGTTCCTCACATACAAAACGCCAATTTCATATGTAAGGACCTAATATATATCATACAATGCAATGACTCATTTATAATCAGCACTCACTGGGTTAAGATATGAGTGAGGTACTAGGTACGCATCAAACGGCTTTTGATGAATTGTAGCTTCATACACATTGGATTCAGAAATGTGAACTTCGCACATATTCTATATTTTGTACAGTCGTTATCATACGTTAACATTGAGTTTCGTTGTCAGGTATCTAATCGATTTACTTTTATGTTATTGTCGGATCAAAACACTGGTTAGAGTTAATCATTTCTGAACAAACTCAGGTACTTCTATAAACTCAAAGAATATTCTTGCTACAAAATTTAGAAACATACTCGTATTCAAGTTTCTAACTGCTGGGCAACTTTGACATCTGGACTACGGCAAGCTTTGGCAGGCAAATTTATAATTGATCCTACAAATCTTAGAATTCAATCTAAGTTCTAGAGTTTCGGATTATACACGAAGAACTTCTTTATGAAATGACCTAGTTTGAAATAGATTGTGGTTTCATGCAGAGATGCACTGCATTTGAATGGTGTGATGTTCATGTTAGATACCGTCTGCTCTACATGCAAATGTACTTTGTTTTAATGTTATGTTATCGTGGATATAAAAATGTACATCCTAATAGCACACGAATTATTAAAATAGCTCACTATCCCTTGCTAAAAGTGCCTATTCTGTAATCTAATCGAACGCTTTTCAAACCTCGATTCTTTGAATAAAAACTCTTACGTTTTAAAGAGACAACAATAATATTCATTCGAATATTATTTGTTGCACAGATCAAAATAAGGACATGGTATAAAAATATAATAGTGGGTGGTACTTTCAATAATAAAATAATGTTATGATTTGATCCAGCCTTAAGATGACAGGCGGAGTCAACCGTTTTAAAATGGAGAACCAGTATGTTGCGTTGATTTTGTTAAAAGAGGCTTCATTTGGCTTCTCTGGTCTAATCCCCATCCCCAGGGGATCCCCAGGGGGAGTACAATGTTATTTTTCGGTTTGGTTGGTGGTAGGACTTTGTTTTAGTCCGCCTGGCTAGCTACCACCATCTTACCTAATTCTGTCGCCATAATAACAATTCTAAATTGTTGTATTCCGGCAGTTTGAGGTAAAATAGCCAGTTATTCAGTTTGTTGACGATTCCGGATGAAGTGCGCCTCTCGGCCTTATCTTAACTTGTTACGAGGTGATATGGGGCTAAGCGCTGCCCCGTCGTACAGTAATAAAAATAAATGTAGTTGTTAATATTATGTATTATTGACTTTCGGGAAAAATAAGAAAACAAACTATGAAAACCATCTTGGAAATCTACGTTTGAGACTTGATGAATCTTACCTCTTAAAGTTGTGCGCTCAAATTAGCAAATAAGCAGAGCGGTGAGGCCTAATTGAATCTCTATTCATCAGTATTGATAGAGGAAAGGAACAACGCACGTCTTCAATCAAGCCTGCGGTCTATTCGCTTTGTTTCCTGGTATTGCCTCCTTCAAATAGAGTAGAATAGATCGTATCGATGGAGGAATCAGGTCAATTCGAATGGTTCCGGGTAGGAAATTGTTCGATTAGTGTGCTCTCCGAATCTTTCCACGATTTTGTCGTATATTCTTAAAATCAAAATAAATTGCTGTTTAGTTAGTAAGATTTGTTGGGATCACTTTCAAACGTCAGATCTCCGCTTGTTCGGAATCGCGACCAGCACACAAATAATTATTATTGATTATTTACCCCTTTTGCAACCCTTCATGTCAATACAGGGGTGGTTCCACCAAATAAACAAAGTTAAATTAATTGTGAAGACACTGTATATCCTACTAAGCATTTTACCTTCTTAACGCGCCCCAATGTTACAAAAACCTATTAAAAAATAAAGTTTATATGTTTTTAATATGCAGACACCCTGGAGGGGCGTGTAAATAGCCCTACCAGGGGTGGACTTGCGTCCTTGGATTATTAAATCTATCGCTAACTGGTCAAAATAAAAAACAAGGTTATCAATAAAATATTTTGGAGCAAGCTCAAAGGGTGCGCCACAGATCAAATCGGAACCACGTACCTGTACTCAGCCCTGGATGACCACCTCACAGCACGAGGAACAGTAGATCTGCGAGACCTTACAGAAGACGCGATGCCGGCCGGCATGAGGGGCGCACTTCATCAATGTACATTGCGCATGTATTTTCTATAATCGCAGTTGCGGTAGAATAGCGGCGGTGAAATGTATAAAAATTCAGCGGAGAAACGTGGGAGAAACAGTTCAATTCAAAGGCACAATTTTTCAATGTCAAAACTCAAAAGTTCACGGTCACTCTCACACGCAGTCAAGGACACGGGGAAGCGGCGCGGGGGGCATAGCCGATCGCCTATAATGGCTTTCGAGACTATTGACGCCATCTCTCGGTGTTGAGCGGCACTTCCAGGAACTAAGCAAGTCGAGGCGCCAAATTCAAAATGTAGGTAGCCCTTTGAGCGAAAAATGTACCTACCTATACGAATGAGAGGCTTCACCATGCACCCCGCCTTGGAAGGTCGTAAGACTTTCAACACAAAAGATGTGAGGCTATAAGGCTACGTTCAGTAAAATGCGGTAATCTAAACTTAACTAAGAAAGCGGTGATTGATACTTAGGAATGAACAAGAGGACAACTAGAATTATTATTAAATTGTTATTATTTATGAAGATTTTTTTTTGTATGTATATATTTGTTATTACTGGGTAGGGATTGGGTATAGCTTCGTCACGGCTCGTTTGTAACTACCGGAGTTGGTTTTGACGATCGCTACTCTAGCGACACCATCAGAACCTTTAAATACCTCAGTTATAATTCCTAACGGCCAACTTAAAGTTGGAGTATCGTCCTGTCCAAAAAGTACGACAGTCCCGACTTCAACCGGTTTGTCTGGGGTAGCCCATTTCTGCCTGACTTGCAGCGTATGCAGATATTCTAGACGCCATTTTTTCCAGAAGGATTGCACCATGCTATCCAATAATCTTTTCCGTTGCGTTAAATTTATACTCTGATCACTGAAATCGGCAGCAGGTAAGTATTTCAGTGGCGACGACATCAAGAAATGTGCCGGGGTTAATACTTCTGGGTGCGGGTCAGCAGAGACTACGTTAAGCGGGCGAGAGTTCATAATGCACTCTATTTGCACTAGAACAGTTTGCAGTTCTTCATATGTCAGAAGTTGATCTCCAACCACACGGTACAGGTGCGTCTTCAGGCACTTAATGTTGGTTTCCCACATGGAACCGAAATGCGGAGACCTTGGTGGAATCATTTTCCACTCAATACGGCGGGCGGATAACTCATTCGAGAGAGAAGACTGGAGACTCGACTTCAACAAAAAACTATAAAGCTCATCCAGTTGTGCCTTGGCTCCTATAAAGTTTGTGCCATTGTCTGAATATAGACAGGAGACTGGCCCACGACGAGATATAAATCGCTTGAATGCGGCCAGAAAGGCATCAGATGTCAATTCAGTGACCAGCTCTATGTGTACCGCCTTTGTAACAAGGCATACGAACAGGCAGATATACGCCTTCTGAGCGTGCTGGCCTCGACGACGAGTCAAAGTTATACGAATCGGTCCCGCATAGTCGACTCCAGTATGAACGAAAGCCTTAGCTTCTGAAATGCGGTAAGCGGGGAGGTCTGCCATTCTTGGAGTCGGGTGAGTCGGATTCACCCTGAAACACGTATTGCATTTCCGCACGACGCACCTAACGACCGTCCTGGCATCTAATATCCAAAATCGCTGACGTAAAATGGACATGAGAAGTCCGGGTCCAGTATGACAGTTTTGTACGTGGTAGTGCCTGATGATCAGGTCAACTACATGGTCATGTTTGGGTAGTAAGGCAGGGTATTTGGCATCAAACGGAAGATCCGATTTGGAAAGTCTTCCGCCAACCCGTAGAATGCCTTCTTCATCCAGGAAAACAGCCAAACTCAGCAGTTTCTTTGAAGGCAATTTTTTAGAGTTTATTAATTTTATGTCCTCTGCAAAATAAACGGACTGTACCGCGCGTATCATAGCTCGTTCCGCGACAAGTAAGCCGTGAATCGACCCTGGTATTAATTCTACCAGTGGTCGTGCGAATTTTAACACGTAAACGATCGTGCGCAACAACTTCTCCCACGATGAGGTGCGTTGAGCAAGCTCACAGAGCACAGGCGGCTCTGAACGTGAGGTGACAGTCATGACATTAGCCTTATGTTCTGGCAGTTCACCGCTACTTGAAGGGGAGAAAGGCTCTATCGGCCACTTGTCCGGTGTGCAACGCATCCAAGGTGGACCGTTCCACCATAAATCATGAGATACGAGCTGTGCTGGTAACATGCCACGTGACAGACAGTCACTGGGATTCTCAACACCGGCGACGTGAAAGAAATGTTTCGGATCCAAATTCTCTTGACATTGAGCAACGCGATTGCTCACAAAAATTGACCAACGATGCGGGGAGGAATGTATCCAAGAAAGAGCGATCGTTGAATCAGAGAAAGCGTATATTCCTGCAATAGGAATGCGGGCAGCGTACGTATCTCGTACAACTTTAATCAGCTTTGACATGAGCACGGCAGCGCATAGCTCAAGGCGGGCGAGTGTTGTGATTTTAGTCGGCGATACCTTAGACTTTGCACAAAGCAATTTGATGTCTACGCCGGTAGGGTGGGTACAGTGTACATAAACGACACACCCATATCCATTCAGGCTGGCATCGCAGAAGGCAATGAGGTTCACGGCGCAATTGGAAGATATACCTACGTGACGAGGAATCTTCAGAGAGTTGAGAATCGGAAATTCTTGAACGAGGGCAGAAAATCGTTGCACGATATTTTCAGGTGCTGGGTCATCCCAACCGCTATTACTCAGCCACAATTCTTTTATGAGCAATTTAGCATAAAGAATTACAGGGGCTACCAGACCGAGGACATCAAACAATCGAGCGACAATCGAGAGTATATTTCTCTTTGTGCAATTCTCAGTAATTGGATTCGATGTAAAAAAGAATGTATCCTCACAAGGTTCCCACGAGAGGCCGAGGACCTTTGAAACACAGCTCTTGGCGTCAAATTCAAGTGATTTGCGGTGTGAGTCCGGAAGGCTTTCTAATAAAACTGGTGAATTACTGGACCATTTCACCAAGTCGAAGGTACCGGATTTGAACATCATTATGAGGTCCTGAGATGATTTTTTGGCAGTATCTTCATCAGGAGCGGAATAGACCAAGTCGTCCATGTACAAACTGGTCTCAGCAATTTTAGCAGCGTCGGGATATTGAGGACTCATGTCAGCAGCCAACTGTCGCACCGTGCGCATTGCTATGAATGGAGATGCCTTCAGACCGAAGGGAAGACTTTTAAACTGAAATGTATGGACTTGTTCATCTTCTGAGAATCGAAACAAGATTCGCAGGTATTTGCGGTGGTCAACAGCTACACCAATGCGCAAATACATTTGTTTTATATCAGCCATCATAGCAACCGGGAACAACCTGAAGTTTAACAACAAGAGAAATAAGTCTGCTTGCAGGTTGGGGCCGATGTGTAGTACATCATTTAATGACAGCCCGGAATGAGTTTTAGCACTTGCGTCTAAGACTATACGTGGCAATGGCTTGTCTGATCGAGTGACAGCATGATGAGGAATGTAATATCCAGTATCTATCATCTCCGATTCAGCGACTGGACTGAGATAACCGTTATCTATGTAGTCCTGAATAACCTTATTATAATTTAACCTTAAATCAGGCATTTGGCGGAATTTTTTTTCGAGAGCCATAAATCGGCGGTGAGCGGCAGCATGCGAATTCCCTAGCTCCGCAGGATCCTTACAAAATGGCAATGACACGCTGTAGCGACCGGAGTCATCTCGAACCACGGAAGACGTGTAGAGATTCTCACACTCGGTCTCTTCAGGTGAGAGCAGTCGCACGTGCGGTACTTCTTCTAATTCCCAAAATCGCTGGACTAAGTCATTTATCGCTAAAGCGGAAAATGAAGCTGTAACTGAAGCAATGTCAGACTCATGCGGGAAATCACCCATCAACACGTATCCGAATGTCGTTAGCATCGCCGGCGGGAAGCGGGTTCCGGATTCGACCTTATTCCCCAAATATATGTATGGGAAAAGCTGAGCACCTAGCACCACATTGATATCTCCAGGAATATTCCAGCTTAAGTCGGCAAGCGGCAAGCTATGGTAAGGATCCACACTACTGTTCCACTCAATAAATTGTGATGGTAACTGTTCTGTAATAGACTCTACCACTAAAGCATGAATGCTATATTTTTGATCAGGGTATACTCGTGATTCGATATCTATGTAGACATACCCTAAGATCGGACGTGAAGTTGAGCCAATACCTTTGACAAAAGAGTTACTCAATGGTACTATCGGCAAATTGAGAGCCCTACAACAATCAGTTGTAACTAAATTGTTTTGCGAACCATTGTCTATTAGACACCTAACGACAGCTTTCTGTCCGCTACCTCCCTTTGGACGTGCGTAAACCTGAGCTGTTGACAACAAGATCATCGAAAGCGGCTTCGATTCAGCTGACAAAAGCACCGTGGGATTGTGCGGCGGCGGATGTGCGATGCTCGGTGGATACGTACAAGACGCATTAGCGGCCGAGGCATCGATAAAATTAGCTGATGGAGCTAAAGAAGGATGAGCGGCAGGCGTAGCAGTCGAACGCCATGAGGTCGGATCTATACTCCGGGATGGCCGATTGTAAATAAGTTGGTTACACTCCGTAAACTTCGTGCTATCCTCTGTGACCAACTGTGTCACCGAAGAGACATGTGCATGTGAGGGGTTAACATTAACAGTCACACCAACTTTGTCAAAATGTAATAAAGTGTGATGACGTTTCTGGCACCGACCACACAAGGAGGATGATTTGCAGTTTGTCAAAGTGTGTGACACGCTCAGACAATTTACACACGCATGTTTAGATTTTGTGTATTCAAATCGGGCTTTTGAATTGGATAAATTCTTAAATTTCATACATTTATATAAATGGGTATGACCACTTTCATTGCATAACTCGCATTGCGGTGCGGTTGCGGAGGTACCAACCTCAGATGGTACAGGTACATTTTCCGCAAGAAAAGATTTACTTGTATGTGTACTTCTATCATATGATGAGCGGGCGGGCGGTTTCTTGGAACCACTACTAAAGTTAGTAGGGTTCGAACGTTCCATGATTTTTACTTGGTCTTGCATAAAGCTTATAAGTGTTGCAGAAGAAGGAATATTTATGTCCCTAACTGACAATTCAAAACTTTGTGCAGTTTGTGTATCAACTTTTCTTAATGCGCAGTGCAAAAAAATAAAGTCTGTCAGGTCCTCAATACCTAACTGTTTCAGTGCAGCCATGGAGGCAGAATATGTTTCAACAAATGAATCTAGGCTGTTAGCGTTGTGCAAGCAGTTCTTTAAATCAAGAATATTATTCAGATAGTGTATTCCTAAGGCACGCTTATCTTGGTATTTATTGACCAAGCTATCCCAAATTATTTTGTAGGTCTCACCAGTAGGAACTACACCAGCAGTAACTTTCAAAGCATTGTGTGTCAACCTACCTACCAAGTACTGCACTCGTTGCGAATCAGATAATTGTTGATTGTTGTGTATATTCGCCTTGAAAGCTTCATAAAATTTGGGCCAATTCTCCATCTTGCCATCAAAACTAGGCAATTCAATTGGAGGTAACTTGATGTGTTGAGAAACATTCTTTCTATCACCTGAGTCAGAATGACTTGATACAACCTTTGATTGATTTATCAACTTATTCCGAGCATGTTTAACACGGATGTACAAATCCTCAAATGCGTCCAGACATGCATAATCTGGAGTCGATTCTGGTTCTTGAGCCAAATTTATTTCATTCATTTTATCTACAATTGCTTCGAATTTGTCTCGCAGAGTATCAATAGTTTCCGAATCAATCAAAAAGTTTTCATTTCCACGGGACTCATAGGTATTGATTTTCTTCGAATGATCATACAAACGGTTGATGCGTTTAAAAATTAACTCTCTTTTAGACTCTAACATAGCTATGGTAGCGGCGGCATATTTCTCAGCTTGAGCCATTATGATTCACAACTGACTATTCACCAAACTCAAATAATATTTACCCAGAATAAGGCTAAATGCATGTGAAGCTATACAACCAATTATCTATATTCCCACTAATAATCATGTGCCATTAACAAATCATTTACAATGGAACAATATCAATTACCATTTAAAAATAACAATAATAATAAACAAATGATGTTATGAGAAATGAAATCTATTATTTAGGTATCAATCAAGTAATTTATATAAACAAGGACTACAATCTTGTGAGAACCTACCAATTAACACGTAGGGATTCTATAAAGAATGTAAATCATATCCAATAACTTAGGTGAGCGGGATAAACTACTGACTGTTATGAAATTGTTTCTGAACCAGTAACTTAGGTTATGAAAACAGAATATTACAAAGCAATATATGTAATAATATGTGAGATTCTGGCAGGAATCCGGCTCGAAGGACCAAACTATGGAGGGGCGTGTAAATAGCCCTACCAGGGGTGGACTTGCGTCCTTGGATTATTAAATCTATCGCTAACTGGTCAAAATAAAAAACAAGGTTATCAATAAAATATTTTGGAGCAAGCTCAAAGGGTGCGCCACAGATCAAATCGGAACCACGTACCTGTACTCAGCCCTGGATGACCACCTCACAGCACGAGGAACAGTAGATCTGCGAGACCTTACAGAAGACGCGATGCCGGCCGGCATGAGGGGCGCACTTCATCAATGTACATTGCGCATGTATTTTCTATAATCGCAGTTGCGGTAGAATAGCGGCGGTGAAATGTATAAAAATTCAGCGGAGAAACGTGGGAGAAACAGTTCAATTCAAAGGCACAATTTTTCAATGTCAAAACTCAAAAGTTCACGGTCACTCTCACACGCAGTCAAGGACACGGGGAAGCGGCGCGGGGGGCATAGCCGATCGCCTATAATGGCTTTCGAGACTATTGACGCCATCTCTCGGTGTTGAGCGGCACTTCCAGGAACTAAGCAAGTCGAGGCGCCAAATTCAAAATGTAGGTAGCCCTTTGAGCGAAAAATGTACCTACCTATACGAATGAGAGGCTTCACCACACCCTTACAAATGTCACCCCACAAGCCAAAAATATTCTAGTCACACTCAACCCCCCCCTATTTCTCAAAAATTACCCTAGTGTTAAAAAACCTTATACTGATTGATGAGTATATATTATCTGCATATTCTTTATTGTACATCTTTACCCAAATATCTCAAAAAGTACCTTATTTATCAAAAATCCGCCGCGACAATCAATATATATTTACACTATTTACATTTTGAATTTCATCAAAATCGGATAAACCATTCGACATATGCTGTCACAAACATTGCCACATACATACATTGATTGGCGGATTTCCCAATTTAACTCGGTCGCTTCGCTCACACGATCAACAATTATTTGAATTCGAGAAACGGGTATTTTACCTATATTTAACCACGGTTGGTGCAACCCTGCCGAAACGTCGGGAAAAATATAGCAAAAATACGCGATAAATACCCGTTTCTCGAATTAAAATAATGTGTTCTAATCGCGAAAGATTAAAAAAGACGATCAACAATGTTTATCGTTTTTTTTAAACGAGTTTATATTATAACGCGCGTTCATAATATTTTCATTAATATACTAACAGGGCATTTTGTAAACAGCGCAAACAGTCCACTTCTGCAATACGAATATGGTGTCTATACCTGCAGCATTTCCCCACAGTATTATCTCACGCTATTGGCAAGAAACTCCTACGGCATAGCGAATAACGGTCCAGGGCTGTTAAACAGGCCAAACGAAGAAGAGTATCTTCTTCTCTACAGGTACTGTTATAAGCTCAATGAAACGTCGCTAATATTTATCTTAATAATGCTGATCTTGTTGTATGCTCTTACGTGGCTAGTGTTTACGAAAACCTCAAGTTTAGTTAGTCTTAGACTTAAGTCTATTTTACTAAACTTGAGGGTTTCGTCTACTATCGATCAATGTTTGTTAAAATTGTAATTTAATAAAATCTATAATACCGAATTGTACGTGTCCAAACAAAAATAAGCTTACCTTCTAATAATGAATTAATGTCTACTTTACCCTGGTGTCAAACATGAGTGACCAACACTATCACCGACACCGGGCGGCTTATAATGAACTTTCAACATGAAACGTTGGAATTGGTTATGCATACGCTAGTGAGCTAACTTGATTACAGATTCGTTACAATTAGCGGTTCTGTTCTTCGCTCCGGTAGAGGGTATCATTACGGAGGCTTCCGATACTTGTATCCTTGTAATCTGAATGTTGTGTAAAGATACGAGTGTATGGATCACTTGTATTATTACTTGTCCACGTGTTTTATTCATTCTGAAGTTTTATCGTACACTATAACCGTATCAGCTTAAAAAAAACTTCATCTATTACTATTTCCATTAACCCTATTATACAGATATATTTTATGCTGCCTCAGCCTTTTTATAGACATTTCTAATTCTACAAATTTTCTATTGAAAGAGTTTTAATATCAAAAACGCATTCACTCGACCGTTTTTCGTCGATAGTTGCAAAATTGGTCGCCACGAAAGTCTCGTTTATATTAACGGTATAATATAAAGCCTATGTCTACCCTGAAAGTGTATTCTAAATATCGGTGAAATATTTTTTGCAATCGGACGAGTAATTTCGGGGATTACCTTTGTATCCTACATACAAAGTTTTACCTGGTTATAATTATAAATATTATTAATGAATTATTTTTAATGTATTACCTTTTTATATGTAGTATCTGTATGTTTCCCGAATAAAATAAAAATAAAAAAATAAAATAAGATAAATAAATGTTGGTCAATATGTATATTTACAATGTAAAGTAGCAAAGTATAAAGGAAGCAGGCGTTTACCTAAGCTTCTCTACCAACGGTCTAAAGGTAACTCGACTGATCCAGACCAGAATCAATTGATACTTACTGTTTACTTTAACGAGTTGAAAAGAAAGTCCACATTGGACTCATGTTCTTGTTTTTTGATCATCGAACTTGTGTAAGTTTAGGTACCAATAAGTAGAGATAACATACATGTAATAGGTTTGCTTTATTTAACATGTTTGTGGCACACATTTATCCTTTCAATTTGTTGTTATCGTAGATGTACTCGCAGAGAAGGGCATAAGGTGTGCCCTTCTCTGCGAGTATGAGTCTAAAGGTGCACTTTAGAGGTGTCGGAGGCCTTCTGGGAAACAGCTCTTTTGTTCGTATTGCTATGTGTGTAACCCGGGCCCGGAATGCATGTCAGCACGGCATTGCTGATGTGATACCTGCACTACACTACACTACACTACACCCTGAAATGTAGCATGCAGTAAAGTTATCGGTACGGAAAATAGGAGAAATAAGCACCAAGTACTTTGATACGAAATTGAAGTAAGCCGTGGCAATTGAATGCCACGACGTCATTAGCAAGTTTCTTTGTACACCTGTACCTTTACAAATGTTTCCGGGTTGATACTGATGTTGATACTGATGTTCGCTCAAACGGAGTTCACCTCATTTTGAATGATTCCGACTGCTTGCTTTATTTATGGAACTGATTTGAGAATTATATAAGGAAATTATAATGATTCTCACGATATGTACAAAAATCAATGTTGTTTGATCTGTTAACTCGCATGAGTCATTCTCAAATATTTGCTCAAAAATGGCTTCCGTAAAACACATAATCACACTTGTATAAATCGTATGATAAATAAATGTCTTCAAACCTAATATAATAAAAGTGTAACTTACACTTTTATTATTTGAATGTTTGTTACTTCTTCACGCATAAACAACAGAACGGATAAGAATGAAATTTTGTATGATGATAGTTTATACCCTGAGTAGTATAACATATGCTACTTCGCGGAAAAGTGCAATGTACCCGTGACTAAATAATTCATATATATTTGTCACTCGATTAAACGGCTTAACGAATCTGGATGTCATTTTATACCCAAGATTGACACATAGTCTACTGTTATCCCTGAAAAGTGCAGTGTTCTCGTGGAATGGCCAAATAAATAATTAAAAGCAACTTTATATCTTCAAAGGCTTCAGTTTTCCTGTGGGATCATACACAAAAATTTGATAGTTGTATATAATATTTGATGTGAGTGATGTAAAGTCGCGCATGGTCCATTTTTCTGTGGGGTCTCTAGCTCTCCTCTCTCCTGCCTGAAAAGTTATTTTATTATTTTATTCTATATTGCACATACAAAATACATCTTATATTATAAGCAATGTCAAAAAAAATATGCGCATGGCAAAGGCGAGCTTAACTCTGAAAAGAGTTCTCTTCCAGCAAACTATAAGATAAATTGTTTAATAGTTCCAAGTTAGTTTATTTGTATAACATGTATTTTCGGCCATCCTGTTGTGTTTAAATAATACTGCACGTGTACAGTACACGTATCTCACTAATATAATAAAGGCGAAAGTTTAGGTGGCTGTGTATACGTGTATGTGTATGTATGGCGCTCCTCCGACGGATTTATACCTCAGACTAACACATACACGTTTTACCCCATGATTTAGTTCCGGTGGAATGGAAATGTGTTGGAAGAGGTTAGTGTCCCCGTGGGTTGACCAAACACTCAAAAAGGTTTGTCACTCTCAAATTGCTCAGGCTGCTACAAAATTAAATAGGTTATTTAATCCCAAAAAAAGCAGCTCCTATGAGATGGGAATGAGACGTCAAACATCGTAAAACGGATTTGTCCTTTGTTACTTGTTCATTCAAAAACTACAGAACAGAACTACATAACCTGAATTTTACAAATGTTATTTTGGACCAGGAAAAAATGTGAAAAACTCTCTAACCGTTGTACTACGTGGAAGAAGCCGCGAGTAGAAGCTTGTTTAATATAATAATTTGTAAATGATTTACCTGTTATTTAACAAAACGTATATACAACAATACATATTACATTGATATAACGCAAAACAGACATATTTGGGTGTGAATAATATAGCACCTAATGTTCATCATGTAATGATGTAAGAAACAATTTTAAACAACATAAAAAAATGGCTTTATTTAAAATTAGCTTTGCGTGAAGTACACTAGTACGTACACCAAATTATATATTTTACAAAGCACTGACTTTATCCCCATTGACTATACCAACGAAAATTATGAACTTTGAAAAGCTTTGACCAGCTTTGAAATGTTCGCATTAAAATCGATGCAGCTTCTGAAACCGTTGGTAATTATAATTAACACTTCACTTCATAGTGTTCGTTAGATAGTTTACGAATCACAATGTAGCTCTACCACTGCACGTAAATTCAGAGTTAAAAAACGATCATGACGTTTGGAAAACGTGTATTTCCAAAAATTTAGCAAGGTGTTATGTCACTATCCGTGTGACATACAATAAGTAAACTGAACAAAACATACAATAGAGTAGAGCGTGACTTTTTATTGTTTCTCTGTAACAAATAGATCTGAGTTGACCGACCATTCAGAAGTCGCCTGGATTTAATATTCCCTGCGGTTCAGGAGCAAAAAATACAACTTTAGAATTGCGCGCTTGTGAACTCAGATCTTAAATTTCGCTATTGCATTGCAGTCGGAATTCTCAATAGGTTTGATAAAATTCTCTATTATTGGGTCAGTTAGTTCACTTTGTATTTCTGTGGTTTGTTCAGTCGGAAAACCGAACAAACATAGATTACTACATAGATACTGTTACACTTTAGAATTATATGGATATTTGTAACATGTATCAAGCATTTTAAATAACCTGCTACGTTTTGGGAAGTCAGTTAGTAAAAATTATTAATTCCAAACACAAAGTCATTGTATAGGCATTAATAATATTGTTATATTATTTTGATACGTAAAAACGGGAATTTATCGCGTATTTTACCTATTTTTATCCCGAGACGTCGAGTAAAAGGATGTAAGGAAAATATGAGTAGGCAAAGTATTCCTACGTTCTAGTCAACAGTAGTTGTGTGGGAAATTAATATATTGACTATGCCCTGCCAATATCGGGCTACGTAAACTTATTTACATCTTCAAATCGATGAGACATGTAGGAGATCGTAGAACCACCTAAATGAAATACCTAGTCATCACTCTATCAGTCTCCTCATGGGGACATGGGGATCTCCTAATAGACCTAGAGAGAACCATCTTAAAGGTCTGCGCTGGTCTCCCTTATCGCCTTATCTCGTCTGAAAATTCTCGATTTACTATGAAGAAATCTGTGATAACTGGGGCACACGGGCCTAGGCCAAGTGTACCTCAGTATTTTGAACTGCATCAGGGAGTGTGGTCTGCAGATACTCCCGCACTATCCTGCAAGTGTTAAGGATGGCTGCTTTCCGTAGTAACACGAAAGTATGTTTGGGCAGGTCTATTAAGTATAGAGACTCTGAAAGTTGTATTGGGATAACAACAGTCGTCGATAACACTATGACTATTGAGTCTTTTTGCAAACGCCACATGCGGGTTATTTTATTTTTGAGGTCGATGTATTTGGATTGTTTCTTGGCAAAATGGTACTCTGTAGGTTGTGTGTGTTAGGGATGGCGATATCAATAAGTAGTGCAGTTTTGTTTGTTTTATCAAGGAGTGTGAAGTCAGGTCTATAGTAATGTGTGGTTCTATCTGTGAGGATAGCTCTGTCGTAATACAACTTGTGTGTGGAGTTGTCTAATACAGTTTCAGGAGTGTACTTTTGTAGTACAGTGTTGGTTTTGCACTAGTGTCTATAAGTTTATATTTGCCTGCTAAGCTTTGGTGGATGATATTGGCCACCTGATCTTGTCAAAGTCAAAAGTCAAAGTCAAAATTTCTTTATTCATTAAGATTTTTTAGGATCATTTTGAATCGTCAAATTTACCGCCTGTTCGGAATCGCGACCAGCACACAAGGAGAAAGGCAAGAACCTCGGGCCGGTTAATTTTTTTGATGATCCATTCAACATTTAGATACACAATTTGTAATTATATTCTAAGTAGATACAACAAAAACCTAAATACTTAATCTTAAAACATTTGTTATTACCTATCTACCTATGGGCAATTTGTTAACATTGAGAAATCACCATTTTGCTGTCAACTGGTATAGCAACATCGGGCCACACGTTCTTATCGTCGATATAATCACTAATTTTGTAGTAGGCACTTTTAATTAAATTATTCTTTATATACAATTTGAATTTACGAGTAGAGAGTTTGGTGGCGCTTTGAGGAAGCTTATTATAAAATCTCACACAGTTTCCTAAGAATGAATTATTTACTTTTCCTAAGCGAAACTTAGGTATCTCAAGTTTATTTTTATTTCTAGTATTAACACGGTGTACATCACTTCTTTTACTAAACTCATCAATGTTTCTGTGAGCGTGCATTAGGTTTTCATAAATGTATTGGGAGCTGACTGTAAGAATACCAATCTCTTTAAAACGTTCCCTAAGAGAGTCACGAGTTTTCATTTTATAAATTGCCCGTATAGCTCTCTTCTGTAGAATAAAAATGCTATCAATATCAGCTGCATTTCCCCATAAAAGTATGCCATAAGACATAATACTATGAAAGTAACTAAAATAAACTAACCTCGCCGTAGCTTCATCAGTAAGATGCCTTATTGTACGTACAGCGTATGCAGCCGAGCTTAATCTGCTAGCTAATGACTCAATATGAATACCCCATTGCAACTTAGCATCAATATTTAAACCTAAGAAAGTAGTTGCTTCAATAAAGTTAAGTATTTCCCCATTTAAGATAATGTTAGCATTGCTGACTTGAACATTAGGCAAGGTGAATCGGATGCATTTTGTTTTTTTCTCATTTAGTAGGAGGTTGTTAACTGTAAACCAATCAAGAACTTTAGCTAGAGAAGCATTTACACAATCATAGTTATCTTTAGCCCTATCGACTCTAAATATTAATGAAGTATCGTCAGCAAACAATACAATGTCACATAGGTCCCCTACATAGGATGGTAGATCATTGACGTAGACTAGAAACAGAAAGGGCCCTAAGATCGATCCTTGTGGTACACCTATGTTAGTGGAGGTTCCCGAAGATCTGATACCGCTAATATCCACTTTTTGAATGCGATTTGATAGGTAACTATGCATGAGGTTTATTGCCTGATTCTGGATGCCGTAGTGTTTAAGCTTTGAGATCAGGGTGTCATGATCTACGCAGTCAAAAGCCTTAGATAGATCACAGAATACTCCAATGGCATCCTTTTTTCCCTCCCAGGCTTTAAAGACGTACTTCAACAGCATAGAACCAGCGTCGGTCGTTGAACGGCCTTTAGTAAACCCAAATTGTTTTTCATGCAAAAGCCTGTTGCAGTTAAAATGTGACTGTAACTGAATAAGAATCAGTTTTTCAAATATTTTACTACATGCAGGCAGAATCGATATTGGTCGATAGTTTGCTGGATCCTTTTCATTACCAGACTTGAATAAAGGGATCAGTTTGCTATGTTTCATCAGATCAGGAAAAATTCCTTCGTCGATGCTTCTATTGAATATGTATGCCAGACATGGTGCAATATCAATTACTATTGTACTTAATATCTTTACGGAAATCCCCCAAAGGTCTTCGGATTTTTTTATATTCATTGACTTAAAAGCTTTTACAATACAGTCAGAGTTGACGTGTCTAAAACTAAAGGAAACATGACACTTTTCAACACTTGTTTCAAGTAGAGCCAACGCACAATCAACAGATGAGTTTAGTGGCCGAGTAACAATATTAGGTATGCTAGAGAAAAAACGGTTAAATTCATTAGCAACTTTTAAATTATCAATTACAATTGTATCATCTACTTTTAAAGCTATTGGTTTTTTTAGAGGTTTTGTTTTACCGGTTTCATTATTAATCATTTTCCAAGTAGCCTTTATTTTATTTGTTGAGTTCTCTATTTTCCTTTTTATTTGCAAAGATTTTGCTGAATGACATACCTGTTTAAAGATTTTAGAGTATTTTTTGACGAAACTAATAAATGGTAGATCATGTAGCCTTAACTCTCTCTCTGCGTAGAGTTCATATAGTCTATTCCTACTTTTATAGATACCGGCTGTAGCCCAGTCTGCAAACACAGAGCCAGATTTACCTTTACACGTTAGTAGTGGGAAAATATCATCGTGTTCTGTATGTATTATGTTAGACAATATGTTATAAAGTTCATTCGGATCATTTAAGCATGGAATAAGGGGAATCATTTTACCAATGTTGGTTTGAAATTTCATGATGCGAAATTCGGTGATTGGCCTGTAAGTGATTTCCGGAAGCTCCTGTTTCGAATTGCAATCAAAAATCACACTCTGACCATAATGGTCTGAGTCAAATTTTTTAAACATATCTTTTTGAAGGGGAGTATCACTACAATATATATTATCAATGCAAGTGGCAGTTGTAAGAGTTACCCTAGTTGATTCATTGAATTGGCGCCTCAAGTTGAAACATTTAAATAAGTTAATTATTTTTTCGCTTAATGGATTATTAGGGATATCAATATTGAAGTCCCCAAGCACTATTATTGATTTATTACGACTGAAAATTTTGGTTAAAACATTTTCCATAGTGGACTCGAATAGCACGTAGTTTGCACGGGGGGGACGATAGACACAAACCACAATGTGTCGCTCCAGTTCAACACATGACAGTTCTATAACTTCTTCAATCGTGAGTTTCACAATATCTTTACGTTCCTTACATTTAAGAGATTTTTTTACAATGATTAAAGACCCACCTTGAGTGGTATTCTTTCGCTTGTATGCGCTAGCAATACAGTAATCTTTATAAAGAGGTAGTAACTTTTGATCCAATACAAAGTGTTCAGTGATGCCCATAACACTGATGTTCATCTTGCTTAAAAATAATTCTACTTCTAAATTTTTGCTGGAAAGGCCTTGAATATTTTGATGGACTAGATGTAAACTATTAGGCTTTCCCATTGTCTTCTTAACTAGTTTAAATGTTTGTCATTTGACCCTACTGTACGTACACCCACATTAGTACTGCAACTAACTGCAGGCCTGTCGGTGTGTTTTGTCATAGTACCTATGACCCTATTACAAATATTAAATGCTAACAATTTAGCAATACTCAACTTACTATATCTACTAAGATACAAAGTATCTTGCGTTAACCTAAAGTCACTAATAAAAATATTAGTGTCAAAATATAAAACGTCACTATGACGACATGTCAAGTTGTATAAAATCATATTAATATTAAAAATATTAACATTATCAGCCCTAGATAACAATTTGGAGTAAGGGAAGGCACATAGAATCAATTTTGACAACCCTAAGTCTACTTTTTGTAACAATATTTCCACTAAATAAGTGACATCAGAACGCTTGACCCCATAACTATTACCTAACTGTACTATTAATGTGGTTTGTTTGTCAAAAGATGTCTCACTTAAAATCTTTATTAACTTATGGATAGACGCGTTTGGAAAACAGTAGTTGGTAACCACTTGGTCTCCTATTCTATCATTGAGCAACTGACCCATACCTAATCCTAGGCGGTCTGAGAACACCACAGTTTTCTGGGTCTGTCGACAGGTTTCAGTCTGCCTAACCAGAGGCTGTGTTTTGTGTACTAGACTTGCAGGTTCAAACTGCACATTCGGTGTAGCAAGTACTACAGGTGGAACAGGTTGTGCAGTCACTGGTATTGGTGGTTCCACATGTCCTGATGAAGCACTCTGGGATATACTATGAGTCACAGACTGGTCTATGGTACATGGGTCGGTCTGTGAGCTCCTATTACATATCTGTACATAAATACTGTCATTATTTACCATTTCCACAATACTATTAATTTTTTTTATATTTTCAGTGGAATCTTGCTTAGCTTTTTGGTATTTCACTGTCAACTCATGTAAAGACCTTTCCAAACTTTCTATTTTGTCTGACATGTATTTTATTTCTTTAGAGTTCCGTCCAAGTAAGCTGTAGCAAGATTCTAGTTCCTCAGTTAAATTACATTTCTGTTTACTCAATTGTGCAACGCTAAATACATTTTTGTGTTTTTTTAATTTCTTTTCAGATTTTTTTATAAAGCTACTTAATTTTATATATTTTTTTATTTTATTACTTCCTCTTATTGATGAGATTCTGTTTGGTGTGGTGAGATTAATAACAGAGAAGCCTGCCTCACTGTTTTGAAGGTTGTCTAAACTTGTAATCAAGATCGTGTAAGTTTGTGCAATAGCTTTACAGGACCCTGTGATATGCTGTATTGTTTCAGTGCCGCTGTTGCATTGTCTGCACATGTCAGTTGGTAAATTCCTCACTTTTATGATATATTTTTTGTAGTAACGGGTTTCAATAACTTGATTTTGTATTGCAATCATGAACCCTTCCGTCTCGGCAAAGAGTTCACGAATGAGCCACTCGTTCGACGCCTGATTGTCGACGGTGGGTAGACTCATATTGTGGTGGTGCGAAGACTCAGAGGTGAAGACTTTGGCATGGAAGGAAGCTCGCAACTTCCCTATTTGTTTACTGTGGAGGTTATAGATATCAATCATACCCATTCCCCCGTCTGGCCGTGGCAAGACGGGGGCCTTTGAATGCAAGCACGTCATCCAGGTGTTTTCGGTGTTTTGTCATACTCACGTCAATAATACGCTGTATTTTTTAAAATTCTGATTTGAACCAGTTAATTATGCCAAACGAGATATAGATAACCGAGAAGAAAGAAAGCCTAGCAATAAAAAAATGAACTTGCTCCAGTGAATAAATTGTAATTAGTATTAGATAATTTCAAGCTATTGTAATGGATAATAAAAAATATTTGCACGAGGTTCTTGCCTTTCCTTGTGTGCTGGTCGCGATTCCGAACAGGCGGTAGATTTGACGTTTCAAAGTGATCCTAAAAAATCTTACTGGAATAAAAATATTTGACCTTTACTTTGAGTGTCAATAATATTGTACTCAATCTAGTTAAAACTCTTTCCTATTCCTAATCCGTGTTTCGGTATTCTTCAAGTGTACAGCGTAGACTTTAGCTACGACCGTAGTCTTGCTACGAGAAAACCCACTTATAATTTCCCAATATCTGTTACACTTGGCATGTTTGCTTTCTTTTGCGATGAACTACTGTCTGTTTTAATTAATAAGATGATTATGAGTAACTAGTACTCATTTACCTTCTTAATTAAAACAGACATACGTATTCGTTCGCACAAATGTTACTGTAAATAGACTTTTCGTGTAGCATGTATATTAAAACTAGAGACATAATACCTATCAATAAACGATCTGCCGCCAGCTAATTTTGTACGTGTACGTGTCTACCTACGTAGACGAAGTTCACGACACAGTAGAGCTAACTATTGAATCGGCGTGCTGTTGGTCCGCGTAATACACACGTTGTATTATAAATAATAAGTGAAAAGGTAGAAGCTCTAGCTTGTCTAAACAATAACCTGTTCGATTCAGGTAAGTTACCTTTATTGGTGAACGCTGTAAGTAGTGTATGTATATTGAACGCCGCGATGTCATCTAGTGTCACGACGCTCGCGGTCTCTTTGACCGTTTCAATCATTGGATGCGATGCCGGAGACGTTCATGTGATCGTATTCTATCTGCTCCCTCGACACACGACACACGACACACAGTTATTTCACGATGCAATGATATATTGCGTCCCATTTATATTGATACTAAAATACCGTTGGACGAATGTTTCATTTATATGTCGAGAGTGATCCTTAGAAAACTTCGTGGTTTTCATGTGCCCAAAGCATAGATCGATCATGCGTCGTATGATCGATCTATGCTTTGGGCTTCTCTATGATTCGACAACAGACCATTACTGTCCACTGCTGGACAGAACCTTCTCCAATTATTTTTAGGTTTTGTCGTAATCACCACGCTCGGCAGGAACGATGATCACAGTAAAAGTGTTAAATAATACACATAATTAAGCTGTCCGCCCTTCTGAGGTGAGACCCTTTAGCCTCCTGGGGGTCCCCAATGGAGACACTTTTTCGCTGTAATAGATATCAGCCACAGTAGCACATTAGTCATTGTTTGTTAAATAGCTATTGAACCAAGCCAAGGCACACCCACGTGCTCCCAAGTATTAAAGCTTGTGTATCAAGTGTAACGTAGTTATTGTGCTGTTGAAGAAGAATAATAAGAGTAACCTACCTTTTACCGTTGCACATAAATAAACAAAACACGATCAAATATCTGAGCTAAGTGTTTAATTTGATAAGTAATAGACGTGGTGACCGAGGCGGCCCAACTTTACCATTTGTTCGGGAACACCATTCACAATATGGAGGCAACAATCAACCAAAGGAAGTCTGTTACCAATAAATCTGTTTCGTGCATTTACGTACCGACTACCGACTACCGACCCGACGCTAGAATTCAGTTGTGTGGAATGCACTCTGCAGACAACCCACGACACAGGCATTCCTAGATAAATATCTAAACTACTTTGATATGTGACACGATCTCTTGTCCCGTTGGATGACACCATCATCATCAGCATCATCATCATCAACAATTAATTGTTCACTTCTGACATCCTGGGCTCATTGGAAGTTTAATTGCGAAACGTATAGTCACACAGCTGTTTGCGTTTTGTATCGCTGGCTTGTATAGCAACAATCCAAGTGACTAGGGTTGCGGAGTAGAGATTCCAGACTCGATTACATAACGTATTCAGTCACCGGACACTAACCAGTCAGCCGACGGACAGACTACGCAGCAGTTATACCGGGAATAACTTATTTACTCGAGTCGGGTGCTTTGTATTATTGTATCGTTAAATACTTGACTCCTTATTACTAACTTGCGCATTATTATGACACATCTGAAAAGTAACACCTATTATAAGAGAAGGAACTGAACACTTTTATAGTTTGCTCGGTATATAACTCATCGTTTATTAAATGGGAATTCCCCACGTGGTTATGATTTGATGTTACAAAGGATAACGGTTTCTCATTCGTTGTTTTATCAGACTCCTGTAAACGTCTAGTCTAGACGCTACTTTGATTAAAAAAATATTGAAACGAAACTTCCTTCTTAGACATCTGATGTTTTTCTCTTGGTATTAAAGTTTAAATTGCCGCCGTGACGCCTGTGCGGGACTTAGTACATGCGTCAGCAGAATGGATCAGCTAGCCTGAAGGGTTACCCTTCAGTGGTTAGCGGAATGTACCCTTGACAAGCGATAATGTATCGCTAATATCCTTTGTACTCACAGGTTTTGTCGAACACGGATAGGCTTTGCAGAAGATGAACACATAAGGGTGGGTTCGACCAAACTTAGATTTATACCCGAGTAACCTAAAAATACTGGGAATAATCAAATCTACCATATTAATCTCATTTTTCCATGCAGCATTGAGTTTAACTACTTTCAAGCTTATGTCATGTAAACTCGCATTTGTCGTATAATATGATAAAATAGCTGTCAATCAACACAGGTAGGCGAATCAAATTTCTTAAGCTTTGCATAATCATTTGTAGATAGGTAAGGAATAGAGTTGATATAAAATCTGTGTACCTACTGAGTTCAAATGACAAAACAGCAGAGTATATAAATTTATTTGCCATTAAGCCATTAAGTATTTCTTAGAATTGTTAATGGTAAAAGGTTTACTCTGTGATAACTAATGATTTGTTATAAGATAAAAAGTCTTGTTTTGTCAAATCCACCCTAACCTGTATAGACAATTAAACTAGTATTGCCTACACTATTTAGGGTGATTTATCAATATAATCTTGTTATCCGTCAATAATAATTTTGTAATATTTACGGGAACTATAGTTCAAACACTGTTGCATCAATTCTTCGGTTCGTGTTTGATAATATATATTGTTTGTGTAGAAGAGTCGTAATACGGTGAGTTCGGTGACACAATCTCAACCGTATGAACGTGTGCCGCGCCACGCCATGCCGCGCCATTGTTGAAATGATTTTATAGGCCGAGTATCTCCGAATTAAGATGGGAAATCCGGCATTGCGTATATGCAATGTTTGTTACCACATTGCCATGATTACAACAATTGGCAGACAAATTGGTTTTCGCAGTTAATGTTTTGTTTATAAACAGAAGAAACCCCGTGGTCGATTTTTTTTTGAGGATGGGTAGATTTTGAAAACAACAAAAGCACTTTAAAAAAATCGAAATAAACCTTTTCATATCAATGAGAGGTGAATTATTCACTTATTGTATTCTGCCTACCTATTATGACGTACGGTCGGTGCATTGGCGCTATGGGTAGAATTGAGATAAAGTGTGCTTGGATATAGGTGTAGGTAATGGAAATACACTTTTACCGTAGTGTTAATAACTTGATTATTAGTGAATAATCTCCGTGGTTAAATATCTCGCACAAACCAGACATCGCGAGATTTCATTGAGATTTCAGTTCGGGGCGAACTACTAGTAATGATAAAGTTGTTTGTTGACTCGAACGTAGGTACACCACGTATTCCGTACAACGTTGAACCGGTACACTACATACAATTTGGTAGTTGGTATACACCGACCGCTAGCAGCGTTGTTGTGTTCCGGTTTGAAGGGTATGGTTGCCGGTGAAATTACGGGTACGCGAGGCTTAACATAAAAATACAAAACCCGTGTGACATCCCCGCGGAACGGAGAGTTGGCGCTGAACTAACTCATCCGAGGGCTTCAGTGCTTCTGACACGCAGCGCCAACTTAAACTACCTATACCTAGTACCCGAAGGCACGACAGGCAGCTTCGGCTTTCGTTCACTCGACGTCAGCTAATGCTGGAAAATAAGCTTTATAGCCCTCGGTGTAGGCTCCACGTGGCTCTACCCACTTGCAACTTGTAACCAAAACATAATGGCTAAGCAATCAACCGAACTATCACGCGCGTACACTAAGTTTCAATTTCGCTTTGGTGCGTGCTCAGCGTTGCTTTATTGTATTGAAAAAATTTATAACACTGGAAACTGATTTGAACGCAGTGGAAGTTGATTTTGATGCATAGTCATTTGAAGTATAACGTGATAAGGTAGACTCTATCGATAAAAAAAAGCTAAAAGGGCGGTCTAATTAAGTTTTGGGCAGCCAAGGTTTGTCGGACGCGACGGGTCGAGTCGAGTCGCGTCGAGAGTGAAACTGAGCACAGGCGTGAGCACTATCATTTCATCCGCGGTCGCGTCAGATGGGCGGGAGTAGCGGGCCGGCCGCCCGTATCGCGCGAAAGCCTTTGCGCCTTTTTCATGTTATATTACACCATAACATCCGTAGTGACTGTAAAACTTGAACATTTATTTGTTAAAGTATATCGTCACAAGTTATATTTGGTCTCGGTGAGACGATCACTAGTTATGTGAAATGTTGTCAAGTGAAGTTATAGTGACGTGTGTCCAATATACGAGTACTGCTATTCCACGAAAGCTTGATAGCTTAAACATGCAGCTATTCATGAAGTAGCATTTATCGATAGCAAAATAAATATATAATTAATATTCTGTGATGTTCTCTAGACAAATCGTAACTCTGACATTACAATTACAATTCAACAAGTTATTCAAGGTTATATTTTGAGAGAAGGCGGAAACACGACATATTATAGGCCGTTTAAACCGTTGTAACTGTGCAATATTATGCTAAACACATTAATTGAAACTGTAGTAGATAAGACGATAAGATACTTGCTCTCTCCTAGTTGTATATAAAAAAAAATATTGCATCATTCTCTCTTGAACATTCATAATGACCGCCCATTTAGTTACGTCCTGCAATATGTACTTCTACTACTCTTCCTCTTCGCAGAGCAGTATCGTCCAGGAAAGGGTCATCAATTTATCATCTTTGCAATTTTCCAACTGAGCTCCGATGTTCTTCGGGTAAAGTACCTAAATCAACTATTTAACATTTGAAAAGGGTCCGGTTTCACCCATTTCAAGGTCGTAACAGACAACCTCGCCGCCCTGATCCGTTTTACTGCCGGGAATTGTATAGATATATTTAATAACGCCCTCTGGATCTCGATACATATTCTTGTTTCTTTCTTGTTAACTTCACTTGTGACATCGATCCGGGAATTTACTCGGCAAAATGATTGAGGAAGATATAGCCCAGAAACGGCTTACTCTTACACGTCACGTATTATCTGTGTATTGAAATAATGTCTCACAGGCAGTCTGGTTTCTATATCCAACTCTTGCTAGCAGCAATTGATTTATTATTTCACCGGCACTGCAACTGACGAATTTAAACGTCTTGGGGTTTTCTATAAAAAGTCAATACATTCCAAAACTGCCAAACTACTGCTTTAGCAGACTTGTTTCTTGGAATGGCCTCACTCGAGTCACGCAACAATATTTTATGAAATCATTAAAAGTTACGCCAGTTCCGGCCAACGAACCTTCTCATACTATCTCTTTTTATTCTGTGGTATCATGTTACTATTCGGTATCGGACTGATGTTGTTCCTTGATGCTCCTATAAGTAGGTACCCAAATTAGAAATAAACAAAAAGATGGTGCTTTTGTACCGTTTATTATTGACATTGAATGCGTACGAATGTATGAATCAATAGCCAAGGGCTGTAAGGTATCAATTGCAGCCCGAGCGCCTATAGTTCGAGGGTGCAATTGGTGCTTACACCCGAGCTAACTATTCTGCTTTACATCTCGATTGTGAGGTAAGTAGAAAAAAACCGGCATTACAAGAATAAAACATTTTATTTGTTTAAATTTATAGTGAAATGAGAACAATTTTCAAATTTTAAGGACAGGTGTATTTTGGATATGTTAATAGTTTGAGATTGTGATATTTGTTGGTCATGGACAAAATCTGACGGGATGAAGGTTTCTTCAGCAGAAGTTTATGGTTGCGGATCATCTCTTGACAAAGATGTTTCATTTTTTGAAAGCTGAATAGTTTTCGTTATTTTGTTGGAAATTTTACTTTTATTTTGTATGGAATCTTCAATGTAACCTTCAACCACCTTGCTGGATTTCCACCCACCGTGCCTTTTTATAGTGGTTAAGTTAGCCCCAGCATCGGCTAAAAGTGTATCCGATGTTCTCCGGAAGCAATGACCTGTGTACAATTTCGGGATTGCTAACTTAAAATAACTTGCGATTTACTTCGGCATACTTCTGATGGTATTTTTTCCAATAACTTGTTTGTAGCACTTGCCTTGGTGGTACTTCAAAAAAAAAAATCGGTTGGTGTTTGCATTTTCAGGACGAAGATTTCTGTATTTTTGTACGAATTCAGAGAATACTTGAGGAACTACAAATGTTGGGTCAATTTTAGTTTTTGTGTTCGGTAGAGATAGAGAACAACAGGGTTAGTTGTTAGTAGCTGACCCTGTTGTTCTATGTTCTCTATTGTTATAGTTGTCAATTCAATACCTCGGCATGCGCCAGTTATACCGAAGATAAGAACCACCTAAAACAAGCGAAATATAAAAATAAGTATGTTTTATAGGATTGTAAGAGTATAAAAAAAACATTATGAAGTATTACCATTACATGATTATTATTTTACGTACCTTTACAGCTAAATATATGTCATCAGGGGATAGATAGAAGATATAAAAGATAGAAAAGATGATAATTTTGAATAGTTCTTGATATGGATGTCGTGTTTAGTACTCATAGTTGCTTTTAACATTGAATAAATGCACCTCAAACTAGATGGCTGCAGCTTTTTTGATAGCTCACTAAGGTATGTTAAGAATACAGTCTCGGATAAAGACTTTACTCGTTTTTTTGTTCGCCACTTTATGAACTCGTCGTAAGTTTTCAAATATCTCTCTTTAGAAGTTTCAGGTAAAATATTGTTAATTGCTGCTTCAGCTTCCATTTTCATTGAATCGGGAGTGCAGCTTATATCTTCATCACTTGAAGAACTCATGTTTTTTCCTAATTAGCACGTAATTATAAAAAAAATCCCAAAAACAAACAATATTTATAGATAAAGTTTTCTATTCCCGCCTTTTTTCATTAAAAAGAATCAAGTAAAGAACTTTTTTTTTTTTTTTTTCAAGAACGAAATTGAGCTTCGCCGTTCGATATTTGAAATTGATGACTATTATACTCACACGAAGACAGTCTGAATAGCAAAGCGACCTCTTTGGTCATTGGGCTGAATGCATGATGTCTATTACCAGTATGATGCTTAGATGTACGCGAACTTATTGAAAGAAAGAAGTGTTTTTTTTTAATTACTTACCACCCTAGGGCTTTTCTAGCTACATTATTACCCTAGAGCGCTAATTAGTCACCTACAAGCCCCATTTGGAGGTAATAAGAACCTACTTACCGAACATGAGAGATGTAAATACTTTTAATTTCGTTTTAGTTAAGTAATTATATTATTTTCCCAAACAACAGCTATTTTTCAAAATTCATAAAACAGCTGTTCCTTTGTATTGTGTTGTGATTGAATTTTACTAATAAAGATAATAACGATATTTTCTCAACAGTACATGCAAACGAATTGAAGGCCATTCCTGACAAAAGATGAAATGGTGCCTGGTAAACTGTGTCCTGTGTACCTGTCGTCTTTATATTGTTTAAGATGCGTTTGTCCCGATTAGTCCCTGGATGTTTTGGAACAGGGAGGTGAAAGGTGCGAGACTGGGACTACTACCCGTACCTTCTACACCCATACCTTACCTACCACGCACTGTAACCTACCGGGACAGTTATGTCCTACGGGTATTTAGAGCGCTTCACTAAAAAGCTGACCATTTGAAAAATTACACCATTTTTTTTTATTGTACTACGGGTATGTGCTTGGCCTTCATCTAACCTGATTTTCCAGTTATGATAAGGCCAAAGGTGGAAGCGCACTTCACCCGGAATCCTCAACAAACTGAGGAGTTGGCTATCTCACCTCTAAATGCCGGAACACAACATATTTTTTTAATAATACTGACATAACAGTATCTTAGGAAGCAACGCGCGTGAGATTCCTTTGGAGATACAAGCGTCCATAGGCTACGGTAACCGCATACTATACAGTACATACTATACGGTACAGTCACCGTATGCATGTTTTGTTTTTATCACCATATACTGCTTATTCCTGGAATGTTATGAAAGCTATCGGCACTCCTTAGTGTCAAGAGTGCCGCTGCCCGCATTTAACAAATCGAATCCTATTTCAGCTGTTACTAAAAGGGATCGTATGTTTTAAAAGCCGTTTGTACCTATTTGTAAATTTGTCACGATCGGCCGCAGCTTTCATATGTTAATCTTGAGTGGTCCTTTCAAACGATGGTGGAGTAATGATGACCACTTCACATTCCAGGGCAAAGCTAAACTATTGTTGGATAAAATATATTAATCACCTTCATACGTCACGCAGTAATGAAATGTACATTTCCATAGTATGTAAATGAAACAATGTATATTTGAGACTTTCAGTGAATCATCGCTATCATGGTCTCTCGGCTCATAGGTTGTACGAGTAGCTGTACGTTCTGCTTCGTGGGTGGCTGGGCTGTTCATTTAAACATTTAGTTTTGTTCATAGTATCGCGTCCTACTACAGGGCAAAGGCTTCCCCAAATCCCTGAGACCATAAATATCGTATAATAATTTAATTCGCTTGTTATATATCTACAAAAGCCGCCGAGCAAAGGCAGTAACAGGAGCAATTTAACCAACAAATGGCCTAAATAATCATAGCTAGATAGATACGATGTGTAGACAGAGATTTGTCTATAACAGGTAGTTTACTGACTAATTTACAGATCAAGTATGCTATTGTAGTAAAACCAGTAAGATTTATAGATCAACGTGGCTCTGAAAGCCGTCTCCTCGTTGATTATGTATATAACTTTTATAACTTATGTTTTGATAGTTGGGTAACGATTTATTATTTGAATAATTAGGTATATTTTTTATTTGTTATAATGTTCGTAATAATTGTGTGAAATATGTCTGCGTGTGATGATGATAATGATGAATGTCGGTAATGTATGATTGTTTGTGACACCTCACTCGAAAGTGAAACAATCCTCCAGTAAACATGCACATTATGCAAGTACTCGTATGTTCATGTTTACAAGTCCATCGCCTCGCCTCGGGCTCCATACCTGTGGCATTAGCACTCACTTCTCTCTCTAGACAGACTTGCGACGACTAGCCCCGCACCCGACTCCGCTCGTTGCTGCTGCTAATGCTAAAACTGTACTTCTAATTAACCAAGTTGCAGAGATCTCTGGTTGCTTTGAATGCGAGTTTGCTTGTTATAGTGTGTTTGTCTGTCGGGGTTGCAAATTGACGTATATGGTTAGAGGGATCTCGTTACTTTACACGGTGATGTGAGTTCATACCCTTTACTTTTGTAAGATATCCTTATTAATTGGCACTTTAACCAAATAAAATGTTTATTTATTGATGCGGCAATATTGGAACTCTACTAGAGTTGTAATGAGTGTCGCCCCTCGCGATACTCCCAAACGTAATTTTAAAAGTGTTTAATCTTCCAATAAAGTATATAACATCACCGCTGCGGATCACCTGCATGACTTCGATAAAACGAGGTTCAACATTTTTATCTCTCTATTTTTCTTGTTATAACTTTTCGAGCCAAGTCAAATTTAATTTAGGATTGCAGCTTGGCAGTGTCGGCATTGTCAGCATTATGTAGCCTCATTTTTCGCTGAATAGTTTTACCACGTTAATGGTGCAGAAAATGGTGCACATCGTGTTAGTTAGAGGATCCTTTGATAATTTACAACTTTGAAAAGGTGTTTCTAAAGATTTAAATGTTTCATTTGAACGCTTAATTGAACCTCGACTTGTGCCTTTTTTGTAATCGTTGGTTAATTTGGTTCGGAAGTACGTGTTGATCTCACGATCGGCAGTAATGATATATAGACATGTACATTTTGCAGTGGCGTTGTAGAAAAAGTAAAAAAAAAAAACTGTTCAAATTGTCGGGACTAACCGAACGAGGACAAGTCAATTTGAAGTTGAATAATAGAACAATACTCGTTAATCTCGCGTAAATGTTCTAGTTATTGATCGAGTGAGCGAAGCGAACGAGATCTCCGAGTTCAGTTAGGAAATCCGGCACTGTATGTATGTATGTATGTATGTGTCAATGTTTGTGACGGCATAACTCTCGAACGGGTTATTCAATTTTCATGTAAGGAAATCCGGCACTGTATGTATGTATGTATGTGTCAATGTTTGTGACGGCATAACTCTCGAACGGGTTATCCAATTTTCATGTAATTTAAACTGTAAAGAGATTTCGTAAATATAATTTGATTGTCGCGGGGGATTATTGATAAGTGAATTAGCATAGCTAATTTTATTTAATAAAAGTTGTATGAATAATAAATTTTATTTAACAGGTACTGCTACAAGTTATGCAGTACCATTTTAATAGTACCTATATTACATTTTTCCAAAAGTAGATACCTATTTTCATTCTCGTCAGACGTACTGCAACAAGTTACAGTCATATATCAACATTCAAATCATCAAAAGCAGGCAGCCATATCTATTCATTTGTGATGAATATCACAAATGAATAATATAAATAATAATTCCTGGTTGGGAATAGAACCGACAACTCACATCGCAGAAGTCAGAGCTCAACTGAGCTGTGAGGCTTGAGGTCACAGGGTAATAGTAAGGCAAGTTCTTGGTGATACCGTCTTTTAACCGGGGAAAGAAATATTAGGAGGAATCTGGAGCTATTGCCGAGATAAAAATACTAAAATGAGTTTACTTATGTAAAAAGTTTATTTTCACTCATTAACGGTATAAAAGTCGTCCTTCAAAATGAATGATGCAATAAATTAATTATAGCTTAACTGCAGTCTTATGACTTTAGAAAGGATGTTTCAAAATCGTTATAACATTATTCAAGGTCAACATTGATGTTTTCTTTTATGATCAATATTTCTTTATTATAAACAAACATTAGAATAGCTATTGCGTTGCAATGCAACCAGTGTCTTGGGCACGCTTCTGTCTGGTCTGGTCTGGAGCAGTTGAGTTCACTGTAGACTGTAGATCTTTTGAATGGCTGATCTGATCAATTCCAATTTTTGAATATGCAGAGTTTATAATAATACTCTTCAATAGGTATGAGGATTTATTTAACAATACTAACTACCCAGTTTTTGAGAAATAAGGGTGTTAAGTGAAACAAGAAGTTTTTTTGCGTGTGAGGTATCATCTGAAAGAGTATTGGTTGCACATTCATAAAATATAGATTTAACTTTTTAATAGGGGTAGTTTTTGTAAGAAAGGGGCGCGTTATGAGGGTAAAACGCTTAATCATGTCTTGTAGGATATACTGTTATAAGGGGTTGACTTCACAATTAACTTGATTTTTCTTATTTGCTGAAATCACCCCCGTATTAACATTAAAGGTTGCAAAAGGGTGACTAAGATCAAAGTCTTGAAAATGTGTGAATACTTGAAAAATCATTTGAAATGGGGGCTTAGCCTGCAGATTTCTAAATTAGTTTATTGTTGCCCATAATAGGGGTGGTATTTAAAGATGAACGGGCAAAAGATGATCATCAGGTCTTGTAAGATAAGAGAGGGTATTCGAAATCTCATGAGAACTGGTCTATTTATTTTTTGTAATTCACCCAATAGGGTTGTCAAGCCAAGGGTGTCGATAAAAACCAAGAATTATTTGTAGGATATCGTGCAAGGGGTTTGACTGCGCATATCTCACATCAACAGCAAATTATTGTCCTCTACAATGTGGAAAAAACTTTCTCTAAAACTGTACGGTTTGGCCGTAAACACCACGCTTGGCAGACAGATTGGTGCGCACAGTTAAAGTTTTGTTTATACTAGAAATTGCTGTTGCCTTTGTGTTGAAGTCCTGAGGTTGACTTTAAGACATCAAGTCAATTAGTTTATTATGGATAGATTTTTATGTTACGACTACTAAGGCAACGGTTTTGAGAGCACTTTTCAAAACGACATTAACCTATGTTTAATTTAAGTAAGGGGTGACTTATTCACTTACTGTTTTCTACCCACCTACTATGGCGTACAGTCGGTGGTTTGGTGCTTTGCTCTCATTCTGGCTTTGCATACAATAAGAGTTAGCAACGAGAGTGCTTCGGATACTCAGGTGAATAAAGAGAGATTAAGAAAAAGAGTGCTTAAGTAAAGTAAGTAAGATGTAAAAAAAGCACACTTTGATCGTTTGTTAATTACTTTCTTTTTGAGAAATAATCTCCGTGGCTAAATACCTAACTCAAACCAAACATCACGAGATCTCAGTTCGGGTCGAACTACTAGTTTATTTGAAGACTACACATACAATAAAATAAAAGTTTAAAAATAGGCACAGCACATTACGAAAGTTACGAAGGCCCCGGAGTTCCGATGATTGTTGCTCCCCTGCCAACGTGCTACTGGCCTCTGGGAGCCTCCTTCACTTACATTTCTATAAAGCTACGACGACTCTCTTTGTGCCTTGATGGAGTTACGGCTAAACATCCCGATCGCGTGACGAGAACGGTAAATACTAATTCCAGCCGCAATTGTGCTCTCAAATGTTATTTTGTAATGTTACTTGCTAAAAGCTGCCGTGTTTCGCCGCGGTTACCTTATCATAGCATCGTTGCGTTTATTTTCTACCTTTCAGGGTATAACTGCTCTGTTATTACCTGAAGTACTCGACTCGAGTAAATAAGCATGCTGAGTGTATTAGGAATGCAGGTCAGTTTGCCGAGGTCATTATTTTTCATGCGATTCGGAAATATTGTCACTGTATTGTGTCGTGATAGCGGTGTTATCGCCCACCTTATACTGACATTTACCCAGCCATCAGGTGCCATTAAAGAACAAAGACCAGCTAAATGCACTCTCCGCAAGTGATGTCAAGTCCCTCCGAGTCCCATTCCTCATGTAATGCGATCCGGAGTGCACTCCAGATCTTCGCGCGAGGACTTGAGTGGGGGCTTTTAATTGTGTCACGGCTGAGACGTTCCTAAAAGCTCGGGTCTGTAACAAGACCCGTTATAATAAATACTCTTAAATATAAATTGTATTACATAAAGTAAACGAGTAGGTATAGGTAGGTAGTTTACGTTTAACTCCTACTGTGCTGACGATGATCTCGAATAAGTTATCTAATAACGGCTTGATTAAACTTAACATATTAATGTTAAGCTCACACTATACTATCTCGCACAGATAGGTAAGGGTTAGAGCGAGAAGGCTAAGCCGATCGCCGGTGGCGGCGGCGGCGTTGATATATTTTGATTAATGTTGTTACCGGGGAGCGACAAAGTGTACCTACTTATGCTACTATAGGTATCTTGACCTAATGTAGGTTAAGATACTTATAGATATATTTAAGTTTCTGTAGGCTCAAAGAAAAGATCGATGTGAGTATGTTTCCTATAGACTCTAAAACGGCTGGATCCTGTGAAGTCTGATTGATTCTTTTGTTTCCTTGATTATTTGGCAACATTGCGCCAGTGTAACTGCGCGGGGTCAGCTAGTATTACTTAATATTGAAAGTAAAAGCCACTTATTTTTGCTGATGTACCAATTTTAAAACATCAAATAAATTTATAATAATTTGGTTTGGAGCCGGTCAATAAATATGTAAATTTAATGTCGTGCCATGTCAATCAAATTGTTAATCTCTGATCAACAAGTTCCCTACACAATTACAAGTGTCAGATAAACCGTGAAACGGTCAGTGACCCTTCGAAGCTAACACCTACAAGGGGATCCTTTACATTACATGGTTCACTCGTTATGACACAAAGTACCTGACAAAGTACATTAAACTCTATTTGAAAAGGCTTAGAAGCTATTTTGAGATTATATTGTAGCTTGTAGATAGTAACACAATGAAGTGGAAAAACAACGATTTCTTACTAGCAGGTACGCACAAAACGCAGTGTTCGGCTATTGGGCTTGTGTAGTCCGTGTGCGGTAAACAGTGAAAAGACATTGTTTTATTCGGGTCCGTCATTAGATGGACAAAGTAACGTCGCGGGACGTAAACATATTTGTATATCATCATCTTGCCCGGTATCCCATACAAGGTGGGGTTCATTTAAGTGGATAATGAGAGATGACGATACTAATGTCTCGGTTGAAAGTGAGTGTTACTATCGCGGGGTTGCGTACGCATGATGATTCCGTCTAGATATCTGGAGAACCACTCTCTGGAATGATAAGGTATTCATATTATGTACGAGTACCTTATGATAAATTCGAAAAAAAGGTTTGATTTTAGTTACCTTTGAATAAGCCATAGTAGAGTATGCCGAGAGAAACAACATAGATTACTTGTTATCCGGGGATGTACTTTATGTAGGACGCGGGTGGGGCCGCGGACAAAGGCTAGTATGAAATATAAAATAACACTTTTGTTTGGATACGTTTAATGTTCTGTAGAACCACATAGTTCAAAGACACGTGCCTTCCGCATTGATTTGACGTGATTGATTAGACCTGGACCCTGATCACTCTCAACTACTCAATTCCTTTGAAACGAATGTGGTCCCAGCAGTCAGTGACCTGTGATAGTGAAAGAAGACAAAATAATATAGAACAAAATATTATAGAATAATATAGAATAAATACAGAAACGTCTTCTACTGCTACATATATGTGTATCTGAATGAATGTTTGCTCAACTATGTACCTACAAATATTGCAGATTCGTGCAACTACGTATGGGTATCAGTAAAGTTAATCACCCACCAAAAGTAACGCCTTCGCGACGTCTAGCCAGTCGATAAATTGGCGTAAATCAATTACTTGTCCGGTTTCACATCATCCAATTTAGCGAGCAATTGCCTATCGATAAGTCTTCTTTATTGCAGCTGATTACAATTTAATTTGGCAATCGATTAAGTTACTTGATCTAAGGTAAGAATGAGCGATATATTTTTTCCCGATCCGAGACAAATTTGTGTTTAGTTTGTAATCAATAAGCAAGCCAGTTGCCATCTACGAGTATGATACGATACGACTTCCGTGTCGTAGCATACCTACCGCCGATACATCATACTTAATCACCTCTGTAATAAGAGGAGCTACTCCACAAAAACTACTTAAATCAACTGGGGGGCTTATGTCGTGCTTATGACGTGCTCTGAACGAACACGCGACACCACAAACCTCGGCATCTTGTTAGCGAAATGAGTGAACTGATGAGACACGAGACGAGAGAGCTTCAACGCAGAAAAACTCGTTACTTCGGTTATTAAATATACAATAATACAATAATTCGGACAGACTTTCAAAAATTAACTCACATATGGCTTCCAGCATTATAAAATGTTGTCTTTTTGTCCCAAAATTTACTTATGCTTTGTGATGTTGTCAACTGTGGAAACACATTGAGCTGGTGGAATGCTTAGACAACATAATAAAGAACACCCTTTCCACGGTTTTGAATATTGAGTTGAATGACAGAGCATGGTCGCAGGCCTCATTGCCTGTTCGATTGGGCGGCTTAGGTATACGCAAATTTCTAGTGTTGCTTTGCCAGCGTTCTTGTCTTCCGTCTATAGTACACATTCTTTGGTTGAGAAAATTCTAACACCATCAATTTCGGCTGTTCCTGGCAATATACTCCAAATTTCTTATCTTGACGAGGCTCGAAATGCTTGGCATAGTGCTTCTCCTAATACCGATCCCCCAAAACACCTTTCGGCACAACGGCAGTGGGACGGGCATCTGTGCGAGTTGACACGGAATTATCTATTACATAAGTGCTCAACCTCCACAGATCGTGCTCGTCTCTTAGCTGTTTCAAAATGGGAATCAAGTCTTTGACTGCAAGCACATCCATCTTACAATACTGGTACACTTATGGGTCCTGTAACTTTCCGTATTGCCACTTGTCTTCGGTTGGGTGCGGCCGTAGATCAATTTGGTTTTCACGGACTTTCGTGCACAAGGTCTGCCGGCAGGATTTCGCGCCACGCAAGTCTTAATGACATTATCCGTCGAGCTTTTACCAGTGTCAATGTTCCAGCCGTTCTTGAACCGAATGGTCTGTTACGTGATGATGGTAAGCAGCCCGACGGTATGACTCTTGTCCCTTGGGAAATGGGTAGGCCTTTGGTGTGGGACGCTACCTGAGTCGACACCCTAACGCCATGTCTTCTGCCTGGGACATCAGTCAGCGCTGGTGCGGCGGGCCGAGGATCACAAAAGGCGCAAATATAGTGGTCTCGACAGTTGAGTTACCTATAGGCCATATAGAGGATATAATAGAGGTACAATCGGTAGTATTATCTATTCCAGACAACCTTTTAATTGGACAACTGAATGTTGTGTTGGTTTATACCTTCTAATGTTTTTTTTATCTGATTGACCAGCTGCTGCTCGCGGCTTCGCCCGCATGGTACCCGTATAAGAAGTAGCCGGTGTGCTACGCCGCTTTCAAAACGATATCTCCTCACAATTTCAGCTCGATCTGTTCAGTAGTTTTGGCGTGAATGAGGAACAAAATTTCGCATTTATCAAATAAGTGAGATGGAATGGTAATAATGGGTCAGTACTCTCAGCTGAGTCGCTCGGTTAGAACTGAACCTAAATTCAACACGCTTATGCGACGTCGTGGTACGAAATAGCAATTCAGCTCAGTTTAGGTCGTCAATTTAAGACTTCATGGTACGGGCCCTGCTGAGCAGTGAGGCAGTTTTCTTACGGATGATGGCATGAAAGCCATCAACCCGCGCCTCTGCAAGCATAGTGGATGCACTGCAGAAGCGGACAGCCCTACCAACATCCTAAAGCCAATGTTGTATTGGACACGTAGGGCACTGAGCGATCTTTTAGTAAAGCTGACCCACAGGCTGCTCGTGTAGAATGATTGGCAGTAGGCTTTGATGAGTATGATTTTTCACTTGCCTACTGCAACGAGAAAACCTGCGTGCCAGCATATTACTTCGGACCGCCAACTTCCTACGTTTCCGTCTACGTAATGACAATCAGCTCGTCAAGGTCGTCGGTAAGATAGTGTCCCTGATATTTCAATTTGCAGACGCGTTTCAGTTCGACTACATTGAGTCAAGCTTGAGACTGGAGCTTTACCTGCGGCCTTGAAGACCAGATATACACTTGTTACAATTGTACACAAGTCAATGTCTGATCGCGTACTGCTCACAGACTGACAGAAATTCCCGGAGTGCACTGACCGTCGGGCTCAGCAGCGCCATGTTGTTCATACAAAGACCATCAACAGAGCAGCCGTCTCCCGCACTGCTCACCTCCACGACCTCCTCGTTTACGTGCAGGTTGTTATTTGTCATTGACATGATTATAGGTAGGTTCACTGAAACACTTATTGTACACCCAAATATGATATACATATAAATAGCCTGATCGCCGAAAGCTGCTTCCAGACATTCATTGGATAGATAGAACAAACAAAATTCAGATTGAATTGATCTAAGCACATGTTTTATGGTGTTGATCGGTAGAGAGTTAGTTTATCAATGTTTGGTTAAATCACAAAGGTAAATAGCAATTAGCAATGAAGGCTAATGAAAGCTGAATTATTCACGTCAGCAGGCCGCCGCCGCCGGCTTCTCAACGCGTTTTTTGCCCTCACTCGCAATCCCCACTGTTTACTGTTATTGCTGGCAATATATTCCCTTTGCCAGACCTGACTGCTTTGGCCAGGGCCTTAACGTTCTGTGATATACATATACATACATGTATGTAATGTTTATCTTTAACATATCAGAGATCTAGAATAGGAGAAGAGTCATTTGTTAATCGAAAAATTAAATTCCCTATATTTATCTAATATTTGTCGTTCTTTGGAATGGTTGTAATTTTAGAAAATCTGTAAACCCAATTACATTTCTCTTCAAAATAAAACAATAATTAACCAACAACTTACCCAAATATTCTTTGGTGAACACGGAAACAAATTCAGTAATTTATAAAGTAACGGCTTGAATTCGTATGAAATCCGTTTACAAAGCAAACTGTTTTCAACATTCCGGTTCAGGAATAGAATAGCTTCATTATGTATTGTCTGACTGTCCGACTCCGACAGGGAAGTGTTCCAAAAACAAGATGAGGAACTTATAGTACAGCACTACATTGTACGAGTTATCCAAGTTGAGTTTGAGCATAGCATACGGAAATATACCTACATAGGGTTGTTGAATTCAAAGAAATTAACGCCACATGTTCATATCTTCTGTATGTCTTTTGTCAGTAATAGCTACCACTCTAGTATATTTATTTATAATACATTATAGTACATTTACTTATGAATCCAGTCCTTATATATGATTTTTAAGAAGAAAAAAAATCTTATCTAGATATGAGATTATATGTGTCGATCCTAACCGATGTCTACTTAGAGAGCGTGTAGTTTACATTAAAGTACCAACCAAACCCTAAGGTGATGTTAATAACTGCTGTACTCTTATCGCTGTGTGTGAAATCGAGGTAGAAGTCACTTTCGCGTGTCATGACGGAGGCTGGCAGGCTGCCTGCCTGCATCGTCTCTTTCGATGTTTAACTTATTGACAAGCCTCATAGCTCAGTTGGTAGTAACTCTGCCTTCTGCGCTGTAGGTTGTGGGTTCGATTCCCACCCAGGACAAACATTTGTGTGATGAATATAGATGTCTGTTCTGTGTTTGGGTGTTGTATTATATAGTACGTATGTATTAACAAAATATTGAAGTATTCTATCCGTAATCTAGTTCCCATATTACAAGCTATGCTAAGTTTGGGGCTAGATGGCGCTGTGTGAAATAAATGTCCCGTTATATATGTATTGTAATATATATTGAATAATATCTCTTGTTACGCCTAAACTTGTGAGTGATTTGAAGCATACTTTCCCTTGCACCTACATAGCTACTTTAACTTACAAAGTTGGAAAATACATTTAGCGTTAATATTATAATTGTAATGTTGTCTATTCTATGAGTGATTAATATTGACGAGTAGGATTGAATCATATCTTGCAGCTATATTCGCGGTTATTGATGCGTAATGCAAGTCGACGTTATCATATCCTTGAACCCTTTACGAACACATTCAAGTTTAATCATGAGCAAGAATCCCGCCCACCATTTCAGCAAAACGATAGGCTGTGTGTGACACGCTGAAATGAATGGATGTTCACTTAGATTGCCTTTGACTTGGATGTGGTTGGTCGGCATCGGCACATCCTACTCAAAAACATCTACATAATATGTAAATCGTTCCTGTCAACGAATCACTAATGATTTCACTTTTTTTTTGCCTTACAATACAACTGTGTCTATTATAGACACGTCGAGGTACAATAATATATTGTGGAAAAAAATAGTACCGCATCTAAACATACCTTACCTACTTGAAACATGATTATAGTGTCATAGATGAAGGAATGATGGCCACAGTAAGAATATACATACTCATCGTATGTTGAGTTACATGAAAGTATACTCAGTACTTAAGTTTATTAAGTTGGAAAATAAATGGCTATTTTATTTTATTTTTTTTATTATACTCAGTACTTTGTAAGAATCTTTCATAGGAAAAATGTTTTTACTTTCAAAATAACATTAAAAGTAGGGCCAATTTAATAGATCACATTGGACATCTGTCTGTTTAAGCTTCATAGTGACCTGCTTAGAAACATCGATTAAATTGAATTAACTATCGATATTCGATCGTAAATTTAATTTATTCGAAGTTCTACCTATCTGTTTGAACCAAGCGAAACATTATTTTAATATTCAATATTATTATGAATTATATATTTTTTCACAGGGTCTATCTCACAGAGACCGAATGGTCTCGGCTGAAAAACAGCGTCCACTGTTTACCAGCAGCGGGCATTTATGTTGAGCCGTGGCCTATTTGCTACTGTAGCACACGCACACCTATTTTGTATTTTATGGTCTAAGTACATTGTTTTTATTTATTTTTTTACCGTATTCTATTCTTGTTTTTTTTTTTCAAGAGATGTATCTGTATGTCTAGGTACTTACTGTGTTTTTTTATATGTTGTGTTGTGTGCTATTTTGGGTAAATAATCATTTTTCTATTATTTTCTTCTATTTCTAAATTATGGAAACAGAATGAGACAAGTACATAGTGTAACAAAAAAAAAAAATTATTCAGTTGAGCTATTTGAATCATAGCTAGTGTTGTCATCGTCATCACTGCTGTCCGCACTCAGAGATATGATTAATTCATTTTGAACCATATTGTCTATTATCTCACATCTCGTTTAAAATCAAAGGGAACAAATCCGTAAAATAGTCGTAAAATTACCTTCTTTTATCATTATTACAATAAATGTGTATGTTTAACTGAAAAAAGTGTAGCAATGAAAAAATTGTGCATTGGAAATTTTGAAAATATTTATTTATTTATTTAATATTTACATTGCCATTACAGTATAAAACCAACAATATTGTGTGCCCTCCGTTGCAAGGTTATGTTGTTGAATTCAGATGAAGTGTCAAATGTGACCTATTAACGTGGCCTACCTATAGGTACCAATTCGAAACTTTATTAAACGTAGATAAACAAAAACAAAACCAAATCAAGATGAATAACTGTTATTCAGTTGATTATACCGGTCCCTTTTTCGTAGAACCTCCTCCGCCACCAATAGCTTTCAAAAGCTGCTCGTAAACTGCGCCAATTACAGTATACTGCCCCGATGGGACTGCCCTATGGCGACGGCAACGTGCCCGCGGAAAGAATCGAACGAACCGAGCCTTAGGCCTGGTATCTACCACGGTAGGCAACGCTGAGCAGAGTTGTTCGTAGACAAGTTTCTGATGCTTAGCTTTGCTATGAAGATAGTGACCTTTACACGCACTTTGTTTTGGTTATGTTTTTACCATCTGTTTCTTGCCATCCGTTTCCTTTTACGTTTGGTACGTTATATATTGACCTGCAGTTACACTTTACTTTAAATCATCAAATAAACTCTAACCATTGCCACTAATGCACACCTATTGGTTTTACCGCAGTCGGATATAAGGTAAAAGTAAACCTCCCCTGTAGGTACGTTGTGAGACATTTGAAAGCTGAGCATGAATCAGTAATGTAAGGGCGATATTTCGGCAGCTTTTGCAGCTCTCATGTTTTATTGTTCATATTTTGTAGGTCACTTTACCTGCAACACGCTTTTTTTTTATTTATCCGAAATGAATTGAAAGAATTATCCGAAAATATATTAAATGCGTTTCTTAACAACCGTTTCTAGAAGTTACTGTAATTTTACTTGTAATTTGACCTAGCAGATAGACCAAGCTTTACCACAATTGAATACTTCACGAACAATAAATGAATTATGAATGAGTAATTTCATGATGGATAGCTGACACTCCTAAAAGTAAAGAAACGTTATGTAATCACAATTACGTTGGTAAAGCAACTAGTAACTGGACACCTAAACGCAGACAATCATCACGTTCATATTTTGTCAAAATATAGTATTTCTTAAATAACATTTTAACAGTACTTTGCGTTAAGAAAACATTTTTTTTTAAATAATTACAAGTATTATTATAGTAGTATGTATAGTAATATGATAAATACTAACATTGTTTTATTTCCGTATTTTAGTAGTAACTAGCCATTAAAATGTAAAAACTGGCCATGAACGTTTTAAAACTGGTCACATCAATAAAACAAAAACTCTTAAGGACTTAAGCTAAATTAAATTGACTTAAATCAACAAAAAGATTAATGATTACTGCAGCCTGTGCTACTTTTTAAAGAATATCTCAATAAACAATATCGCCTTGTTTTTTAGCTTAATTTCTGACACCTTCGAATACCTAACTATTGTCATATTTTTTTTATACAACTAGGAGACGGAACAAGCAAGTAGCCCACCTGATGTGAAGTGCACTCTTGCCTATAATAATGCCTTACTGCGTAGGTCACATCCACAAAGAACATAGCCTTCACAGCACTGCATTGCGCCCGTCAAGTTGAGGTATAAAGGTGTTAAGCCTCGCGTGCCCGTAATTTCACCTGCAACCATACCCTTCAAACCGGAAAACAGCAATACTGCTTGGCGGCTGAAATAGGTATGGTGGTAGTACTTCCCGGGACGAGCCCTTTCACAAGGGGCTCTACTACTCTTGATCTTGATCTTGAGTTTTTTTTTTAATGTACTACGGGTAAGCTCTTGGCCTACATCTTACCTGGTTACAAGTTAACATAAGGCCGAAGGTGGAGGCGCACTTCACCTGGAATCCTCAACATACTGAGGAACTGGCTATCTTACCTCTTAATGCCGGAACACAACGATTTTTATAATTGATGCTATGGCGACAGAATTAGGTAAGATGGTGGTAGCCAGGCGGACTTAAAAAAGGCCTACCACCAACATGTGATTGATGTCAATAGTGTTGCTCTCTCTGTAGCAAATGTGCCATAAAATGGATCGTCTTCATCCACAAGGATGTGGACTCTTGTGGAGATGAAATACAATTCAATTGAAAATGTGTCATTACCCTATTTGCATTTGAGTTGGATTTTCACTACCTCTAAGTATTATTGTTTTAGTTATACTTTACTTTTGTCACTATCTGCACAGTGTAGAAAAAACGAGACAAAAGTAAAGTAATATCGAAACGAGATTGCTTCTAGAGGTAGTGGCTAGGCCTCAGAACCCTTCTGTTTATAGCACTTAAACAAAAGTCACAGCAAAGATTATCTATGGTTTAACTTTTAGCGTATTTTTTAGATTTTTCTCGACTTTGATATTTCTTTATTCAACCTTTCCTTCCCCTGGCAGATAGGAGACTGTATTCATATTCATTTATATTTTATTACTTAGAATTTCCTTGTTTTTTCTTATATTGTATGATTTGTTTTTTTGTGTACCTACAGGGTGACATGTTCAGTTTTGAACAAACCCTTCAATAAAGGATAAAAAAAAAACTTTCCTGCCCCGTTCTTTTTTTCCTTCATAGGCACACTATATACTTTTAGTATTTTCTTTTCTTTTTTATTTATTTAATATATATAGTTTAATATATATATATTTTATATATTTTTTATTTATTTAATATATATAAGGAATATTAGTTAATATTCCTTTACTCCTTTTCATTTTCATTGTACTTGGCTGATATTTTTTCGACTGAATATATTTTTTTTTGCATCCCTTTTCAGCTAACACTTTTCCTGTTTTTGTGCAAATATTGGACGCAGTTTCGTCAGCATTTAAACACGGTTGGTTGGGTCTTGAATAACATCAGAAAGGCCTTCCTCTCCAATTTATTGTCTCTTTTAATCAAACCATTTTCTTATAACCTGTTCCGATACACATGCACTTGCATTAGTTACTCCCCCTGAGGTTCGTATCGAGATGTTAGTCACCTGATTGCAAACCAGGTGACGCTTCAGTAACGCTTCTCCTGGTTTGCAATCAGGTACCGGATTAGGTCTTGGACTTTCCTTCAGAAAGTCTTGTATACATGTATTTGTCTATCCTTCTTTTTTCTTGGAAATCCACGTTAAAATATTTCTATGATAAGTTGCAATTCGTTTTCTTCAGCTTTCGTTAGTATTCGATCAAGACCAGATTTAAACTTTTTGTCAGGATTTTTCATTTTCTTGGATCTTCTTGGTTCTTAATATACTTAAACGCATTGTCTAGGTATCTTTAAAGTATTGCCCTTTTATAACATTTTGCTCAATTTGGCCAAATCTGTACAAATAAAACACTACGAACCCATGATACCCCCGGCGACACCCCTGGCGGCATCGTGGGCCTTTTGAAATCAAACGATACCCCCAACAAATAGTGTTGCGACACTAATTAATAAGAGCTTTATCATCTCTTGAATTTTATATTTACAAATATATATATATATATATATATATATATATATATATATATATATATATATATATAGTCTTAGTCTTCTTCTTAGTGGAGAGTTAGATGATGTACGTACCAACTTGGGTTTAGTAGAAGAGGTAAATGTGGATGAAGTACGAATGGCAGTCCATCGTATGAAAAATGGAAGAGCGGTTGGTCCAGATGAAATACCAGTTGAAGTATGGAAGTTTCTGAAAGTGGATGGATGGAAGTGGCTGACTTTGTTCTTCAACAAGCTGTTACATGAAGAGGCGATCCCTGACGAGTGGTGCAGCAGTTCACTGGTGCCCATATTTAAAAATAAGGGTGATGTACAAGAATGTAACAACTACCGAGGAATAAAGCTCATGTCACACAGTATGAAAGTCTGGGAGAAAGTAATAGATAAAAGAATAAGAGCAGAATGTGAGATAACCCAGAACCAGTTTGGTTTTATGCCGGGACGGGGAACAACGGATGCAATTTTCGCACTACGTCAACTCAGCGAAAAGTACCGCTATGCACACAAAAACCTGCACATGGTCTTTATAGACCTTGAGAAGGCTTACGACCGAGTTCCCAGGGAAGTTCTGTGGTGGGCTTTGAATGGAAAAAGAGTGCCAGGGAAGTATGTAAGGCTTGTGAAAGCAATGTATGCAGGAGCGCGCACGAACGTACGGTCTGAAGCGGGCGTCACTGACGAGTTTAATGTGGCAGTAGGTTTGCACCAGGGATCGGCTTTAAGCCCTTATTTGTTTCTCCTGGTAATGGATGCTCTGACATCAGACATACAGGAAGAGGCACCCTGGTGCATGCTGTTCGCCGATGACATTGTTCTTGTCGGCGAAGATGCAGCCGAGGTACAGAGCAGACTGGGAAAATGGCAGGAGAAATTGGAGAGAGTCGGCCTAAAAATCAGCCGCACTAAAACCGAACACCTGTTCTGCAACTTCGGTGGTTCCTCTCATTTCTCCCCAATTGCTTTAGATGGTGTAACCCTACCAACCTGCTCCAGTTTTAAGTACCTTGGCTCACTTCTACAAGACGACGGAAATATTGATAGAGATGTGAAAAATAGAATGAATGCGGGATGGATGAAGTGGCGACAGGTCTCGGGAACAACATGTGACCCACAAATGCCTCTTAAACTTAAGGGGAAAATTTACAAGACGGTCATCAGACCTGTCGCAATGCATGGATCAGAGGGTTGGGCTATGAAGAAGGCGGATGAGAGGAAAGTGCATGCGACTGAGATGCGAATGTTAAGATGGATGTGTGGGGTGACAAGGTTAGATAAGATCAGAAATGAGTTTATAAGGGGAAGTTTGAAAGTGGCACCAGTTGTAGAAAAGTTGAGGAGTGCTAGGTTGGCATGGTATGGGCATGTAATGAGGAGGGATAATAGTCATTTGACCAAAAGGGTTATGAATTTGAGCGTGGATGGACATGTGAGCAAGGGAAGGCCGAAAAAGAGATGGATGGATTGTGTGAAAGAGGACATGGGTATGAAAGGTGTAGATGTAGAGTTGACAGTTGATAGGAGTGAGTGGAAGAAGAGAACATGTTGTGCCGACCCCACCTAGCGTGGGATAAGGGCAGGAGAATGATGATGAGTCTTAGTCTTCTTCCAGTTAAATTTCCTTTATACAATATTTAAAGTACTTGCCGTCTGTGTGGCATAGCTGTAAAACTTATGTACGCTTATCACAGTACACGAATGCATCTTAAACCAAAAAAATCTAAGTATTTAATAAAAACCCACGATATCACCAGGATAATCGCCAGGGGCATCGTGGGCCCGCAGTGTAACGAAAATATACTTTTAATAACTGGGGAGGTACTATGATCCTATAGCGTACCGTTCAATTTCCAGACAGTTCAACAGCAAGCCTGCTTTTGCGCAGCTAAAAATCGTACCATGATTATTAAAGGTTAACGACTTTCTCATCAAGGTGAACGGTAATGCTTGTCTCTGGTCTGAGAAAGTTATTTTATTTTTCAAGATGTCCATAATTGACACGTTTTAGTGCTGTCAATTACGCCGTCATGGTATGAAATTCTACATACAATAAAAAAGTTGAATGGATTTTCAACCCGGCAACAAGCCTGCTACTGCCCTTCGAATAATAATAATAATGATAATAATAATAACAACTCTTTAATTCAGACAAAGTCCATATTATAAAATACAAGTTAAATTAACTTGAGTTAAATGTTAAATTACAAAATTAAAAATAAACACACAAACAATATATTCAGAGAGAAAACGATAACCATAAGTAAGTAGTAAGAACTAAATTGTGGGTGACAAACACCCATCTCCTGTATGTTTCGGTTAACATAAGGTGGTCCGCTAAACTTATTATAATTGAGTTTTTACACATGTCAACTCTGGACATGAAGGATGCTATTCTCTTTCTTTGGATGGCATTGAAAGAGTCCACACGGGCCTCAGTAAACATTTCAGATACACTACAGTATCGCTTGAGGCCCATGAGGTGCCTATCGATGTTATTATAGGTCACCCTTGTGCCATCATGACATTTAACGGTATAATCCGTCCAAAGTTGACATGTGTAAAACGACTGACAATACGTCTTAAACAATGTGATTTTCACGTCAGGTGATGCTCGAAAGAACCTTCTAGCAATCATGTTGCCCACAGTGCACAGCGACCTACGTTGTCGCTCGATGTCAGCGTCATCCCTGAGGCTGGAGGTAACTATGTGCCCAAGGTACTTAAAATTCTCAACAATTTGAACAGGCCGTCCGCTAAGATAGACCGCAGGTATATTATCTGGACCCTTTCCCGATTTAAAAACTACCATTTCTGTCTTCACTGCATTGTACACTAGGTTGTGTTCATTCGCGTACCCTTCACAAATGGTCAACAGCTTTCTCAATCCTTTGATCGAAGGGCTGAGCAGGACCATGTCATCAGCGTAGCTTATATTGTTGACATATCTGCCATCCAATCTGAGCCCGACAGGCGTTCTGCTCAGCTCCTCGATCAAATCGTTCACGTATACGTTAAATAGATCGGGAGATGTGAGCCCCCCTGCCTCACACCGCAGGATAGCTGGTATTTGTCCGACAGCTCCTTGTCCCACCTGACGTTGTTGATCTAATTCCGATACCAGAATTGAAGAAGATCAACCACCTCAGCTGGGACACTAGCGTCACCTCGCAGCTTCTGCCAGAGTAAGTCGTGGTTTAACGTATCAAACGCGCGGCTGAGATCGAGGAAGCACGCATATACGGTCGTTCCCTGCTGTCTATAATGATGTCATGGTACAACAAAGCAGGGCAGTTCAACTTCTGTCCTGCTTTAAGAGCTGATAGTAAACCACCTGGTCGTATGGTAGATACTGATGATTATTGTAGCGAAATGACCAAAAGTGTGCACACCGAGTAGGTACCTACTTCTTTCCTGATTTTTATTGGTAATACACCTAGTTCCTAAGATTTCCAATTTACTAACATCAATATGGATTTTGGTATGAAATAAATATTTTTTATTTATTTATAAAAGGTTATTTCTATAATATAATAATTTATGAACTAATTGAATACGTCTCATATTAAAGGAAATTCAATTGTTAGATTATAATGTAGTAACTGGCACAGGCAGCTAGTTACAAAAATATTATAAAAATCTCAACTAGTCATTAGTTACCCTATTTATATCAGTTTATTATTGATACCTTACCGCATAATCAGCACTATTTGTCACGTGTTAACCGCCTCTGTGATCTAGTGGTTCAACCCACCGATTTCAGATCCAGAGGTCCCGGGTTCTATCCCCATTGGGAGTACAATATATTGTGCTTGGTTGGTGGTAGGACTTTGTTTAAGCCCGCCTGGCTAGCTACCACCATCTTACCTAATTCTGTCGCCATAATAACAATTCTAAAATTGTTGTGTTCCGTCATTTAGAGGTAAGATAGCCAGTTCCTCAGTTAGTTGAGGATTCCGGGTGAAGTGCGCCTCCAACTTCGGCCTTATCTCAACTTGTAACCAAGTGAGATGAAGGCCAAGTGCTTACCCGTCGTACAATAAAAAAAAAAGTCTCATGTTTGGCGAAAAATAAATTTTTACTAAATTTCTCGTAAAGAAACGCACGCCAAAACACAGACAATTTTATTCTTGAAATGATGGCGCCAGTAACAATAATTACAAAAAAAATACTGACATTGAATTAGCTTCATTAGCTTCACTTAGATTAACGGAAATAAAAAATCCTTACTCGTAACTCTTATTGGATGCGGATAAAGTACTATACACACATATATATCCACACAATAAATACTATTAAAATATGTATATAAACCATATTCAGTCTGCAGCCTCGAGTGGCCTAACTCGATTTAACAAGTGACAGAAATCATACCAAATCAATTATTTTGTGAAACGAGTTTTATGTAATGATGTGTTCCAAAGTTCGCGCGAAGTAAAATAAAGCTTGAACCAAAGGCTGTGATGGTTTGAGTGATGTTTCGGTGACGCATGCGCGCTGGCTGCGACATGGTCGCGCGCGATGCGCGGCGGCGGCGGCGGCGCGTGCGCGTGGCTCGGGACTCCATGCACGCGCAAGAACGGCGCTGTCTGCACGTGCCGGGTTCACACTGCTCTGCTGCAGGTCAGTAGTATCCGAGGAGAAGACCTTGCACCTGGCTAAGTCTCTATAAGACTTGCCTCACATAGAGACATTTAGATATAGGTAAATTTTGACAACATCTAGTTTTTATTGTGTAATATGGCTCAAAGGTTTATAAAAAGAAAGAAATATCTCATGACATTATTTCTTAACAGTTATCTATGTATGGTACATAAGTAACCCTTATTACAAGGATGTATTTGCTTTAACCGTGTATGATTGAAGATAAAACCGAAGTTGGTCTTGGACTCCGAGATAATAGAACGCCACCGGTCTCAATCCTGCGCCGCCTCTTGCCAGTCCGGAACTTGAAGGGTTCGGAGGTCGGTGATCCCAGACACTGGTAGAAGGATGAGATGGAGAACGCCTCCTCCTTCGTAGACGTCGACGTCGTTAGACGTCGACCGAACAGCACTCCCAATGCCCGCTTCGCAGCACGTAACCGAGCCAGCGCCGCCGCCTGTGTCATTTATTTCGATAATGATGTTAGGCCGCGACCTCCCTATTCTTCCCCACTCTCCAGGATATAACTACACGCCGAACTAGGCCCAAAATCCTCCAGTAGGCAGATATAAGCATGGACCTTATTTCGCAAACGTTTACTTTGATAGAAACAAAGTTATTAAAGAGTGGTGATTCAAAATAGCAATGACACTAATTGGAAAATAATTATCACGTTCGAAGAGCGCAAAAGTAAAATTCTTACTTTAATTTAATTTAAGTTTTTAGCGAAGGAAATCTGGATTTCGCAGGATTTCCAAACAAATCTTTTGAGAGAGTCTTGAAATTGTTTGAGCTCTGTTAATATTCTGTGTATGAACTAAATTATGGATTTAGAACTTTTTATTATGGCTGCATTTTTGACTTCGTCTGTTTTTATTCGATCTCGAAAATGTCACTCGATTAAATTTATCTGGTGCAGCAATGGTGATGAGCGGCTGGAGAACACGTTGTTTTGCTTTTACTAATATCTCTTTAAGGTAGCATTTCTAGCTCTTTCGTCTAAATGCGAGGTAATTGTTCGTCCTGAGTACTTAACTTATTTTACGAGCTAAAGTGTACCACGCAGACAATGTTGGTGCTTCTACGTGTTTTGTTTTCGCCATTACTACCACATGAGTGTCCCACCTGTAGCAGGCAACCAACCACCAGTATCACGTTATTTATCAGGTCAGTTGATCACTACGTCGCGCGTCGATCGGTGTACGAGTATATTGCATGCCAGTGTGGAGGCTGTAATGAAATTCCTGTGCCGTGGACCTAATCCTATCAGAGCTTGTCTGATTTCACGGAACCTTTGAGAGTTTCGAAGCGATATCGCTTCTGAGTTGATTGCAAGACTGATATCTTCTTATATTTTCTTTTCGTTTCATTATGCTATGAACTTCTCTTGCACTTAAACAGCAGATATGCGTTAGCACGGTTTGCGAGACCGATACGAATGTAGTTTATTTATATTTCAATTATTCACTCATGCGTAAGATATAAAAAGACTTGCGCTGCGCAACATGTGAATAATTACTTTGAGAGTCTATGATACCTGAAATGGCTTAGCTTCAGCGATCATATCTTCTACAATACAGTAGCATTTACTTTGAAATTAATAAATGTTATAGTTCACGATTGATGCTAGAACGTAATATGTAATCGTGTTTCCGCAACACTAGTTGCGAAAACACGATTACATACAATTTTCTCGGATTTTTCTCTAATATGTACCAAAAATGTTCGCCATTAAATAAATACGCCCAATTAGGCCTTAACACTTTGTACTGTAAGTAAACACAGTATACAGCAGACGCTATGTTTTAGATTTTCAATATTAATACTTAAAAAAAGAAAAAAAAAATTGGCGCGTAGTTCTGTCATCTGGTGGTCATAAGAGCCGTGGTTGAGAGCACAGCAATGTCAATGAATCTTAGTTCGAAACTAGAGTAAAGTTGTATAGGCCGTTAATCAGACTCGAGTAAGTCCAAAATCGTTATCGACGACATAGCCATGTATGTTGTAAGAGAAACAACGTAGGATAAAATAATCCGTACAGCATCCGTACATTCCATCCCTATCTGTCCTAGAATGCGGAGCCCCGCCGTCCGCCCCCTGCCGCGCTCCAATATATTGTATTGACAGCAACGCGTTGTGCTATGGTTTTATCTGTTTGTCCACTGTGGTTATGAATGCGTTTTGTGGACAAATCGTTTGCGGATACACTGGGGCAGTGGCAAAATAAAACTGGAATTGACTATCGACTTCATGGCTGTATCCATTGCTCTTTGTAAATAGTGAAATCGTACAGTTAATGTTACAGTGAGGTCGTTTGCAAAAACAGTCTACCAATTCACAATGACGGTCCTCTTTGTGTGTCATCGCGTCGGCCAGCCCTGTTTAGTTATATACCTATACTGTCAGCTGAATACCGCCTTCACCGGAATGTCTCCCGTACAGAAATAACTGGGATAAATTGTTATCGATCATTACACCGTAATAAACGTCTCGAATGACAGGGAATCGAGTTTTTACGAGGGTTTTAGTAGTCTATCATCGTTCAGTCTTATTTAATACGTGTACAATGTATACTGTGCTACTTTCTGAAAGACAATAATAACTTTGCATCGGACAAGTGACGCGTACAAGATGCCGTGTCGTTATAGTATATATATATATACAAGTTATCGTTAACATCTTCGCCATATGTTTTTTTCAATACAATAAAATGAATGCATTATTATACATACTTAGTTGCACAGTTTTTTCTGAGGCCATAATTAATTTGCTTTTCGTAGCAGGCTGCTCGGGAAAAGCAATGCAAACAACAGATCCCACATATCTTCGCTAATGGTGCACTAATGCACGAGTCGGTGGTGTCCCCGGAGAGTCCCGGAAAGATAGATTTGCTTATGGTAATGCCGTAAATGGAGTCCTGCAAAATAATACCCTATCTTAAAACTGAATTAAAGCTTGGTAGCGTTATAGCTTTGGAACGCGTTGCTGTTCAAATGTTTAATGCGTGTAATAGGAAATGAAATCGCTAGAAAACTGGTCGTTATGTGTTGAGCTTAACATCGCCTTGTTTAAAACATATTGCATGTACACACGATCACCGTGTATCGGTTTGGCTGTTTCTGTTACACGTAGTTAGCAAGCTGCGCTGTTCTATCTGTGGTTTAGTGCAGGCAGGTATCTGTGTGTAGCGTGTTGCGGTGTGCTTGAAACGATTTATTAGAGCGGATGAAACTGAATGGAGCTCAATGTTGTGTGATGAACGTACAGTGGCCTGGTAGATAATCATTTTGACAATCTTCTACACTTACACGACACACAATTTCGCAGTGGAATCCAGTTTGTCATCTACAACATATTCCATAATTTCAAAAATGAAGGTCATTACTTCTTTAATAAACCACCAGCTGTTCTCGAGACGGCTATTAGTATGTAGAAGTATTCGTAGCTTATTTGGAGTTGAATTAATATAAGAATATCCACTAAGTAATTCAAGTGAACGCGTTTAAAAGTACTCTTTTTATCGAAACAAAATAAGAATGGAAAAATCCGAAAAAAATGTGTCGTGAAAAATCTTGTAGTCCGGCGATGTATGAAATGAGGTGGTAAGGGAATTATCGTGTACCCACATTATTTTGACAGACGTATGATAAGCAACGAAGGTTGTTCGTCAAGCAGAATTTGAGGTTTGCGAACCTTGCGAATATCATATTTTTATTATAATAAGTACGAAGTTGAAAAAGTTAATACAATTTGCTGCAGAAATCTTACTAATATATATATATATATATATATATATATATATATATATATATCTCACTAATAATATAAATAATCTACGTTTGTATTTGAGCACTCAATGTGAGTCTTGCTGAGAACTTCAAATCAACTCAATCAAAATATGATTGTCTATTGGTATTTTGGCTATCCAATCAAATGCCTGTTTCAGAAACTACAAGTTATCCGCAAAGTAATCCGAAAGTCGTCGTCTTTCTGAAACTTGGTCGGGAAACGCATTAAAACCTTTTTATCGTTAAACGATGCAAATGCTGGTCAAAGGTAGAGTCAAACCCCGGAGATTGCATTGTGATGCTGTCAAAAGAGCGCTGCGGGAATCCGGAGCACGAAAGCTTCAGATTTACTGTTAGGGATGGACACACCGCCGCCTCGTGGCAAATGTTCTTGACTATTTTAGTTTTTAATTGCCATTCATCTTTGTTGATGGAGCAGTATACATATATTTGTTTTATCTTACGAAGTCAATTTGTGGATCACTTCGGTGATTTACCAGCATATCAAGACAGACACAAGAAGGAAGTGTATTTATTTACAGATTTGTTAAGAATACTATAATATGAATGATCTTGCTGCATCTGTTAGTTCCGCATCTCTCGTATTACTTTCCAGCATACCATTAGCAGTGCCAAGGTCGACAAACAGCCCATTCAGGTCTAGCTAAACTCTAGTCTAGAACTGGTTCAAGGGCAGAGCTTCGTTTGCTGGGCTTACACAAGGTGGCCTTAATCAATGCTGCATTTGAAGCGTTTATTCTAGTTAGAAGGTTAAGCTTTTCAGCTTTAAAGTTTTGTAGACTGAGATTTGCGACATTTTTAGTAGCTTGTAGACAAAATTAACACCCGCCTCTGTTCTTCTACCTCGTAATGTGCTTCTCTGACATCTCGGATTGAGAAGTATCATCAGCTCATCGTCAGATGCGAAATGAACAGAGAGCAAAAAACACATTCATATTTTTAAAACATTACAAACCTCGTCTCTACTTTCTGAATAAACTGAAATAAAAATTCACTGTACTGAATTTTTATCCCAAGAGATGTCTGCTTTACTTGAACTTTCCAAAAAGTGCAAATCTTTGAACACCTGTCTCGCTGGGTTAAACAATGCTTTGAACGTGTTGAAATATAATATTTAGTTGCTGTTTTCCTTTGATACCATTTTATTGGTATTTGATATTTTTTATTACGTGCATGGTTTACCGTTTTGAATGATTGTTGGCTTGTCATTTCTAAGTTTGTTATAACAGCATCTTTTGCTGAAATTGAGGTAGTAAATAAAAACAAAAAAAAGAATAAACAATTTTATTTCAGTGTTTTAGTTTTCTAGAGATATAAATCCTTACAGCGGAAGTAAACGTGTTTTTATACAGCTGACTATAATTTTATTTTGTTTTGTCTTCAGGAATTTGCGACTCTCACAAAGGAACTAAACCAAGCAAGGGAGCATCTGCTAGAACGAGAGGAAGAGATCTCAGAACTCAAAGCAGAAAGAAACAATACCAGGGTAAGATAAGAACCACCGTCAGAAGCTGTATACATATCGATCGCGATTTAATCGAAATTACCAATAATTATGGCTAACGATAAAAAGAGATCGACTAATGTTAATGCTAGTAAAGCCCTGAAAATAAGTGTAAGCTGGTGGTGAAACGCTTCACTATTTATTATCAATAAATAAAAAATAAGTGTGCAGGTATCATGACAAGTGTGGCTCGCAACTATCGATGGAGTGGTCTAGTGCCTGTATGATCGCTGTACAGTGTACACCACCTTCGCTACCATCTGTACTTACCTATTTAGCTAAACACTTCCGGACTGAAATTGTGTTCACTTCCCATACATATTCTACAAGGTTCGTAACAGATGTACCTACTACTACTTGACTTTTCTGAAAGTTTACTAAATGCTGAATAATTCAGGAGTCGTCTAGACCCGAGTTTTAGATTTGTTATCCTAGACATGTTGGATTCCATAAATTGGTAACCGATTTATTGGTGCTTTAGGCCAGCTTTGTTTATTGTAGAGGTGTGATGCCTGCTCTAATGTTGATGGTACCTACCTATTGTTCAGTTCGGCGTTCAACTTACTTATGTGAGTGTAGATGAGCCTACTTTCTCATGTTACTTGGTTGGCGTTTGTTACAGCTTTAGGGAACAATTAAACTATATCATTCTGCATTTCGCGTGATGCATGGAAGGTAACATTGGGCTCACTCGAAAGCTCCAGTACATAGCCGTTCAACCTCCCATTTTTGTATCCCTAACGTACGACCAAACAGAGCACTTATTTCATATGGTCGTATAAGATCCTGTTGTAGTACCTCCTGTAATACTTACCCATTATTTTAGTTCATTACACTAACCCTTATAAAAATAATTAATGATTTAACTACATATTTACTTGACTAACATTATATAATAAGGATTAGGTTTCATATTTATAAGTTCAGTACCTACTTTTTGATTTTTCATAAGCTATAGAAGGCAAATCTTTAGTGATGTACCTACTCAATACTCTTTTGTGTCACTCAGTCAGGAGTCAGAGCAAGAGCCCTCGCATCTACATACAAGTTTTCACTTAGTTAGAGCAAGGAACTCCCAACACAGATGCCTACTTAAAACTTTAGTGAATCCTACCTACATAAGCATGTTTAGTACTAAGTATAATTGTTTTATGTTTTAAGTTTTTACTGGAAGAAAAAAATTATTAAATATTTTTTTGTAAAGATACGTGTTCAAAGAAGTACCACTTGAAATCCAACATGTAACGTGTGGTTTATATTACATTCCAGTTACTATTAGAGCACTTAGAATGCCTAGTATCACGACACGAGCGCTCTCTGCGCATGACTGTGGTGAAGAGACAGGCGGCGGCGCAGTCCGGCGTCTCCTCCGAGGTGGAAGTGCTGAAGGCCCTGAAGAGTCTCTTCGAGCACCACAAGGCGTTGGACGAGAAGGTGAGAGACGTAGCCGTGGCTCCCTCATACCTTGTACACTATCGATACACCGACTCACTCCCGACTAGTGCCAGTTATTCGGTCTCTCTCATTGAAAGCACATAGATACGACTTGGAATTCGCACGTCGTTGAACATTGTGCTTCTGGGGTATATCATCATTGAGATGGATAGCAAAAATTCAGCTCTTAACTCGTTAGGTGTTAAGGAACACACGCGGCGTTATTCCACGAGCCGACGCTCAGCACCCAGCGAGTTAATTAAGTTTTGTTCTTCAATTGACACATGACAGCTTAATTGACGACTATTCTGGTAAACAATACTAAAGTATTAGGATTAAGATTTAATTTAATATCAATGGTTGATCTAGTGAACGAAGCGAACGAGATCTCTCAGTTAAGTTGGGAAATCCGGCACTGTATGTATGTATGTTGGTGACGGCATAACTCTCGAACGGATTATTCGATTTTCATTAAATTTAAACTGTAAAGAGATAACCGTAAATAGAATTTGATAGTCGCGGGGGATTTTTGATAAATGGGGTAGTTTTTAAGATATTGGGGTAAAGAGAAATACAATTTTTCGTCCATATATTTTGAATGGTTGATTCGATCAATTCAAAATTTTGAACATGCAGAGATTATATTAATACTCATCAATCGGTTTGAGGATTTTTTTGACACTAGGGTAGTTTTGAGAAATAGGGGTGTTTTATTTTTATTTTATTTTATTTTATTAGGAAAAACAAACAATTATGCTTAAACATATTAAATAAGTACAACATATTAGTTTATAACTAGGGTTATCGTAGACTTATTATAAGCATAACCCACAAGGTTTTTCTCAGGTTAATTATGTGCATATATTAAATTAACAGCTAGAGAAACTTACCTACTTATTAAACTAACAAATAAATTAAATTAGTGTTAAGTGAGACGAGATGATTTTTGGCCTGTGTGTCATTTGAAAGAGTATCGGCTGCACATTCATAAAATATATATTTTACTTTTTATTAGGGGTAGTTTTTGTAACAAAGGGGCGCATTAAGGGGTTAAACGCTTGATATGTCTTGCAGGATAGACTGTTAAAAGGTGTTGACTTCACAATTAACTTTCTTTTGATTTGCTGAAACCACCCTTGTATTTACATTAAGGGTTGCAAAAGGGGTAAAATGGAAGTCTTGAAAATGTGTTAAAACATGAAATAGGGGTTGAGACTGATTTCAAAACAAGTTTATTCTGCCCTTATTAGGGTTGGTTTTTAAGATGAAGAGGGCAAAGGATGATCATCAGGTCTTGTAAGATAAGAGAGGGTATTCGAAATTTCAAAACTAAACAAAAAAAAAACTGCTGCCTTTTTGGTTGACTTTACAACATCCGTGGGCTAGAGAGGTAGATTTTTAAAACACAACTACTAAGGCAACAGTTTTGAAAGCACTTTTCAAAACGCCTTTCCTTTGTTTCATGTTAGTAAGGATACATTACGTTAGCAACAAGAGAGAGCCTCGAACACTCAGGTGAATAAAGAGAGTTCGAGATAAAAGTGCTTAAGTAAGGTGAGAAAGGTGTAATGAAAGCTCATTTTTATCGTTTGTTAATTACGTTCTATTTGAGAAATGATCTCCGTCACAAACCACATATCACGAGATCTCAGTTCGGGGCGAACTACTAGTTAATACTTGTTTAGAACGTCAACTAGAGGGTGAGGTCTGCCGCCAGGGCAAGGCAGGCTACCTTCGCTGCAGGCGCATGGCGCACCCATCGATCAATGATCTGATGCAAACGTCTGTTACAGGTCCGGGAAAGGCTACGAGTGTCATTAGAAAGGAATACTGCATTAGAAGAAGAATTAGCTTTAACCAAAGAAGAAGTAAGTACCCGATGGGTAGAAGACATTTGCTTAGTTTAAATCAGTTAACATTGTTATAACTATTGTTTCTCAGTTACAGAATGTAAAAGCGGGACAGGACAGTGACAAGCCAAAGGAAAACGGCCAAGTACAGACTGGCTCGCCGGAGCGAAACGGTGAACATGTAGTCAAGGTACAGATACCATTCTCTGGGAGTCTGATTCATTTACAACTGATATATGTGAAAATAGTATGGGAGCACCATCTTACACACGAACACAATGTTACAGAAACACTAACGGAAAATAGTCTAGTCTAGATGCTCTGTGCTACTTAGTGATGTCGATAACGAGTGAGCCGATTGTATATCTTCTTAGACGTTGAAAATAACATGATCCCCTTTATTGGCATTGGAGATATTACATTGACTCGGTTGTTATAAGACTAGAGAACAACTCGACGTGGTTTCACTCAATCGAGGGAAAGCTTTGACCGTGTGCCTTGATTGGTCATTTAAACTAACTAAGTGGTAGTAAATGGTTTAGTAAAGCCACAGATAAAATAGTCTAGTCTAGTTTTTCTGTTCGTTTAACATTTTGTTTGATGGTGGGCACAGGAGCAAAATAATGTGAACACTGAAGTGGAAAGCAGCCGGAAAATGTCAGACCTTCAAAACACGGTCGTCAAACAGGTTAGCCTGAATGCTGCATCACAGGACTACGCATATTTACGAGTACTCTGTTGGCAATTGATCAAGATCAGTTACGTATTGTGATAGGAAAACAACCTCATTTTCATTAATTTTACAACAACACTTATATAGTAATTATTGAATGATACAATACTTATAGCTGAACACTCCTTACTATCCCATAAGTTCAAATTCAAATTCAAATTCATTTATTGCCAATAAGTTTAAATCAATTATAAAATTACCAGAGGACCCCACACTAGGGCTAGCCTGTGCCGCGGGAGTCTATTTAAAGAATTACCAAAAGACTTGTGCTACTAACAGGGCAAAACCAAATTAAATTAAAAACAAAAAACAGAATTACTGAGTATGACAGTGAAAAGGGGTGTGTGTGTGTATGTGTGTGTATATTAGAGTGTGCATACGTTATTTGGATAAGTAGGAGTAAGGAACACGGATGGGAAACAAAGAGCAAAGTTATTGGGATTCACGTCAGGATTGCTAAAAGTCTCTCTGTATCATCATAATCAAGGGTGAGGAGCCACTTTCTCACTTTCTCTTTAACGCCGTAAAGTGAGCAAGATAATTCACAATGTTTGCTAGCAATGCGATATATAAATGGAAAGGAAAAGAATTTAAACCGTCTTGCGAAAGAGGTCTTAATAGCAGGAATGTTTGAGAAGTATATGATACAGAAAGTAAGCTGAGCTTAGTGAATGTTCCTTGGATAAATGTAAAACATTTTATGTTCTGTGTTTCTGTGTTTGTATGTTAATTAAACTCGGATGGGCTAAAATTATATTATAACCGTACCTAATTAATGAAGTAATATGTATTAAAGTCTATCATAATTCGTAACTGGTCGGACAGACCCCGAGAAAACGGCCTGAGGTCATTGCATTGTGTCGCCATCTAACTACAACATTTTACCGCATATAGCTTGCTTCAAACATATTTATACAGCATTATTTCATTCATTAGTAAGATCGAAACTACAGAAGTTTACAAAAATATGTACTTAATAAAGCAGTATATCCTTTAGAAGCATGTTAATTACATACACCTATGTAGATCTATTATAGTTAAGTAGTAGGTACATACATAGTGCTACAGATAGTTAAATGTTAACGTAAACTAAATAGTATTTAGTAACAGCACAATATCAACAGACTAACCTCATCATTTACTAACACACACACAACATTTAAATACTAATCATCATGGTAGCCGGTGCACTCTAATTGGTTCTGGTCAATTCTTATGTCTAAATACTGAAATGTAATCGCTTTGTATTCTTTGGAAAAGGTTTGTATAGAACATGTTTTTCGTTTTGGAGGAGGCTCATCAGGCTCACAACAGAGGAAGATTACAAGCTGTGTGATGTGATGATGTGACTTTACGCAATGCTATTGCAAATATCAAATTTTAATGAATGCAAAATTTAACGTTCCCTGCAAAACCGTGCATATTTTGATAATATTTACATTAAAGCAGCAAGTTTGTGCCGTACAATTGAAACCAAGTGTTCTGGTGCTTAATGTCCAAAGGTAGCAGCGCTAAATGCTCGATAGTCAATCAGTAAGTACAAAGTCAGTCGAAGTGCACTCTCACTTTTCAGTCGGCAGAACTCAGCTCGTGGCAGCGGCGAGTGGCGGAGCTCAATAACAAGATGACGGAGATGGAAGAACGACTCGCGAAGGGAGAGAAGGAACTGCTCAAGAAACAAGACGAGTGCGCTAAGCTGCAGCGAGATCTCAGGGAAAACGTCGCGCAGAAGGAAGACCAGGTGAATAAGTCGTACCTACCTAACATATTGGTAACGACATCTTGTACGAAACTATATAAACGCTATACAACATTAATAGGACTAGAATTTACTAATGCATTCAAAAATAAAAATATCTAGTGTATAATATTTAAATTCATAGTATTTAAAAACATACATTATGTCCATATTGTAAATACAGTCTACTACAAAGTTATATTTTTTGATCTACGGAGGGATATTGCTCATTAGCCGCTTCACTCTCGCCGAAGTTATCGGCGCAATATTTTTGCTTTTGATGAATTCATTATTTGACCTTTTAATTCGGTCACAGTTTCTGCTGAATTCTCCACCTCATTGAAGGTTGATCATGTCTGTCCTTAAGCATCCACGGGACGTCGACGTGGTCAAAGGTCACGGGAGGTAACTTATTGAGGTCAAGGGTAGTCTCCAAAACCCCTTAAAGATGAATTAATCCTTTTTCCCTAAACCTGTCTGGTGATGACACGAGAGGTTATCACGGCCGTCTCGATGAGTAACTTTTTCGCCTCCAGTGTTTGATCTTCAGTGAAGCTGGACACTACAACCTGCTCCAGAGAGACCTGGTCCATGAAGTCCAGTATTTGTAGAACCAAAGCCAGTAGTTCCAGCATTACGATTGATTCAGAGCGATTCGATGGTTCCGCCATTGCAAAATAAGATTATTTTGGCAACTTTACAGCAGGTCGTTGATCGAGCCACCTCTGCTCTAGAGCCTCGCGCGGTGCAATGTCGCGACTCAAACCTAAGTTAATAAAGTTTATAACTAATATTAAACAGACTTGTAAATAGCATAGGATATGATCATCAGATTGGCACTACATGTTTGGTTGCAGGAGGAGCGTATCACGACCCTGGAGAAGCGCTACCTGAACGCGCAGCGCGAGTCTACCTCGCTGCACGACCTCAACGAGAAACTGGACCAGGAGCTGCAGCACAAGCAGGCGCAGCTCAAGGTGACATTACATTACATTGGTCTTATTCACTTCTCTGATCTGATCAGTTGTGGTCTGGTGTGGACAAGTCTGGTATGGCGAAAGGAATCAGTATACAACATTCGGTAAATATGTTGAGCGTTGTTTGTTTCAAGTAGATAACATTACACTCACGAGCTGCATTAACATTCTTTTCGTAACATTTGTAGCTGTTTGTAACTAACGCCAAACATTTAAACTGATGCTGGCTACAATCTTTTAATCGTATCGAATTATCTTCGTGAATACTTATTACTAATGATATGTTGGCACGATTGAACTCGAAAGGGACAATGGAACAATCGCTTATTCACAAAGTCCATAGTGTGGCACAACTGCGTTATAAAAATAGATTGTGGCTTCATCTAACAGCTTCGCAGCACATGTAAAAACTCATTTTCCACAGCTTCAGGAGGAGAAGACGTCGGCCATTGAGGAAAAACTGGAGCTATCGTCTCAGAAACTGGCGCAGATGTCCTCGCTTCCAGAGATGGAGGAACAACTCAAAGCTCGCATGGAAGCTCTCAGCCAGGTAAACTGTGGGAAGATACAGGCATAAAGGATTATTTTAATCTGAATATGCATTTATTTCAGATAAAAACTTGATACAGAAAAAAAATACAAGGTACAATTAAATTAAATTGTTTTGCATTTACTAAATGAATAGCTAGCTCTACGGACGTCCTGACCTATTTAGGAACCTTACTCATAGTACAAATAAACAAGTTCATGCTTAATGCTTTACACTTACCTACATGTTATCGTAGCAGATAGCTTTAGTATACTCATTTTGAATGACTGTCCTACTCTGCAAGCGGAGGCGAGTCAACGAATAATGAATCTAGGAAAAAGTTTTGCTCGTCGAGTGAATCAAAGCAACCAGCCAGCTCACAGCACAGCTGTGTGTATCTTAGCATAGCTTTTTGTGTCTGCCATTCGCACAAGATTTGTGGTGATTTTATGTCGGATCGCTCGCTGGTTCAAAATACGTATCTGTTTGTTTACAGGCTCAAGAAAGACACGGCTCTGCGGAAGATCGCATCCAAAGGCTAGAAGCGAGCGTCGAAGAGAAGAACGCAGAGCTGATGAGACTGAACCAGCGACTCCGCATGAACGAGGAACACAACACCCGGCTGTCTGCCACCGTGGACAAGCTGCTCTCCGAGTCCAACGACAGGTGAGACACGAACTCATCGTGTGCGACCACACCATCGCCATCGCTCGAAACACATTACATACAACATTCAATACTATTAACAATCCTTATACAGTTAGATTGATCTGAGCATAGACAATAATAATGAGTGTATAGTAGAGTGAATAGAAATGAATGAACGGTCGAGTGTTGTGGGCAGGTTGCAAGTTCACCTGAAGGAGCGCATGCACGCGCTTGACGAAAAGAACGGCCTCACGCACGAACTGGAGAAGACGAGGAAGTACGCAGACGAGCTGCTGGCAGAGAAGCAGGACATACTCAAAGAGCTTGCCAAGTGGAGAATGGAGACGGAGCAGGTAATGTTCTCATACATGTTACATCTAATTTAGTAGTAGTAGTGATCGTCAGTGGCCTTGAGTTACTTCAAAACTATATAAGTCACATCCGATCCTTCCAAGGAATTTGAGACGCACAGCTCATTGTGTACTCACCTGGATTAGGTTTAATTTGTTTGTCCGCTGTCCAACGACCCTGATGCCTTCATATTGAATAGAGTCAATAAGCACCTTCTACCCAGAGGGTCCTTCTATCTAGTTTGACCTCGAATCCTTGCCTGTGCCAGCAAGGTAGACGGTGGGTTTGATTCCCGTGACGTCGAACTATCTCCGTCTGGTGTGTCCTCTGGCACTCGTTCCCGATACGTGGTAACATGATAACATGAACCTGAGAATGCCGTGTTTGTGTTATGATGTACAGTTGAAGCGACAAATGCTGGAACAAGAAATAGCGTTCAACATCCAACAGACGGACGCGTTGACGCGCTCGCTGTCTCCCGGCGCGCCGCAGCAGCCTCCCTCGCAGATGTACCAGGCCAAGGTGCGGAGGAAACGCCTCTTCAACTTAAACTGTTTACTATATTGTGCTTGGTATGGTTGGTGGTAGGACTTTGTTTAATCTTACATAATTCTGTCGCCATAACAACAATTTCAAAATTGTTATGTTTCGACATTTCAAAGAAAGATAGCCAATTCCTCAGACTGTTGAGGTTTCCGGATGAACTGCACTTCCACCGTCGGCCATATCATAACTTAAAACCATATAGCTGTTTCTCATCCATGGAACTCCTATCACCATATAACTATTGCTGTCCTTCATTTGGAATGCTATGGTTACCGTTGAAAATACAGACATATAAATATATATAAAGGCCTTGTTCTGGGGATTGTATTCGTGCTGGTGAAGTTACAATAATTGGTCTCAAAATGATTACATAAGTTCTTTGTCCAGTTGGATGGTTCGTGGGAGAAACTACAGCAAGCTCACGTGCTCGCCAACGTGCAGCAACAGTTCGACGTGAGCAGCGACGCCGAGGTAACGCAGGTGTACCCGCTGGTTCGTGGGAACCCTAGTACCTACCTAACCTAACCTAACCTAACACCGACTCACCTGCCAAGGATAGTGGCAATGCCAAATCCCCCATTACTCTTGTTGGGCGTAAATAATCTAGAATACAAATAAATCGACTCACTTTTACCCCTTCGAGGATTCACCTCTGATCACTACTCAGAGCGGGGATCTTATAACGGTGATATGACAAACTTTTATCGATAACGATGATGATGTTGATGATACTGACCCATCTAAATAATGAGGGATACGGGCAGGATAATAACTGTTGATGATGATAATGATGATTAACTAACATTTATGGAAATGTACCGTGATGCTCCGTAGCCAAGCGTTTACACAACAATACATAGCAATTCTGAATATTTCATAGATATAAACTTAAAATTATACAACAAATTATAAATTCTTAATGTCAATTTAAATCTCCAAGGAGTATTTAACTCATCACTCGTTATCAACGTTTCGCTTAAGTATATAAGAAGTTATAACCGTGTTTACATGACACGCGTCACGCCGAAAACGTCTCTTTGACCACGCTAATATCCGAAAGTATTGAATCGATTTCAATGAGGTTTTTAATGGTAGATTGTGTAATATTTGCGTTAGTATCATTCGTTGAATTTCTCAAAAAACAATCATGAATAAATAAGGGATGCATGCATTAAACCAAAATGTTTAACAGTCAACACAACTTTTTTATGTAGGTATATATTTTTTCTAAAAAATCGATCGTCAGATCCTGCCCTAAACTATACACAACACAACATCGAAAACCACATCCAAATCGAATAAGCCTTTCCGGAAATTCGCGTTCACAAACAAACAGACAAAAAATTTAAAAACTGTATTTTTATGCTCAGCTGTTTTAAGTAGGTAGCATTTTTCTTTTAAATAGCGCGGGACCCGCCGCGTCAGCTGTGCTGGTCGTAGTGTTTACTTATTATATTCGCAGCGACTAGTGACGGCCGGTCATTTTCATTGAGGATTTGTCAATATTTCCAAAATAATGGTTTAAATGGTTACGTTGCAATCAGTTAGTTGTCTTCTATAAATAAGGCAATATTGAGTAAAATGATCAGTTTTTTATGATACACGTTGAATGTTTTCAGAACGATGAGTCGGACGGCGGCGTGGAGGGCGGACACACGGACGCGGCGGCGCTCGCTCTCATGCTGCAGGAACAGCTCGACGCCATCAACACGGAGATCAGACTCATACAGGAGGAGAAGCAGAGCACCGAGGCCAGGGCCGAGGAGCTGGAGTCGCGGGTCGGTACCACACACTCACACACACACACACACACACACACACACAGTTTTACAATTATTTGTAATGATTTCTCTGCGAGCTCTTATCCGATTGGCGTATAATTATTGTATCTGTGATTGGCCCCATTTAAATTAGATGATATTGTGATAAATATGAGATGATAGTTAGATAGTTAGATATGTCCGCCACTAGCAGCGCGCACCCGTACATACGTACGTACATACGTACATACGTACGTACGTACGTACATACGTACGTACGTACCACGCGTCTCAGCTCGTAACGTATTGCGTTTGTCCGACAGGCACCCTTCTCATCGCCGTTGTTCCCGCAGGTGGGCAGCTACGAACACATGAACCTGCTCTCCCGCCGGGGGGAGTCCCCCCCGCCGCCGCGCGCCCACTCGCCCTCGCCCTCGCCCTGCCCCTCGCCCACGCACGCCGCCGCCGCCGTCTGCCGCGCGCATCTACAGCCGTCCTACAACAAGTACCATACCGTGAGTTTACTTATCTCCTCTCATCTCTTTCTTACTCGTTATCGTATCCCGATTACACATCGCTCCGAGTCTGCATTAGTCTCATTACACCACGAACCACCGTTAATATGTGCTGGGTTCCAATTTATTCCCTTTCATATACTCGTATAACCATAATCAACACGTTTGTCAGGTGAATTAGTGATCGCAGTGAAGGTTCTAGATAAAGAAAGCTGCAGGAAATGTAGATGGAGACGTGGCCCCCCCGCCCCGTCCCCCGTCCGCGTTGGAACTGTGAGGGGCTCACTCAAATGTAGTCGATGCCGGTCAACTTATTGTGTACATTGTTTATGTGTCCAAAAGCCGGGTCATTAAACATTTTTTTTAACGGCCTGTTTTAAGAAATATAAAAAAGAGTACAATATACACATCATCTTTGTCCCAAGAACACTAATTTGAGTAATGAGAGGCACAGCACAGGCATATACTTTAACTACCAACAATTATATAAATATTGTTCAACATTACATTAAGCTGTGACGAACGTGATTATACGCTGTGTGCTGTGTGAGTCGCTTGATCCCGTTTATTATCTGCTAAAACAATTCAATGAATACACTCTCGAATATAATGTTGGAGGATTCAGTTGGTGCTGAGAGTATAGTTCAGTAATAGATGTGTCGGTTGGTTGCGGAGGCTCCCGCGGCGATGTCACCGACGCATGCGCACTACCGCGCGTCTCACTCTGCCTCCGAGAGTCAGGTCGGTCAGCATACCACTCTCACCTCATTCATATTACCTATAAACTTCCCTTCGTTCGTAAAAGACACCACCCCACCGCACCCCACCGCACCCTATCATACTTCGTAGAAACTCCCCATATCCGCCAACTCCCATATTTAATCTGTATTGTTATCCTAAAACCTCCATAATAACGTATTTCTGCAGCCCCGATCCTTTGTTTCCTCGTAGAGTATTGAACAGCACCTCGCACGCGTTCCACCGCTGCGTTGTCCGGTGTGTGTGTGTGTGTGTGTGTGTGTGTGTGTGTGTGTCCGTGTTTGGTTTCCAACAACAAGACACGCACAGTAGTCACGTGATGCCTCCCACACGGGGGGGGGGAGTCGTACTACTACCTACAAGAGCGTGTTGCTTCTACATCGCGATACGTTTGCATCAATAGTTGTTGTGAGCTCTGCACTTGCTTACGGCAGTCTAGTTAGTTATGCTTGTGTGAACTTTTAATGTATGAAATCAACGCAACCAGTAAACTTTATCGAGTATGTGGTTTACAAGATATTCGTTTGTTTCAATTTGTAAGCTGTTATGTGTTGTTCATATGGGTGATAAAAGTCATATTAAGTGACATTTATTTCGTGAGTAACTAAACAAGCCTCAGCTCAGTTGGCAGTAGGTCTGCATTCTGCGCTGTTGGTTGTGGGTTCGATTCCCACCCAAGACAAACATTTGTGTGATGAATATAGATTTTTGTTCTGTGTTTGAGTGTTAAATCATTTGTTAAGTATCTATATTATACTTACAAAACAAAAAGTTTTATTATACCTTAATATTAATTAATTAACATAAAATGTATGTGTTCGATCCGTAAACTAGTTCCCATATTACAAGCTATGCTTAGTTGGGGCCTAGATGGCGCTGTGTGAAATGAAGGTCTTGTAATATTAATATATTTTTAAACTATAATTAAGTTAACAAGTTGCCTACAATAAAACCTGCTTTAATTGATGTTTGTCACCCGAAAAACACTCGTGTATTCTGATCCAATCCAAGTGTCCCGAAGTAAGTAAAGTAGATCAGTAACTAGACCAAGTTTTGGCCCCTATGCCTGTCGTGCTGGTCGCGATTCCAACCAGACGGTACATAACTGATTATATGACTGACGACTTGAATGGCGGAGTGTATACCGATGCACTTGTTTTCAGTAAAGTATATCGTACTGAGATGTCGTGTCTTGTCGCAACAGATGCAGCTGTGCGACGACGGAGGCGGAGCAGGCGTGGGGGGGATGGGCGTGTCGCTGGCGGAGGGGGCGGAGTCCCCGCTGACGGCGCGCTCGCTGCGACTGGAGCGGGCGGCGCGCGCCATCCACGCGGAGAGGGACCGTCTGAGGACGCACTACCAGCCGTCGTACGACTCGTGAGTCTACCGCCGCGCCGTCTGGGTTAACTGATTACACATCCATCTCTTCTTCGGACTTCCTCTGCCCTTTTGCTCAAACAACATCCTTCCGCATTACATGCACGCCGTATATACCATACTAACCATGCAAAAATATTGGATGACATGGCCATGAAAGGTGTAGATGCAGGGTTGACGACGGATAGGAGTGAGTGGAAGAAAAAAACGTGTTTCGCCGACCTCACCTAGCGTGGGATAAGGACAGGAGAATGGTGACCGTGTTCTTTTCAACAAATAGCGCCACAAACTTCCCCTTGATACTAATAATGAAGTTCGAGACTAGAGGGTACAGGCACGTGATGGGTAAGGTGGTTGTTGCCTTCGCACGGTGCGTGGTCTACAGCTGAGCAACTTCGTATGTATCACAAGAGTACCAGATATAATGTTGTTTTATTTTCACGCTGCCAGGAGCTGTATGATGTCGGGAAGCCTCGCCAGGATCCCCATACACAGGTGTCCACCTCGACATATCTCCAGAGCTCTCGACTCGCACGTAGCCGAGCCCCCCCTCCCGTACGTTCGGTGCGAGCGACCCGCACCACTCGCGCCGCACACACTTTGTGTCCACTCGAACTTGTACACGATCCTCGATAGTTATCTGTTCCACCATCCGTGTTTGGTGAAGAGTGCCAGCTACATCTGACGGTGGCGGATTCCTACTTGCAAATCCTGAAAACGACCGAAATATGACGGGCGCGACTTGACGGACGACGTGTTACGAAATATGAGGGACGTGACTTGACGGACGACGTGTTACGAAATATGAGGGACGTGACTTGACGGACGACGTGTTACGAAATATGAGGGACGTGACTTGACGGACGACGTGTTACGAAATATGAGGGACGTGACTTGACGGACGACGTGTTACGAAATATGAGGGACGTGACTTGACGGACGACGTGTTACGAAATATGAGGGACGTGACTTGACGGACGACGTGTTACGAAATATGAGGGACGTGACTTGACGGACGACGTGTTACGAAATATGAGGGACGTGACTTGACGGACGACGTGTTACGAAATATGAGGGACGTGACTTGACGGACGACGTGTTACGAAATATGAGGGACGTGACTTGACGGACGACGTGTTACGAAATATCGGAGATATACATATTTTTTGGCATACGTTTTTGTAACAATGTTTAGAAAGAAAATAAAGTGTAAAATGGAATTACTGTTTCATGTGGATCTTGATACTACAGTGTCGTATCGATCGAAAGGGTATGCGAGTTTATATTGTTTCGTGTGATCCCCTGTGTAGGCAAAGCTAGGTGCTCCGTAATTCCATTTTAGACAAAAGTTGGCCTCCACCCGTTGGCTAGTTTTTTTAGTTTATTACATCATCATAATTTCCTAGTTAGAAGTGAAGCTATCTTCAAATTGAAATCATATTAACCATTATCTAGAAGAGCTAGAAAAATATTCCAAAATGTAGTACATTGTTGACATAAATTGATTGGCATATTTTAGTTGGACAAGAATCTCTTAGTACCCGTACCCGTTTGGTGTAGGTTTAGCGGACGGAGATGTAAACCGGAAGGTACTGTGTCTCGCAGCTCGAGCCAGGAGTCGCTGGGGGGCCCCACGTCGCTGTCGCTGTCGGCCAGCACGTGGGGGGGCGGGGCGTCCCCGGGGTTGCCGCGCGGCGTGGCGGCGGCCGCCTCCGCCGTCTCCATCGCCTCCATGCACCACCAGAAGAAACGCGGCATCAAGAGCTCGCTGGGCCGGTTCTTCAGTAAAAAGGAGAAGGCTGGCTTACCGGTAACTTACTTACTGTCTCTCTGTCGCTCTCCGCACGTCATGTACGTACATGTCATCATCATTTCAACTCAATTCGTTGAGTAGTTTAGTTTAGTTTTAGGGAGACCATCAGCAAATAAAAACTTTGTTGGCACTTAACAGCGACAAATTTCAAAACTAGCAGATGTCAATGCTTATACTGAAATAAAAACACAAGAACATAACTAAGTATAAATTGAATAATTCAATTTACATTCGTGATTAGAATCCTATATTATGTAATATTAAAATGAATGGGCAGCCATTATGTTATCTTCCTCTATTCTTCTATATCGAACGTTGTTCCAGAGCTCACTCCTCGCATTTCTGTAATACCACACTCCACACATAGTGCAAACGTCATCTCTCTCTATCTCTCTCTCTCTCTTGCAACACAACACAATGAGCTGGCCGAGGTATTATTGTTTGTCATGTTATCGTTCACACAAAACAATATAAGTATTCAACATTTACATGTAACCTAGTTTTAGTTGAGAGAGATCTTCTGTAAAGAGTTCCTCTATCAGAGTAGTGGCCTGACTCTAGTGTGTAGGTGGGTCGTAGCGCACCGTGCTGGCGTTGCGATACCGCGGCCTTGTCCGTCCGTTGGTTTCGACTCATCGTTTGGTGTTTGTACAGATGCAGGGCGGGGTCGGCGGGGGCGGGGGCGGGGGCGGCGCGCCGCGGTCGCTGTCCTCCACCTCGTCGCTGGGGCTGGTGTCGATGGCGGATGAGGGTGCGCTGCCTCCCTCCGACAACCCTCTGCAGGACTACGGCCGGGGCAAGACCAAGTCAGTTACTTTACTCAACCGACACTATTTTTGGAAAACATCATAACTACTTATGTTATTTAAAAAATCGTTGATCTACATAACGAGTATTCGCAAATACACATTATTCATTCTCAACGATTCTCAACTAATACATCAACTCTCTATCAACAATTTCTTTTTATTTTGATAGGTACTTATTTTACGATTAAAATATATTTATTTCGGTTGTTCACCATAATAATTGTTGAACAATGAACGGATTTAAAATTTAGGTTTTGTATATTGAAACTGCGGAGTTTATTATAGCCTAAGAAATCTGTACTGTCTGTATCTTAGATGTGGAGACAACAAATATTGTATTTAAGGTAATATGTACATTGACATGTAGCACAAGTGTTGCCTATAGCTAAATAACGGGCCAACATAGTTAAATAATTAAACCATCTTTCAGAACTGTCTCCATCCTTATCTGTCGCATGGAGTGGCGTGCGCAACTCTTCCCTGTCACTCTATTTGGTCGCGCTTAAAACTTAACACCTCTATGTGATGACATAGATGATTAATGTATCTATTGCATTATTTGATAGTTGTTTGTAAACATTGGAGCGCCACGGCTTACAAACAAGTTACACAAGCATATCTGTAGCCCATATGTCCGCACAGGTTTAAGGATGCTATTTTACACTACCCGCTCGTTCAGAAGACACTTTGTCTGTCGTCTATCCAAAGCAACGACCTACGCCGAGAGTATTTGACGGAGTCTTTATCGGGAAGCTCGTCGTCTTCTCCGTTTCCTTCCCAAGTTATCTTAGTTTTTTTTTTTTTAAAAGGTAAAAAAAATTAAATTGTTCATGACAAGTAGGTAGGTTGATGTTACATGTTATCAGACGCTGCTAGTATGCAGATGTAACAGAAGAGGATTCTCGTATTGTCGGCAAATGTGGCAATGACGGAGTTTGGCATCTGGGGGTTGGTCCGCAGTGAAGATGTTGTATAGCACTGGGTCGAGAACGAAACCTTGTGGGACTCCTGCCTTTATGTCGTACAATGCCGACTTTGATTCTCTGAGCTACACCGGGAGGATTTTGTCCGACAGATAGGAGTCGATGATATGGTTGAAGATGTGAGGTAGTTGTGTTTTTATTTTGAAAAGTAACCCTTTTATCCAATAGTTTGTCAAATGCTTTCTGGACACCAAGGAATACAGCGGTATAGTATCAACCTTGTTCAAGGCTCCCGATGTCAGAGTAGATTCGGTGTACTCGTTCGATGGTGGAGTGGCTGACGATGGGTTAAAGCACGTCGTGTCGTTTATATTACAAAAGTATTATTTTTGGAATGGTTGTTGAGAAAGATGTTCGTTAACAGGGATAGAGACTACAGACACGAGCTGCTGGGCGAGGCGATGCGGGCGGGCACGCCGTTCGCGTTGTGGAACGGACCGACCGTGGTGGCGTGGCTGGAGCTGTGGGTCGGGATGCCGGCGTGGTACGTGGCCGCGTGTCGCGCCAACGTCAAGAGTGGAGCCATCATGTCCGCACTCAGCGACCAGGAGATCCAGAGGGAGATCGGTGAGTGTGACGCACCGTCTCCGTGGTAATGTTATACAACGTGAACAAGACTGAATGACTTGGTCTCAGCGCTGTAGCTGAGAGATTCGGAACCTGCGTCGGTACTCCCGTACTCAGTTGGTTCGAGCGTTTCCGGAAAAGACGCGGGTTCGAATCCCGTCGTGGGTTGTGAATTTTTGAGTTTTAATAACATTTGTAAGAGCGTTACACATTAACTGGGAGAAAAAATAATAGAAGCCCAGGTGGCTGGCATCTAATCAAAATACAAAACTGCCAAAAGTATCACGTGACTATCGAGTCCGCGCAGCGCGCAGAGCGCTCTGCCCCCTACAATAGTTCAGTTTGTCGTGATGTGTGTATGTGTGTGCGTGTGCAGGTATCAGCAACCCGCTGCACCGACTGAAGCTGCGGCTCGCGATCCAGGAGATGGTGTCGCTGACGTCTCCGTCGGCGCCGCGCGGCACGGCCTGCGCCGCGCTCGCCTTCGGAGACATGAACCACGAGTGGATCGGGAACGTGTGGCTGCCCTCGCTAGGTACTGTACACCCCCGCACCTACATATCTCCCCCACCTCCCCCCTCCCCCCTCCCCCACGTACGAACACGACGTTTGATCGCGGTTGTTGTCTTACGTCCCGGTGGTTTTCGGTTCTCAGGAATATCACTCAAAAATTTACAATTCTCCCGAAGCCCGCTATACCAGCTGCTAGCTGTACTATGAACGATAGCGATAGCAGTAAATATAAAAAGACATGTCGGATTGTGTTCTCAGGACTACCTCAGTACAGGACGACGTTTATGGAATGTTTGGTGGACGCGAGGATGTTAGAGCATCTCACCAAGAGAGATCTACGAACGCAGCTCAAAATGGTCGACAGCTTTCACAGGTAACTCTTTATACAATACGCATATTGTACGCTGGCAACTTTACACAATACGTCAAGTAGTATACCGAGGTGAACCCAGCGATCAAATGTTCGGACGTAACTACACCAGTGGTGTAAACAAACCGGTGTCGTGTCGTCACCCGACCGAAACTCCAAGTTGTCCTAAGTCTCGTTAAATAGTTTCATCGGGGTGTCTACAGAGTATTTCATTCAAGCTTACCCTATAAATAAAATTAAAATAGATATAGTATCCCCGGTGCACTCTCGCGGCTATAGTTGTGCAATGAACGTTTCAGAACGTCGCTGCACTTCGGCGTGGCGTGTCTCAAGCGAGTGGGGTACTCGGTGCGCGCGCTCGAGGAGAGGCGGCGCGCGGCCGAGCTGGCGGGGGCGGGGGGCGGGGGGGGTGGAGCGGGGGCGGGGGCGCCGCGTGACGTCATGGTGTGGACCAACGAGCGGCTGCAGCGGTGGCTGGCCAACATCGGACTCAAGGTGAAGCGGAGCACGTGACCGTGGCCGTTATATGTATACGTGTACCGATGTGCTGTAGGGCGGAGGCACTGCCCCAGGCGAGCTGACACGTAGTGTGTGGGAAATCCTGATATGTCCCGGGTTCGATCCCCGGGGGATCACAATATTGTGCTCGGTTTGGTCGGTGGTAGGACTCTGTTTAACTCCGCCTGGAATTAGGTAAGATGGTGGTAGCTAGTACCACCATCTTACCTAATTCTGTCGCCAAAATAACAATTCTGAAACTGTTGTGTTCCGGTATTGAGAAGTAATAATAGGTGGGATGAAGGCCAAGTGCTTCCCACTCGTAAAAAATATGACTTGATAAATCAAATGTTGATGATACAATCGACCGAACGACCAAGGTAGAAGTGTGACCGCGATATGTTTTGTCATCGCAGGAGTACGCCAATAACCTGAGCGAGAGCGGCGTCCACGGCGGACTCGTGGCGTTGGACGACACGTTCGACGCCAACAGTATGGCTCTGGCGCTGCAGATACCCACGCAGAATACACAGGTACCGTACCATATCGTCAGGGGGGTGACATTGCACACAAACACCCCGGTCAGCTACGTCTTCAATCTCTGCAATTATCAACATGCTGTCCAACACTACACTACACGAGAGACACACGACTAGTGTAGACTAGACGGTCGCTGTACACTCGCCGGACTGTACGTGATCAGATCTTCAGATTCCGAGCTACTGTTACTAAAAAGCTCACTTTAACTTTATTTTATATGGATAAGGAATCAACGCCCCTGGCGGGAAGTTTACTCAACTTTTTTTAAATTTGTATGTAAATAATTTATAGCTTCTTTTCAAGTTGCGTAATTCGTTTTAGTCGTGAATTCGATAGTTAACGCTAAGTTTTGTTAGTTTTGCGGCTGTGACGCCAATTTTTTGTAATTTTTCAAGTAAATTACGTTAATTATGTTAGGAAAGTCTTGTAAGTGATAGCAACCTTATTTAGGTTTGTGCTAAACATAATGGATTTATAAAGCGTTAAACTCACGCCATAATATTGCGCGTTAAATGTGCACAAGATGACATGAGATGTATATCGCCGAACAAAACACGCATTTCGTTTGTATGCATCAGGCTTCGAGATTATTTAAACCTAAACTCATATATGAATGAATGAGTATATTAATAATAAATAGAAAAAAATAATCTTTAAATTAGTTCCTAGTAAAGTTTCACCTATTTGATTACATATCGTATCGTATCTATGAAACGGGTCAGGAGTTAGTTCTCGAGGATAATCGGTGCTGGTGCCCAGGGAGTGCGCGTCGAGGATCCCGGGTGAAGTGCGCTTCCTTCGACACAACTTGTAAACCAGATGTTTGTATGTATGTGTGTGTGTGTGTGTGTGTTGCAGACGCGACAAGTCCTCGAGGTGGAGTTCGGGAGCCTGGTGGCGCTGGGCACGGAGCGCGCCGACGCCCGCCGCGACCACTCCGCCGCCTCCGCCTCCGCCTCCTGACATCACACCATCAACTAGCCTCCCGCCGACTCACCCACTCACTGGAACCACGAGTGAACTCGCACGTTCTCAGTGCTGTCGAGGTAACGAGGTGGCCTCTCGTTACCTCCCGGTGGACAAAGTCATTTCACATTCCTAGCTGACTCACCGGAGCCGGCGACGTCTCTAGATAATCGTTGACTTTAAATGGACCGCTTCGACTATAATAATCACAATGATCACGTGATCGGTGCGGCGAACTCGTCGAGACGCGAACTGAGGTACCGATAGTGTGAAGCTAAACGTGACCTAAAACATTGACCCACCAATAGTATTACTGCGTCACTGCACCGCGCCGCGCCGCCTGCACGTGTCGGTGGTGCGAGTGTCACGTGACCACCCCCCACCCCCCACCCCCACGCTCCGTTCCTGTCGGGAGCTAGGAACAAAGTATCATAAGCGAACCCGGTGATAATACAATAGGACTTAAATCACTGCTACTAATTTAGTTTTTCCGATCATTTTAAATTGTTGCTCGTTTTTATTTGATTGTGCGACTTATCGTAAATATGTACCGAGTGACTTCGCCATTGCGGCGAGTTGTCCGCTACTTGATCTGTTAGTGTTGTAGCGTCTGGCCCGGGGGTCCGCGGCGGCAGATACGTGTACTTGTGTACTCATGCTTTACTTCATTTTAATGGATTATCCATATATGTTTTTGGTACAAAAGTAATTAGTTAATATTATCAGACTGCCGTATTGTTAGTCATATTTGTGATCAAAGCCACTACTACTGGCTTTCTTAAAATGTTGAAACTATATATCGATACTACGACTGTTTACATAAAATATTATTATATCAATGAATTCGATACACTTGGTAGGTTATAACAAGTGTCATGTTACGTTATTATAAATAAACTAGCAAATATATTTGTCGATACCTACTTGTGTGTATAATGATAGTTAAATATACTTTATAGGTTACGTAAGTTGCGAGTGCGAGTGCTCTCATCGTGCAGGCGAATGTACTTAAAGCTTATCGAGTCGATGTTTATACACGTATGTGAACCGATTACATTGAGAAACGTATTCCTTTTAGTTTATATACGAGTATTTGTATGATGTACAGTCGGAAGCAGTCGGATTACCCAAGGACCGGTGCGCGGCTCTCATCGTCGTTATTTCCTTGAGAGCATCTGTTCGTAGTTCTCTGACGGGTGATTCACTAAGTCACGGCGATCGTTCAACGATCGACAGACTGATGCTACCGATTTTAGGAAAAACATCAAGTGTTGCCATATGTATATTATGAAACATCGGTTACGTTTAACTCAAACGTAAATTAATATCATTACGACTACACCAAAGTTGAAAAGTATTCATAATATCCTCAAAAATGTATTAACAATATCATTAGGGTTAATATCGAGTATTATAATTTATTTCAACTAGATATAATCGAAAGCTAGAGATTATCGCTAGTTGAAACATTTCAAGTGAAGATCTTTTATAGATGTGTTCACGTCAAGTCAGTTCGAGGTTTATTATTTGTATGAGTAAATTAAAATGTTGGACAACTTGTGTATGCGGTACTGACAAACTCAACGACTCATCTGAACAGTGTGCGTCTTCTCTGTGGGTCACCATCCATCACATCACATCACATCACCATCACATCACCATCACATCACCATCACATCACCATCTCATCACCATCACATCACCATCACATCACATCACCATCACATCACCATCACATCACATCACCATCACATCACATCACATCACCATCACTACATCCCGTCCCGGTGCTGACTGCTATTCGCTTTATATCGCAGGATCATATACCATATGCTAGTTTAAAGTTACATAAGTAACGTATGTACATTGTTACAGAATCGTTTCATAGCATGTGCCTACAGGGTACCAGGAACTGCTCCCTGACCTAGGTACCTATGTACCTATGTTATTGTTATACATTTTGAGTAAAGCTGACCATTGATTGGTATTGCCGTTAGTCGACTCCTACTGGTGTAAATATTTTTACATTTAGTAAGACGTCCAAGCATGGCTGTATGGCTTCTCGATTTTATTCCCATAATAATTATAATTGAAGCTTAGATTAAACGCGTTTTGATTGATTGATTGGACTGTTTTATAACTGTTATAAAGTTAACATATACGAGTAGGCATATTTGTAATGCCGTTTGTTTGGAGGTTGCACTCACAAAATGACCGTTGACAGTTTTGTTATAATCAAATCACTATAAACAATTATGTTTATATTGATAAACAATTACACATGATAATATTTGCATAGTAGAAGATCGCAATAGGTAATTAAATAAATGAAATGGTACATTGTATATTTAAACATTAAGAATGATATAATATATTATATGATTATCGTTAGCCAATACTGTAAATAGATGTTTTCTATATTAAGATAGCGTTTGTATCGAGTGTATATTGTAATGTTAGCAATATTTAGCTAGGATGTGTTCAAACTATTAGATTTTTATTTTAAATCACTTTAATTTTGTAAGCAATTATTTATTACCTAGGAAATTAATTTATACACAATGGTGTTACGAAAATGTAATCGTAAATTGGTTATGGACAAATGATACCTCAGTAATAATGTCTGGTTGTCTTATACAATTACTTGAAGCGTGAAGGCCGCTAACTTATGCATTCTGTTGGAATAGATGTGTAACAGTATTATATTATATATACCTAATGTTAGAGATGTGCCCATGTGTACTAGTACATGTAACGCACTAAATGAAAACCAATTATTAAAATATTAAATCGGGTTTTACATTGGGTTATTTAAATTATTTACTTGCATAGAAGTTAGTCAAGTTCGATGAAACTATTGACTTGCCTTACTGGTTCAATACGCTTTGCATTACTCCAGCATTAATATATTCCATCTCCAGACAACTCGGAGACGTACGGAACGTTTGTGAAGTGGATCCATCCATTCATTCATCGCCGCCGCCGCCGCCGCCGGGGGCTCGACGTAATAATAAACTATTATCATTTCCTGTTTGTCTCGAGAAGCAACCTGTTTATCTAGCTGAATTACGCAATACTTAGTACTGGAACCGTCAAATATTCCACCATCTCACGAAAGCGCTAAACGAATACAATACAACTGGAAAACAGGGGCTGGAACAATGAAAAGTGCTCGTATATACAATGTAACTATACCATGTTATGTTATGTATGTATGTATGGTACGTATCCCGTGCTATACATTTGATAATGCCGGCTAGTCAACACGTTACTCCAATTCGAATTAAATTGGATTTTATGAAATAGTTGTTAAGCGTTATATTTAAGCCCGCCTACCGCGGCGCCCTATATCATTCGACACATCATTCGTTTCATTATATAAATATATATTTTACTTAAACATAGCGAAAACATTACATTTTATAAATGGCAACGTACGAGTGCGGAGACGAGATGCTTTAGTTATTATAGCTTTTTGATGTAGAAACTGTTTTGTATAAAAGTTAGTGCGGGAGTTGTGTATGTAGGCGTTCACATCGAGCGGGTCGCGGGTCGCGGGTCGCGGGTTGCGGCCGGGTTGTACCGTGTACGTAACACGCGTAAAGTACGCGAGAGCGAGGTCCAAACGAAGCGATGGGAAGCTCCTTGCATACGTTCCCCGGTACACGTCTGTCCCATATCCACTGTGTCGACGACAGACTCGCAGTCCCTGTAAAGTAGGTATGTACCTACTGTAAGTACCTCCACAAGTGCCAACCTCGAGTTCGGGCGAATCGAACAATCAATAAGTATTATAATAGAGTATCACATTCCAACAGCAGCAGAGAGCTATCGAGTGCTCACACGACGACAACGGTACAGAACTATATGTTCACATGGAAACAAAGTGTCGGCGGGTCGCGCTACCAAAGAGTAAAGTTACCTTCACTTCAAGTTAAGAAGTTAATGTATAATGTAGATTAGAGAATTGTCGAATCGAATGTATATAATTTGGTATCATGTATCGCATTCGCAGCATAGCTTCTTGAAAGTAAAGTACCGCTAGTGCTGGACCTGTTGTCATGTAATGTAATGTAATGTAATGAAACCTATACATATACTACACATAACCACTGCTAACATTCCAAGCTTTCCTTGTTATGCTTCGTGTTGACCTCTGGCCATGGGTACGGGTACGGGTACGGGTACGGGTAGTCGGACTCGGAACTAATTGTTATCCTGAACAATGATTACTTTGACCGATGTAATCTGAACTACTGTATAACCTTTGTAAAAATATTTATCAAGTGCGATGACGACATGTTATGGCATTAAGATAAGAGGTAAATACAATTTACACAATACTAATATTTGTTTCATTTTTGTTTTCCTACTTTTACAAATCCAATTATGTGGTAAAATAAAGCAGGTACGAATGATTATAATATGTAGAATCACTACGTTCTTGTGGTTACAAGGTCGCTTTTGAGAGAGCATTTATTTTGCTGTTATGTTTTTTTATGAAAAATACCTAAATTTTTATGGGTTGAAATGGGGTAAAATAGTTTGTATGCAAAATATTTATTTATTAATAGTTTAGAGTTGAAACTTTGTAGGTGTATTTGTGATGCTAAATAAGAAATAAAAACTTTCTTCGAGATTCTTTTTCTAAAAGGGTGAAGAGGGGCAAAACTTTTTGTAAATATCTATCTGATCCAATCGAGTTGAAATTTTGTATCGGTTTATATTATAATTTTATTTAAAAAATATATTTAGAAAATCTAACTATAAAAGAGTGAAACGGGGCAAAACTCTTTACATCTAAAATCTTTATAATTTGATTAAGTAACAATTTTAACTGTAAAGATTATAAATTACATGTTTTTTTTATTATCCCTCAAAAAGGGTGAAATGGGGCAAAAGTAAAAAAAAGTATCTTCAAGTTTCATTTGATTAAGTTAAAATTGTGTAAGTATGTACTTATCATAAATATTAGGTTTTTGAAAATACTTATAACATTTTTTGGAAATTTCTCCCCTTAGAAGGTGCAAGGGCTTTTTGTCTTGTATATTTTTAATTCATTTGATTTCTAATTTTGTAATTTCTGTTTAAAATGCGTTTTTTTTTTTATCATACGCATGCCATTCCAATTTTTAGTCATAGAGATAAGCCTAATACCAATTTCCTCACGATTTAGTCTTCGTCGTCGTTGGCAGCGGCAAATGTAGTCTGTTGTCGGTCAATGATTTCCGAACCGGCCACTACAGATAATGTCCAGGGGGCAGGTGTTCAGCTGGGATTGCGAAATGTGGTGGAGGAGGATGTACATTTTTCCACATCGCACACCTTGCAACTTAGGACTTGATATGATGTAAGAAACTCTGGTCGATACCCGTACAAGGGATGACGACTATCCGTTACCTGCTTCCTCTTTGTAATGAAGCAGAAGACATGTGCCAGCTAAGGTATTACAGCATTCTTAGTGGAGTCGGTTTTTAGACACCCAGTAACGATGCGGCAATTACCAAGTTTACATGTATCTAAAGCGTATGTACAAAGGTAAGCATTTTGAAACCACGGAAGTCCAATAGTGCACGCACGACGGGATTTGAACCTGTGACTTTCGGATCAAATATGCCACACACCACTTACCTACCACACCATATCCTCACTATGAAGTGATTGAGATATTTCAAGACTGCTGCTATAATGATCCTTAAGAGTCTATGATACCTGAAATAGCTTAGCTTCAGCGATCATATCTTCCACAATACTGTAGCATTTAATTTGAAGTTAATATGTGTAATAGTTCAGGATGATGCTAGAACGCTAGTGTTGCGAAAACATGATTACATAAAATTTTCTCTATAGAAAAAAATCCAAAGTTGACTAATTTGTACCAAAAATGTTCGCCATTCAATAAATACGCCTAATCGGGCCTTGACACTTTGTACTGTAAAAATACACAATATACAGCAGACGGTGTGTTTTAGATTTACAAAATTAATATTTGTTTTACCGTAAAATGTTAAAACGTAGAAAGTCGCGCGTAGTTCTGTCATCTGTCGGTCATATACGCGCCGTGGTTAAGCGCGCAGCAATGTCACCATTATTATAACTATATCTTAGTTCAAAACTAGAGTAAAGTTGCGTTGAGTTGCTAACTAAGGTAGGCCGTTAACAAAAAACTAGGACTGCTCAAAACAATAGACAGGTGCGAGTCTCTCGCGCTGAGAATCAAAAACAATATTTTATTTGTTAGCTGTCGGTCAGTAAGCAGCTCGTCCAAATGGAATTTTGATTCGCATTTCGTCCAACACATGTTTGGTCCAACACGCACTTCGTCCAGCAGAAATTACGTCAACACACAAATGTGTTGGACGAAATACGTGTTTTTTTCCAACAAGTATTTCGCCCACCAAATATTTCGTTCAACTGCACAAACTATAGGGATGAACCGAACAAATTTTATCATAGTCCTTCAGGTGTTTCATACAAGCCTGTTACTTTGTTATACAAGTGGAACTCTCTTTTCCATTTATTTTATTATAAAATACTACCGCTTATATTGTAATGTGACTGTTAACTGTTTTGAAAGGATATATTTATATGTTACATATTTCAAAATAAAATCTGAAAACAGAAAAAATATGCGCTCGGAGCGACAACACGTCCACAGAGGGCTAGTCAGTGAGCAGCAAGACTATATTTCCTGAGGATGCCTCGTGTAGAGGCAAAACGTGTCGATTTGATTTTTTCAGAGAGATTTAGCGGATATATTACTAAATATTTTTTCTGTTTTCAGATTTTATTTTTAAATATGGATTTCCGCAAAATAACGCCTGAATCAATTAGCTATGTTACATATTATCTTTTATAATTATGTCCGTATTATTGACACTATTACTGAAAATGTGCAAAAAAATAACGTTTCTCCTCTCCCCTGGGGCCCTGTACTCCTAGGCTGTATAGTTTGCGATATCGTAAACTATAGGTACAGCCTAGCCTAGCGTTTTGGTAATACAGATATTAAGGTAAAATTGGTTTGTAATTTGTAATGTTGTCACCAAATGGACGAATCTCGAAATGGAAGGACTGCGTTATGAAGAATCTCGAAATGGACAAATCCAATTATAGACGAACGGCAAAATGCGAGATGGACGTACTGCTTATTGGACCGACAGCTAACAAATCCAATATTTTCTATTGCGTTTTGCGAAATTTATTGATACTTAAGAACCAGGTTCTCATTCTTCTATAGACTGTATTTTTATACATAAAATATAATTAATAGGATCTGGACATAAGATTTCAGAATTACTACCGGGACTACAATGGTTGAGTTTTAGCTGAACAAATGAAACAGCAAAATAGTCTTACATTTGAGGCTTATTTTTATTACCCATTTTGCTTAATTGTCTACAAATCTTCTTTTTGATTTCCTTTTGTCGTTTCATCTTTGCCCACTCTTCTGCCTCCTGTTGATGTTTGTGTTTCTTCAGCCTCAGCGCCGTAGCTTCCTTTTGCGTTTCCTGTTTCTTATTGAAATTAGTCTTCAGCATCTTCATAACACTAGTTACCTTCTGCTCGTAGGGACTCTTGACCACAGCCACCCTATTCTTGAACTTATCTTTCGTTATCTTTCCATCAAGTGTCGTAGATTTCTGCTTAGGCTTAAATCTGTAGGGCAAACCCTTCTGAAGTTCTTTAGGTATCACCAAAGGCTTGAACACTCTCTGATCTCGCTTCACATCTGTGTACATCGAGTCTTTTTCTGCTTCGTGTTTTATGTTGAGTTCGCGTTTCAGCTGACCCTTGGTCTTCATACCCTGCCAGGCGTTCTTGGCACCTGCTGGCAGCAATAGGTTCACGACTGGTGCATAGTACTTGGTCACATCGACCTTGAACCACGTACGACAAAATATGATATCGCTCATGAGAATCTTGTCTTCGAAAGTTGCGCGGAACGCACCCTCTGGCTTGTTCAATGCTTTTTTTATTTGACCTCTTATTCCCGACACTGTTTTCACCCTGGCTCCCTCAAACTTTGCCACTTCTAAAGTGCTTGTGAACATGTCTTTGACAAAAGCAGTCTTTTTGTATATTTTCAATGGTGTGCCTACTAGCTTCAGCTTCTTCATAATTTGAGTTGATTTATTGATCTCATTGACACTGCCTGTTGCAGCTATCCGGAATCCTAACTGCTTCATGTTGTTGAGGTCGCTACTGACAGTCTGTAATGCCAAAAATCCAGTGTTTTGGGGAGTCACGGGTCCATAAAAATGCATATTACAAGTGACGTGTTCCGGTGTGTATTTTAGATACCTGCATTTCAAGTCATCCTCTATTTTTGAATAAATCGGTAAAGTTTGGAATCGCCGCCACCCTAACGAAATGACGAGAGGATCATTGGTTTTTAAAATCTTTTTATACCATCTATGCTTCTTCACTTTACAGGACACAAATCCTATGTTCTGTTCCGCCATGTTTAACGCTCCAATGAGGATAGGGTAGCTACAATCGAAGTTAGTGACAAATTCAGATGACATATTTTTAAACAGCATTCTTACATAAAGCCCAGGTCTGAAACCTTCTACTTCAATCCTCAACCCTTGATCCAAATTTTCAAACACTGATTTGTTAAGTTCCGACTGTTTTAAAGCTTCTGCTTTTAGATTTTCGTAGTAAGAGTGATCTCCTTTGATTCTATGATCATCAGGATTGTCATATTCAGAGTCAAATTTAGCTTTTAACTTGAGCTTTTTGTCTAAGATTTCAGATTTGGTCATTTCTGCTTTGCGTTTTGTTCCAGGCTCTGCATGAGCTTCTTCAGTGTCAGCTACATGTTTCACTCCAGTTTCAAGATCTTCAAAATCACCAAACATTTCTTCATCATCACCGTCACTGGCATCATCTAGCTTGAGGAGTTCTGTAGCATCTTCGTCGGCTGATCTTTTTCCAGTAACGAATTTGTTTAAAAGGAACTGTTTGTTGGCATCAGTGGACCAGTCTCTGAGACTAGGCTTGTCAGTTGAGTAAAAGAATGTACATTCATCTAAATCAAGTATTTCTTTCTCCTTCAACTTTTTTTTTTGTGTATCTGTAACCTTTTTGAATAGACCACCAATTTCTCCATCATCATCACTCTCTTCTAATTGTTTAGTTGGTTCCTTTGTTTTGTTTCCAATTTCATACACCCCATATACCAGTTTCATGATGTTTTTAGATGTCCTCTGCCTATCAAAATAAGCTTCAGAGGCTTTTTCTCCCATCTTTTCCTTCCACTTAGTACTAAAATCTTCATCACTAGATTCATCAGAAATTTCTGAATTATCCTCAGATTTACTTGACTTTGCTATACTCATTTCTTCATCTTCAGACCCTAAGTTATTGTCCCAAGGCAGTTTTTCTTTTTTATCTTTGTCATTATTATCAATACCACTGTCATTCTCTGATTCATTGCCTTCATCATTAGACTCATGCCCTTCATCATCTGAGTCTGAAACTTCTTTCCTATTGTGCTGTAGATATTCATCATCCTTGATCATGTCAGGGTAGATGACTGCTCCATTGCTGAAGAGTTGGAAGCCCGATTCCTGCATTTGTTCATCAACTGTCTCAGTTGTTTCTACAACACTTTTAAGTAGTGCTTTTTTTTCATTTGTTTCCTCATCTTCCTTTTTGTGTGAGTGGGACCCTTGCAATTCAATGTAAACTGCATCCTTATCATATACTATACCCCCAACACCTGAGAAAGGGGCATATATCTGTCGTTCTCTTTCCATGAGATGCCTTTTCTTTTCAGAGCTGGGCAGGGGACAAGGATCTGGTAAGTAGGATAGTTCACTGATTTTCATGTCACCTACACCTGAAATTAATAATACTCATTTTGTAATTAGAAAAATAAGATGAAGGAAACAGTCAGATTATAGACCATTATAAATGGCCTATATGTAACTCTGTTCTAGTTCTATAACTGTTCCAGACCAGAACTAGATGGAATAATGCCCTAATATAAGATTGCTAATTCCCTGGCCTAAATAAGAGCAAGCCCTCTGGTCACATGTTGTCTCAATCAAAAGTCCCACAAGATTTTTGAAAACTATGTACATAGGTACTTCACTATTATTTTTTAAATTCCCTAGAAAGTACAATTAAACTAACTATGTACAAAGATATCAGTCAGATTAGCTAAGGACAAACGGCCTATAGGTAACTCAACTGTTCCAGACCAGTACCAGACGGAAGCGTGCCCAAGACACTGGCTGCATTGCCATGCTGAATAGCTATGCTAATTCACTGGCCTAAATAAGAGCCAGCCCTTGGATTATGTGTCGCCTCAATCAAAGCCCCGCAAGATTTTTGAAAACCCGGAGGGAACCAGCTCCCCATAGACCCAAGGTCTCCTGCCCAAAAGGCTCAAATAGGTAAGAAAGAAATAATTATGCAACAGTCCCATGTACGCCCCAGCAGGAAAGTATGATCAAGAGGGAATTGAGTTTTACAAATATTTAGAGGGATGTTAGTGGTGTTAGTGTAAGTCTCAAAAAAGAAAATGAGATAGTTTGATTCATTGTTTTTAAAATCATTGTTTTATCAGGATGTTTCTGAATGTTAGTGGTGTTAGTGTAAGTGTCAAAAAAGAAAATGAGATAGTTTGATTCGTTGTTTTTAAAATCATTGTTCCATCAGGATGTTTCTGAACAACTGATCAAAGATTTAAATAACTTGCATGGATGAATTGCTTATACTTGTGTGTAAATGTGAGAATTAAAATAAAATTTTAAAGATGTTTTGACAAGACAAGATTTTTTCCAACAGTAGATGCTTACAGGCTGATAGTCCTAAATAAAAGTATATATCATCAGAATTACCTGCAATATGTACAGTAGAATCTTTCATCAAAGGGACTCCCCTTACATATCCATAGAGAACCACATCTCTGTTGACTTTTGCATCCTTTCTAATGTTTTCTTGATTGGTAATGTCTTCTAGCCTATCAGCCAAAATGTATGAGTGAGTCATTCTCCAGCTTAGGGGCCTAAATTTCATAACAGATATAAACCTGGCAAGGTTTTTTATCTCATTCCTTAGATATTCACCATGAAGTATACCCGATAAGTAGAATAGCTTTGCGCCAGAATACACTTCGGTCCAGAAACGGTGTTTCAAGGTTTTTTTGGTAGTCTTTAGTGTCTTTGCATTTTTGATCATGTCTAAATGCGTCAGTACTCCCATTACTTTAGGCATTCCATGCACTTGACAGATGTTTAGAAATTCAAATATTTCCATTTCGAAGCCGAAGCTCGCGTCGCAGAGCAGTAGCACAAGATCGGCGCATTTCGCGATGTCGATCATTGAGTTGACATCGTTGTTGCATTCTATCAAGGTGATGCGCCGCTTTTTGGACGTGACGATGGTAATAGGTCCATTGGTACTGGTAACGTTCGTTTTAATAAAGCTCTTGATCAGGTTATTGATGAGAGTTGTCTTACCGACCCTTGGAGGACCCACTATAGCTACCACTATTGGAGGCGGTTCTAGGGGAGTTTTATCAACTTTTGGGATGTGTTGTTTCTTCGAGATAACATCTTCACGTCGCCGGAACTGTCTTTCAGCCCTAACAGCTGACTGGATCGCAAATGCTTTAGGATTCCTTTGCCGGGCACTTAGGTTAGACTGGTCGATTTGATTTTTCTTTTTTTTCTTTTCCGCTTTTCGCCCAGCTTGTTTAGCTCTATGTGCTTTTTTCTTATCAAAGGCAGAATCATCTCCCATGGTTGAATTTTATTTTATCAAAATAAATTAGCACTGCATAAATTCACGTGCACAGTGCACATCTTTTCAATTCAACTTCAACTTCTTTTTTTCGGCTTCGACTTCGTTCGTTGGATTTGGCGTGTAGTGTACGAACGAACCGTTTTATCGATTTTGCCAGTGTCGAGCTGTCGAGTATTGTAAGTGAAATACAAAAAAAGTAAGCAAAAACATTGAGCATTCGGCAATTTTATTAATTCCTTTTTTTATGGAGGGCTAATCTTCAATCTAAAAAAAAACACACCACGTACAAACACAATTTGATAGTAAATAAAAATATATAAAAGCGATGCGATGAGGTTAGAGTGTGATGCTATAAGCTTAGTGGCGTGATGCCTTTTTTACACAACTACAGTTTAATGCTATATTTTTATTTATAAATTTACATGATGTACAAATAAGGGGGGGAAAGGTCAGGCAAAGGAGGGATTAGAGGTAAGTAGGACAAGGAATATCAGGAGGGAGGATAGGTATCGTAGAGTGATTGGTTTAGAGGGCAATTGAAGAATATGTACTTAGTTCACGTTTCCCATTTAAGCCACATTCACGCAGCGAGCTATTACTGATCCTAAGTTTGGCAAAATAGACTGGTCAGCACCAATGAATTAGGTCATTGGCGTCCTAAGCCATCCTAGGGCGAAAAACATTGAATTTACTAGGTACTTTACTGTGTAGGTATTTATTAAATTTGCCACGGTTTGGCGGGAATATCGGCTTGGATGTCTACCCTTGATCAATTTAGAAGTAGGTATTCCATGCATTTGTCCAGGATTCTTGGAGGTATGATTAGGGAAGCAGACATAAGTCGTGACAATAATGTTATAAGACATTCAAGGAAACCCATCTCTGTGGCTAATTTGGCGAAAGTGTCGGCTCTTTCATTCCCAGGAATCCCAGAGTGTCCCGGAATCCATGCCAGCAGACTGCCACTCAGTATCTAGGTATCAGGTTGACGTATTAAGAGATTCTAATGTGATGTTGATGTTTCGGTCAGTATGTATTTTTTTAGGCATATCAATGAGAAAAGCCTTATTTCTTGGCAGTACCCACCTACCAACACAATAATTAGCGATTGATAAATTGTTTAATACTTAACTAGTAGTTCGCTCCGAACTGAGATCTTGTGTTTGTGACGGTGATGATTTCTCAAATAGAAAGTACTTAATTAACAAACGATAAAGGTGTGCTTTCATAACACCTTTCTCACCTTACTTAAACTCTTTTTTCTCGAACTCTTTTTCACCTGAGTGTTCGAGGCTCTCTCTTGTTGCTAATACTTCGAAGTGCTGTGTTATAACTTACGGCCGTGCAAAAAAACCTATCCTTCATGACTATTCACTGGATGCTAACAATATAGGTCGGGTACAATCGGTTCGGGATCTAGGGGTTCGCATGGACACGGAGTTTAACTTCCGAAGCTAAAAAAGCCCTTGGTAACGAAAAGATGCAAAATAAATTCACGCGTTTTTGGTATCTAAAACTATATATAAAACTATATATACCTTCCCATTTTACACACTAATTTACCCTTCTCTATTTGTTTTAGGTATGGTAGGATACACTAAATTAGAGGTTAGGCGGGAAATTATGTTGGTAACGTATATCTTACGTTTGTTGAGAGGTATGGTGCAATCCGCGTGTACAGATTTGTATGGGTTTATTGCCTTTACAGGCAATGTAAATGTATTAAATATCACATGCTAATTTATTATAGAAGCGTACAGTTTACCAGATGAACGATTTAATATCTTTATTCAGTCTTGTTGTTAACAGAGAGTTTATTTTTATTTCTAGTATTATAATAATTTTTACGCGTGTACTTACATGATATTTTCATAAATATACTGAAATTAAAGTTATCAAAGCTGGAGTACCACAGGGAAGCGTATTGGATCCGGTCCTGTTCTTACTTTATACCTGTGATATTCCAAAAATAGAACACAACAATATTGCGACCTTCGCAGACGATACTGCACTGATGTGCATTGAACGAAACCCATGCTAAAGCAGCAGAAAAGGTCCGAGCAGCTGTGAAGAAAGTCTATGATTGGTCAAATAATGGTGGATTCATTTCAACGAATCCAAATCCATACACATTAACTTAACACATAAGAAAGAACAATACTGCCCGTTATACATTCAATACATATATATCGTTATTCTTCCATATTATGTGATGTAACAAAATATAAAAATTAAATTTAAATAATAAAATTTAAGGTTTTTGGATTTTTTCCTGTATGTGTGCTATAAAACGTTGCTTCATGCCAAATTTCAACATTCTAGGTCGACTGGAAGTATCCTTTAGGTTTTGATTCCTTTGCGAGTAGTTGCGAGTTTCAAAATATGCGGCTTTAATTGCTGTTTCTTTTTATTGTATTATAGACTTGAGTATTTGATATGAATTTCAATATAATACCACTAGGTACGCGTTCATGAGGAAGTAAGTTAAAATTATTAAAAATATTTTTATCATAAGATGTAACTAAAAATGTATGCTTTTCCGCAATTTTTCCTTTATCTGTGCTATAAGACGTTGCTTCGTACCAAATTTCAAGATTCTGAGGTCACGGGAAGTACTTGTAGGTTTTGATTCCTTTGCGAGTGTCGAAAATTTGCGGCATTAACGGCTGTTTCTTTTGATTGCGTTGGCTTGGCTTAGAAGTTTGTTTTTTTCACAGCTCCAAGACACAGCAGACTTTATTTGATAAGAACTTCAGCTTGATACCTCCACGTGTTTCTGAGAAAAAGGGTCTTGACAGACAGAAAGACTGACGGACAACAAAGTGATCCTATAATGGTTCCGTTTTTTTCCTTTTGAGGAATGGAGCCCTAAAAATTAAATTAAGTTGTCTCCTAAATACTACTATACTAGCAGAAAACCTGAATTCGATCATGATGTATGCTGCCTTTGACTTTTAACTTGAAATTTAGACATTATAGTGTTCCAATTTTTTTTTTCTTTTATATACACCGGTCTAGACCCAGTCTAGATTACACTACATTTAATTACAATGATCTTAAAACTATCAAATTAAATATCATGTACAGTATTAACTATAAATTTGTAAATACAATTAAAATTAGACGGGTTTTTAAGCAGATCCTGCAAACATCGCGGGACTGATTCGTGATTATGATGGAGTTACATTAGGTCGTCAATCAACACAAGACGCTGAATGTTGAATGACGAACATAAAAAAAAGATGTGATCGACATGTGGTGACAAGTTAAGACGGTAAAGGTGAAAATTTAAATGAATGAATGAATGAATGAACACTTTATTGTACACATAAATAAATATACATAACAAACATTTAGTAACAATAGCGTTTAAGTACAATGGGCCTTATCGCTGAAAGCGATTTCTTCCAGGCAACCTTGTAAGAAGAAATGTAAACAGTAAAATAATAATAATAACAGAAGTAGTGCACAACAATGAGTATAAATATAAACAGAAATTACAACAAATACTAGTTACATATATAATTAATACAAACTATGGACTAATGCATACCTAAAACAATAAAATAAAACAATAAATCAAATAGTCAAATAAATATATACATCAATATAAGTAGTTGGACAGGGTCAGATTTAAATAGAAGCAAGGTAGTGAATTTTCAGCCTCAATTTAAAAGTATACACTGACGGAGCCAGTCTTATTTCAGTGGGCAAGTCGTTCCAAAGATAATTAAATGACAATGACCAAAACGCAACCGACAAATTGTTGAGTAAAACTTTCAATGGCCCAAAAATTTACTTTTGCAGAACCGTGGAGAAGAGTTTATTTGAACATCAAGAGCATGAAACCAATTTCCCTTATTTTCCACCTGTGCGCAGTGATACGAATGTCTTCCCCACTCGTGACACATCCGTTGTTTTAGCAAACTCACAACATCCGTATATGGTAAAAAAACATTAACGTCACTGCACCCAAGGTTAGGTAAATTATCCGCCATATTAACAATGATATTGGCTAGATAATCTGCTTTTTTTCTGCATTACCTTCAACACCTATGTGTGAAGGAAATCATGCAAAGTGGACGTATACATGAAGATTAACCAGTTCCACCCATTATTGTTTAATTTCATAAATTATGTATTTTGTGCCAGAATGTAGCTTGTTGTTAGATACATTTTTCAAGACACTAACCACTACCCATTTGGTATGACCTAAGTTAAAGTTTTTAATATGTTTTAAGGCACCTAGAATAGCAACAGCTTCAGCTGTGAAGACACTAGCATTGTTGTCAATTTTAAATCCTACCCCTCTATTTAACAATGGTTCAAATATAGCAGATGAAACTGCACTTGAATTTTTTGAGCCATCTGTATATATAAATTTGAAATCTATCCATTCCGATAGCATATTATTTACATCTTCTTTTTGATGACAAGTCTTCATCAATTACTACTTTCATAGACGGAAATTTACCAATGAATGAACCTTGATAACAAGGCAGAATGAAATTTTGTTGATAGATGTTTATTTATTTTTTTAATCCAAGAAATTTGTAAAGTTATTAAGAATTAAAAGTGGTTTCCAAACTGTTTTGACACCTGATATATTGGCCATAAGGGAATTGCCAGCAACACTAAAAAGCTTTAGCAAAAATCTTTCCTTCAGATAATAAAACGACTAGAGATTGGTGGAACTCCACATTCAATTTGCATTGAGTTTATAGGAGCCTTTAAATGCGCCAGTGATTAATCTTAAGCATTTATTTTGAAAAACATTAAATTTATTTACAATTTTATCGTCAGAAGCATAACATAGAAAAACATACTCAAAATGGCTTCTAACTAATGATTTATACGAGTATAACATTAATTTCTATTAATTTATCCTTTTACCTATTATAAGATTTTAGTATATTATGAGCCTTGCTGGCTTTAGCAACAATATTTTTACAATAGATACTCCAAGATAAATTTTGTGAGGAAATTACTCGCAAAAACCTGACCTCAAGCGACGAAGGTAATACACTACCGTTATAGCGAATTTCTGGCATGTTAACGCATCTTTTCTCTAATAAAACAACTTTTGACTTAGATGAATTAACATCCAAACCAAAATACGTAAAATATTTACAATGACTAACTAATGCGTCATTGACAATATCGGCCACCTGTGCCAAATTTGTTCCCGATGCATAGACAACCAAATCATCAGCGAACAGTAGGTTTTTAACAAGAGAACCAAGGATAATATTTAAACGACGAAAATAGAAAATGAATATCAGAGATGCATCCCTGACATACACCCAGCGAAGAATGACGAGGACCATAAAGGTGTTTGTTGAATTTAACGTAAACTTCCCTATTTAATAAGAAAGCGTGTAGCCAATTGGTAATTTGTGAAGAAATTCCTATAGAAAGCAACTCGTCACAGAGGACTTCAATGTTAACGCTATTAAAAGCAACCGCTATATCAAAGAAGACTGTGATCAAATTGATGATTTTTTTGATAGCGAATTATGTATGTCAAGTTTAAGTTCACATATGCTTTCTCGTGCTGAATAGTTTCTACGGAAGCCAAATTGATTGGTAAAAGACCGTTGTGCTCTACATAAAACTCAAGACGCTTCTTAAGAAGTTGTTCGAATAATTTGCCAACACATGAAGTAAGTGCTATTGGTCGATATGAATCAGGGTCCAACTTTGGTTTGCTAGGTTTAAGAATGTGAAGAATATCATGATTTGTAACTCTGTTAATGTTTAAAATAATGGTGAAACTTAAATTTAATTATTTGTAAATTATTGAATAAAAGTATGGTCATAGATTTAAAAAAAAATTAACAAAGGTAACGCTACGTTAAAAAAATAACAATTTCAGAATGTAAGGTTACCTGTATAAATCAATATACTTACTTATTGTAATTGTAACTGTACATCAATATATTAAAATACTTAGTTACACTGTTATTAGACTTACCGACATTTGTTAATTAGGCTTATCAACATGTAATAAAGTACCTAGTTTTATTTTTCAGTGCACCAGGAGGTAGCACTTTATCAGATGGCCGAATGTTATTATTCAGTATTTTTGCAGGAAATAAATGGTCTAAATATTTATGTAACATTTAAATTGCAGTCGTAAGGCGTGAAACTACCATCGTTTGTCATAATAGTAGCATTTAAGAATAAGAATTCCAGTACAATTCATTCATTATAATATCATTATTTTATTTTAACTACTGAATTGTAAAAATATACTAGGTAAAACACATAGATAACAAAAGAAAGATTGTAAACGATGTAACGTGACGCCAGCTACGGTTGATGGTGGCGCCACCGGGCGGTAGGTTGATGGCAAAAAAATTACACGAAGTAAAGGACAGGAGGTGAGGAAACGCCGCCGGCAACCATTGCTGGGGACACTTTTGATTGGAGGCTTGGTTGGAGCAACATTGTTTGAATATAACTATTAAAATACAAGTTGAAGATATATCAAAAGGATTATTATTTGGAAATTTAAACAAAATACTTATTACTATTAATACTTTGTGAATTCCACTGGACTATATTAATTATATTGTGTACATCGATCATGATGCAGTGGGCAATTTGTTGCTGAGAGTTTTTTTTTAGGGTCTCTCTAATAGACCCGGAGTTGATGGGTACATCTTTGTTGCCTAAGATTTTGGTTATTGTTTAAATTAAAATGTTGACAAAAACTTCTGATTTCATTAAATTATTAATTTGGACATCTAAGGTGCTTGCAGTAAGCTGCGGGAATGCTTTCGCATCGAAAAGATCCGAATAGTTAACGCTCCTGGATTTTACTTTGTTTTCCTCAACTTTTTGTTTATTTATAGGACAGGAGGATGATATTGCAATATGGTTACCTTTGCAGTTGGCGGAAATTGTGACATTCTGTACAAATCGAACATACCTCCGCATTTCTACAAAACATGGCAATGTATCCATACCTCATGCACTTTAAATATTGTTTTACAGGAGGTATGTACACTTTCACCTCATGTCTCCAAGAGTCTAGGTATATATGCTTCGGAAGAACCACGCACGCAAGCAAAGGTAACAGCGACTTGTATGAACTGCTGATAACATTAAATATATCTTTATTTGTCATTTCTATCGGTACTGAGGTAAGAACCCCAGTCACCTCTGTGTCATTTGCAGTAATGCTTGCTTTCAAGCTTAACTGATCCAGTAGTTTTTTTATTCTGCATGATCATGTTTGCATTACTTGGTAGATCAAATGTTATGCCTACTTATATTTATTTATTGATCTCAGGTGCAAAACACCCTTTTTAGTTGAGTTTTCTGGCCTTAAGATCTGACCTTGTTTTGGTGGGTTTTAATACCAGAGTTGTTTCAATTTCCATAGCTGAGTTCATGGAGTCAGTTTCACAGTTTCCGAATCGTCGGAATCTGCGACGATTCGGAAACTGTTGGTCCACCTTCGTCAGGTGATTTTGGAGGATCGTCGAAACAATGCCTACAAAAGAGAAAAAATTATAAATAAATAAATTTATTTTAAGAAAGCGCGCCTTTACGGTTACGAGGTTCCCGCCAAAAAAAAACTAGAGTGTTCCAGACTTCTGAATTTATTTTCAGAAATGGTTTGAGATTAGCGTTGAAATCTTTCGGATTCTAAGTCGAATCGGACAAAAAGTGTTGTAGGTACTTATACGATCCGAAAGCTTTCCGTTTGTTTGAGAATCGATACTCGGTTAATCATGGTGCGAGCGCGCGAGCATAATATATACATGAACGTCATTGTCAATGTCAAGTCAAATATCAATCAAAAAAAGACAAGAAAGAAAGACAACAAGCAAAAGCAAGATCAGAGTTGGTGGAGAATATCAATCAAAATCAATTCTTGTTTTTTAGTTTTGAAAGAAAGAATATCCCGTTTGTTTGGATGATGAAAGATAAAAACACAGCTGTTCAGTACATCCATAAAATAGGAATGATCTGAACTAAAGTTATCTAACATTGCAGTAATCATGACTTCGACGGAGCTTGATAGTCGGAACATCGCTCTTTCTATGTGAGTTACAAAAGAATATTGTATGTTTATTCGTTTTGCTTAACTTGCTATTATTTGCAAATTATATATTCGTATAGTATTGTTATAGTATTGGTAAACAGCGAGAGAAAGAGGTGAAAGGTCATTGCTCTCTTCTCTGGTCTGCATTGCAGTAGGTAGTGGTGAATTTATTAGAATAGGCCATTAAAACCGTCATCATGCTAATTATGTCAACTCACTGATAAACCCCAGTCAATTGTCTATTTGCATGTAGCTCTTCATTATAGATAAGCCACAGCAGGTAGGTATAGGTATCTAAGTATTATGTGTTATTAAACTAGTACTTCTTATTTGCATAAATGATTTAATTTACGTACCTGTCGGTTAGGTTCTTTAAAAATGTTTCATTAATTCTTATGACCTTATGCACAAACAATTACACAAGACTGGTACCTAGCCTGGAGGAGTCTTCAAGTCCAGGGTGAATAAGTTCCTTTTTGATAAGCATATTAGGCCACATATTTACTTGTTTTTAAAGGACCGGATGGTGATCTCCCTGCAACCTACCTACCAGAGATGTAGGTACCCATATTTTTTTATTTATATAGAGGCCTCTCTGGCCTTGAACCTTACCTGACATAAACCTTTTATTTTTATGAACAATAAGTTACCTCTTGTCCAGTTCTAGTCCAAAACAAAATGAGGTCTATGATGGAGTGAGCCTGCTCAAATTGCTTGGAGTCAAATACATTGTAACTTTGGTAGGAACGGAAAATATTTATATGAATTGGCCAAATGAAACCACAAATTGGCACCCTCAGGTAGGGTTACCGGATAGAAAATTTAAAAAACTCAGAGAAAAAGACTGATTTCTATTGAAAAATCCTGAGATTTTATCAAATATTGAGAATTCTCTCGCAAACAATGATGTGAAATTATTTGATGAAATTGCTGCATTTAAGCACAATTATATCAACACAAGATGTCACATTTTTTTAATGTACTGCTCCATAGGTACATAGTGGGCAGCCATTTTTGTGTATCAAGTTTACCAGAGATATTGCGTTTTGTCATTACGTGTTTGCTATTACAGCCCAGAATGCAAACTTACGTAGAAAGATATTATTCTATTACAGGGGCTGAATGGTCAAAGAGTTTAACATGCGAAGCATTTTTATAGAACTGTGTTAAAAGACAAAAAATTGCTTAATAAGGTATCATTGCAAAATAAATATGATAAAACAGATGATTAGAATAGGTTTCATACATTCTGTGTTGATTTTATTTGTGCAATTATCATGACCAAATTTGATTATTAAATTAATCAATAAAAATAATATAATTTGCTTTTTTAAAAAATGATCTGAAAAATCTAATCTATTATTGAAAATTCTAAAAATCCTGAGATTTCCTAAGATTTCTAAAATTTATTTATTTATTTATTAAAATAGGACATCCAACAGACAAAACAAAAAACAAACAAAATCCGGTCGCAATCCTGAGCAAATCCTGAGATCTCAGGACAAATCCTGAGGTATGGTAACCCTACCCTCAGGTGGTGATATGTTTCAACTCTCACACTCTCACATCCTACATACACACTTTGATTAATTCATTCATGTATCAGTCATAAATAGCCAACCTAATTGCTTATTTAAATGCATTCTGATTTCACTTAATTACTAAAATAAAATTTAACACTTATTATTTAAATTGAATTTTATACAATATTCATAGGAGGAAATCAGTGGAAAACCTGGTGATTTCATCTCAAGATGCCATCGGACAAAGCATCAGTCAAGCTTTGACTTTCTCAGGAGTCATCACACACCACAACAACCAGATATTACAAGAGCACAGGTAATCAATAATATCACCAGCATGCATCAGATAGAATACATTTTAAATACTACATAAAGTGTCTTTCTATGTTTTGTTTGACCTATGGAAAAAAATCGTAGCATAGTCTATACATTTATTAATTAACTACAGGTAAAGTATAGGATTTAGTTACAATAAGGTTAGGACATTCACATTAAAATTACATAAATGCATTTTCATTATGTACAAATATTAATTTTATTTTTAAATCATGTGAACCATAGTAAATAGTAAATTTGCTGTAAGCAGGGTGAATGGTGAACATCGCTGCACTGCAGGATTACTTGTAAAGTGTTTACATACAACAAAATATTTTATATGAAATAACCAAAATAGGTACTATTACTAATAATACACTGTAATAATTTGTTGCACTAGTTAACTTAACTTAACTATATTGTTGATGTACTAAGTTTTTACCTATAACTTGGGACTCAACAATGATTACAAATGACTGATAAAACATTGATTAGTTTTTATCAGATGATCCGTCATTGTTTGACTCACCATCACCAGTCAGTGTTTGACAGTGCCTGTATCAGAGGCATGGGTGCCACCGAGCTCGTAGTGCAGTTCTGCCAACTGGATACCAGTGCTCAGATATCGTACGCTATCCTCGTTTGATACGAATGGCCATAGTACGCTGTATAGGCTATTCAACAATTGCCTATAGCGCCTAACACCCGTCAGTCTCCCAGATCCCCCGACATTTGGTAGCAGTCTTCCACCTTTTGAATCCGGGGGAAGGTTCCGCACCAGACCTTAACTTAACACAACGGCGAAGTGTACAGGTCTGCTGTGTGTTTTGGATGGTGTTGCGTTCATGCACCTTAGTACAGTTACAGCATTGAAGCTGTCCATATTATACTCCGCAAACATCTCTGATGTCCCAACATCAACCTAATGTGCAGGGTATTTAACGAGTTTTTGGCATGACAGACCCACAGGTTTCGACGATCAGTATAGTACCTACACCTACTGGACAGTATGTTTTAAACTTGCGATAGCACGTTCAGTCGAGAGTCTGGAACAGAATCCGAACTGTGCAAACTGCTAAATTTAGAACGGGTAAAAAAATTGGTTCATTTTTGCAGATATTTTTAAAGTCAAAGCTACCATCATGATTATTCCGTGCGACAACAATGTTTATAACATAACGGGTATTGTATTGTTGTAACTGGTCTGTTTCTACAACACTTGAATGTTTACATTGCGGCATCTATTGTATTATAGTGTACATAAATATGTAAGTTACAATATTGCAGAACACTATATTTCTTTGTATGGACATAATGAAAGTATTTTATAAATATGCACATCACAATGTAAACAGGAAGGTGGTGGGTTCTAATCCTGTAGGTACCGTAGGTCATATGGTCAGTAATTTATTAGCTGTTATCACATCACAGTGCTCTGTGGCAGATATATTAATCTGCATATTATATGCTTAATGGAAGTTTTATACACAGTGAGTGTAAACAGGCTGTGGTGATGGTGATGATGATGATAATGATAATAATCTGGGACATCATATTTTAATTGAGTTTTGATCAGAGAATAAACACTCTGAGGTGTTGTTTGTTGCGGGGTTGTTCATTTGTAGTTTAGAAAAAATCTCTGAAATAGATGTGACAACATTGAAATGAGAGAGAATGGTAGCGATAGCGAGGTAGGTATAGGTAGGTAGTTACTGTCGCAATATTAACAGGTCTATTGCCAGATGTTCGGCGAACCATGAATGCAATGAATCACTTAACAATTAGGTATGTACCTACCTATTTTTAAGGCAAATCACGTTGCATGAAGAGCTTTAAGTAAGTACCTATTTACAGTTAAATGTGTGTTATTTTAGTTTCCCTTTGTATATCCCTAATTCCCTATAGTTATCCTGTTTTCAAATGTTAAATCTATAATTGGAAGTACTTACATTTTTTTATTTGAATGTAATGTTGAGAAAACAAACGTTCCGACCCTGTAACCTCGCTACGGAACCCTAAAGATTTCGACTATTGTGAACTATTAAATAATAATAACTTTTTCAAATGAATTTCCTGTAATGCTTAGTTTTTTAATTCATTTAGTATACCAACTGTATCATTCAATTTCTTCTACATTTAATTTTATTCCTAGAATTTTCAATTATTTCAGTAATATGAATTTTCTTAGTGTACACACTTTTTTAAATATTTTACTTTACCTACAAACATATGATTTAAAGGGTTGTCACTCGGGATTGCTGTGTTCTGGTTTGAAGGGTATGGTTGCCGGTGAAATTACGGGCACGTTTGGCTATACACCTTTATGCCTCAAGTTGACGGGCGCAATGCAGTGCCGTGTAGGCTATGTTCTTTTTGGATGTGACCTACGCAGTAGGCATTGTTATAGGCAAGAGATGCACTCATGAGAATCATACACCGAAACAGTTTTCGCGTTGTAAGTATTTAGCAAGCGTATTGCTACCTCGACGTTCCCTGCAGCCGCGTCACAGAATAAATAGTAGTGGTTTGACGTGAGCTTTGGTGTGTTTTACAGTTTTAAACAACACATCAATCTACAAATCTCTGTGATACTATATGTCCAACTATTATAGCTATGATACTATAACCTTTTTTATGTTTAAAAAAGTAATAGTAACGCCGGTAGATTTTTACCCATGGTATTTGTACCTTTGTATTCATTATTGTCAAAATAACAAATAATCACTTATAATTCAAGGCGGTATAGGTACCTGCATGAGATTTCTTTTTTAATTATTCAAATTGGACATTCCATTCCAAAGATATCATCAATAATCGCTAAATGGCGCTGTGTGAAATTATTGTCCTGCAATATATATTATTATTATAATTCAAAATATTATCAAAAGTCTTAGTATTCACGAAAGTCCACAGCAAGCTATGAGCGTCTTTTACTTCGATTTAGCAATGTTTACAAAACTGTTATTCAATTAACGCATTATCAGTGTTCCGAGGAGATAACAATAGTTAGTGTAGCTTGTAATTAATCACACACCACACATATCAAGTCTCACGTCACCTACAAATTCCTGTATACTTATATTTTTCCTCTCCTTTAATATTTTATCACTTTATGACCAGGATATACTTTATCCATACGATAAACTAGCTCGTCCCTGTCCAAACGCCAAACTAGTTTAACCTATTGGATTGGTTTATCCTAGACCAAACTAGGTTAACCTATCGGATTGGTTTATCCTAGACCAAACTAGTTTAATCTATCGGATTGGTTTATCCTAGACCAAACTAGTTTAACCTATCGGATTGGTTTATCATTGACCAAACTAGTTTAACCTATCGGATTGGTTTATCCTCGACCAAACTAGTTAACCTCTATAACTAAACTACTTTGAATGGCGTTTATGTTAATCAAAATACATGTTTTGATATTTCAGGAGTGTGTCCCGCTCGCCTTCGCCGTCGCTTCGAACACAGACCACAGACTCGGCCATAGACTACGACAAGGTTATCACTTTCTCTAATTACATTACTTTGATTCCAAAGGTTTATGCCTTGCTCTGTCTGAGTCAACGAAATCTCTGTTTCTAGCTTGTTTATATTTTGTTACTTTGATTGTTTCTGAACTTCGACATTGTGATATTTACTTACATCACTCAAATGGCATTGGAGTATACATATTTCGATCTATTATATAATAGTTTGTAGAGGAGGTAGTGCAGTGGTAGCAGGCTCCAACTGCGAGTAGTCTGGCTGGATACAGGTATACCTACCACCGTAGTCATAGATCACTGAATAGGTACCTTATAGTATACAGCCGTACTACTCAAACTGAACCAATCCGCAGCCGCGTACCCGCTAACTATAATGATGTAGACAATGGGTGATCGCGAACACAGTGACGCGATTAAAAGTTGAATAATAGTCGTTTAAATAGTCAAATGCCTCTGCTATTGTCTCCAAAGTAAAAACAGATCTTAAAGACAGCGGCACCTTTATGCAGTTATTTTAGCTTATAGTTTGATGTACATAGTTATATATAGTCTTTATATGCGACGTGGTAAACGTGTAACTCTGACCTTCACACTCATGATCTCCGGATGTGTAGAGCCAATTTAATAACTCGCCAGTGAGCGAACTAGTTCAATTAATCCTTTGTTTATCTCAATATGCCTTTTAAAATGATGGTCAGTCAGTACATAGCTCTGTACCGTTCGACTGTATCGCCGACATCCGCGATGAGGCTCACCTTGCGGCGACTCCCTACTTTACTTGTACTTCAAGGATATACCAACATATTTTAGGCTCAGAAGGCTTCTTCGGGCCACAAAGAGTGCAATGGCGGATTGCTATAATCGCCTCGCTGGCCTGACGGGTTGGTGATCGCAGATGACTAGTTGTAACGTGGATGCTGTAATGTTCCCATCACCCGGGTAATGTTTCCCGAGGTCGCCTCGGTCGACCGATCGTATTTCCTGTTAAACCAGAACATTAGCAAGAGTAAATTACGCTAAGAGAAGCTTCAGCAAGGTGCCTGAAGAACCCGAAGGTGCCCAATATGAGCCCTTGTCATTATCCACTTTCTACTATTTTAATGGCCTCGATAATGAGAACAACTGTAAAAACACAATACTAATCCATTATTAACCTACTCAAGGGTCATTTGGAAGTAAATACTGACTAGCATTTAGTTCGGCGGTATACTACTGTTTTGTAGTGCTTTAAGAACGCTTGAGTATATACGAGTATAGATAATAGTTTAAATAAATAAATGTGATGTTCAACAGAGCAGCGAGTACAGCCTAGCGCTTGGATCTCAGATCGCCGTCGACACCGCTTCCATCTCCAGTGGTGAGCTCGCCGTCTCCGGGAAGTATGACAAGGTGCGTGCACTGCACTGCACTGTACTATGTCAGTGGTCATGAGCCGTCTCTCTCTACCACACACTCCACGTGGCCGCCGGTCGCGCTACAGCTAAGACTCGTTGCGTCGCGCGTAGTAAACTCTTTGTACAGAGAGCTCATGTTAGGTTGATTTTTTATGAGCTGCTTTATTTTAAAGCCTTTACACTATGATTATCATATGCTTGTAAAACACATGTTCCATATTTTACTTTGCTTTCACTTTCAAGTCAATCCATCAATTAATTCAATTTATTTAAAATAAATTAAAAACCCTATAAGTACTCCAACGGTGAAGATAAAAAAAATTATGATGAGGTATATTATCGTTTACCATAATTCATATTTATACTTACAAAGTTTCGTGCAGCTATTCCGTTCCAGTATAAAGTTACATACAAAAGTTTTCACCCCTTTTACTCTCGTCCCTTTCAGAAGGGGTGAGGGGAGATAATAAGTTAAGTTCACTAGGGGGTCGGAAGTCTCCTCGCTAGACGAGAGCGCCGTGGTGGTTTGTGTGATCATGAGGCGTACAAGGTAGCCGGTAAGCTCGGCATTCTACGCAGTACGTACCATAAGGCATCTTACTGATGAAACCACGGCGAGGTTAGTTTATTTTAGTTACTTTCACAGCGTTATGTCCTATGGCATATTTTTATGGGGAAATGCAGCAGATATTGAAAGCATTTTTATCCTGCAAAAGAGAGATGAAAATCTAATGCACGCTCACTGGAACATTGATGAGTTTGGTATAAGAAGTGATGTACACAGTGTTAATACTAGAAATAAAAATAAACTTGACATACCTAGGTATCGCTTAGGAAAAGTAAATCATTCATTCTTAGGAAACTGTGTACGATTCTATAATAAGCTTCCTCAAAGCGCCACCAAACTCTCTGCTCGTAAATTCAAATTGTGTGGTCCTTGTGTGCTGGTCGCGATTCCGAACAGGGACGCTACCGCCGACGGCGAAGCCGATCTCCATTGATGGCTTAAAATTAGCTTCATGAGAACTAGAAACGATTTTTACTACCGGGTATGTGTCATATCCAAAATGGCGTTTCCCATCTCAAAAGTGTACACATGTTATGAAACCTATCCGTTCAGTACATTTGACGGTAAAAATCGTTTCTAGTTCTCATGAAGCTAATTTTAAGCCATCAATGGAGATCGGCTTCGCCGTCGGCGGTAGCGTCCCAGGCGGTAGATTTGACGTTTCAAAGTGATCCTAAAAAATCTTACTGAATAAATATATTTGACTTTGAAGGAATCACGAGTCTCCTCTTGCAGGCATGTCATCTCAAGAACGCCGAAGCGATCCCCGGCTCCGTGCGCCCTAAGAAAAAAAGCTGGTACAACTCTCTCTACCCGACGTACAAGAGCAAGTCCGAGGACTTCAAGCGGCTGTTCCGAGACCTGCCCGAGGATGAACGGCTCATTGTTGGTATGCTGACCGCTGGACCGCGGGTCTGAACGTGGCAGGAACAGTCTGAGGATTACTGTTTACAATTGTTGTTATTACCCAGCCGGTCTTAAACATAGTCCTACCACCAACCGAACCAAGAACAATACTGTACTCCCCTGGGGATCGAACCCGGGACCTCTGGATCTGACACCTGTGTCCGAATCACGAGACAGCAGGTGTCTGGCTCCTCACTGTTGTTCATATGATCGCGGTCAGACTATAGATAAGTAAACATGTACCGCCGCGTTGGTCGCACTCGTACCGTGGTCATGCATGTCCTCCAGGTCCCGGGTGTCAGCATCAGCAATGGCAAGGGAGCTCCACCCGGAGAGACGCGCTACGTCCCCCGCGTAGCGCCCGCTGCTCATTAACATTTTACAATTACGTTTTAAAAACTAAAAAAAAAACCGAATTCAATGAAGAACATGTTACAATTTCGTTTACCTGGATGACGTATTTTTTCCAATCATTTTGATGACAGATGGACGGACACACAGACAGACGACAGACATTTAGACGCGTGATCCTATAAGGGGTCCGTTCTTGCCTTACTTTTGAGGTAATACAAAAAAAATATATTCAAATCGCTTCAAGTGTGCCCAGAATATTTGAAGAGTTTCCTCGATTTCTCCAGGATCCTATCGTCAGATTGTTGATTACGATGGGATCATTTGAGAACGTGTATAAAAATATTATTTTCGTAAGATTTCCGGTAGAAAAGCATCCATCCATCCATACAGACGAACCACCTGACAGTATAATGTCTCCGAACATCAGAATAAAAAAACTGTTAAAAACAACAGCATTTTCTAATCTGTACTGTACAACAGTACAGATTATCAGAAAATATTATGCCTGAGTGATTTGCTCGTCAAGCCAAGCGTCATGACGGTGAACCCCTCCAGTCTGGAAGGGCGTACCTCGTGAGTTGTCACGTGATATAGTAACAGTAGTGACTCCACTCCACCGGATGTCACGAGAGCTCGCCACCCTCGTTTGGAAGTGGAGAGACCCTGAAGTACATCGTTCCTCAGATTACTCGTGCGCGTTACAAAAGGACATCCTCGCCCACGGTCGGCTGTACGCGTCTCAGAGCTACCTCTGCTTCTACGCCAACATCTTCGGATGGGAGACGAACCTCATGCTCAAGTGGAAGGACGTCACAGCTATCACCAAGGAGAAGACGGCGTTGGTGAGCTCCCATGCACTCTTGCGGACCTGACCATCGTTTGTACATGTTACATGACACAAATGTGGAAGTGTTCGGCCTCGTCTCACTCTCTCGGGGTCAGGTTGTGTGAAGGACGAAGGCGAACGCGTAGTGTTGTGGACATAATGTGCGGGGGCAGACTTCCAAGCCGAGGGTCGGTCCACTTCCTCATGGCTAACAATTACTAAGATTCTCATAGTTTTTTGGTGTGTCTACCCCGGGCAATAGAATCGTTGACCTTAAGTCAACGATTTAATATATTTTTGGGTTAAGCCAGAGCAAGGAAGAGGTCTACTATGAAGCCAGCGCGTCCTCGCCCAGGCCAGCTCACCCATTGTAAAAGAAGGGGCTTCAATACTCCAGCCAGAACACATTATATATTTCCTGTGGCGACATCTGGTTATAAATTGATTTATAGTATATTTTCTTATTATAGTTAAAGTTATAGTATAGTTTTCGTGCTTAACTTGGCATTGTATTGAATTTGAGGAATATTGTATATACATTTGAATAATATTGTAGGTGATACCAAACGCAATCTTAGTGTGCACAGACGGGGAGAAACATTTCCTTACTTCTTTCTCCGGACGGGACAAGGCGTATCTGATGCTGTTCCGGGTCTGGCAGAACGCGCTCATGGACCAGCAGATGTCCAGTCAGGAGATCTGGCAATGGGTGAGTGCTTCTCGTGGACATGTCACGTGATACCACGCCGTGGGCTGTGGAGCGACCGTTACACATTTTATTTTATTGTTCGACGGGGAAGCGCTTGGCATTAATCAGACTAGACCACAGAGGCGGTTAATGACGGTACCTACAGCTACAGTCCATCAAATCTAAGAAATACATTTTGACGTTTCGCATTTCTTATTACGCTATAACTTTGTTCAAACGTAGACACAAAATATAACAAACAGTAATTCTTATAATGTCGAAAAATTATTTACTCTGATAAATAATTTTATTTATTAAACATTCCTGTACATTAATATATATTGGAATCTCATAAAACTATTGTAAATAAGGTTCACGCTTATACAATGTTATGTCATTATGTTGTTTACAGTAGTGCTGCGACAGTTTAAAATTCTTGAGTTTCCAAATAATCGGTAAAAATATTGAAATAAACGAACAGAATTTTTGGCGGAAATTCAGTGAAATCGTTTTGTGTAGAGCGCGAGTGACCAAAATTTAGTTCAGTAGTTCTTCGAATGACTTGTCATGAATAAATTTAGGTAGGTACCTAAATAAATAAAACGCGAACTACGAAAATATAATTATATTATAGTATGTCGCCCCGAACTGAGATCTCGTGATGTCTGGTTTGTAACGGAGAATAGTTAACGGAGTTAATTCTCAAATAGAACGTAATGAACAAACGATAAAAGTGTGCTTTTAATATAACTTTCTCACTTTACTTAACCACTTTTTCTCGAACTCTCTTTATTCACCATAAAATTCATCAAACAGTGTTCGAGGTTCTCTTGTTGCTAACGTAATGTAATATCCTTTCTAACATAAAACAAAGGTTGATTTTGTTTTGAAAAGGGAAAATTTGTATTTCTTTTTATTGAATATCTCAAAAACTATCCCACTTTTCAAAAATCCCCCGCCACAATCAAACTCTATTTACGTTATCTCTATTTAAGTTATGTAATGTTATCTCAGTTTACAAATCAGATAATCTGTTCGAGAGTTATGGCGTCACAAACATTGCCACATACATACATACATACAGTGCCGGATTTCCCAATTATCTTTGTCATGGCATGGCATTTGTCTTTCGAAATCAATCGCTTTTACCGAATCTCTTGATATTTTTGGGTTAGCTTTATGACGACATCTCGATATGACTAGGTTGTCAAAAATACTAGATCGCTGTAAAACTAAAGCCGAATAGAACAACATCGCGGTCGAACTGTATTGATATTTGACTAGATCGTGATACGACTACGAGTAGATAGCGTTGACGTCTGAATAGTCATTTGTCATTTGAAGTACAGTTATCTCCAATCTCATCGATGGCCGTTACTTCATTCACCACAAGTTTATTCAACACTCGTATATATTTGCGATTGAATACTACGTAAGGAATGACGTAGTATTCAATCGCAATTTATATATATATGTATTTTTCCTTTGAACTTCAAATAAAACGTGTAGAAGAGCTTCATTATTTTTTTTATTTTTAAATTTGAGTTGAGGATTATTTTGTATTTTAGAAATTTTAGCAGTGAAATTTACAATAATATGCCGAATGCAAATGTCGAAGTGACAATATCAAAGCTATAGAAAAAGTTTTATCTATGTCCATACTCTACGTTAAGTACCGGCCAGCATTATCTTCTTAGATAATAATTAAGAAAGTGAGGTATCATGTACACACGTAAGTACCTACTCGATCTACCTACTTATAAGGGTAGTCCTTTATTTTTATTTTCAACTTGACTATACGACATATCGCTATGTAGACCAACTGAGACTTAGTCAAATATCGATATAGTCACTTTGCTATTTAGTTAAATCAAGATTTAGGCCAACTACGACTTAGTCCAATCGAGACCTAGTCTATTCAATACCTAGTCTTATCAAGATGTCGTCATAAAGCTTCTAACCCAAAATAAAGTAGTTGAAGTGGAAGTTCACTCCCTTGGACACAAGTAGGTACATTACAACCTCCAATTTAGTCTGTCGTCTATCTGTGGGTGGCCATCTTGAAAAAAATATTTAATTTATTTAATTATTTATTTCGTACTAATTAGCGCCACATATTTATTTATCTTCTCTATCTAAGTTTATAGTTTTATCAAAAAAGTAAGCGATTGTTTCCTACATATAAAGTATCAATATCGATTTTCTCTCATAAATATCGGATATTTTCAATGGCAATTATTTGGTTCATATCCCTAGCCAAGTTGATATGACAGCTGTCAAAGTGTATTTCTTAGATTTGATGGAGTATAGTTATGTCTTCGTGATAGTTGATGCGGTATAATATCAGGTTTACTTAGCAAAGGCCCGCTCGTCGGCTGGTTCTGTAGCTGACAGCGAGTGACAGAACGCCATTGTTTGTCCATTGTGTCCTCCTGTAAGTACTCGCACTCACGTTGTACTGCGCACTGCTATAGCTCGCAGCCTGCTGTACTGATGTCTTCAACAAGAGAGTTAATTGGCATCTTCTGGGTTTGTAAACCCTCGCCGTCCTCGCCACCAGATCCTCGTGTTACGAAATCAGACGCTCAATGTGTCACCGACAGCCCGAGATCCTGGTATGTTACAGCTAGGCCCGAGGTTCTTGCCTTTCTCCTTGTGTGCTGGTCGCGATTCCGAACAGGCGGTAAATTTGACGTTTCAAAATGATCCTAAAAAATCTTAATGAATAAAGAAATTTTGACTTTGACTTTGACTTTGAGGCTGGCTGGGGTAGGGTTGCTTGAAGTCGTGAGATGGGGGTGAGACAGTGCACATTACACCCCCGCAGCGGGACGTCGGTGCAGGCCCCCCCCTCACCCCCATTCTGAATTAGAATAAGGATTATTCGTAACGAACGATCACAAAAATAATATCTGGTTATTTTAAGACGAGTACGAAATTTTGTAAAAATGAAATGTTTTGCTATAAACTTATTTTCAAATTTAGACCTCAAAAAACATCCGAGATAAGAAAATCAAAGCGCATTAACGTCCGAGTTTAGACAAAACAGATACACATTCAGTTATTCACAAGTGTTTCGCCGTGACACATAAATTCACGACAATTATGTATAGGAACGTAATCTAATGGCGTCGAAATTTTTTCCTTCAAACCAGCAGTAACGGATTATAAATTATAATTTACATTTGTTTGTGTCGAAAATACATAGAGCCTGATGTAAAATGAATTGACATACAAAACAAATAGATCATCTTGGACTCGTGTTCATGCTGTTTGAGTTTAACTTACTAGGGATCAGTCAGAGGCACATCCGAAAGTAAAGTTTCTTACTTTATTGGATATTTTTAATAACATGAACTATTGTAAAAAACAATGGGATGCTTTATCACTACCAAGCGATCTCTTTCAGCCAATTTTGATGTAACAAAAAAAGTAAAGCCTTATGATATTTTATTTAATTTAGTTTTTTTTCGTCAAGAGCCCCGAAAACTCCATAAAATATATAAAAATGAAACAAACATTTTGTAAGGAATTGGCTACAATGGTGTACATTGTTGTCTTGTATGTCGTAAGTTTTTCGCTATTAAGATATCCAGCAGGCGGCGCAAATCATTCACAATTCATAGATTCATGCTTCGATTGTGACGTTGTATATTCTCTAAGTATCATTACAATTGTAGCGCAACTTACTTTTTGTCTGTTTGTTATCTTATACGGGCCTTTCTCACTCTTTATTAAATTCCGTGGCCGACAGTTCGCCACTCGTACGTACTCGTATATACTCGTATACGACACATAGGTCATCATCATCATCATTTCAGCCTAGTTACTTCCACTGCTGGACATAGGCCTCCCACAAATAACGACCTGGGCCGCCTCCATACAACGACTCCCCGCAATCGCCTCAATGTCGTCGGTCCATTTAGTCTGCCTACACTCCGTTTCGCGGTAAATCGTGGTCGCCGTGCGAGAACCTTTCCTTCCACCGACCGACACCGGCTTTGCGAGCTGTGTGCCATACACTGCCACTTCAGCTCGGTCATTCTGAGAGTTATGTATCGGTATCTGTCTATCGAGCACGCCGTATTTTGAAATGTTAACTGAAAACTGCAGCGTCATTTCACTCCGCTGCCATTAGGTTTGAAGTAAGTCCTGCGAGTCTGGGTTTCATTGTGGCGTTGGGGTCCTTCTGACCCGACCGCATCGACCTTTTCCACCAACCCGTTGTTCGCTCGTCCACTGCTGCGCGATCGAGAAGGTAGGCTTACATTCTATTAAAGTACTGCACGGTTTAACAATATTATATATTAAAAAGTTGAGGATTAAGCCGGCAAAAAATAAAATGTTTAAAACATTGTATTTTTTTGGATACCTACTTACAATTTTATGGAATTTCATGTTTTAATGATTATTTGGAGCATTTGGGCACCAACAACGCACAATCGTAAAATTTTGAACCACAATGTAATCTGGAGGCGAACGCGGCATACGAGAGGATAACGTGCGGGTAAGTGTCAAGTGTTAACGTGATGTCAGTGAGAGCGTGCGGCTTCCACTAGAGGGTCCGTGAGATGTATTAGCATTGCAAGTGGACGGGTCGAGGCGGGAATATGTTTCAGTATCGGTGGTTTGTTTGCGGATAGCGCTCGCCCACAGGTGCGTAACGTACCTACAATCTCTTATCTCAACATTTTAAACAAGAACTTTACACAAAATGTCGACGGTATGGTGCAGAGGTATCACGTTTGTCTCTGAATCGCAAAGCAATAGGTTCAATTTCCGACTGGCTCAAAATGAGAACAATGGTATTCTAAATGACCTTGCGTGTGTTTTGATGTATATCGCCAGTCACCTACTGTCTAATTTGAACAAACTTTTTTGTCTCTATTCTGTGGACGTTTTTTTGAAAAATAATAGGCTTCCGTGACCAGTACGACGTTCACAAAAATGTACCTATTTATTTGGATAATGGAATTAGGTACTATTTTATTCAATGACGGGGAAGCGCTTGGCCTTAATTTAACCTGGTCAAGTTAAGAAAGGCCGAAGGTGGCGGCGCACTTCACCCGGAATCCTCCAGACTGAGGAACTGGCTATCTTACCTCTAAATGCCGGAACACAACTATTTAGAATCTGCATAGGTACTTACTAACGGTAGCTAGCCATGTGGACTTAAACAAGTCCTACCACCAACCGAAATTGTATTTCTATTTTCAATGATTTATAATTGGTGCTAGGAGCACTCGGCGTCGTCCGCTGACGCTGTACAGGCAATGGACACATCCAAGTATTCGGAACCAATCGAATGTATTTACTTTGACCAGGTACACAGCTGCTACGGCGAAGAGCTTGGCTTCAATTCGGACGACGATGAGTATTCCAAAGACTTCATAGAAGAGGCTGTTGCGCTGCCATTAGATGCTATAATACCTGAGGTAAGTATTTACGTGCCGCATTGATGAAGGTGTAACACCTTAGTTTGAGTGCATCCTTTTTTGATATTGTACTACGGGAAGGTGCTTGGCTCATCTCATCTGATGTTTCAACTTATGATGAGGCCGAAGGTGGAAGTGCACTTCACCCGGAATGTTCAACTATCTTACATATTGGCTATGTTACCTCTAAATGCCGGATAACAACCATTTAAGTATTGTGGATATGGCGACAGAATTAGGTAAGATGGTGGTAACTAGCCAGGCGGACTTAAACAAAGTCTTACCACCAAACAAACCTAGCACAATACTGTGTACTCCCCTGGGGATCGAACCCGGGACCTCTGGATCTGACACCGGAAGTTGAACCACTAGAACACGGAGGCGGTAAACATTCCTTTCTATTGTATATATAGTATAAGTTATTATTTTAGGGATTCAAAAATATACGAAAACTGAATACCTTTTTTTGTTATAAAAACATCGATTATCAATAAATTTTATCAAATAACAATTGTTATGTGAGGATAGAGAAATCTGGTTCTTTACCGGTATCATCATGATGATCACCTTATCGCCCTTACTTCACTACCATCCAACCTTCTCTGTCAACTTGGTGAAGGGGACATTACCGGATTAATGCCCCGTCCACTTGGGTTTCATTCTGAACCTGGGTTGCTTATCGTTGAGTAGGACAATTTCATTTTCATTTTGTACATTGTATGTGTATAATATTCTGAAAATGTATTTTGATTAGCAGTATACTTAAATGCAATTTTTTTTCATTATTATTAATTCATTTATATCAGATTCAATTCAATTTTCAATTTCAAAAGATCTTTATTAATTATAATAAGTAAGGTGATACAAACTTTAGTGTAAATTTATCCTAACATATAACTTAGAAAATAACACATTTACAAAGCTTATAAATATACGCTTTTCTAAAACTTGTGGCATACTTAATATATACGAATTACGGAACATAAAGGAGATTTAATTAGTTATTCATTTAAGGAAAATAATAATAAACACAAAAATAGCTACGTGCACAGCAGCCGCGCGCGCCGCGATACTGAGATACTGAGGGAATCCTTTATTTTTTTTTATGAAAGGACAATACGCTGGCTTGGTTCTGAACCTGGAGGGCACCACTTAGGTACGGACCTCGGCTTGGGCTGTTGCCATTTGATGGGGGAGGATAGGAATGGCCGAAGGCGAGATGTAACGCTTTGAGGCGGAAAGGTTCATTGACTCCGCCGGCGGACTCGGTGTATCTATATAGTGTTTTCTCTATGTGACGAGATAGTGGTTTGCGGTGGTGAGTGGGTCATCCGGGTCTCCAAGAACGTGTCTTTGCCTACGGAGGGACGCTGAGGAAATCCTTTTTTTTTTTTTTTTTGTGAGCGAGGAGCGTTGTGCAGCGGCGGTGCGTACGTACGGAGCGCGCGACACGAATGATAGCGGTTTTTTTTTTTTTTTTTTAATGGACAATACGCTGGCCTGGTTCTGAACCTGGGCGGCAGCTTTGCGCGGACCTGGCTGAGGAAATCCGCCGACGATCGCAAATATTTATACATGCTCTGTCGCGCTCGCACGCGTTGTCTCTCTCATTCATCCGCGTAGACAAATCTTGTGCTTTGTGATAACCAACTCTCGGCACTGATATGTATTCCTTGATAAGTAAGAAACTTGTCAGCAATACATCGAATACTGTGATCGCGACTTTCATTTTTACCTAGAGTCCCTACGTTAGCAAGAGTGAGATTAAGTAACAGTGAGTGACTAGGTAGGTAGACGGAGTAGGCTTAACCACCACAAGATAATAAAACAATGCATAAAATCATAATAATTCTACACACAAAAATACATTAAAATGAATTCAGATAGAGTCCATGCGTCGATCGTCCCACTGCTGGACAAAGGCTACTCTTCGCGGACTTTCCGACGTTGCGTTGTGTTACTGCAACCATCCAGGAACTGTCGAAGTAGTTTGACGCCTCTTTACTTGGTCGGGAGCCGCCACTCGGAGACCTCGCCCGGGCTGCGTCGGCAGGCGACGGACGTGGCCGGCACGGTTCCACTTTAGCGTAGCTGTTTTTAAACCACCTTCCAAAACTGGGGACAAACATGTCAAAGAAGTGCCCCACCTGTTCGTATACTTACGCTAATAGAAAGGCACACTAGAAGTGAAACTCCTGCGCTTACACATGTAGCTAATTATACGTCTGAAGCTCTGTCGTGTTATCCTTCTGTGGTTTCCTTCTGCTCTCTCCTATCACCCGGTGATTGGCTAGACGTCTTTTGTCTGCTAGAAAATATGATTCTAGTTTCGTTTCTATTTATATCACGTATAACCTCGATGATAGATTTGTTATCAAAATCGCCAGTTTACGTAGATATGAAGAGAAGTAGGAGCTGATAATGTAAACGCTCTGTACGCACATTGTAGTGAGACACTGCGGCGCGCGGACAACGCCACCGACATGCTTGGGGGTGTCAGGAGACAATGTAACAATGTGAGTTTGTGTGCGCCGAGTCAACGGCATGTCGGGACCGCAGAGATTGTTGTATCGTTCGAACAGGTCTGGGTGTATGTATGTATGTATGTATGTATGGTATGATTTCATTAATTTGTTATCTTATCACATAAAAAATGGATGTAGTAGTATCCGCGTGTTTACAAAAGTTAATTAATTAGATTTGGTTGTATTATATTGTACAACTGCGTTAGCGTTCAAAAGTAGATGAAAAAAAAATTGCAATAGTTGTGAATGTAAACCGAATGTAAAGCATTTCGATCGGAGTTCCGATCCGAGTGTATTCGTTACCACCGTAACTACCTCGGAGTAGATACCGCGAGGGACAACCCGAGAGATAGTTCCCTTGTTAGTTTATCCCGACACTACTTACTTATGGTACGAGCTACCTGTACGTTACCACCGTAACTACCTCGGAGTAGATATCGCGAGGGACAACCCGAGAGATAGTTCCCTTGTTAGTTTATCCCGACACTGCTTACTTATGGTACGAGCTACCTGTACGTTACCACCGTAACTACCTCGGAGTAGATACCGCGAGGGACAACCCGAGAGATAGTTCCCTTGTTAGTTTATCCCGACACTACTTACTTATGGTACGAGCTACCTGTACGTTACCACCGTAACTACCTCGGAGTAGATATCGCGAGGGACAACCCGAGAGATAGTTCCCTTGTTAGTTTATCCCGACACTGCTTACTTATGGTACGAGCTACCTGTACGTTACCACCGTAACTACCTCGGAGTAGATACCGCGAGGGACAACCCGAGAGATAGTTCCCTTGTTAGTTTATCCCGACACTACTTACTTATGGTACGAGCTACCTGTGCGTTGTGTTTCAGTCGGTCAGTTAGTCAGTCAGCTTCTAGTTACAACAATTCAGATAAACCGTATCATCGATCCGGTTGTACTACCTCCAAAGGTATAATATTAAATTTACATAATTATCATGTTATTCATGCTGATAAAAAAAAGTAATCGGTCTGAGTTCTGATAAGTTAATACATTTTTACAAGTAATATCTTAATTAATAAAGAGTTACCTTTGTTTCGAACAAATGATCATTGTAGCTTCTCTCTGTCGCGCATCATCAATATTTCTATTGTACTTGTTGAAATACAATGTACTACATGTTGATGTATAATGCAATCATAAATATAGCTATTACAGCAACAGTGCACCAGTGTAAACCGGAGGACAGAGCCTCCTCCAAAGGAGGATAGAGCCTCCTCCAAAGGAGGACAGAGCCTCCTCCAAAGCGGGAAGGTTTTTCCATAATCACCACGCTTGGCAGGCGGATCGGTGATCACAGTAAAGGTGTAGACAACACACAGAAGAACGCGGCTGCCCTTCTCGTGGTGAGATCCCTGAGTCGGCTTTTACGACATTCATGGGCTGAGTTGGAGGGGTCGGTTTTTATCCGCGGCCACCAAGGCAATTATAGTCATAGCAAATACATAATTTCGGAATTACAATATATAAATAAATGTAATTTCTAGTTGAGGCGTGTTGTGTTGACAGGACCAGGAGGACCCCATAGAGTCTCCGTCGTGCGTGGTGGGCCCCCCGCACCCCGCGCACCCCCTGCGACCCCCGCGACCCCCGCGACCCCCGTCGTCGCGCGACTCCTCGCCTCCGCTGGGTGCGTCCTGACTCTTATCACGCTTAACTTCCCACGAGTTTATAAAGAGTTTATTTCCCATAATATTTAAAATGTTATTACTCACTCTACCAAGGTTTGCAGAAGGAAAACTTTTATTAGGTTTAAGTAGTACTATTATTTGTGTGTTTGCAATAAAGTATAAACAAAGAGTTCAGACGGTACGTTCGCACTTCCATACTAACTATTTATTGTATAGTTCTGAGTAGTGAACATGTACAAAGGTTACGTTTTCACGATTAGGAAGGTAGTAAGTAGTAAGTAGTACCTACCGCTCTTCCTACTGACGTAGGTACTTTGTATCTCGTAACGAAATGACATGTCCCATTCGAAGTAAATTTTGCAGGTTTCATTTGGATAGGGATTATAGTAAATAACTAAAAAAAAAAAACAATAAGCAAATGTATTTTGTTCATAAAATCAAATCAGAAATCAGTAGTTCTCCAGACTCCTTAAGCGGTGAGCTGAGGATCTTGATGTTATTTATGTGGGTATTTTTAGTGTTACAGTTGGCAACACAATCTGCAAAATAATATTTTCACTGCGTGCTACATAGCATGATAACACTTAGGTGAATTCCCCTTTGTGTGGCACAAGCAACACCGGGAATCCCGCTGTAGAACAGTATGCTAGTGTTCTGTACTTATACTAGACTAAAATATGTAACTTAATCACGCCAACGTACTAATGCCCCTGATAACCACAAAGAGTAGGTACATTCATATTTATATTTACTTTTTGATAACCTGACACGACTGTTTTTATGGTTCTAGTAAAGACAAGTTAAACATGTCACCGGATCCTATCCCATTAGTTATTTGATCAGTAACGGAACGGAACAAGTGTTGATTCTGAAATGTACCTTCCGTCCAGTTCAGCTCGGCGTCAGCGTCTAAACAGATGTTCTTTGTGTTCATGATATTACTTTCGCGTAGAGTAGAAAGAAGCCAGTGAGTGTGAGTGTGAGTGGGAACATCGCTCAGTCAGCGAAACCCTCCGCAGGGAATACAGATTGACAATAGCAATGAAACAGTATTTGTAACTTTGTTCCCGGTACGTCGCCGGCATAATTGCACCGTTCGTAAACTATAGATATTTTGATTGTATTTTTCGCACGATTATAAATAGACGAAAATGTGGTGGGGTATAATGTTCGGCCTGGTCAATACACCAGCGTCACGAAAGCTGCAGAAAGCGGTGATCAGATCTGTGAAGCAGATGGTGAAGGAGGTCGACGTTTGTGAAATGGCAATACCGCGTGATGTCGTCGATGGCTGGGAGATCGGTGAAGTGGCAACACCGGGCGAAGCTCGAGCAGTGCCGTGTAGGTAAACGATAGACGTGTACTAGCTCTCTCACTCTCTGTTCCTTAAAGCGAGCTCAACATGCAATTGATGCAAAGAAAATAGATTTATGGCTTTTTTGTTTCTTTTACCCTTTTATGATACTAATTCTAGCAGTCTTACATATGAGGGCGAGAAATAATGCTCTTAAGAGATAAAATAAGTTCAAGCGCTCTATTATTTAGATACTGCCTTTTGGTTAAAACTTGAACTATGTGTGGATAGTTTTGTTTTGTTCCAAATATTAGTGCGTAGATCCGACAGCACTCGAGTGAAGATGCAGTTTAAGTTTAGTTCGGTAGTAAAGTGTGTTATGTTCCAGTGAACAGCAGTGAGCTTTTCAGTTTATTAATACCATAGGAACAGAGCGGACGGTAGGTACTCAGTCTATCTCTTCTCTAAATATATATAACTCAAAGGTGACTGACTGACTGACATAGTGATCTATCAACGCACAGCCCAAACCACTGGACGGATCGGGCTGAAATTTGGAATGCAGGTAGATGTTATGACGTAGGCATCCGCTAAGAAAGAATTTTGATTAATTCTACCCCCAAGGGGATAAAATAGGGGATGAAAGTTTGTATGAAACTTTGTCAATTTTAAACCGATCGGGCTGAGACTTTGCATACATAAAGCTACTATGACGTAGGCATCCCCTAAGAAAGGATTTTGAGATTTTGCATTTGTTTTGTTTCGGTTTTGTAGTTTTGGTTATATACTCTGCTTTGTATTTGGCATTTGTTTTTTTTCGTTTGTTTTAAGTATAGGTTTTGTCAGTTAGACTTTTTTAAAATGGCTAAAGAAAATCTGAACGTTAATGGAGAAGTTGAAGAATGTACTGTCATTTTTAACTCGATGGGTGCTGTAAGACACTCACGTTGTGTTTAACATAGAGAGCGAGACGAGCAGCACCCAACGAGTTAAGTTTTGTAGGCCCTATTTTTTTACACACGCTAAACAAAAGTAAAGCCGTAAAAACTATACCTAATTCTTAACGCGAGCGAAGCCGCGAGCAAAAGCTAGTATAATATAAATTTAAAAACATTGTATACAAAATAATTATAACTAGTAAATTGGTAATTAGTGAAATGCAGGATGTCAGTAATGAATGGTATGGTATATATCGAGGTGAAGGGCCATTGGTTTGCCACAGTCTACAATAATCAATGCTTTTGAATTGTTATTGTTAACTATGTTCGACCAAATCACTTGTTTAACTCATTTATGCCTTTTAGAGGTTTGCCTTAGAAAAGTATTAGTGGTTTAACTTTTATCTTTAATTCTGGATTAACTTTATCTTATACTTTTGTAAGGCGAACCTCTAAAAGGCATATGACCCTGAACCCCGATATATATGCAATGCGTGGTCATGATTCTTATAACCTTGTAGTTCGCTCCGAACTGAGATCTCGTGGTGTCTAGTTTGAATTAGGTATTTATCCATGGAGATTATTTCTCAAATAGAACGTAATTAACAAACGATCAGAGTGTACTTTCATTATGTATGCATTACCGTTCCTTACGTACCTTACTAAAGCACTATTTTTCTCAATCTCTCTTTATTTACCTGAGTATCCGAGGCACTTTCTTGTAGCTAACTCTTATTGTATGCAAAGCCAAAATGAGAGCAAAGCACCAAACCACCGACTGTAGGTGAGTAGAAAACAGTTAGTTATTATAAACTTATGTCACCCGTTACTAAAATGAAACATAGGTTAATGTCGTTTTGAAAAGTGCTCTCAAAACCGTTGTCTTAGTGACTTTAAAATCTACCCCTCCAGCCCACGGATGTTGTAAAGTCAACCAAGGGACTTCAACAAAAAGGCAACAGCTTTTTTCTAGTCTAAACAAAACTTTAACTGTGTGCACCAATCTGTCTGCCAAGCGTAAAGTTTATGTTCAAACCGTACAGTTTTAGAGAAAGTTTTTTCCACATTGTGGTGGGCAATAATTTGCTGTTAATGTGAGATATGCGCAGTCAAACCTTGTAATTCTTGGATTTTATTGACACCCTTGGTTTGACAACCCTACTGAGTGAATAAAAAAAAATATACCATTTTTCATGAGATTTCGAATATCCTTTCTTATCTTACAAGACCTGATGATCATATTTTGCCCCCTTCATCTTTTAAAAATATTAAGGGCAAAAATAAACGAATTTTGAAATCTGCAATCTCAACCCCCAGTTCATATGAGATTTTAAGATTTCACACATTTTCAAGACTTTAATCTAATTCACCCCTTTTGCAAACCTTAATGTTAATACAGGGATGGTTTCAGCAAATAAACAAACAAGTTAATTGTGAAGTCAACCCCCTTTAACAGTATATCCTACAAGATATATTCAAAATTTTGATCAGCCATCCAAAAGATTTGGGCGAATAATTGTATTTCTTTTCACCACAAAAAAACTACCCCATTTATCAAAAATCCCCCGCGACAATCAAATTCTATTTACATTATCTCTTTACACTTTAAATTTCAGGAAAATCGGATAACCCGTTCGAGAGTTACACCGTCACAAACATTGCCACATACATACATACATTGCCGAATTTCCTTTACTCAGAGAACTCTACTAATAATAAAGATGTCAAGAAATAGGTAGGTATTACAATAAACAAAAGTCAGAGGTAACAAATAACAACAACAACTTACAAACAAAATTTCAATACTTCATACATTTAGAACTCCTGACATGTCGTAGTAATTTTTTTTGTTAATATTATATTGATAAATTGTTGGTGTTTAAACAGTTGAATATCTTCAATTTCACGTAGTTCTTTATCTAGTTTACTGTAAATGTTTACGCCATTACAGACAAAACTCTTTGACAGTTTAGTCAACCTACAAAATGGATTTCAAATGTTGCCACCATTTCTAGTTTGGTAGGAATGTGTAGAATGTATTGTGTAATAATCCGAGATAGTATTGTTTAAAGTACACTAAGCATTGATGGACGTATGCACTAGTAAGTGTCATCATACCCAGTAGGGAAAACGCATTTCGGCAGGTATCTCTGGGTTTTAGGCTCAGTATGTACCGTACCGCCCGTTTCTGCAGTATAAATATCCTGCCAGAATCCGCTGCGTTTCCCCACACGTGTAAACCATACGTCATAATGCTGTGGAAGTAAGAAAAATATACCGTTTTGGCAGCATCTGGACCACACAGTTATTTTTTTTTAAATGGCATAACATGTCGAACTTGGTCAACCAGCCAATATGTCTGTGCGACCTCAATTTACTGTCCAATTTTAGTCCTAGGAAGGTTATGCAGTTGACTGGTTGGATTTGAAGAATATTACTGCCGGTTTCTGGTTTTGTGAAGTCATTTGCGCTTAAAGAAAAGTTAAGGCGCTCTAGGCAGCTAAAACCGCGGCAGAAATGATTATGAAAGTTGACAACGGCAAGCTGTAGGTGGCGCATGCGTATCGTAAATTAAACCTTTTGATAATTTTTATTCTGATCGCGTTGCTGGTATGTAGGTAGGTAATGTGACCATATGTTGGTACCTTAACTGGTACAGAAGTAACTTATTTAAATTCGTCCTTATATTTTTTCTGAGTCTAGGTGTTGTCTGACCGCTGCGACGACGACAAGCACACGTCCGACGCCGACAGTGGTCACAGAGGTACTGAAAAAAGAAAAGAAAAGCGAAAGACGGGCGCGCGGTGCGCCTGTAGTATTTCAAATAATTCATGGCTGCTATTAAATTTGAATTCGTATCAAAAACTAGCTAACCTTTAAAGTAGATCAACATATAACCTATCATTTAAAAGAGAGATACTATCCGCAAACATAAACAGACGCTAATATCGTTTACGCAGAGTACTAAGAGTAGCGGTCCTAGAATGTTCCTTGTGGCACACCACATTTAACTGTTAAACTGTTTGTGTTATGTTCCAGTGAACAGCAGTGAGCTTCGGTTCCGAGAAGAGGAAGGAGCCGACACGTTACCGACCGACATGTCAGACTCCAGCGACAGCGAGCCCGACGACAAGCACACGTGAGTTGTTCTAGTCATTACTGTGCTGGGGAAGGACTTGATGCAAGTCCGTCTGGCTAGCTACCACCATCTTACCTAAATCAACACCTATTCCTAACAATTGTTCTAAATTGTTGTGTTCCGTTAGAGGTTAGGTAGCCAGTTCCTCAGTCTGTTGAGGCTTCCGGATGGAGTGCGCTTCCACCTTATCATAACATGACACTAGGTGAGATAAACGCCAAGCGCTTTCCCTTCGTACAATAAAAATAAAATGCGCTGTGTGATATGTGCATTTGTACATATACCCTAGACGTGACAATCACAAATTCTTATTGGCCTTATGTTGTTATTCATGTATCTAGTATGTGCTGTGGCTTTGTCTAGAAAATACAACTAGCTGAACCCGCGCAGTTACATAAGCGCCAAGGTTTCTAGTGTTCATGGCCAATGTTATACTCGCTGCATGTGCCCACCCAATTCAAATGAAACAATATATGTTTTCATACCTCGACCAATAAATCTGAGGTTAGCTATACACTGTTAGGTTTTTATTTGTAAAGAGCCATGTCCTTCCCATGTGTGGTACAACGAGCCCACGTGTCCCGTGTCACGTGTCACGTGTCACACGTCGAGTCGCACTCGCGCGGACAACGCTCCGCGCTGCGATCCCTTTGCAAGTCAACAGCGTGTATGTCTCCTCTCGGTGACTAGAAAACTTCAACTGAGACTCGATTGTAACGTAACATCGGTGTCACAATACTATAGCATTTACACTATCGCACATAACAATATAGCCGCTAAGTGGGTATACACAAAATGATAAGTGTTTTGTCACCGAAAATGGCACATGTCTGTTAGTTTGAATGGTGGTGGTTAGTTTCAGAGAGGGCGACGCGGAGAAATGCCCCAACCCTCACGACGGCAAGCTGCTGCTGAAGCAACAGTTTGCATTCAGCATCGACCAGCTGTTCACGATGATCTTCACCAACTCCAAGTTCAACCTCGAGCTACTCGCGGCGAGGTCTATCACTGACTACGTACAGGTACATACATATACAAGCTATAACAGAATATGTGTACTATGCGGAAACGGGGTTATCCGACCCGAATCGGGGAACAACGTTAGTTTTACAACTTTTTGAATTTTTGTTCAAAGTTTTTGGTAAAACAGGATCAAAGTTCTGATACCAACAGCTGGTTTTTTGAGTTGAGACTACCCTAAAATCAGCTGTTTCTTAACTCGCGACAATGACCTCAGCTCTAGACACAGATGAAGCAACATAGCAGAAGGTCACAATCACAAAGAACGAAAAGCGCTTTCACTAACAGAGGAAAATCGTTGAAAAGCCTGGGCTGCTAATGAGAAAATCCATTTCTAGAGGGTTTAATTTTAAAAATCAATAAGAATTTTATCTATCTGTTAGCTAAAATACAAAATAATCGTTCCCATAATGTACTTTTGTTCGTCCAATATCGCATTCTTCGTCTTTTTGTAACTGTAGGTGCCTGTGTAATTTATCATGGTGTATGTTCTATCTAATAACCTACTTTCACGACTCCAAGTTCTCGCTAAAACTGGTTCATCTGTCCTTAATATTCTTTGACACAGACAATTGCACAAAGAAAGCGCCTACCTTTGACACTCCGCCACGGCGACTTCGTCAAAAGTAGGCGGCGGCCCGCGCGCGCCGGCCGCCTCTTGGTCGGTCTCTTTGAGTAAACCGCCACTAAGTATTATTTTTAACAATGGTTCCGTCTATTTTTTTTATCTACAACACATTTTACAAATTTTGTGTATTCAGAACATAGAATCTGTATTTTCTTCTTTTCGTGCAGACGCTAAAATAAAAAGTACTTACCTACCTAAAAAAATCCCAAAAAAAAAAAAGTATTATCTACGGCCACTTGGCTCCAAAGCTCATTATCATTACTAAAAGCTAGGTACCTACATTTACATAATAATAATAACGTAATTAGTGATTCGTTTTACCTACACTAATAGGTAGGTACAATATTTGTCTCAAGCTTCACTATGGAACTAGCTGCATGCACGCAATATTCGGAGATGTATAGGTTAGGTAGGTAGTGCAAGGTGTGGAATGCCTTGACTACTTATTGACACATGAAAGTAAAGTAATAGGTGCATGAAGGCCCATTTTGACTGCAGCTTCAAAAAAAAACAAATAGGTACCTACCACAACACTAGCTAGCCGAACCGAAAGTACTTTAGTGTCGTTTCGTTCGCGGTTTGGGTTGGCCGGTGAGTAATTTTTCGGATTTTCGTGTGTTTTGAAATGGCATTAAAAAAAATGGAGACGTACAGTAATGCTGAATATTATAATATGATGTTATGTGTTGGTGAAGCTCTAAATAATGAGCTGACGGCGACAGTGTGGAGGCTCTACCAAGAGAGACACCCGGAAAGGCCGCTGGCCTAGTGACATAGTGAATTTGTGCGTGCTTAAAATCGTCTAGTAATATTCCAACCAGCTGATACCTACCTACACGAACAAGGACCTACAAAACTTACAACATAGGTAGTGAATTAGTGCGTGTTTTAAATCGACTTGTAATCTTCCGACCAGCTGATACCTACCTAAACAAGGTACGTACAAAACATACAACATAGGTAGGTAGTAAATTTGTGCGAATTTAAAATAAACTTGTTATCTTCCGACCAGCTGATGCCTACCTACCTACATGCTTAGTGAGGTAAAGGAATAGGGTCGTCACTATTTATTGTCATTGAGAAAATGAAAAGATTTGTATGGGAAACTGAAAATGGGAATTCACTATTATCTCCCCACCACAAAAAAATACTTTTTCTGGTCCGAAAACCCCACCCCACTGCTTAGTACATATATTCTGTTATACCGTGTATATCACTCAGGCATGTAACAAGGGACGCACAAATTATACTTCTCTCCGCCCCGCAACGAAGCCTGATTTTACAATCGAATGCAAAGTTTCTAGTTCGTGGCGGCGGCGCTGCCCGGGGTTGTCGTTAGATTAGATTCCACCTGGGAGCTGGCGATGGGCGCGGGCAGCAACTTCCAAAAATATTAACTTACTCAAGTGTTTCAACCTGAAGCACCAATTCAATAAACCAACTAGGGTAACTCGTACAACTGCTACTTGCATTGATAATGAAAAAAAAATGAAAATGAAAATGAATTTATTTGCACCTTGTTAACAATAAGTCTTAGGAGTATATATTGTTTCTATAGTATGCTTAAGGTATGTATAAGGTAAATGTAAGTGTACAACTAATTCCTAAACTAGGGTAACAAGTACCCTGTGTGATAGGAGTCAGCGCCCACCCTCGACATTAACATAAAGAAATCTTAAAGCTAATAAAGTTTACAAATCAGTTGCTCCTATTTATTAAGATAAAGTCAGCAAGTATCTATGTAATTTTTGTGAAAACATGGTAAACTAAATAAAGTGAGAAATATAAAAAAATATAACTGAAAAAATAATCTATTATTATTATAACTTAGTCTAACAGTCAGTAGTAACAGTGTGTGTGTGTGTGTGTGTGTGTGTGAGAGAGAGAGAGAGATGGTGTGTTTTTGTGTGTATGAGAGGGTGTTTGTTTGTGGGTGTGTGTAAAAGAAAAGTTCTAATTTAATAAGTCGGTGTACTAATTTAATAAGAAGGTTTCATTAATTTTTGTACCTAAATCACATTTAAGATAAAATAGTGAAAATATCTTCAGTTTCCTCATAATTTAGGGATACAAGCCAGGTTCCATAATATCCTGTATATTGAACGTTTTTTAATCCGATTACGATTCAATTTAAGCTCATCACGAACAAAAAATTCAGCAAAGAGGATTTTATAGCTTAGCATACGCATAGTCTGAACCTACCTTTACTAAATGCATAACATTTCTAAATTTTTAATTTTGAAAGCGTTCCAACAACTTTGGGCACATAGTACATTATTTTTTTTATTATCAAACAAAAAAATGCAATATTTTTTTTTTTCAAAATCTCACTTTTCCAGAAAACCTACAAAAGAATATTGATTTTCTTTAATGCAGAACTTATTTTATTGAAATTGAGCACGTAACTCCTAACATGTCTTTTCGATAACTCACGGTTTCTAACTTGGCCTCAGTGGCCCTGGAAAAAAACTCATCTGTATATTGTAGCGATACTCCCCTTCAAAAATATATGTTTAAAAAATTTTACTCAGACCATTATGGTCAAAGTTATTGTTATCTTTGATTGCGATTCGAAACAGGAGATTCCGGAAATCACAGGTCAATCACCGAATTTCGCATCATGAAATTTCAAAACAACATTGGTAAAATGGTTCCCCTTATTCTATGCTTAAATGGTCCGAATGAACTTTATATAACTCTTCCCCCCTGGGTCTTTGAAACCTTGGAAGGAAAACAGGATGCCATTGGAGTATTCTGTGATCTATCTATGGCTTTTGACTGCGTAGATCATGACACTTATCTCAAAGCTTAAACACTACGGTATACAGGATAAAGCAATAGCCTCATGCAGCAGTTACCTATCGAATCGCATTCAAAAAATGGACATAGCGGTAGCAGATCTTCGGGAACATTCACTAACATAGGAGTACCACAAGGATCGATCTTAGGAGGGCCTTTTCTGTTTTTAGCCTATATCAATGATCTTCCATCCTGAGTAGGGACCCTATGTGATATTATATTGTTTGCCGACGATACTTCATTAATATTTATAGTCGATAGGGCGAAAGATGATTATGATTGTGTAAAGTTCTCTAGCTAAATTTCTTGATTGGTTTACAGTAAATAACCTATTTTTAATTATAAAAAAAACAAAATGCATCCGATTCACCTTGCCTAGTGTTCAAGTCAGTGATGCTAACATTATCTTAAATGGGGAAAAACGTAACTTTATTTTAATATTTTTTCGTAACTTACTTAGGTTTAAATATTGGTTGCTATACCAGTTGACAGCTAAAGGGTGATTTCTCAATGTTAACAAACAGCCCAATAGGTAGATAGGTAATAATAAATGTTTTAAGATAATATTAAGTATTTATGTTTATGATGTACCTACGTAGAACGTTAGCTAAAACTTTATAACTAAATGTTAAATGAATAATCAAAAAATTAACCAGCCCGAGGTTCTTGCCTTTCTCCTTGTGTGCTGGTCGCGATTCCGAACAGGCGGTAGATTTGACGTTTCAAAATGATCCTAAAAAATCTGATGAATAAACATTTTTTGACTTTGTCTGATGGTGGGATTTGACCTGAGCTACCTCCTGTTCACGACTGGAGAAACGGACAGCTCTGTGCCGAGGAGTGCTGCCGCCAGGAGGAGGATACTGTAGCACGTGATCCCTCACAGCTCGGCATCTACTAGGGCGAACCGTCCGCGCGGTACACACCCACATGAAGAGTCACCCATGTTCTTTGCCACAGCGTACACTATGTCGTTGCCAAAATTGATTAGGATCCATTCGAATATAGCTGACTATAGATGGCGCTGTGTGAAGTTAAAGTCCAGTTATATTTATTTATGTATTTTATTCAGCAGTTTTCAAGCAAAACAACATAATTTAGTGTGGATGGATGGATTACAAAGGAATAGTTAATTCGGTGTTACGCATTGTATATGTTTGATGTAGTTTTTGTTGTATTGCAGTCACCTTGGCAAGCACAAAACGGGTTAAAGGTCCGACAGATCAACTACCGGCTCGGCCTCACGTCCGGACCCATCGGACCCAAAGAAGTTCAAGTATCCGAAACGCAGGTAACCAAACCGAACTACTGGCTACCTAACCTACCTACCTACCTACCACCGTCTCTCCTGACTCTGTCGCCGTAACTATTCTAAAATACTTGTGTTCCGGCATTCGGAGGTCAGACACCCAGCTGTTCCTCAGACCGTTGAGGATTCCGGGTGAAGTGCGCTTCCACCGTCGGTCTTATCATAACTTGAAAAGATTAAAGTTAAGCGAATCCTCGTCGTACTACAATAAAAAAATTACTTCGTTATCGTGAAAGGATTGTAAAATCCTTTCAATATAAGGATGTAAGTTTTTTTTTAATTTACTGAATTCGATCTCGAGTAAACCTCTTTACCTAAATAGGTCCCGAGCTGACCCAGGCTGGACCGTCAGGCAGCAGGTAACCCTGCTCAAGTAGAATGTTAACAAAAAGTACAAATATCTGTTTAGAAAATGTTCTTAATTTGGAGAAAAGATCGATATATATTCAGGTAGATTTTTAAAAGGGGAACGCAATAGCAAAAACGTACGGAGAAAAAGTTTTGCAATTTCTTACCTTTTTAGTAATCTTGGAGACATATTATGTTTTCCTAGTTACTAGATCGATTAACATCAACTATTATTTTGAATCAACTGCCATTTTGTTGCTGGTTACATTTTACCTGAAACCTTTGAATAAATAGTCACTCCTCCAAACGATATCTCTGAATACGTCCATCGCTTGTTGCCCCAGGTGATGAACAAGTGCTCGAAGCCAGGAGTGGTGTACTCCATCGAGTGCACCAGCGAGAACGCCGGCATCCCGTACGCAGACTACTTCAGTGTGGCGGCACACTACTGTCTGCGACGGGTCAGTGACGTCAGCTCGCGACTCGAGTTCTACGGCCAGGTCAAGTACAAGAAGACCATGTGGCCGATGGTCAAAAGTGAGTCGATGCTTCATCCTATTACATATCGCGATTCGCGATTATATCGCATTATAGACACAAATCTTATTTATTTTAAGACCTCTGCATATATTTTTACCGTTGTGTCTATCTCAAAGAAACAGGCGTGATTCACTGTGCGTATTGAATGTTAAATTACGTTGAACGATCACCTCCTTCCTGGCCGATTACCACACATCGAACGATCACACTGAAGTGGATGACGCGTGGTACGTACGTTACGTGGTGACCGTTCGTCGATGGTTGTTCCGCAGCGTTCCTGGAGAAGAACACGATGAGCGGACTGGAGGAGTTCTCCCGACTGCTGGAGTCCCGCGTGGCGGCCGAGGCGGACAGCGGCGTGCCCGCGGTGCGCAAGTCCCGGAGACATCGCCGGCTCGTTGGTACGCCATTTACTGGACGTAGCTTCTCTCGACATCTGCAACTTGCGATTCTCAAAACCTAGACTTTAAATCAATAGGTTCGCTGGACTAAAGCAGCGTGCTCTATCTTAGGCCACATCAGAACTTGTGTAATCAGCACCGATTTGAATTAATTATCCGTTACGGTGTTCTATTTGCTTTTAAATTAGTAATGTAGAAGTAAATGTGTGTATTTCGTTAGTCACGTGGTCGCGGCTGACCGGGTCAGGCTACCTGTGACCCGCAGCTCGTGGTCATATAGAACGGTGTCGGTATAGTACGATGTCCCTCACCCAGCAGGTTCCGGCGACGCGACGCCCCCCACCCCCTCGTCCGCCAGCCCCCTGGCGCGCGCACCACTGCCGCGCCCCCCTCGCCACCCCCCCCACCCCCCCGACAACGCCACCGGACGCTGGCTGGTCGCGGCGCTGTTCCTCCTGCTCGCCATCAACGCGCTGCTCTACTGGAGGCTCTACCTCGCGGAAGGTCAGCATCCGATGCAGCTGCAGGATCTACACGAAAGGTAACCGATATTATTGCACTGTCTGATTCTAATGTTACTTCCTCGCTCTCAAAACTGCCATCGTAAGGAAGACGCGCTCCACAATGTCCCTCGTAGATAGAGTATAGTAGAGAAGAGTCACGTTCTTGCATCTGAATCCGGTGACGAGCCGTCGTCGTGTCGTCGTGTCGTGTGTCTTGTGTCGATCGATAGTGAATACATGTGTATATAGTGTCAGTGTCGTACCGCAGAGTGAGGTCCACGACGTCGGCGCAGTCGGCGCAGTGGGCGCGGCTGCTGCAGCAGCACGGCAGGGCGCAGCGGCACCAGCTGCAGGCGTGGCGACACCAGCTGCACACCGCGACCGCACATCTCGCACAGGTACGTGTCCGCACACCGCACACCGCGACCACCGAGCTTGGCAGGCGCGTCTCCGATCGCATTGCGGCGAACACCACAGGAGAGCGCGACAACAAAAATAAAGCGAAGTGCAGCAGATATTGAAAGTATTTTTCACTGCAGAAGAGAATTTTCATTTGAGAAAATTAAAATTCGTGACTTTCTTGGGGGACGTTTTAAAGATATTGGTATTCTTACAGTCAGCTCCCGATACATTTATGAAAACATAATACACGCTCACAGGAATATTGATGAATTTAGTAAACGAATAATGAACACTAGGAATTAAAATAAACTTCATATAAGTACCTACCTATCGCTTAGGAAAAAATAAACTTCCTCAAAGCGCCATCAAACTTTCCGCACATAAATTCAATAACGAATTGTCTCAGTAAAAATAACCGATTTCTAAAAATTAAGTGACTTCATGAACGCTTGGCCCGATGTAATTATTTTTACCTAATTATTGAATGAGCTCTCAGAAAATGAACTAGCCTGAGTTTGCTGGTCGCGAATCTTAACAGACGGTAGATTTGACGATTCTAATTGATCTTGAAATATATTAGTGAATTAATGATGTCTGATTGTTGATATCTGATTTCTCATACAACTAGCCATGAATGGCTTTGTATTTATATAGCCTGCCATATAATATAATAGTGAACGATTTGACATGAACGGATCGGCAATGTGTCGTTACCTACAATTTATATAAAACCATGTGATAGGTACGTTAGATACCGATTGTCACACAGTAGTACGTACAGCCCCGCTATACGATACGTACCTACTGTTACACTGGATCCCAGACTTGTCAAAAAAAACAAGATTTATTATCACTTTAACTGACTTTTTACACTAACATAACTTTGCTTTTACACTTTTCACTTTCATCTTTGTTGGATCAACGGGTTTTAAATATCGCGCGCGGGACTTCTTATTTGGAATACTCTGGAGCTCTGATGCAGGGCGGGCATAAACCAGGTCCGTAGCTGGGGAGAGGCAGAGTAACCTTCTAAGAAGTGACTGAGCCGATTACACAAAATTGTAGGTTTATAAAGTAAAAATATTGCTGGCTTGCTAAAATACATTTATATAAAAGTAGTAGTGTGAGTGAGGCTGATTGCATGCTCAGCGCAAGGTCAGCAAATACCAGGATTGTAACAGTGGGGTGTCTGCAGACCGAGCAGGCGCTGGCCAGACTACTGGAGACCATCATGCCAGCCGTGGAGCGAGCGCGCGTCTCGGAGCCCGAGCCCAGGGACGATCTGTGAGGGGGTACAGGGGGCTCCACTGGAAGGACCAAGGACAACAAACCAATACAAACCAACATTACAAGTTATCGCTGGACTCATTATTAAAACATTTCATTCAGATTGCTACGATCTACGTTTGTAATGATTAACGTGAAATTGTACATATTTGTCGAAATCAACACAGAAAAAAATAGAAGATGGAAAAGTACATTTTGGTTTTGCAGTGTAGATGCGATAATACGAGAGTCTGTATTTAGAAGTGCTGAAGTAGTGTTTGTGAGAGCTGGGCGTCAGCTCTGTGCGGTGTACTGCACGGTGTGCTGACGTGTGACGTGTGACGTGTGACGTCTGACGTGTGACGTCTGACGTGTGACGTGGCGGCACCGAACCTGATCTCCTTGGTAGACCCCCTCGAGGTCCTTCCAAACGACTCGCCCCGTACTTTGGTTTAAGATAACGGTTTGCATTTGAGTATTGATCAAACAGTTGTCTGAAAAACTTCCTAAGCGCCCATTTATGCTCTTAGTTTCTCTTCCACACAACTGTTCAACGATATTCAAGTGCGGTGATATGGATATTAATATATTTATTGTTAGCGATATCGAACAGGTTTTCGATTCAGATTGTTTAAAAATGTTAAAATAAAGTGACCAAGATATGTTTAAAAATCTCTGTCCTTTTGTAAATAGTGTTATTTTGCTTATATACCTTATATAAATATAGTTTGGTACGAAATAATAATAATTACGGACATATTAGATATTCATATTCAATTTTGCACGACCGACTTCATAAATGAATGAAAACCCTTGCAGGTAGTGCGAAGTGACTTGCGGCAGTGCTCGGCTACTACTTGACTCGCTACTTGACTCGCTCTGAGAAATCAACTGTAGGTACTAAGTACTTGTAAACGATCACATTTTCACAATAATTAGTCTCAGAATCGCTTCCCCGGGCAATTTTAATGAGTTAGGAATTGCATTCTATAAACAATATCAACGAGAAAACCGCGATATGAGGCTGATTTAATGAAAATAGTCCGCTCGCGTCTGTGAGAACTCCATTATTATATTTGTTTGTTTGAAATAAAGCAACCGCGAGAGTAACTGACGCAAGTTCCAATGTCCACGTCGGCACGAAACCCTCGCGGACCCCACTGTGATATATTACAATGTAAATGTATTTCCGTTAGCGAATGTAACGGACAGGACAACGTAACGACGCGTTACCTGTATCGTAATGTAATACAGCTTTGCGTTCACTTATACTGCCTGCTTACTGCTGACTTACTGTCTACTGAGGAATACGTGGACACCAACTGTTTATGTACCTACAGTGACTGTGCGTACACAGTTCACTTTTATTTTTACTGAATGTAATTCAACAAGACATTGACTGATCTTAAAAAATATATATGTAAAACTAACTGAGCCCGCGCACTTACACTTGCGCCAAGGTTTTAAGTTCATTACGGCAGAACGAAACATTTTCTGGGAAGACTCGCTCTATTGTAGACCTCGTTCTTGCCCAGGCAAGCATCGAGCCCCAGAGTTATTAATAAACTTAAGGTCAGCTACGTATATAAGAATACAAGCCTCGCCAGTAATCGTGAGCCGCCTCTATCCACCACCTCCACGCGACCACGTGACCACGTGACCGCCCGCGGCGAGGTCGCGCCCAATTGCTCTGCTAAGTGTTTCTGGCTAATGTTCGAAAGCTCACACTTTTCAAATTAAAAAATAAAGTTAGTATACCTCGACTGACTGTTTAGTTAGTGTTAAGTTAAGTTAGCTAAACATTCAAATAGAATGGATGAAACAACCGGAAAGTAGATTTAAAGCGAACGCAACTACTTATTTGTAATTGATTGTATGGAAAAAGCATTCAGGAGCAATAAATACTCCTCGCGTGTAGTACTTTTGTAATCTCAGTATATGGATTTTTTATGGATTGGTTTCTTAATAAGTCTTTAAAACGACGATTATAATAAAAAAAATAGCCTCTTCAATATAAACAAAAATACTAATATATTCTCTTCATAATTATAGTTTAGATATACTTAGATTTAAAATAATTGAATGTGTGTGAGGGTGGAGGGGGGGTGTGTGTGTGTGTGTTTGTGAGTGGAGAATTGATGTGTAAGATAAAGGGAGTGTAGGAGTTGAAAGGAAGAGGCGGTGGAGGAAGCAGGAAGAGATTCTCGAGTGGCTCGGCGCTGCCAGAAGACGTCCGTCAGTTTCACAGAGAACGCTATGTGACGTCACTTTATATTAAATATTTCTAGAGTACATAAAGTCATGAACTAATAAAAAACCTTTTCAACACACTTGCTCATAAAGTGGCTCTATGGTCACCGCAATTAGGCACAGAATGACACCCATAATCCAACTGTGACTTTTTAATTGCTATAACTCACTAGTGAGTTAAAGGTTTTTTTTTATTTTTTATTGGTTGATTTTCTTTGTTCTTAAAAAAGTTTTTAATAAAAAAAAAAGATCGTGTTCAATAGAACAAATAAATGAATGTTCCTATTGCTTGCTCATTTCAAGCAACTGTGCCTAATTGCGGTGACCATAGAGCCACTTTATGAGCAAGTGTGTTGAAAAATATGTTACGTCATATTAGTTGTTTATTTAATAGATAGGTAACAATAACATTGAATATATTGTCAACTTCAGATGTGAACATTTTCTTGTTTCATACTTTTTACAGCGTAACTTTTCGGTAGTCGGGCTATTGTTGAAATTAATTTTTATGTCTAAGTATCTTAATGTATTTTTTTATCAGTGTAAGTAGTATGTATAGTGTTATATAATTATTATCTTAAGTACGCGCGCAAAGGTACACGCGAATAAAACTGTGTTACATTATTTTCATTTTATTAAAGCTTATGTAAGCTTTTGAGTATCTTTTGTGTTTTTTAATATGTGTGCTCTAATTTTTTTTTCAAATTTTAATCTCAAAGAACTCAAAACTACTGGACCGATTTTACCAATTCTTTCTCCGGTAGAATGCTGTCACTAAGTAAAATAATTGTGCTATATTTTAATCAGGTTATAATAAGGTATCCTTACAAAAACTAATAACCTAAGATTAAGGAAAATGGCCAATAAAAAACTTTATCTTTCACTTGATATGGGAGAACTTTTGAACATTCACATAAACGCCACTCAGCGGACGAGTCCGGACGCGGTGTCTCGACGGCGGCGGTCGCGTGCTGCGTCTAGATAGAGGCGGCTCATGTTCACTGGTGAGGCCTGGTTTTTATATCGGTACGTCGGGTCAGCCGGAGACCTCGAGCTAATGTACAATTGTAGACCTCATTCCCGCAACGTGTAGTGTAGTGTAGTGGTCACGTGGTCACCGCCGACCTTGTCCGACGATCCGGGATTCAAACCTTCAATGTCCTCAACAAACTGGGAACAAACCTCGCAAAGAGTGCCCATCAAGGAATCGAACCCAGGACCTCCGGATATAGAGCAACGTACTCTGCCACTTGGAATCGTACACGAGACGCCATTTTGTGTGGGAGCTTCCATCCTAGTTCAGAGGTTTGGTAGATAACGTTTATGTAAATAACATTTATATTCGAAAAGGGAAAATTATTAGGTATCTGTAGTATGCGTGAGATTGTAGAACTGCCCTCTCCTTGAACATTGAAATTATGTTGCTATCACTTCAATTTAGTTTTGTGAATTTAACCTAATAGCTCACAATGTGTTTTATATATACGTACAATTTACAATATCACGCGTACTTATCTCGGGACATCCACCATATATCAAACTAGGGCCCGTAGATCCACTTCCCTTGCGCCTCTTACTGTGATAAGGTAACGGACAAACAGTCGGGGGTTACCTTTTACGATACGTACTTTTATGTTACATATAGATGACGATGAAGATGATATGGATGTAAAAACATAATGTCATTGATAGAGACAAGTGGAGCGACGACGGTACTGGTATAGATAGATACCAGTATACACGGTGTCTATACCGATACCTTGAATTATAGTATAACTGCAAACAATCGTCGCGTCGGTTTGATCATTGCATTGTAGTAGTGGTGTCCATGTTTCTGTACAGTACTTTAATATACATCACTTAAGGCTTTATAATCGATATTCAAAACGTACTTACAGCGGTTTACTATTATTTAAGTAACTATTTAAGTTTAGGGTGATGTAATGTGATACGAGTTATAATGATCCTTTTATTGTTTGTGTAGTTACAGGACGCTTACGAATGCTGCTCCGTTCCATACATTTTACTGGTTTCTAAACTAAACGAAAAATTGCCTGATATTGTAATTAGAATAATAATTAACCTAATTTTACTGTACTTTGATAAATAACAATTTTCTGTTAACTCGGGTTTATTTAAGGCAACATATTGTGTTGGCCCGGTTCGTATCGTAAGCGTTTTGTTAAAATTGACAGCGTTTACCAAATATACACTCACCTCCTGGTACAAGGTTCCAATTTGCATTTTTGGTGGAAAACTAGGATTAAGGAGTATATTGTGTGATCTGATGGAGATATAGCGATCACAACTACCGGTCGAGGAGGTACCGACACCACGAAATAGGTTTTATGTTTGCATTTGATAGCTTACATATCCATATTACTATTAGAGATCGCCAAATGAATTTAAATTAGTTATAACGTATATATGGGAGTTTATTGTAATTATATGTAATATTAAAAAATAGTTTCGTATGTTGTTGTTGAAATATTGTAATGTAAACTTGAACGTAATCAGTGTTTCGACTTTAAATATAAATAGTATTCCATTTAAATTAGTTGAATAGTTAGTTAGTAAGACTCGCCTCTCTGCTTACCCTTCGGGAAACAGGCGTGCAGTAGGTATGTAAGTTTGATGCTCGGTGCTCGGTTGGATGACTCCAGGTGGTGTTGGAGTTGGAACTCCTATCGCAGGGCGTCAGAGTGAAGTCGACAGTTCGTACAAGTGTGATCTCTCGTCTAGAACATTCAGTTGGTGCTTTTGTTTGTAGTTTATTTATGTTTCATTTAAATCTTATATAGACGTGTCAATTAAAACATTATACTTGAAATGATTATTTAAATATTATATCATAGAACGATAATGTACGGTGAGATTCCTTAATTTTATGCAATAACTTTCATATTGTAAGATCTGAAAATGTAAGAAATCCGATGTCTGTGTAAGTGGCAGGGCTTCATCAAGGGTTAGGAGTGTTCGTGTCATTGTAACATTTGTGAGTGCTGCGAGGTTTTGTTGCTGATTCCTATAGTTTTACGGTACCGGTCTTTATTTAACAAAATATGTGTAGTACAGGCCGCGCTTCGTCTTAAAATTATACGAATTGAGCCCTCTTAGCAGATGAAACGACCTATATGTTGCTCGATCAAGTGTGCCGTCTCGCTTCCTCGCAATGCGAAAAGCCCGCGAGTAAGTGAGACGGTTGATGTCACCCTACAGTACAGTAGATATCCTATTAGAACGTGTATGCGACGTACGTACGTATGTATGTACGTACGTATGTATTTACGTAGGTACATACATACTTACGTAGTACTTCGTGCATTTGGTAGAATACCTCGCCTGACGGACAATGCACAAATAGATATTACTACAATTTAAATAAGTTAGACAATTCTATTCTCAGTATTGAATTAAATATTTTAATGAACATGATTTTTTACTAAACCCAAACCAACTAAATATTTCTTTAACATAAAAAGGAATTGAGATAGATACTATTCATTTGAATCAACTTGTTGACAGCTGCCGGAAACTTTCCTTTACACTCGTTGGGTGCTGAGACACGCACGATATGTTGTGCGTGCGAGTCCGGGAGCTCAGCACTCCACCAGTGAGAGAAACATACATACATAGATCACATAGCTAACGAGAGATAGAGCTTGATTAGTTAACAAGTACTACGTCACTTACATTAACATGTAAGTATATATTTATTCACAAACATTCATAATAATATGTACAATTAAACTTAATTAAAATTATGTACAAATGAATCGGTCAGATTACCTAAGGACCGTTACAAACGGCCTTTAGGTAACTCAACTATTCCAGACCAGTACCAGACGGAAGCGTGCCCAAGACACTGGCCGCATTAGCATAGCTGAATAGCTATGCTAATTCGCTAGCCTAAATAATAGCCAGCCATTGGGTCACGAATCGCCCTCCGGGCTTCCAACGGACTCGGTCTCAAAAAATATATATATCGAACATTAAACACATTTATGTAAGTACTCATATTTATCTGATCAATCGAATTAGCAGTTGTATAAGTACTAGCTGAAAGTACCCGTGCGATCCCGGGAACCTACTGCCACTAGTAATGGTCGTCAAAGAGCCATGTGGCGGCTCGTAATGTGTTTTGGATAACGAGGGCTGTTTTAACCACCTCTGTGCCAGTCCACCCACCGGTATCAGCTCCAGAGGTCCCGGGTTCGATCCCCAAGGGGAGTACAATATTGTGCTTGCTTTGGTTGGTGGTAGAACTTTGTTTAAATCCTGCACAATATTGCACTCTCCCTAGGGATCGAACCCGGGACCTTTGGATCCTATATCTTTAAATGTCAACTGGATTGTATCAAATACAAAGATATCTCCGTACAGAAAGATTAGCCCCATGTATCAGAAGCAAAATCTTAAGGTATTTTTTTTTCATAATTAGCATTTCAATGTTATTATTTTAATGAAACTAAGGATGTTTAATTTCATGACTTGCCCCATTTCACCCTTTTAGAGGTATAGTAAACACAAATACATACAGCATTGTAACTAAATCGAATTATTAAGATTTGAGATGCAGTTTTTGCCCGATTTCACCCTTTTAAAGGCAGAATCAAAAGGATATTCTCCATAATTAGCATTTTAAACGTATTACACATACAATTTTTTTTCACCCTTTAGAGGAAGACTCAAGTTTTTTTATTATTAGCATTTCAAAGGCATACAAATACTCTTTGCAATTTTCAATCAATTGGATCACAAATAAAGATTTTTCATAGAAACAGTTTTGCCCCATTTAACTCTTTAATAATAAGATTTTTATAAATATTTTTTTTCGAATACGCATTTTAAGCAATAGTCAAAATTTCAACTTGATCGGACCAAACATAAAGTACATCTCCATACAAAAAAAATGTATAAAGCGGTAAAGAAGTCCTACTTTATCGCTTTATACAATTTATCAATTAATATATATAACCTAATTAAAAACAAATGCTTGTTTAGGAATACATAGAATGACGGCGGTTTCGCAAACGACGTGACTATACCAAGTCTAGTTGCAGTAGTAGTACTCCTCAGCACCCGTGGACTGTAGAACCTCGCAACTAGGAGCGGGAACTCTGCCTCCGTTGGCGAAAGGCAACGAAACGGCCAACGGTGGTGGAGTTACCAGGCCCAGCTACGTCGGGAGAGCTTCTCTCGATTCATTCTATTGATAGAGAGACGATTATGTTGGTCTGAAACTACTGTGTTCCTTCTGTCACCATGAAACTTCTGTGTTCTTTCTGTTGCCTCGTGATTCCTGAAAAAATAAAAAACATTTTTTTAGAACCCAATGGAATATTTTAACGTTTGGTTTGGTTTTGTGGTACTAAGTATTTGATGTAGGTGTAATGGTATGCCATGACAATGTAAGGCTGATTTACATTGTCAATCATCGAGTGGTGGGGATCGCGTGTGGAAGGGTGGGGGGTGGGGGGGTTACTTGCAAACGTGCCCCCACCACTCACCACTCAAAGACTTAATTAGATATGAGATGTAAAATGTATAGATACATTATTTGTTTTGATAGGCATAAAATACATCTACTTTTCATACACATTTTGTTTTGAAATCGAATTTACAAATATGTTTACATACAGACAAAATATTAAACAACCTAAACTAAATTAATGGCTGTACCTACTTACATTTACCTAATAAAAAATAATTTGTGAAAACTTGTCTTGTCGTTACTTACATATTTCTTTATTTCAAACTTATTATTATAAAATACAAGAAGTAACTTTGTTTGTCTATTGTAGCGCGAATAATTACAAAGCATTCTGCAACCCATTTAAGAATCCTATTTTAAACTCTGCCTTCTTTATCCCTATGAAAATATCACATCACACAGGAACTCGTCATCAGCATTTGTTTGATCACGAAAATGAGGTCTTTAAAGCTCACCGGTAACTTGGTATATGTTGAAAACAAACAGCATGTAATATATATTCACCGGCTGCAGACACCCCTCGGATCCTCCGACACGAAGCCAAACTCCCCCTTAAAAGCCACTTCCTCTCAACGATCGACCGAACACACTATCACTGATAACGAAAACCCTTTTTTTCTAACCGAGTTTAAGTTGAAAAACTAAACAAAGGTTTTGTATAGCTCAAAACACGCGTATTCTTTTCCACCCCTTGAAACCGACTGTGGACGGAGCGAAAAATTAAAAATAAAATAAAACTGCGCCTGCGTTCGCCGCCATTTTGAAATGATCGGGAGTTTCAATTCCACCCTCTACAGCTTTGTTATACGGTTCAATGTTGAGAAACAGCCGAGTAATGGGAATAGGGATGTTATAGGTACTGCTAAATTAATAAATTAGGTGTTTAGTTAGTTTGTGCGGGCTTATTGTGGGTTCCGACGCCCTAACCATGTCTTTTATAATAGAATTGGGTCAGCACTTGTTACCTCGTACGTATAATAAGGATAAAGGAACTCCTTTCATCGACATGTTAAAAGGAGAATTTGTTTTTATACGCTAAGGAATCCCCATTCAATTAAATAAATGATACCTATACTCAGATTTTCTACAATGTAAGTACGTATTTAAGAATATCGCAAAAAGGCCAACCGAACATTACATTAAGGTTTGTTATAATACCTAAGTAGGTACCTACATTTATTTTTGTAGGTATAATTGAAACAATGAAGTGGCTCACAGATTTGTTATCTCGGAGGACAACATCACCGGCTGTATCCGTTATGTTCTAGCGAGAGGACCACTCCGAGGACATGAGGACCTACATACAAAGACCTACACAAAATACATATATTCAGTTTGGTAAGTCTTAAGATTGTTATTTACTTTATATAATGTAAGCAATTTGTTATACGCAGTTCGGCGAATCATCATATTGTTGTAAGCACCCAAGGTATTGAGAAGAAATAAGATTAATTTACAATTACTTATTTTGAACTTGCTTCGACCACGTTTGTTATAGATATTCACGGACGTAAAGTATTTTTAGGAAATACGGCACTGTATTTATGTATGTGGCAATGTTTGTGACGGCATAACTTTCGAACGAGTTATCTGATTTTCATGAAATTTAAATTGTAATGAAATAATGTAAATAAATTTGATTGTCGCGGGGGATTTTTGATTTGATAAGAGGGGTAGTTATTGAGATATTGGGGTGAAAAGAAATACAATTTTTCACCCATATCTTTTGGATGGCTGATCCGATCAATTCAAAATTTTGAACATGAAGAGATTATAATAATACTCATCAATAGTTACAAGATTTTTTTTGAAACAAGGGTAGTTTTTGAGAAGTAGGGGTGTTAAATGAGACAAGAAGAGTTTTGGCTTGTGGGGTGACATTTGAAAGAGTATCAGCTGCATATTCATAAAACATTTATTTTACTATTAAATAGGGGTGGTTCTCGTAACAAAGGGGTTAAAACGCTTGGTATGTCTTGTAGGATAGACTGTTAAAGGGGGTTGAATTCACAATTAACTTGCTTTTGATTTGCTGAAACCACCCCTGTATTTAAATTAAGGGTTGCAAAAGGGGTAAATAAGTTTGAAGTCTTGAAAATGTGTGAAACTATGAAATATCATAAGTACCTAGGGGTTGAGACTGCAGATTTCAAAATAAGATTATAATTGCCCTTATAATATAATTATTCGTATTAAAAACCACCCCTGGTTTTTAAGATGAAGGGGGCAAAGGATGATCATCAGATCTTCTTATATAAGAAAGGGTATTCGGAATCTCACTAAAAATTTGTGTATGTGAAAAGAACTTCCGTGTATTACAGATTGTGAACAGAACCATTTATCTTTCAGCGTTCAGTCAGCTTGGACCCCATTAGAGTCCGTGTATTACAGATTGTGAACAGAACCATTTATCTTTCAGCGTTCAGTCAGCTTGGACCCCATTAGAGTCCGTGTATTACAGATTGTGGACAGAACCATTTATCTTTCAGCGTTCAGTCAGCTTGGACCCCATTAGAGTCCGTGTATTACAGATTGTGAACAGAACCATTTATCTTTCAGCGTTCAGTCAGCTTGGACCCCATTAGAGTCCGTGTATTACAGATTGTGAACAGAACCATTTATCTTTCAGCGTTCAGTCAGCTTGGACCCCATTAGAGTCCGTGTATTACAGATTGTGAACAGAACCATTTATCTTTCAGCGTTCAGTCAGCTTGGACCCCATTAGAGTCCGTGTATTACAGATTGTGAACAGAACCATTTATCTTTCAGCGTTCAGTCAGCTTGGACCCCATTAGAGTCCGTGTATTACAGATTGTGAACAGAACCATTTATCATTTCACCACGCTCTTGCCCTTCTATTTGCAGGGATTTCGTTTTGGAACTGGTTTGAGTCAACTCAAATTAAAAAGTTCTTGTAAATTAAAACATTTACACTATTTTTTATTTAGAATATTGAAATTGTAGTTTTCACATAAAATGGCAAAAAATAAATATTTAGGGCCCTCGCATATAAAAGGCTCTGTATCTACACTGGCTCTCGCCCGCGGCTTAGTCGTTAGGCTTTCAGGCGTTTAGTCGTGGAAATGTTACGTTAGTTACCTACTTGAGAATGTATATATACTACATATGGAAGTATGACGAAACACATCATTCATTATGTTTTTACGTTTTAGTCCTGATGAAACAACTGGAAAGATCAGTTATGTTAGATTAAAGTTATTACATTAATCATTAAGTTAGATCGATGTACAGCAATTGTAAGGAGCTCGGTGCTCGGTAGTTGGTTCAGCAGCACTTCCCAAGGGACAATGGTGGGAAATGTGGGAATGTCATGGTATGACTATGTAATGTCATCGGGCCTGGTGCAGCGATGCCATTATCTCAATGTTAAATCATTTGCGGTCTGTATACGCGACGATCCACCTACCACCTTGTCGGTAGGTACCTACTTGCAAAGCAAGGGGTTAAATCGTTTTATTTTAATTCAACCCGCCTTTACAAAAACTTTAAAATAATTACATTGGCATGTTCATACATTTTTGAAGTTGGAGCCGATTCCCAACTATTGAATGGATCATCAAAAAAATAACTAGACCAAGGACTCTTAGTTTATTCTGTGGCCGAGGTTCTTGACTAATTTAGTAGATTTAAGAACTTGTAACACTTGTTTCGTGCAAATAAATAATTTGATTTGACTTGATTTGACTTTCTGCGTTGCTGTGAGCTGGTCGTGGTCCCGCACAGGTGGTAGATTAGACGTTTCTTAGTGATCCTAAAAATGTTAGTGATTCAACATATTATGTTAACTTTGACTTGGTAAGCCAAACAACAGGACCTTTGTCTTAAATAAGGTAATCTCATTACATAACATAACGATAAGCACCGCCTGGCACTATATTTAAACTTACCCATATAGTCTAGTATATGTTCAAGTTTTTAGTGAAGTTATATACCTTTTTTTTTGCAATCACTTATTTTACGCTCAGTGATTAAACAAATCTTTAATTTTATCACTTACTTGTACTAGTCATGATTTACAACTTAAAAGTCATCGGTGTCTGGAACCTAACCCACGACCACCCGTTTCAAATCAACTATGACATGGTAGATAAATCAAATAAAATAAATTAAAAACATTCAATACGATAATAGTAATATGTACCTACCGTCGCCGACGTCGTCGCCGGTTCGTTTCAACTCGACACACGTATTAGGCGGTACGCTATCCTCATTTACAAGTACGGGAACACGAATTCCTGATAGTTTTCTTGACTTACTCATCACCATTAGAATGTTACTTGAGGCTCTACGATACGAAGCTCTCACTCGAACAAGTTACGAAGATCCTGCGAAATGTAACCCTCCGGTCATATCACACTACAAATCGAATCAGCTGTAAAAAGCAGGCATTATAGCCATTATAAGTAGGTAGGTATGTGTCGCATCGACTCGGTCCCGAGAACGAGAACAAAAACAAAACAAAACCGATGAGTGATGCCCGTCCATGAAGAATGCTATCACGTAATGAGATGTGATAGCCTATATATTATACTATACTATACTATAGCCTGGACACTTTTTTTTCTTGATAAGAAATAGGTATTTTATTCGAATGATATGCTTTGCTGTTTGCGCAACACATAAGGAATATTACAGAGATGCGGTAGGTTATATATGTTATTCGACGTCCGAATAACATAACCAACAAGTTATTTTAAAACGAGTAGCTCGCACTAAACCAGTCTTGACAAGGAAAGCCGACAAAAGACATACCAACAATATTGTCCCATAGAATTCCTGTACACTTGTCAAAAAGCAAATATCCTATACAAAGACAACGGAAAAAATAGAGGAAGAAAAACAAAAGTTCGGAGCCAAGACACGCAAAGAATGAGAAACGAAACGAATGCGGCGATCATTAGTATTCGACACACGGTGATGAATAGAGAATAGACAGGGCCGTTGCATCACCTCGGCAGCGCGAGCCCTGACCTGAGCTCGTCGGATAGGACCAGCTTGTCGAGAGCTAATACTGCCACTCAATTAAATAACTCGATAAAAAGTATAAAACATCACGTGAGAGCTTTAGAAAAAGCTGACACCCCTGGCGAGCTGGCGAGCTAGCGACGCGCGCCACTGCGCTTAGCCCTCTGATAGGCTGGATGCGCTGCGCCGCCGCCGCCCGTACGACAGGGACACCGATACATTTCGCCAGCTGTGGAAACGAGACGAGGAACTGCAGTCGGCGGATGCGAGGGTTTCCGATCGTTGACTTCTTTCAAGGCCACAGTACTTTTTGTTGCGTGTCATCGTAACGCCTGTAGTTCTGAACTGAAATGACCTTCATGACTTTCTTTTGAGGTCATCAATCGAGAGAAGCTCAAGCAACTTCACTGATTCAGTCGGGTGCGTATGAATGGTGCAGAAGGCACACCCGGGCGCCTAACCCAGTCCTGACGGATTATTTTTGCACCAACATAAATTACAACGGTATACTAGGTACGGTTACTTTTTTAAAAATAGCTTGGCTAGAAATAAAATACTTCTGTGACCAAGTCTTGTCTCGTGGAATTTTGTGTTTTTGTTGTTTCATTAGTGGGGGAACTAGCCAGCCACCTGTTTAAACAGATACACTCGTTGTACCTACATTTTAGACTCCCACTTCTGATAGCTTCGAATTTCATGATGTAGGTTTGCATATTTACTTATAAGGTAGGTATGTGTTTCTGGTAACAATTATTATCTTTTATAAACCCTCAATAAGATATTTAGACTGCAGGTTGTAGGAAAGCAATACAATATTGTCCGGGCGGTGATAGCACGTAAGATCGAACAGCCGTTTACGAAGACATCGGGAATCCAAGCCCCGTATGAACGATTTACCGAACGAAGGAGCTTTAGATTAAAAGCTACCCCTGAGGGATTGTGTCAACAGGGAAACATGAGAGAATCACACAAGTCGCATCGTTAATCGAAGACGATAACACTCCGTTGACCTCTCCTTGTACCGCGTAGGTATAGGTACCTACCATCCATATCTCGTCACGGCGTTTACACAACTTATCTATTTTTGAAACGTGTTGGTATAGGTCGGGTCGGGTCGGGTCGGAACTAGTCGGAAGCCGGTTGGTGCTTCAACTTTTTTTACTTAACGTTTGTGTTGACGAAAGGCCTAATATTATTATTCTCGCTTTTCTTGTCCGAATATTGAAGGGGTAAAGTGAAGACTGGCCACGAATTGGATACAATTTACGGTCTACATTCGTTAAAATGCAATGTAAAAATGCGTTGTATATATTTTTATTTGTTATACTATACTATAAAATATAATCACGACATTACAAAAAAATAATACCATATATTATTTTTTTGTAATGTCGTGATTATATTTTTTATATGTAAATAACCGAAATACGAGGAGCAATTATAGCTCGCAGGTCAAACCTCGAAATATAACAAAACGCACACATTTAAAAAGTTGAATTAATATGAGCTCGTATTTTTCAAAGATTCACCTGTACAAATGTATACAAGAACCCGATAATTAGCTACTGTTGGATCGTGAACTCCTCCGGGTAAGCATTAAGCCCCACCTAGGTGAAAGAAATCATTCAATCAGACCCGTAATTATAGCCTTTCATTCCTGTCATTTAACTTTACCCTCTATCGCAAGCGGGATAAAGTGGAAAGTGGTCCACAGCAGTAGACTTCTCCTGGACTGACCAGAACCTACCACTTTACTTTCTATAATGATCGAGATAAAGTCGAAAGTGCGTGATGAGAATGTTCCGAACCGAGCCCGCTGCGCACCTCTGATTATTCACGGACTCTTCATTTCTGTCGTACGCGCACTAAATTATCACTTACTTAAACTAGTAGTTCGCCGAACTGAGATCTCGTGATGTCTGGTTTGTGATGGAGATCATTTCTCAAATAGAACGTAATTAACAAACGATAAAAGTAGGTATGCTTTCAATGCACCTTACTTACCCTAAGTGTTCGAGGCTACTACCTACTTATCATATAATAGCTGTTGTTGTTGCTAACCTATAATATCCTCGCCTATAAATAACCTATAATAACATGAAATAAAGGTTGATGACGTATTGAAAAGTGCTCTCAAAACCGTTGCCTTAGTAGTCGTGGTTTAAGAATCTAGCCCCTTCAGCCTACGGATGTCGTAAAGTCAACCAAAAAGGCAGCAGTTTCTTCCTGTGTGTTAACAAAACTTTAACTGTGAGCACCAATCTGTCTGCCAAGCGTGATGATTATGGCGAAACCTAACAGTTATACTAGGACTCTAATGGGGTCCAAGCTGACTGAACGCTGAAAGATAAATGGTTCTGTTCACAATCTGTAATACACGGACTCTAATGGGGTCCAAGCTGACTGAACGCTGAAAGATAAATGGTTCTGTTCACAATCTGTAATACACGGACTCTAATGGGGTCCAAGCTGACTGAACGCTGAAAGAACTTATATTCAATCAGAAAATTCCTAAGATATCATATTTGTGGAATTTATAAATGTATGGTAAGGTAGGTAAGGTTTATGAAAAAAACTGTCTACTTAGCAAATGTCTAAAAAAAAAAACTCAGCAATGTCTTCCATTTGATTGTGATTATGGCGCACTACGTTACATTTTTGCAACTTTATTCGCACTGAATTGGAAGGCTCTTCCTGGATGTTGGTTAAATACAAAACAAGATTTATGCATCTCTTAAAATAAATCGATGTAATTTTCAATCGAAATAACATATTACCGATACTTTTCACATAAGTATTTATCTGATTCCGGTTTTTGACCGCACTTCATCCCTTTAATGAACAATCGAATGAGCTTTTACATATTTTTGTTTCGATAATCAGTTCATAAAATATTGGACACCCCACCCTTTATTTTTGAATATTCTTAAAAACCTAAAATATGCTATATTTTTTTTTTATGGACAATACCTAGAAAACTTTCAAGAGCCTATCATGTGTGGTTTCAGCGATTTGCAACATTGTGCTCCGAACTTCGAACCCCATTTTAAACCCTTTAGGATGCAAATTTTCAAAATTACTTTCTTAGCAGGTGTCTACGCACCATGACAAACATGCCCTCGAAATTCAAAGTCTGTACAACCAGCGGCTTCGACTGTGCGTTGTATCTAGTTGATTCAGTCAGTTAGTCAGAGCATTTCCTTCCCTTTCCCGCCTCGTCCATTTCCCGGTTTGTCAATTAGCCCACTATGTCCTTTTCCCGCTATTGTAACGCACACTGAAGGTTTCCACCTACATTTCCAGGCAAAACAATGCCCCTTTTATGCAGTTAGTTATGAAGCCTTAGTGCGGTCCTACTCACGCATGGCCAGTTTTATGATTTAATGTTATACTTTAATGAAAGCACTATAATCACACCAAGTTTTAAAAAGATAGGTATACCGTTTTTATGTCAGAGCTATAATAACAATTTATAAAAACTTTAATTGTATGGAATTTTTTGAACCCTTGAATTTTTTTTTGTTTATGCTACCTACTACCTGGTGCAGTTCTAAAGATATAGCTCTTTGAAGGTTGTTTCCTTAAATATTTGATACCTACCCTTTAATTTTGAAAATTATAAAAAAACCCTGAAATATGCCATTGCTTATTTTTTATGGTCAATCTACATACGAATTTTCAAACGTCTATCATATACGGTTACAGAAATATGTAAAATTTGTGCGAATTTTCAAAACTCCTTAGCGGACGCCTACACACCAAGACAAACATACCTACCTTCTTAATTCCAAGTCTGTACGACCAGCGGTTTAGGCTGTGCGTTGTATCTAGTTGAATCAGTCAGTCAGTCACTCAGGACTTATACTTTTATATATTAGAAGATTACAGTAGGTACATCAAATCTAAGAAATACACTTTGACAGCTGTTGGATCACCTTGTCTAGGGATGTGAACCAAATAATCGCCATCGAAAATATCCGATATTTATGAGAAATTAGAAAATCGATAATGATATTTATAGGTAGGCAATGTAAATAATGTATTAGTAGTACAAAAGTAGATAATGACAGATGAGTATGTAACCTTTGTGTACCTACCTACTGCGGAGGTGAAATGATCGAGAGAAATAAGTCTCCCATGACCGCGTTATTGTATCTAGGTACCTCCCTCTTGCACGGTCTGAGCTCTCCTCTATCTAAATATTTCATTTTACATTTTTTCTATCACAATATGGAAGTTTTTTCCATATTGTGATTGAAAAAATGTAATGTGGGATGAGCACACAAACCTTGAAAAAAAATTGCGTATAAAGAGTATTGAATCCGCTACCGCAACCAATTGCGAACTTTGGTTGCGATGGCGTCCGGACCGGAATAATGTTACGGAGAGTTGGAACTCAAAACATAACAAAGATTTCAAAAAAACCTTACCTATGTATGTCACGGTAAATAAATTGCTCACTGTTATATCGCAATACACCGATTCACTTGAGCCGCCTCCTAAAAGTCGCAAAGAATGTTCTGCTAAAGACGAGCACATTTTGAACGTTCAAATGGAAATAATGGACAACCAAATCTCATTGGACTATTTCTTGAAGAAACTACAATTATAGATAAAAGTGTAGGGTGCTTTGTTGTGTAATAATATCACATGGTTAGGTATTTTTATATCTTTTATGCGTGCCCAAGACACCTTAAGAGCCAGCCCTTGGGTCACGTGTCGTCTCATCAAAAGATCCGCAAATTTTTTGAAAACCCGGAGGGCACCGGTTCCCCACGGACCCAAGGTCTCCACCCCAAAAGGCTAAAATAGGTAAGCTCTGTCGAGACCACTATATTTGCGCCTTTTGTGATCCTCGGCCGAGTCAGCCGCCGCACCAGCCCTAACTGATGTCCCAGGCAGATGAGATGGCGCTAAGGTGTCGACGCAGGTAGCGTATCACACCAAAGACCTACCATTTCCCAAGGGACAAGATTCATACCTTCGGGCCGTTTATCATCATCACGTAACAATAAATATGTATAAATTCTTCCATGACTGTACTTAATGGTAGTTGGAGTATGAAGACCTTTAGGTATCCCATGCTTCACCCAGGTGGAGATCCTAGGTAGAGCACGGATCAGATACAAGCATAGACAAAAACTGAAAACGAAAAGCTGGTAATACAGACTAGGTGATGTACTAACTAAGCTATCCGGAGGCAGGGCTGAGGGTAGAGTGTACTTACCTTCTGTAGTTCCCATGATCAAAGGCAGAAAGAGCAAGTGCGATGCGTATAATTCTAAAGCGCGTAATTATTTTCCTTGGATATAGATTAAAAAAATAAAAGATTAAAGGCCTTTTATTTTTTAAAATCCTTAAAACCCTAAAACATGCCATTGCTTATTTTATATTCTATTTTCAGTATACATAATCATTTTTAAATGCCTATCATAAGTGTGGTTTCAAAGATATGCAACATTTCAATCTGAACGTTATACCCCATTTAGTTACATTACAACATATTAGGGTGCGAATTAAAAAAAAACTTAAATAGCACTAAAACAAATATATCCTCCAAGTTTCAAGTCTATAGGACGTTGTATCTAGTAGCATCAGACAGTCGTCAGTCAGGACTGTTCCTTCTTAATCCCACTACGTCCATTTCCTGCTGCGGTATTTAGCCCACTATGTCCTTTTCCCGCTATTATAACGCACACGAAAGGTTTCGACCCACATTTTCAGGAAATAAATCAGGTTTTTTTAGTTCTGAAGCCACAGTTCGGGAATGGCTCACGCTTGGCCAGTTTTTATAATTTATTGGTATACCATTATAGTAAACGTACCGTTATTACGACAGAGCTAAAATGTCAATTTAAATATATATAAAAAATATTACAGGTCATTAATTTTCAAAGAGCGCAATCTAGCCCCAAACTAAGCATAGCTTGTAATATAGGAACTAGATTACGGATAACATACTTACTTTTTGTAAATACATACGTACTATATGATACAACCCCCAAACACAGAACAAACATCTATATTCGTCACACAAATGTTTGTCCTGGGTGGGAATCGAACCCACAACCTACAGCGCAGAAGGCAGAGTTACTACCAACTGAGCTATAAGGTTTGTATATATAATTTATAAAAATGTTTCTTGTACGGGGACCACCTTATGTTTTTTTTTTATTGTAGGACGGGGAAGCGCTTGGCCTTCGTCTCACCTGGTAACAAGTTGAGATAAGGCCGAAGGCACTTCACCCGGAATCTTCAACAAACTGGCTATCTTACCTTTAAATGCCGGAACACATCCATTTTATAATTGTTGTTATTTTTAAGGTTATTCGGTTCATTATAAACAATATACATATTAAAATTCTCTAAAAATTTAAAAGACCCTAAAATATGTTCGTGGCTATGTTATATGGGCAATCTACTTTTAAACGTCTATCATGTACGGTTTCGGAGTTAATCGCTCCGAACTTTGAACCCCTTGGGGTGTGAAATTTCAAAATTCCTTTCTTAGCGGGCGTCTACACACCAAGACAAACATACCTACCCTCTTAATTCCAAGTCTGTACGACCAGCGGTTTAGGCTGTGCGTTGTATCTAGTTGAATCAGTCAGTCAGTCACTCAGGACTTATACTTTTATATATTAGAAGATTACAGTAGGTACATCAAATCTAAGAAATACACTTTGACAGCTGTTGGATCACCTTGTCTAGGGATGTGAACCAAATAATCGCCATCGAAAATATCCGATATTTATGAGAAATTAGAAAATTGATAATGATATTTATAGGCAATAATCGCTTACTTTTTGATAAAACTATAAAGATAATCTAAATTTCTAAATCTAGATTTCTAAAGGCAAATACCGCCATGACAAAGATGATGAATAATAATATTTTTTAATTATTTTTATGTGTTTATTAATTCATTCGAAGAATTACTAAACTAAAAATCGAACCGATGATGGCGCATGGAATATAGCTGGCGTAGTTCTTTAGTGGGAGCGCTCTTTCGGTCGCTCGCGCACTACACACGACTATCCCACTGAATTTCTGACAAATAAACTTTTTTTGAATAAAAATGAAACCGGCTTCACCACTAAAAACTTAAAAATAACTCATATAAGTCTAACTCCTATAATTTGAAGTTGGTGCCGAATTGCCAAGCACAATAATAAACATGTTGTTATTGTATGGCACCGCCTTTAAATTATGTGAACTTAGAGGTATTTTAAGTTTTTAGTGGTGAAGTCGGTTCCATTTTTATTCAAAAAAAAGTTTATTTTTAGCTTTTTTCGTTTAAAACCTACAACATCACCACGTTTTGATTTTTTTCAATCTGGAATCATATCTTTACAAAAAAAAATATTTTACGGAGTTGCGTTGAACATCGTCTGCATCTTTATCTGATGATGAAGCCAAAGGCTAAAACCAATGGCCTACCCTTGAGCTACCGGAAGGCAGGCAGTTCAGTGGGACTACTACGTATCATAATTACTGCGATCAACAATACGCCTGCCAAGCGTGGTGATTATGCCAAAACCCTGAAAATTATGATGATGATACTGGAAGGAAAGCAGTTCAATAGGTCTACTTTAGTGACCACAGGAGAGCAGAATACGCAATTTCGTTTACTTGTATGACATAATTTTCCAGTTATTTTTTTATATGAAAACCAAACGAATGGACCAATATTGATGCAATTTCTAAACTATGGGACCACCTCGGAAGTTTGGCCTACCAAACAAAACAAGAATCATCAAAATCTATTTAGAATTGGGGGAGAAATCGAGTAACAAAAAAAAAACCATACAGCCGAATTGAGAACCTCCTCTTTTTTGAAGTCGGTTAAAAATCGGTTCGTTTTTATTTACAAATTATTTGGAAATTCAAGAATTTTAAACTGTCGCAGCACTACTGTAAACAACTTATTAATGATATAACGTTGTATTGACGTGAACCTCATTTACAATTTTGTTTATTGTTTTTGTTTTAAACTAGTTAGCTTTACTTTAGCTTTACGAGATCCAAGTATAGAGTATTGTGGAGTATATGTTTAACAAACATAATCATTTATCAGAGTACATAATTCTTCTAAATTATAAGAATTACTGTTTGTAATTACCACGTGTCTATATTTAAACAAGGTTATATAGCACGTAATGAGAAATACGAAACGTCAAAATGTATATCTTAGATTTGATGGACTATAGTTATCCTTACGCATTTTTATTGATCAACATCTAATTTTACTGGCAAGTTTTTTGAGCTGGATTTTTATGAGGGATCTTTTTATAGAATCATAGGTAGGTTGCTATATTAACTAATAAAATTTCTTACCTTAATTCTCACAATATTGTCTATTATTCATCACAACATGGCCTTTCGAATAATAGTACCGTTAAAATGAAGACTATCGAATTCCCCTATTAATTGGGTAATAATTAGCTAGAACCGTTGTTCATGTTTTTTATATACAAAAATGAACATCTGTTTCCGCCACGTGCTTCCCAACTTCCCAGTTCGTAACAAAGCCTGTGTTTACGTGTGTGTTGTTTATGAGACGGTATTTTTTTTTCTTGACTTTAAAATTAACGCACAAAATGCCCTCACGTTTTTGATAACGTCTTGTTTCTCTAAAATGCCGTATTTTTTCTAGTTTATTTCTTACTGAAGCTACGAAGTTACGATTCCATTCCTCGGAGTGCACGTGTATTTCATTTTATTTGACTTATTAACAAAATCCACAGCTCTTAAAAAATAAACGGTAAAAATATATATACAAAACAACAGACAACGGATTTACATTATACAGCTAAATAGCTAAATAGAGTTAAATCACAACGATCATAAGACGAATATCCATAAAAACCCTATTCCCATACCTAACCCAACCCCATGAAAAACATATCTAGAAAAAAAATCGAACTAAATTAGGTATACCTACCAACGGGACGTACCTACCAACGGAAAGTACCTACCAACGGAACGTACCTACCAAATAGGCACATACGTATTTAAATTATAAAGCATAGGGCGTGTATAAGATCAACTTCTATCAATTCAATTACATTTTTGTCAGAATAATAAAATTTATACACACGTTTTTAGCTAAGTGTTCTTCTAAGTTATTTTGTGCATGGTTTTAAGATTTGAAAATAAGAGAACTAAAATGTTTCAAATTATTATAAATTTATTGTGTAGTTACCTACCAGATATTACGATTTTGATACACTGTAATGTTCATTCTAAATTAATAAATCACATGTTTTTTATTGTAGACGGGTATGTACTTGGCCTTCATCTCATCTGATTTATTATATCTGGTTATGATAAAGCCGAGGTGGAAGCGCACTTCACCCGGAATCCTCAACAAACTGCTGGAACACAACAATTTAATAATTGTTGTTATGACGACAGAATTAGGTAAGATGGTGGTAGCTAACCAGGCGGACATAAGCTAAGTCTTACCACCAACCAAACCAAGCACAATATTGTACTTTTATTTTTGTAATAGCTCATAAGCAACCGAATAACAACTGCATTTTGGACATAGATATAGTATAATGGGGCACCGCAAAAAGTGCTGTTTTTTTAAAGGTAACACTAAGTTCCTTTTGCGTGTGTCATACTACAACCAACTACACCGGTTTTGTAATGTAATGTAGTCAAATGATGATAGCGACATGACTGTCGAGTCAGCCTGTCGGTTCCGACCCCGAGCATCACGGTAAGGTAGCTGTAGTCGCGTTAGACGCCTGCGTGGCGCTGGCGGTTCGTAAAGTCTGACACCTGCTGTCACACATCATCCCACATGAACACACGTTCCTAAAGTCTGACACCTACTGTCACACATCCCACATGAACAAATAAAAAATAACGAACAGCGAAATGTATCACGCATAAAAAACCCAAGTTCTCTGTAAGGTATAAAAGTTACTCTTAATCAGTTATCTCAAACAGCGGCTTTGGCGGGAACTGTGTTGATGAGGCCGACGGACCATGTTCAATTTACATTATTTGATACTTTATCGTATGGAATTAAAAGGGGCAGAGGCCATTATATTTGTAGTTTAGTAGGGACAGGGTGTTTAGTGGTGATGGTGAGACCCTGGCCGTGAAATGTGAAGCCGGCGGCGGCGGCACCAACGTGCGGGCTGGAGGAGTGTCTGCTCTGTAGGCTCTTTGCCAATACTTTATAACGAGGTAAAGTTTACCTTTTGAGGAAACTAATTCAGAGTATCAGATGGGAAATTCTGCTGACAGGGTCTGCTGAAGTAGCCTAAGATCAAAGAAAAAAATAAAGAAAAAAAAAAGGTGTAAGAGAATACCTAACGGAAAAAATGTTTCCTTTCCATTGTTTACGTTTGTGTCTGAAATGATTTTATTTACCGAATTAATGAATCTACAGATTCGCAGCTCACGGTTATTTTGAATGCACACGGAATTCCCAACAGTCTAAGGAACTGGCTATCTTACCTTTTAATGTCGGAACACATCCAATTAAAACTGTTTTTATGGCGACAGACTCTGATAAGTTGGTTTTACCTAGCCAGGTGGACTTAAACAAAGTCCTACCAACAACCAGATCAAACACAGTATTGTACCTCCTCATTGTCCTCTGGGGATCGATCCCGGGACCTCTGCATCTGACTCCGTTATGAACCACAAGACCACAGAGACGGATAAAATCCAACTATCAAAATCGGTCCGAAACGTTTCTTAGTTCTTAGTTCGATTTTCGTTCAAAAATCGAGAAGTAAGAAATCGTGGTGAGCAGGTCTTTCAATAATAGTTATATCTAAACGGAACACTAAAGGGGTCACGTAAACGATCGATCCATCGATAAAGCCTTACTTACAGGTGATCGTCACGTCACTAGTGAAATAAACCAGTCTGGTGGTCAGTACTGACCTCAGGTAGGACTCCCCTCTGTCGAGCCGAGAGCCGAGGGACAAATTGTTATATTTTATGGTCCTTCGCGCTTCGCCCTTAGAACCCGGCCTACAACCATACAACATTTTTGTTAGTCTGGCTCAGGTCTGAAATATCTTGAATTTAGGTTAGTAGGTACCGTTACTTTGGAAATTAGTGAGATAACTACTTGGTTATTGAGAAGACAGACTCGAACTTGGTAATGAGGTTTAATTTCCTACGATATGTCGGATACAGAACCTGTCTCTATAACAGCTTCTTTTTCCTAGGACTTACTCTAGGCCCATTGTTTTTCTAAAGAGTCAGCATCAGATGTCAAGAATATATAATCAACGAGTACCTAAATAATGACCGTTTTAAGACTGCCGGACCCCGGTCAACGTAATCGTTGACCTTTAGTCATCGATTCCGGCTGAATGATCCGATCGCTGGTAGAACCTATAAAGATCCTGGGTTGCGATCGAAGTCCGAATTCAGATCGAAATCAGGAATTCGAGGTCGGTTTTCGGAACAAAGCTTGATCAATAAACTGTTTTGTTGAATGGACGCGTCAAACACATCGATTGAAATGAATTAACCGAGTGCAGTAACTGTACAGACGCTACACACCGTTTGCAGCGTCTGCAGGACGCTCTGCAGTACGACACTACCTACTCTTTTATTCAGCCCAATTGTTATAAAGCTATAGGTAAATGTACCCAGTAAATACCCAGCTCCATATGAATACCCAACTGTTTTCTTTTAAATGCTGGTAATGGTAGAAATGTTAAGTTTTCTTTTTATCATTCTGCACGAGTTCTCCAATCGATATAAATAATAATTGAACTGTGTGTGACGAACCGCACACTCCTTCAAGCGCGTCAAAATAGAAATACATCAAAAGGATCTGGTGTTTTCTTTTAGGTAGGTTTAACGCAAATGTTTCGTTTTTGTGAAATAGGTACACCTACGGTGTTTTAAACATATAAGTAATCATCTACTTGTTAAGAATAAAATGACCTCTCTATTTTTCATTGAAGAAAATAAAATAAAAATGCATGAGATCCGTTGTATTCATGTCGTGTTATCGGTCAGGCTACTAGTGGATGTTCGTGCTAAGGGCTACTAGTGGATGTTCGTGCTAAGGGCTACTAGTGGATGTTCGTGCTAAGGGCTACTAGTGGATGTTCGTGCTAAGGGCTACTAGTGGATGTTCGTGCTAAAGCCTCTGCCATGTTGCAGTTAAACGGAGATGAATAAGCCAAGGTAGAGCATGCTAGGTGGCCAACTCCCCGTGTCACTCGTCATCTTTCTACACTATGATGTTTGCTTACATTCTCCTGGCGAAGTCCGGCGCCAGACGGTTGTTCGTATTCCGTCGGTAAAGGTTGAAGCTCGCTCCAACGTAGACTCTTCCTTGTTCTGATCTAAAGCTAGTCAAGAGCTAACCCAGCATTTATATTAAAAGAAGAGCTTTGTGAAAAGTTTTAATTTACGATCAGATGAGCGAAAGCTTTCTTAGTTCGTTTGCTATAATAACATTGTGCATTTCTAAAACTGCCATTAATATGAAAACAACTTAAACAGGTGAACAGTTATTGATTTTTGTACGACTTCACACATTTGATGAAAAAAAAACGGCAAAATGTTAAATATCTAAACAGCGTGGCGCTTGTAACTAGCAGTGTCCGAAGTGCATAGCTATCGCGTTCGCACGATCCAAGCATTTCCATGTGGAAAGTAATTACAATTCCCCGAGCAGTCTAAACAAGAACAGTTCTATTCCCGTGAAAGTGCACGGCCGTGACCGAGAGTATTGACCTGCGTTTCCGATGCCGCTTGGCCTAGGTTAGGTTGGAGCGTCACTCTGACGTGGCGCCGCCATTTTGGATGTGGAAATGCCGGGAAATTGTTCGTTACACTTACTTATCTAATCCATGACCTAACCTAACCACAAATGTTACATTTACTTTTGCCCCTTGAAATGTTATCTCATTGTTATTCAAGATGTAATCGCTATGGACCTCGTGGCGTATTACTAAGTTTACAACCCCACGATGGGGTAGGCTTATTACATCTCTATTTGTAGAATAAACCTCCTTCTTGTTCCGTGTCTCCCTCTTATAGTGTACTCTGTAATCTAATCAAAATGCTACCGTACCTACATATACCTACCTACTACCTGAAAGCTCGGTGTAACCCGTGTACGTTCACACCACATAGACCCGCAGGTATACCTTCGTGTAACCCGTGTACGTTCACACCACATACACCCGCAGGTATACCTTCGTGGTCTATTTTCAAGTCTTTCATCATATAAAAATTCCATTTAATTTTTTTTAAGAGGATCTCTTAAAGTACCTCTTAATACGAACAATATAAGACACATAAAAAACAGCTTCAAATTAGATTATTTTAAAATTTCACGTGGCGCCTTAAGTTACCTACAAGTTTTCATTTCGCCAGGTGAAGCAAAGCAGTGAACGAAATGTTTTATCGAAATCCAGGAAGACTAATTAAAGCTACAAAGAATATCAACTACTTATAACCGAATGCCGAGGAAGAGTTTATAATTTCCCATTGATAAGATTATGCTGCGTTGGTGTTTCGGAATATTATTATCTTCTCAGCAAATATTTGTATCGTTACTTTAGCCGAGTTAAACTTTATGTTTTATGTTGAGCTTTTACTTTTATACATCTTGGGTGGTTTCCAACTTAGAAACTGACAGTTCAAAATTAAGAGCTTTTTAAATGTAAGTCTGATTAAAAGAAAACGCCCGACACGATGTAGGTAGGTACTACCTATAACACAAAGACTAAGGCCAGACTGGTGAAGAAAAGTGGTTGTTCGAAAATTGTAAGTCTACTCGAAATTTAAGCCCAAGTCTAAGAATGAAAAAAAAAACTTACAAAGTCCCTCCGGGTCCGTCGTAACACGTGCTCCGCCGACATTTGCTTGGATGTGTGTAGTGTGTACCTAAAATAATATAAAAAAACACAGATTCTGATTGGATGATTCGACGACCAGTTAGAATGTGAATACATTTGTAATGAGTGAGTGAGTGAGTGTGTTCTGTGATGTGAGCTGCGGGTTAGGGCCGTCCGGGACGCGCGAGGGTCCGACCACCACTGCGCCCGAGCAGCGCGGTTCACGAGAGAGGAGTTACGTCAGCGCACACACTGGCAGCACACCCCTTTCTTTTTTTTCTGTCATTAATTTCTTGTAGAATTTTGGCAAACCTTTTTTGTTCCAAATTGTTGATGAATGCTTTCGTGATAATGGGATGTTTAAAGCTTAGGTACAAGAATATACAAACTTATAGATTTTTTTATTATAAATGTGGCATGCTACAATCAGTGCATATATTTCTACTACCTAGTACTTTTAAAAGGGTCTTAAAAGGATTAATATAAAGGGGATTTTTTGTGTTCATTATTTAGTTTTAATATTTAAGTATGTAAGTACCTAACTACTGCATTGCATGTAGTGCTCCTCCTTCGGCCTAACTTTAAATCAGGTGAAATGAAGGCCAGGCACCTCCTCAAAAAAAACTATTCTAGTAACTCTGCCTTCTGCGCTGTACGTTGTGGGTTCGACTCCCATCTGGACAAACATTTGTGTGATGTTTGGGTGTTGTTTCTTAAAGGTAAAGTAGGTAGCTACGTACCGATGCATTTACAAAAAAAAAAGTTTTTAGATATTCTATCCGTAATCTAGTTACAAGCTATGCTTAGTTTGGGGCTAGATGGCGCTGTGTTAATTTTATGTCATGTAATATTTATTTCTTTGTAAATAAATTTTAATTCCTACAATTAATAACAATGTGCACATAAGTAAAAAGTAATGTATCAGCACTGTTTGTCAACTTTAATGATAAAGTGAGTCTAAATACAAGCATCTACTAAGATTCCTGTAAGAAAAGTGAATAAAGTTAGAATAGTGAATGTGAGCGCGGCCTATCCCGACGACGCTCCCGGCTACCTGCGCTCGCGCATGCAGACACACGCACACACGCACACGCGCACACACGCACACACGCACACGGCGAGACGTGACACAGACGCTGGCTGCTCCTAATGCCACGGACGGCTCGCATTCAGAATAAGGTAGCAAGTGAAAACTATTTTTTGTAACATTTTTTATGCATTCGAAATGGAAAGTATTCTCCAGTTGGAATTTTCGGTGATTTGTCTTGGAGGCAGCGTTTTACATGAGAAAGGGTTGGTAAGCCACTCGAGAGGTTTTTGGTTGGAATAAAATATATTTCCAAAATTTTTTACGCCTCTTTTGTTCAAAAAATATGAGTTTACTCTTCTCATATTTTACCGATAAAAAAACATGTTTCACAGATGATGTAGGTATCAATCTACACCAAATTAATTCGTTAAGTAGTTCCTACCTACCTATCTTAACGAAGTATTTAGTGTCAATTTGTTTTAAAATAAGTACAAATTGACACTAAATGCTTCGTTGATTTCGTTTTTGAGTCTTAATGAAGGACCGAGTGTAAGCACTGAACCTATTGATTGTGATAAATTAGAATAAGCTAAATATTCATAAGAATGTACCAAATTTGACGTTTGTAAGTTGTATCATTTTGAAATTTAGTCCTATTGGTTATTTTGAGATTGAGTTGTAATGGACCGGATGCAATTTTGCTGAGTTTCGGTTAGTGGTAGGACTTTTTTTTTAGTCCACCTGGTCCGCCATTACAACAATTCTAATTTGTTGTATTCAGGCATTTAGAAGTACCTACTCGTAGGTAAGATAGCTAGTTCCACAGACTATTGATGATTCCGGGTGAAATGCGCTTCTACCTTCAGCCTCATCATGACTTGGAATGAGGCCAAGCTTGCCTGCTTCTACCTACCTTGCCTGCTTCTACCTACCTTTTCAATCAGACCGAAAGTATCCAAACATTTTCTAACATTTTAAACGCATTATCGTAATCCACTCGTCAGAGTGATAATTTATAATTCTAAAACATTCTTACTTGTGAACCTCAGAACCTGTCCCATACCATACAGCCATATTCCTCCAGCGCGGTAAGAAAGTATAAATAAAACATAACTATCGCTGTACCGAGTTAGGGACGTTGGCCTGCCTGTGTAAGTGTGCGTGAGCCTTTATTATGTCCGCCCGGTCACGTGACCGTGGGCATGTGTGCGCGTGTGCGTGTGTGCGTGCAGCCTAAGTACACACTGCAGGCTGCCGGTGACACCGTAACAAACGAAAACAAAAAGGTACTTGTATAATCATGAAAAAGTAATCAAAAAAGGTTAAATAAAATAATAAAACTTTACATCTATACCTTACCTATGCCACAATTGAATAACATGCATTCAACTGCATTAATTAAAATCAACCATAAATAACCAAATCTTGTACCTACTCGATAAAAAGGTTTCTACTTAATGTTATTTCAACCAACCAACCAATTATTATATTTTTCAATAAATGATTCGTTTATTTTTTAATTCAACAGTTAAGTAATATAACATTTTAACCATTATTGCCATTTTTAGTCTCTTTACGGTCCGTATTTTTATGTATTATTTTTACAATATTACACAATTAACTTAACTTTTTTTCGTTGTTTTTGCTGTTTGTAGTTTATAATTTTATTTTATTTACATTTAAAAACGTGATCTTACAATATTTGCAAGTTGCTACTTTTTCAACTCCCACGCACTTCTCAAAATGGCGCCACATCTCCACATTCCGTCTTGGCATTTTGATAATTGAGCATAAACTTCTTCACGAAACAACGATCAAATAAAAGTAACCATCGGTCGTCAACATCTAAATACAACTATCGTTATTTGTTTAAAATTTTGTTTGGTTGGTGGTAGCATTTTTAAGTCCGCCTGGCTAGCTACCACCATCTTACCTAATTCTGTCGCCATAAAAACAATTCTTAAAAAAATGTTGTGTTCCGGCATTTAGAGGTAAGATAGCCAGTTCCTCAGTTTGTTGCGTCTCCACCTTTCAGCCTTATCTCAACTTGTTGCCAGGTGAAATGAAGGCCAAGCGCTTCCCAGCCGTACAATAAAAATATATAAAAAAACACTAATTATGCTAACTCTGCTAACTCTGCTATTAGGCAGCAGGCAGGCGCAGCTAACTTCAGTCCGATCAATAATATATCAACGTACGAAAATGTTTTAATGTGTTTAAATTTCAGTGAATTCGATAATGTTACTTTTTTTAAATATTTATGATGGTTGATTTTAAATAATGGTTAAATTTATTGGCTGTTAACTGTCATAATAATCACAATGAGCAATTTAATATGCTAAATGAACACTCTTATAATTTGTTAGACTGGCCGAAGTCTTAGAAACAAATTTGCTGAGGTTTGGTATTGTAGCGATTACATAGCAAACGTATTAGGCATCCATTACCAATTCAGAGGAAACTATATAATATAGGAAACTGGAATAGGAACGTGTATGGAGTACCCAATACATTTTTTGTATCGTAGTTTTAATTTTAGATTTTCCTCTTTATTACCAACTGTTGGATGTGTCCAGTCCTTATTCTTTTCATAATCATCATTTTGATTTATTATACGACGGGGAAATGGCAAGCCTTCATCTCAATCTGACGCCACCGTGCACACGTTCAATCTGACGCGCATCATGCACACTTGTTCTAACCGCTAAAATCTTCAATCAAAAATTAAAATCAAAGATTTCAGATCCAGAGGTCCCGGGTTCGATCCTCATGGGGAGTAGGTACAATATATTGTGCTTGGTTTGGTTGGTGGTAGAACTTTGTTTAAGTCCGCCTGACTAACTACCACCATCTTACCTAATTCTGTCGCCATAATAGCTCATCTTGTGGTGAAATGAAGGCCAAGTGCTTACCCGTAGTACAATAAAAAAAAAAACTTGTATATTAAGATGACTACCGTAAACTGGAAGACTAGGGGCTATTTGGAATTATTAAATTATAAGATTTGATTGCTTGTATCTTTTTATCCAGTAATGATAAAACGTTTTCGACGTAACATGGCAGCACTATGACTTGTGTTAATTTTACTGTAAAAAATTGAGGTTGCTAGCGTTTCTCACAACCAGTTGAACACATATTGTTTGCGACCATTGCTGAGAGTGGTATCTTTTAATTGAATGAGTAGGTTAGTATTATTTACGTAGCGCAAGCGCAGACTTCCTCCCTTATTTTTGTTTGTAGAGTGGCTTGTTTATTCAACAGATTGTTGTTTCATAATTTACTTTTTAGTATTAAATTAGTAATTTAGTAAAAAAAATATTTTTTGTATTAAACATTTAAAATTAAAATATAGTATTTTTTAACTAAAACCGTAGAAAACTCACTTTAAAGCAAAAGAAATATTCCCTTTTATAGTTCCAAATATCACTTATCCATCTTAAATCAGTACATCCGGATATGAAGGAAAAACCGTGATCAAATTACAATATTCCAAATAACCCCAAAATGACGATATTTGGAACAGCCCTTTTAAAAATATACTTATATCTCTGCATTTATCAATACAGTATGAGTACAAATACGAATTTCTAAATGGCAATGATAAAATCCACGGTAAAAAATAAATCTAAGCGTAACAACTTATTAGATTTCAAGATAAATCATTTTTTCCATGTAAAATGTTCCAAATAGCCTCAGTTTACGGTACGCTATTGTCTTAGGTGAAGCCTGTAATAATGTTGACAAATAAATAAATAAACGTCACGCCACACCCCACTGTGATTCGTATCTTTATGAAAGTTTGTTCGACAGATGATTTCTAAGAGACCTTCAGTCAGGTCATACCTAGGTTCGTTGTGCTTTGTACTGAATTGTTACTGATGCAGTTGTAAGTAAGTAGAAGTTAAGTACCAAGATGCGTGTTGCATTTCGGTGTGACAGGGTTCCATCTCGGACTGAGCCAAGTTCAAAGTCGGTCCTAGCTCGCTAGACTTCTATGTAAATGGCAAAACCATAATTACGCCGCCCTAGACATTGCGGTTAAATAAAATCCCATGAATTATTTACAAAGCTCAGAAATTACCAGACGGTTCATTCCTTTCCTATTGTATTATGTGCTAGCAACTATTCTATGGAGTACAACTGTGAAATCCTGGAGGGGCTTTGTACTATACATGTACCTATGCATGTAAGTAGATGCTACTCGTAGTTACTGTGCGTTCATCTGCGTGTTTCACAGTGTAGTTAACTACAATTCTCGGCTCACAAAGTTTACTTTCACGCTTGCGAAAAGAATGTACCCTCTACGGGAAATTAACTAATGTTTGACTGAGTTTGTGCAAAAAATCTTTGAAATATGTATTTTTAACACAAAGACGCTTAACACAAAATGCGATATATTTTTGATCATATTTGTAAATTTATATTACGATGAAGTTCATCAATCATGAAAAGCGGTACCTACTTACTACCTACTCGTATCTTTCGAAACGTTACAGTATAAGTGATGAATCATCATTTATATGAAACGTGATATGGGCGTTTACTCCTTGTAATAAACAAAATATTGTTTTTTCCTTCTGAACCAACCAAGTAGCTTAGTTACCATACCACATACATCCGTACCTACCTTGATAGATGATGATAAGATAAACGGAAAGGAAGTCATAGTATTGCTGTAGAACGTAAAACGTTTGCTTGGCAAGTTCATGACCAGCAGTTATGTAATGTCGAGGTACTCCTGCAGTCATCTATATATACAGAACTTAATGTATTGATCCATTACGAACACACTTGTATCTACAAGTGTGTTCGTAATCTCGTCTTGTCCTTGTCGTATAATCATTGATCACATCATTCATGACAATGATTAAGGTGCGATGAACCGAAAGGTGCAGAAATAAAAAGAAGAGAGAATCGGCTCTGGGCGGCGGCGCGGCGTGGTCAACGGATCAGTTTTATCGGTTACTGAGAAACATTAAGTAAAGTTTTTTTTTAGTGTACGCTTCCCTGCATCTTCATCTCACCTGGTGTCAAGCTATGATAAGGTGGAAGTGTTCACCCGGAATTCTCAACCAGACTGAGGAACCGTCTTACCTCTAATCACCGGAACACAAACTAGAAAAATAGAACACTAAGTTACTACTTAGGCCTTATCATAATTGTAACCAGGTAAGATGAAGGCAAAGCGCTTCCCGTCGTACAGAGATAACATTGTTGCAGAATGTGGTGTGCGGCTCGCCGCGACACAACTCTTTCCCACTGTAATTACCCGCGCAATCCGGAGCCCGGCAACATGCACTCCTTTAATAACTTCTAATGAGCTGCACAGGTTCTAAGCTGCACAGGACAGGATATGTGTACGTACTCAGGAACTACCTTTTATATAGGCTTTGATATTTACATTGAATATTGTCTGCCCTACCAGCTAGATCTGATGGAAACTCATTGCGAGTATTCTCTCTTCTCTTACGAAGACTTACCTATTTAACAAGACTTCGTTGTTTGTCTGTTAGCTTTGTCACAACAAAAAAGAATGGTAGGTAGGTATACCTCATCGACGTGACGGTTTGAGTTATCCATCGGCTAATCCGATTATCTTCCTTCGAATTGCAGGTTGGTACCTCTAAAGAAATGTCCGCCAAAGAAGATTTGTGATGATGGTGGAAGAACAATCGTGATAACAGAAGAACTACATTCTACATCTAGCAATCCAAGAACTGCAGCAGAATCTCGATAAAATTGCCTATTAGAATCTTATTACTCATCCATAATTCAAAGTAATTAGAATCTGTTAAGTACATTCTTATTAGAATAATGGTAAACAAAAAAAAAACTCCAACTTTAGGCGTTTTATTCAAAAATACAATGATGTTTCATAAAAAAAAACAAAATTTACCTTTATCAATAAATAACACGTTATGTGTATTCGTTTGTTTTACTTACTCTTTGCTTACATTTTGCAATTATTCATAATTTGGTTTAGTTTCTACATAGGTACATGTGGTATCCCAAGTCCCAACAGCTTCTGAACCAGTTCATCGTCTGATTACGAATGTAATTTGCAGAACGTGGAGGCAGGTAGAGACAGCTGCCCGCTTTTGAGTTTGGGCCATTTCATCTTCTGAGTTCGTACCTGGCCTATCCCAGAGGACAGATCAACCTTATCAGGCTTGCAAGGAGGTGGCATGTGGACTCGCAAAACGCGCGTATCGACCCCATGCTGTGGCATTTTAGTACCAATCGCTGATTCTGGGATCTTTGCTTTGTTGTCTTCGATAAGCTTTTTGATTAAAGAAATACTGTACCTATTTATTTTGGTGTAGTGAATTTTGCTCTATACATTTTTGGTGTAATTATTTTATCTCAATATTTACACTTGTAAGTACATTAAATTAACCACCCTGTGACCACTGTTGGACATGTAATAGGTACCTCATCAAAGCTAAAGCTGAAACGCTCTTTTTTTGTTGGCTTCTGAATCGCTGAAACGATCGGGTTTAGTCATAATTTACTAATAAACGTTTCCTTATTCATTCTTATATACTTGGTACTTAGGTACGGGAAAAGTCAAAGTAAAAGTTAAAAGGTATCTCAGGTAAAGGTTCCTTGTTCTAAACTATCTATTTTAACAGTAGCACCCATCATAAATTCTAGTGTAGGTGCCTACCTATATACCTACTCCACTTTAGTGTTTGCGGTGTTTTGCTATTAATAAGGCAAAAGCTTATTAATAATGCATGCTCATTAACGTCAACTTAGAGCGGGAAAAACGAACGAACAAGGTATAATATGAAGGTAGGTAGGTACCTAACCTACAACTGGTATCGAATCGGTAATACATAGACATGGCGTCTTTCTGACTTGTCGAGTCGAGTCGAGTGTGATCGAGTGAGCGAAACGAACGAGATCTCCGAGTTACGTTGGGAAATCCGGCACTGTATGTTTGTTTGTAGGTATGTGGCAATGTTTGTGACGGCATAACTCTCGAACGGATTATCCGAAATTAGAAATAAATAAATAGAAATTTACGTTCATTTTAAATTTATCTATTCAGAGGGGTACTTTTTGAGATATTGGGGTGAAAAGAAATACAATTTTTCACCCATATCTTTTGAATGGCTGATCCGATCAATTTAAAATTTTGAACATGCAGAGATTATATTAATACTCATCAATTGGTAGTTACCAATTGATGAGTAAAGCTCATAAGTCTAGCTCAGAGATCGAGAGAGCGAAGCGAACGAGATACATTGTAACTATAAACATCAAAAATGTTAATAATATAGGTACATACTTACTTACTGTACCCACAATTAAAATTATTTTTTCGTATTTGTAGTTATTGCTGTTGTAGGCTTAGTAAGTAGTAGCTCAACTTAAAGGATAAGTACTTAAATTACATTATCTGAATATATCAAGGTTCGTACCTTTTAACTTATTCTTACACAAAATATGCAAGTTAGCGCCATAGGAACACAAATACAGACGAGCTTGGCATTCTTGAAGATAAAAGTAGGTAGGTACTAGAACATAATAAGCTTGTCTCATAAACATAGGTACGTCTCAAGTACTAAGTGCTCGTAACTTAACCGTTTCTTTTGTTGAAAATATTGAATAAATAATTGAGAAAGAGCACAAATCAAGCATTTTGTGAAGGTAAGAGTACGTATAATTTGTTGTCTCTTCAATAATTCATGTGGTCTGCGCTGCGGGCCAGCCAATGCCGCTCAGGCTAGGGTTCTGCCGAAATGACGGCGGCAGGCGCGACGGCGGCACGACGGCGGCGATCGGCCAGGGAAGGTCGATCGGAGACATTTGTTTCGAATCCTTTAGTTTACATACCTACATACTCGTGTACATAGACGCATACCTATTTCCCAGAGGTAGGCAACCAACGAATTCACAATTTCATTTACTACGCTCATTGCACACCTTGTTTTCCTAACTCACCACATTTCAAGTATAAATTTATTACTAAAAAAAACCTTACATTATTTGCAACAAATATCTTTGTGCTTTTATAGTTACTATGCTTTAAACCGACATTTATATAGTGTAAGTAGGTAGACTTACAAAAAAACATTGTTTTTCGAAACACTCAAACAATTTATGTGATCACCCTTCACGTTTTTCAGTAAAAAAGAAATACGATCTCATCGCGAAGTCACAAGGATTTAGCACGTAGGTAGGTAGGTACTTACGTACTTACCTTTAGTTGCGATAGTCGTATCGTATCTTTTTAGACTTTTTAACAAGTGCATTAATGTGTTATTATTTTCATTGTTTATATTCATCGAAGTATTATATAGTTGTGCTGTCGATTTTAACCTATTTCAAAATCACAACTATATAAACACAACTATATAATATTAAGTAATTCAGTTTAGTAGATACTACTTATAGGCTAATAGGTCTATAGGTAGGTATACTCCAGTAATTAGGATAGATGGTGCATAGTGTACCTACTATTATTTATTGGCATGAACAGTACAATTACAATTACAAGCACACAATAGGTAGGTACACATAATATTTTAAGGATTACACGCGTTTTAGCACCGACAAAGTCGTTCAGACTTATCGCTCTAAATCCCGCGTGCGCTGCGTTCCAAAGGTAGGTACTTATGAGAACTTCGGAAGTACCTACCTACCTATAAGTATTTAGTTATAGACAGAATTTTTAGTTTCGCAAATAGCATAGGTACTATAACTACCCTTTACCCAAAAAAAATACCAATCTGAAATTTATAATATTATATTAAGCATATATTAGCATAATTGTACAGTTGGTACCTACACCTACCAACCTATATAAATATATATCTATCGATTTATTTGACTACTGATACTGATACTAATAACATCAGAGAGTAATGAGAAAAGTTTGCGTAAAATAGTTAATGATTGACACACCGAAATTGAATTTTATCAGAGTTATAATATAAAACAAAAAGATATTTCTTATATCTTTTATCGTGTTTGAACAAAAAGATGGCGAGGGACGCCATATTGGATCGCGGGAACGCAGCCTATCGAGTGCGTTCAATAAATTGACATAGGCCTTATATGGAGGTACGAAGCCATTCGTCTTAGGCTGTAATAACGTAGGAAACTGATTAGCGGCGCCGGTTTTGAATCATTGGTTAAAAAACTTTCGGCTTCCTTAACACTACACTACCCGTTGCAATCGAAACTACTGACAAGACAAGTTCTTAAGCGACAAGAGTAAGCCTCGCTACGTTATGAGTAGGTGTGAGTGAGCTAGCATTCAGTGGATTTAAACTCATTGCTTTGTTTCCAAACACGATCGTTAGTCGGCTTGCTACATCGAGGGTGAAAACTGAAAGCACCCACAAACAGAGAGTTAATGGCCTGTCGCACCGTCGCAAGTGTATGAGAGTTCAAGTTATCATCATCATAGTTATACAGAGTGAGTTTTTTCCAGGGCCACTGAGGCCAAGTCTGAAACCGTGAGATTTTCGCTTTTCGATATGTTCATGTTATGAGTTACGTGCTCGATAAAAAAATGTTCTACATTCAAGAAAATCTATTTTATTTTCTGGAAAAGTGAGTACCTATTAAAAAAAAATATGTATGATGACTATGTACCATGTGCCCAAAGTTGTTGGAACACTTTCAAAATAGAAAGTTTATAAATTCATCTTTATGCATTTAGTAATGGTATCATAATAGTTGTTGGGCACATAGTCATCATACATTTTTTTTTATTATTATCAAACAAAGAACTAAAATATGCTATTTTTTTTCAAAAACTCACTTTTCCCGCAAAACTATAAAAAACTTTTTTTTTAATGCAGAACTAACTCCTAATATGACTTTTAGATAACTCTCACGGTTTCAGACTTGGCCTCAGTGGCCCTGAAAAAAACTCAACCTGTATACCAAACATTACAATTTTACAATCCGAAAAGCCATCTACCAGTAAGAATACCACCTGACAAAATAAAATGGAAGATTAGTGAATCACGTGACTATTTAAAAACAGGCGTCTTCGTCGGCGCCGGTTCCTACCTGCTTCCCTTGTAATTTTGTCGTAGGTCTTAGACCTTAGTGTATAATGTTAGATGCTGGTTTAAATTGGGTTCTAGTAGCGATGGATAGGAAAAACTGAGAGCACGCCATTAAAAATAGCTCGTCTTTTTACTCGCTCGTTTGGACTCTTGGGAATGGTTTTTATTAGATGAAGAATAAGAATGGCATATAATAGCGTTTTTAATACAATTGACATAATGAGGAATTATGGTTGAGGTGGCAAATTAATGAGAACTTCATCAATTCATTTAATTCATAATTCAGGTTTGTTAACAGTAACCCACGTGAATCATACGGTTCTCTTTCTCCTTTTATTATTTTACTAGCTGACCCCGTGCAAGGTGTTCACTATCTACCAGCTATGTGTGGTATTACGGCAAATGTTAACTACTAGTGGGAAAATCATTGAACGTGGAGAACACTTAAAGTGTGACATTACAAATCAATGAGCTATCAGTGTGAAGCCCAGACGTCATCCATACCTGAGAATGTAAGATGATGTTGCAAAATCAATGTTACCTACACTTTGTTCTGTTAGCTTTTTCACATACCTATGTGAAAAAGGTACCTACCTATCTCACATTACATTATCACCCGCTTGTACATGTCCACTGATGAAAAGTAGGTACCTTCTCTTATACTACTTATGTAAAAATAGCTGGAGTGTTTCCCATAATCACCATCTGGCATAAAAAGGTAGGTAAGTAATTAAAAGTTCTCAGGAAGTAGGTAGCTGTTACCAATTTCCTGGGCGTCTCTTACAACATTTACGGGGTATAACACTCCTTGGTGGACGCTCCTAGCCTTCAATGGACTTTTTTGTGAACACTAAAACTTTTGATAGTATTTTTTAATTATTATACCTAATAAATATACCTAATAAGTAATGTACAGGCACTACAATACAGGCATTGTATAAGTAATGTACAGGCACTTAAATAGCCGAATACGAAGTTATTTATTTAGAATTTGGTTAATACTACGGTACAGATAACGTGGTGTAGTTTCTACCGGCGGAGTTTATATTAACTTTCTAGGCATAATAAAGTAGTTATACATAATAGTATAACTATAGTAGTTGGACGTATGGTATCCCGGATTTGATTGCAGATAAGTATTGATGTGTTCTCTGAAACATGACTTTGGTCTATCATCAATACTTTTCGTAGAGCATGCGATGTAAGGAATTGTATCGGTCATTTATCTTCCTTCACCTTGGCTTCATTATAAGAGTTGTGGTAAGGATCCCTAATATTAGCCTGATAATAAATGAATATTAGACTAATAATAAATGCATATTAAACTGAAAATAAAGCCAAATTTGCTCAGTGATACTACCTACATAACATAAAATTGCCCTGGCATGCCTCGAGATCCTATATTTCTATCCGAAAATGGGTATGTTAATTATTAATGTTGTACACTTTTCCCATAATATTTGGAATGTTGTTTCTGTCTGTACATTTTTTGTATTATTTATATTGATTGATATTATTTTGCGAATACTATATGCTACCTATAGAATTGTAATATCATTTGTGTAACGGTCACAATAAATAGTATGTATATAAGTACTTAGTTACATGGAAAAGTCGAGTATTATTATGTGATATCGATCGGCAACATTCCCGTCATACACCAGAGGACATTGAAGACATCTAACCACCATTTAGGTCCTAACGCCGAGTCGCCGAGTCGCCGCGGCCGCAAGAATGCTGCTCGGAGACTTTTTGCTGACTTACACCGCAGTTAGTGACCAGACAGAACACCTTCGTACACAACATCATAAGCGTCGAACCTCTGTACACTAATCTGAACTCTAATCCAAATACGTAGGACAGGTTTTAGAAAGAGGCAGAAAGGTAATGTGGTGGCTACTTAGCGAGGTGGACGCGTCGGTGCTGCAACGAAGGGGACGCAAGTTCTTATTGCAGTCAGCAGGTAGGTTGCCAGGTTGCCAGGTTGCCAGGTTGGAACGAACTATTGTAGCTACTTTTGACTTAAAGCACAAAAAGCACAGTAAAGAAGAAATCAGATCGCTGACAAATACGAATGATTTGGTTTGATTCCACAACCGTTCTCACGAACCTCAGTATGCTTTAGAAATTATGTTATGTCAGTAGCGCTACTGACTAAGTACACTTTTGAAAAGGGTCAAGCCGTGGCAAATAATAAAAAGGCATACAATGTTGGAACCGGTGAAGTGGTACATTTAATTAATTACTTACCTCGTGCCACATATCACCTATTACTATACTGGCGGTCTGTAGAAAACATACAACTACAATAAACCTACCTACTGTTTGTTTTTGTAATCATTTCTAAGAAGTTATTCGTTAGTCTAATAATTTAGTTAATTTTACACCGCGCCATCAAATATTGTGTGGCACGCGACGCGAGAGTCTCAGTGAGGGGATGTGGAGAGAGACCCGCGCATCCACGCCAGCCATGCACACATCTTGTAGCTGTTCTACATACACGGAACAAATAAACAAACAAAGAAAAACATTGTAAGCAGGTAATAATATAGTAAGTCTACGCGTAGGTATCTATGCCAACTAGCAACATCTCAGCAATATGCTGCTCCACCTCGGTGTCACAGCGCTGGCTCTCAGATAGAGCCATGGCTCTACCCAGATCCAACAGGTATAGGTACGTACCTACTTAACTGAGTCAATTGATTTATCAAATCAAAAATAAAGTGATCAGAACCATAAGGAACGATCCATCTTTTTGTCCGCACTGTGTATATTCGCAATAACGAAACATCATTCATAAGTGCTCCTGACGAACCACTTGCATTCCTGATTGCAGGTTGCCTAAAAACGGTGAAGGCCCGTCGTGCGGACAGGTTCCGTGTCCTTGGAGAGAAATGCCGAGGGTGAGGGCTGCAAGCTCGCCGAGTTCCGCCGGATAAAGCCGGCTGCCGAGTGCCAGCCGGATGCGGCACTGTGTTCCTAAACTGAACAAATCCGACCAGAGCGTTGGTTGGCTCATCTACTTGCCGAGGAAGCACTTTTCACGATTCAAGTCACGCCGATTCGCATAATTATGTCAATTTTGGAAAACATTATTAATACTCGTATGTATTCATAAAAGTTTGCGTTTTAGACGGACATTTATTTATTAACTTAAATTACAGTAGTAGAATAGTTATTCAATAGAAGGAACAAAGTGCATCGTCGTAGGTGGGAGACGACAAAAAATAACTGTAGGGACATGGACGAGAGTGGCACAGGACCGCTCCCAGTGGATAGTTCTTGGAGAGGCCTTTGCTGGAAAGTAAGACAATCTAAAATAAAACCAGTGTAAATAATTAGTATAAGTTACATACTTTGTAAGTATTAATTGTAGATTGTAAATCAAGGCTATTAGTAGAATAGTATACCATCCACTTCCACTGATGGATGTCGTAAAAGGTACAAGTTTTACAGACAGACCGCCTAGGCAAGGCAAGTGGCGTTTTATTATGTATTTTTAACGGCCGAACGTGGAGCATCCGTCATAGCAAACCTCTTCAATCCGGGTTAACGTGATGTCGATCAGTAGACGACCAGGGGGTGTTGCTGTCGTCTGGCCCGGTTCACGTGATGTCGATCAGTAGACGGCCAGGGGGTGTTGCAGTCGTCTGGCCCGGTTCACGTGATGTCGATCAGTAGACGGCCAGGGGGTGTTGCTGTCGTCTGGCCCGGTTCACGTGATGTCGATCAGTAGACGGCCAGGGGGTGTTGCAGTCGTCCGGCCCGGTTCACGCGATGTCGATCAGTAGACGGCCAGGGGGTGTTGCAGTCGTCCGGCCCGGGTTCACAACACTACCGTCTCGCCAGGCGAAAGTGCAGCCACCGTGCTGTGCACTCGCCTGAGACGCCACGCCGCCGCCGCCGCCGCCGCATTTCATTACGATTATTGAGAATTAGACCTTTCCGATGAGAAACAAACTCTTCTTTTCTTTAGAAGCATTAATTTAAATTATGTAGTCGATGTGTGGAAACTTAATTGTTCTGTTTAACCCATACAATTAGAAACGAAGACGGCGGCGGTGGATTAGCTCGATGTCCCAGCTGTGAGACAAGGATGGAATTTTTACGATATACATCCAGAAAGCAGTAGGTACTCCCACCATTAACTATTTTTTACAAAATAAAAAAAATGCCCCCAAAAGCCATCTTGAACTAATTCTATCCACCGTTTTTCATCGACTTTTAGCCCGCCTATACCTACCTTCAGTATTTTATAAATTATTTAGAAAAGCTACAAGTTGGTACTTACAAGCTACATCGATAGCTTTTACTAAATTATTTTACAGAATACATCTAATCTGTAATAGAAGTGAGAATCTAGTATCTACCTATGAAGGCTGAATATCTCTTCGTGTAATGAATACTGACTCTACTGCTTTGCACAGGCGCCTACTATTCTGATTAAAGAGTTGAATTGTGACGTGCGAGAGTCATGAAACGTCACTGAGATCTGGAGGTCATTGTGAATTTAGTATCTCGATTGTGAATTTAGTATCTCGATTGTGAATGCGACATCTCGATTGTGAATGCGGTATCTCGATTGTGGATGCGACATCTCGATGAGATGTGAGAACGATGGCTTTCCAGGTACATCGCAAAATAAAGCGATGCGATGATAGGTAATAACTTTTAGGAGCTTTGTCTGTGCCTAGTTAGGTATAGTTATAGCTAGGCACAGTTGTATACTATTTGTATACAACTGGGTATGAGCTCGATATATACATAGACAGCACCACCGTGATGGTTACAGGGCAGAGCTATAAGGTATACGAAAAAATAATACTATCAAAGCTTTTTGAATAATCTATTCACTGAATCGTCGCTTATTTGCCATTTTATTAGTTACGAAACTCCGTAATAAAACAATTTATCATCATCATTACAGCCCATAAAAGTCCACTACAGGACATGGGCCTGTACCTCTACCAATGCTAAAGAAAGCAATGGAGGGTTTTTCCATAATCACCACGCTTGGCGGGCGTATTAGTGATCGCAGTAATGACACATTTTTCTATGTAAATAGTGTGGATTATGTAACTGTTTTGGTATCAGACTTTACGAGCCGCCGCCATAGGCGTCTAACATGGCTCATTAATGACTACTAGCATCTTACTTATCAGGCAATCAGGAGGGATTCGAGCAATGTCCTAACCGAACTGGGAACACACATCACAAAGATGTGCCCCACCCAGGTTTGTCCCGGGTGGGAATCGAACCCACAGCCTTTAAATGATTATTCATCAAAACCAAATCTTAAAGAAAATTATCTAGTTGTAGGAAAGATTCATTTCTGTTAAAGATTTCTCATCGTGGGGTCGATGTAAAAGCTTAAAAAAACCCGAATAAATTAGAAATAGTAAACGTAACTTATATACTATAGTATGGTTGTTAATCATTTGTATAATATTCATCATTGAAGTCGGTTTTCTTTTAATATATTTTTTATAAGTGTTTTAAAAGTATTATTGGTTGACTTTACGACATACGTGGGCTTGGCGGGTAGATTTTTCAAGATAAAAATAAGATATTTTTATTTGTTTGAACATAATGTAATAGATCTTAATTACAGGTGTAATCAATTAGTATCAATTATGCTGTGCCTTAAAAGTGCATGCAAATTTTATAAAAATGAAAATTAAACTTAATTGCATCTAAAAGAGAATTAAAATAAGCTCATATAAAAAATGTTAATCAAAAATGTCTTCAAATAGATACAGCAATCAAAATAAAATCATATTAAATTAAGTGTCAAATCAAATGTCAAATTTATAATAAACATAATTTGTCATTTAAAAAATTAATACCATAGTAACACTTGTCTAATAGAAACTTTTTAAGGTTTGACCTAAATTGGGAGTCATTGAGATCTTTATTGGGAGTCGTATTTAATTGTATAGAGTAGATGCCATATATACATATACAGACTATACTTTTCTGCAGTAGTGTTGTGCTGCTCTTATAGGCAACGGTTTCGAGAGCACTTTTCAAAACGTCATCAACCTTTGTTTCATGTTTTTAAGGCCCAGTAGTCTCACTTTCCATACAAGAAAATGTAGCGCACCGCAGACACAGACTCTCTTTCCCATTAGGTATACGCAAAATTACGGACTAACCACTTCGAACTGAAAAAAAAACATACAGCTGAATTGAGAACCTCCTCCTTTTTTTGAAGTCGGTTAAAAAGGAACTATGTTTGTACTGGTGTGCGAAAATCAGCGGTACTCCGGAGCCCTCTTATTCTATCCGTAATCTAGATCCCATATTACAAGCTATGCTTAGTTCGGGGCTAGATGGCGCTGTGTGAAATTAATGTCCTGTTTTTTATCAATGTTAGTATGGATGTTATAATAAGTAAGCAACAAGATAGAGCCACTAATACTCAGGTAAATAAAGAGAGTTCGAGGGAAAGTATAATGAAATCACACTTTTATCGTTATTAATTACGGGAAATAATCTCCGCGGTTCTATATCTAACACAAACCAGACACCACGAGATCACAGTTCGAGGCGAACATTTAGTTACATAGAACATTTAGTTCTATGTAACATTTTCGATCGTTTTGGAGATATTTTTTTTTTCGCAATTTTGGTAAATTTTGATCAACGCTACTAGCAACCAAATTTTGGTGGGAACTAGCTCGGTCATTGGCGAAGTGTTTAAAGTAGCTAACAGAAAAAAATATTGTTTTTTTTCTTATTTTGTAAAAGGTACAAGTAATATTTTTTTTATTGATAATAGTCAAGCGTTTGACCACCAGCTTACATGTAAAGATGTGGCCTAAGATGGAGCACGCTTGCCTAAAAGGAACCTATTTACTCTGGACTTGAAGACTCCAAGATTGTACTGGTGCGGAAAAACAGACGAAGGCAAGGAATTCCATTCTTTAACTGTATTAATGATAAAGGTTGAGGCGAAACGATGTGTTCGGCACAATGGAAAATTTACAAGGTACGGGTTGTAGCCAGCCGTACGTCTGCTAGTCCGGTGGTGGAAAGGGGATGGAGGGATTAGGTCAAAGATATCGTACGCCCACTCGCCGAAGTGGAACTTATAGAATACCTGGCAACCCGTCTATGTTCTAGGCTCTGCAAATTAGCCTTAACAAGCGAATCATCACCTATGAGCCTTGCAGCACGACGCTCAATCGAATCCAGGGCTTCGAGCTGATACTTGGCTGAGCCATCCCATAAATTACATCAATACTCCATACAAGATCGGACCTAAGCTTTGTACAAACTTAAAAGCTGTCCCGTGTGAAGTACCGCCGAACCTTAGCAAGAATACCCAGCTTCATAGGGGCGAATTTCGATGAAAGTTCAACGCCTAAAAGGGTCAAAATATCATTAAGGTGATAACAAAATGATAACGATATTCTATAGGATTACCTACTATCGAATTTGTTCATTAAAAAAATATCAAAAAAATACAAAATATTTCATGAATAAACAAATATGTATAAACAAAATTTCCCTAAACGATCGAAAATGGTAGAACATAGGTATATGGGGGTCCAATCGATGCATGTTGAAACCCCCAATATACAGGGTAAATAATATACATAATATACAGGGTTTGTATACAGGTTGATTCATTTTACCTATAGTTTGATATGGGTAAAATGAATCACCTGTATACAAAACTTCAATTTCTATAAAAAAGCTCAAAGTAAAAAGGAACGCTAGAAACAATGCCAAATCTGTTTTGATCTCTGCGAATAATACTTCTCACAGCATTCCCGGCATTATATTGTGATTATTTGCACTATAGAAATGTATCAATTGAAAACTATAAAACAGTCATAAAACTGAAAGTTCATAAGCAGGGATCGCGGGAATCGAATCGATACAATCACTCGCACACTCGCACACTCGCACACTCGCATTGCACTTATTCTAAGTTTTTCTCCGGCGATCGGCATCGACAGAGACGCTCGATTAGGAACCGGTTCCTGGTGCACCAGCGAGGCATTGCACTCTCCTACAGAACCTTGCATTCCCGGTACCCAGCGCGACTCAAACCGAACCCTAAACAGCATCCCTCGAACACCCAACGCGAGCGCATCACTTACGACTTGTTGGAAATATCTTGTACGTTCGTGCACCTCGGAACGTAACTATGCAAGCAACCGTTTCTAATACATTTGTGTGCGGCGGCGGCGGCGGCGGCGGCCGACGAAGACTCCAGCAGAACTTCGAGCTTAGCAATAGATGGCGGGCGATTAAATAAATAGGATTCATTGACATCGGTCTCAAGCCTTCAGATATGTTGCTTCACTGGATTAGGTGGTTGACAAACTAGATCGTGTTGTGGAGAATGGCAGTGTAGGTATTAGATACTGATTGATATGACGTAACGGCCCAAGAAATATGTGAAACTACCTTTTAAACTACGTCTTCCCGTTGGTTGTAAGTCTGGAAAATGTTGGCGCATTTGATACATTTGGATTATCGATACGCTGCTTATCTAATAGGTATATGATGGAAATGTTTTGTTTTGTTGACGTTGAGACAGCTCGGGGACAGCCGCCGTCCGCGCTGGCCCGGGATCTTTTTGTCCCCGGTTTATGGCTAGGTAGGTACATAATTATACTTTTATTCCGTTACTCTAAATAATTACAGACATTTCCAAAGTTCACGGTGTTCTGACATTTAATGCCTTCGTCTAATTAGATAATAGGGTAAGCTCTGACCTTTGCGGTCATTATGGATTAAAAGGGAAATGGATAACGACGCATTCGTTGTTTTTTTATTATTTTACTTTTGTATCGCATCGTTAATTAGTTAACCGACCTGCGAGAAATCCTGCAATGCTGGGTACACACGATACCTGTGTAGGTACTCGTCAGATGGTTGGTTTCTTGGTGAGTGAACATCTCTATTATAATACCTTCTTATAACTATACAAATACTGTATGGTTATAAATTCAATTATAAAGTATGGTAGTATCAGTAATATTCAGACAGACATACCTACTTTCGTAGCTATGTCTGTCTGACGGGGCAGCGTTTGGCCTAAATCTGGTTTCAAGAACTTAATGATAAAGCCTAAGCTGGAAGTGCACTTCCCCCGTCACCCCCCTGACCTCTAAATGCCGGAAAAAAACAATTAAGGATTGTGGTTATAGCGACAGACCTAGGTAAGATAGTGTAGGTATCAGGTTTAGTTTTAGTACATCTGATGTAAATAAATTGATTTATAATTATTGATCGAGCGAAGCGTCTCCGTTTGTGGCAAAGATGCTTGCGTCTGTCTGTCTGTCCGGCTGTTCTCCTCTACAGATCACATTTCTCAACCGTTTCTCGTGAAATTTTATAAAGTATCATAGAATAATTATTATACGTAATAATTAGTCTATGATACTTTATCGATTCAGTTTTTGGAATTTTCAAAATACCGGAGTTCTTGTGGTTAATAACGTAAAAAAATCATACTTCAGCCATTTCGAAAGATGATCAAATCCGTCTCAGTGAATCCGATAAGCTTCATGGGGTTCAATATTCAAGGGATGTGAGGGGGTCACATCTAATCCCAAGGGAAATTTATCAGCTTTCGGAATATAACTATGGTTTTTTGTTTTTGATGACCCCCATAGCTTTTGTTCGCTAGTCGTGCAAGCTTTTGTGTAAGTTACCTAAAGTGTCTGGTTGGTTATACAGTACAAGTGTGTGAGGTACTAGGTAATCGAGTAAAGAAAAACTAATTAAACCCAACGGTTTCACTCGCGGTCAATCGTAAGACCTTCTTTGTAATTGATTTCAAATTTTGGTGGACAAAAAAATCCATATCAACAGATATGTTTTTTTTTTTACGACAGTTAAGTACTCGGCCTTCATCTCATCCGGCTAAACAAGTTGAGATAAGGCCGAAGGTGGAGGCGCACTTCACCCGGAATCCTCAACAAACTGAGGAACTGGCTATCTTACCTCTATTTGCCGGAACACAGCATATTTTTTAAATTGTTATTATGGCGACAGAATCAGGTAAGATGGTGGTAGCTAGCCAGGCGGACTTAAACAAAGTCCTACCACCAACCAAACCAAGCACTATATTGTACTCCCCCTGGGGATCGAACCCGGGACCTCTGGATCTGAAATCGGCGGGTCGAACCACTAGACCACAGAGTTGGTTAAAATATACGCAGTCAAAACACTTTTTGGATTTTATCGACACCCTTCCCTATTGAGTGAAGACCTGATGATCATCCTTTGCCCCCTTCACCTTAAAAACCACCCCTAATAAGGGCGAAAATAAACTTATTTAGAAATATGCAGTCTCGTCCCCTATTACATATTTTATTTTATGTTTTCACACATATTCAAGACTTCAATTTTATTTACCCATTTTCACCCCTTTTAAATAATGGTGGTTTCAGCAAATCAAAAGAAAGTTAATTGTAAAGGCAACCCCCTTTAACAGTCTATCCTACAAGACTTACCTAGCGTTTTAACCCATAAATGCACCCCTTTGTTACGAAAACCACCCCTATTTTAAAGAAATATAGGTATATATTTTATGAATGTGCAGTCGATACTCTTTCAAATGACATCCCACAACCCAAAAATCTTCTTGTCTCACTTAACACCCTTATTTCTCAAAAACTACCCTAGTGTCAAAAGAAATCTTCGATTAATGAGTATTATTATAATCTCTGCATTTTAACAATTTGAATTGATCGGATCGGCGATTCAAAAGGTATGGGCGAAATATTGTTTTTCATTTCACCCCAAATTCTCAAAAACTACCCCACTTATCAAGAAACCCCCGCGAAAATCAAATTCTATTTACGTTATCTGTATTCAGTTTAAATTACATGAAAATCGGATAATCCGTTCGAGAGTTATGTCGTCACAAACATTGCCACATACATACATACATACAGTGCCGGATTTTCCAACTTAACTCAGAGATCTCGTTCGTTTCGCTCACTCGATCAATTATCACTTATAGTCATAGTCATAGTAACTACTATAGTCATCACTCCATCGTGAACCTTATCCTTGTCTTTGCAAATCTAGAGGTCAAGAGTGTGAATGCAGTCTGCCTCCCACTGTTGTCATAGAGATACCAACACTACAATATCTGACTCGTTCTTTAGTAATGATTTTTGAATGATGATGATGATGATGATGATCATGTTTCAAATTTCCTAAAAATAAGAATATTTGTTGTGTATGTTTCTAGATCTAAAAAAAGCCTTTGACACCGTCTCTGTAACCACACTAGTAAAGAAACTCGTAAAAATTGGTATAAGGGGCTCTTTCTTAGACCTGCTTTTTAAATTACTTAACTTAACTATTAACATAACTGATCGGACCCAACACCCAACGAGTTAAATTAGATAATGATACATACAGCAAGGACGAAACTATTTCTGGTTATGGTGTTCCACAGGCGGCGCGATCTTGGCCCTACCCTATTCCGCATTTATATGAATGATCTCACTAATATCAAACTGCGCAATTGAAGAGTTTTTTCTTATGCTGAAGATACAGCCTTGCTATTTCATGGTGACTCGTGGGCTCAAGTATTTAGAACTGCTGAAACAATACTTGCTAATTTGAATAATAAGCTGGCTAAACGTTAACCTGCTTTCCTTAAACACATCTAAAATTTGTTTTAGATGTGTTTAAGGAAAGCTTCTTAACATGTTCTATATCGAATTCTATGCAACCAGACAGACCCTAACTTAAATATTACTGCTCAGTTTTGCAAACATTCAAGCACTTGTAATTGCCAACAGACAGAGAGAGTCATAAGTACCAAATACTTAGGTATAATATTAGATAATAACCTTAGCTGGCGTCCTCAACTAGAGTTAGTTTCAAATATAATAAAGAAGTTAATATGGGTATTCATAAACCTTCGTGACATAGCCGACAAACCTTCGTGACACAGCCGACATACCTTCGAGACACAGCCGACAAACCACTTATTACCTACATTTATACAGCCCGTGTTCAGTCAGTCCTTACATATTGTACCTCAATCTGGGGGGAACACATAAAACTATATTTGTCGGTATTGAACGGACACAACGGTACATATTAAATTAACGAAAAAAAAAAAAAAAAAACCTTCAGTACAGAAAAAATATACAACGAAGCTAATGTACTAACGTCAGACAATTGTATATTTTACAACGCACATTAAAAATCCATAAAAACCGAAACATAGATCTGAATTTACTAAAAAAACGAAATTGTCGCTTTAATATTACACGTCCAATAACAACAACAATTCTCCGACCAATCTACTAAAATGTACAACGTTGTTAACAACAAATTAAAAATGTACACATTGACATACCTACAATGTAAAAAAAATCGTGACAGTTTGGCTAAAATCACTCACGTATGATAAAACCGAAGATATACTACTATTAAAACAATAATCTCTCTTAAATCAAGTTTTATTCAATAGTACTTATCAACTACTTTTTTTTTTATACTACTAGGAGACGGGACAAGCAAGTAGCGCACCTGGTGTTAAGTGTACTCTTGCCTATGACAAAGCCTTACAGCGTATCCACAAAGAACATAGCCTACACGGCACTGCATTGCGCCCGTCAACTTGAGGCATAAAGGTGTTAAGCCTCACGTACCCGTAATTTCACCGGCAACCATACCCTTCAAACCGAAACACAGCAATGCTGCTTGGCGGCTGAAATAAGTATGGTTGTAGTAATTCTCCGGACGAGCCCTTTCACTAGGGGCTTCTACTACTCTTAATAATTACTTATGAACCACTGTGTATTTACATACTTATTAACTATTTTTACATTATCACATGTTTATAAAATGGTTAATATATGTTAAAACACTGTTTCAAAACAACTTCGATATCTACAATTTATATTACATAACATAGTATTTTTTAGACTAAGCTACCTTTTTTCGGGATTGCATTAGTTACAAATTTGTAATCCATAGATACATATAGAAATGCATGTTATTAAATTAAAATATAATTCAAGTCTATTAGATAAGACCTTAAGAAGAGGGGACCCTTCTAACACAGGTTTTTTCTAAACTTAACAGAAGGATTCTAATTTAACCTGTAAAGAAATAAATACATTATTGATTTTTTGATTTTTTTAACCACGCTAATCTCCGAAAGTACTGAACCGATTTCAATGAATTTTTCAATGGTAGATTGTGAAATATTTGGGTTAATGTTAATTTGATAAATTTATCAAAATCTATGAAATTAACCAAATCGCTTCAAGTGTGCCTATAATATTTGAAGAGTTCCCTCGATTTCTCCAGGATCCTATCATCAGATCCTGATCTGATGACGATGGGACCACCTGTGAAGTTAAACCCTCTCAAAAAAATAAATAATTAAAAAATCGGTCCAGGCGCCTTTGAGTAGTCGGGGAACAATACATATAAAAAATATAAAAAAAAGATTCCGCTGAATAGAGAATCTCCACCTTTTTCCGAAGTCGGAGCACATGCTTTTATAAAGCAAACTTCATGATAGTGCAGCAATTTACCAAAATTCGTTTCACGCGTACCTACTACATACCTACCTACTACGTACGTACCTATTCCTTACCTTGATTAACTTCGTTTTCCACGTTTGAATGAAAGCTTCCATTCGTAATAGGTAAGTTACGTTTCCAGAGAGGCGTTTAGTAAAGGCTCATTGTGCTCCGTACTTTGCTTAAGGCTACGTAAGTACCTATTGCTAATAATATAAACATGATGCTACCTGCAATGAATGATTCACCTAAGCAGGCCTATTATCAATTTTCAATAACCTGATACAGGTACCCGAGAAAGATGTCTGCAAATAACTATGATTCTCATATAACTTTGTCCTGTATTAACTGGTGTAATGGCGCTCGATACCCGTACCGGTACCCGTACCGGTGTAAAAAGAGCAATGGTGAGTGGACGTGGACAGGCAGGTAAGGTAGGCCCTTACTTGTAAACATTGGCGAGATCATCACATGGGAATAAATAACAAAATAATCGTTCATTATATCAACTTTGTAACGATTGTTGATAAGCAATTAGGGATACTTCGGTATAATTATGGGATCGGAAGTTGATGTGACTTTCTTTCTTATAGCTTCTTCTAATAATATACCTAAAAGGAAAAGTCCTAAGTGACTCATTCAACTAGATACAACGCACAGCCTAAACCGCTGGTCGTACAGACTTGGAATTAAGAGGGTAGGTATGTTTGTCTTGGTGTGTAGACGCCCGCTAAGAAAGGAATTTTGAAATTTCGCACCCCAAGGGGTTCAAAGTTCGGAGCGATTAACTCCGAAACCGTACATGATAGACGTTTAAAAGTAGATTGCCCATATAACATAGCCACGAGCATATTTTAGGGTCTTTTAAATTTTTAGAGAATTTTAATATGTATATTGTTTATAATGAACCGAATAACCTTAAAAATAACAACAATTATAAAATGGATGTGTTCCGGCATTTAGAGGTAAGATAGCCAGTTTGTTGAAGATTCCGGGTGAAGTGCGCTACCACCTTCGGCCTTATCTCAACTTGTTACCAGGTGAGACGAAGGCCAAGCGCTTCCCCGTCCTACAATAAAAAAAAAACATAAGGTGGTCCCCGTACAAGAAACATTTTTATAAATTATATATACAAACCTTATAGCTCAGTTGGTAGTAACTCTGCCTTCTGCGCTGTAGGCTGTGGGTTCGATTCCCACCCAGGACAAACATTTGTGTGACGAATATAGATGTTTGTTCTGTGTTTGGGGGTTGTATCATATAGTACGTATGTATTTACAAAAAGTAAGTATGTTATCCGTAATCTAGTTCCTATATTACAAGCTATGCTTAGTTTGGGGCTAGATTGCGCTCTTTGAAAATTAATGACCTGTAATATTTTTTATATATATTTAAATTGACATTTTAGCTCTGTCGTAATAACGGTACGTTTACTATAATGGTATACCAATAAATTATAAAAACTGGCCAAGCGTGAGTCATTCCCGAACTGTGGCTTCAGAACTAAAAAAACCTGATTTATTTCCTGAAAATGTGGGTCGAAACCTTTCGTGTGCGTTATAATAGCGGGAAAAGGACATAGTGGGCTAAATACCGCAGCAGGAAATGGACGTAGTGGGAATAAGAAGGAACAGTCCTGACTGACGACTGTCTGATGCTACTAGATACAACGCACAGCCTAATCCGCAGGTCCTATAGACTTGAAACTTGGAGGATATATTTGTTTTAGTGCTATTTAAGTTTTTTTTTAATTCGCACCCTAATATGTTGTAATGTAACTAAATGGGGTATAACGTTCAGATTGAAATGTTGCATATCTTTGAAACCACACTTATGATAGGCATTTAAAAATGATTATGTATACTGCCCATATGAAATAAGCAATGGCATGTTTTAGGGTTTTAAGGATTTTAAAAAATAAAAGGCCTTTAACCTTTTATTTTTTTCATCTATATTTAAGGAAAATAATTACACGCTTTAGAATTATACGCATCGCACTTGCTCTTTCTGCCTTTGATCATGGGAACTACAGAAGGTAAGTACACTCTACCCTCAGCCCTGCCTCCGGATAGCTTAGTTAGTACATCACCTAGTCTGTATTACCAGCTTTTCGTTTTCAGTTTTTGTCTATGCTTGTATCTGATCCGTGCTCTACCTAGGATCTCCACCTGGGTGAAGCATGGGATACCTAAAGGTCTTCATACTCCAACTACCATTAAGTACAGTCATGGAAGAATTTATACATATTTATTGTTACGTGATGATGATAAACGGCCCGAAGGTATGAATCTTGTCCCTTGGGAAATGGTAGGTCTTTGGTGTGATACGCTACCTGCGTCGACACCTTAGCGCCATCTCATCTGCCTGGGACATCAGTTAGGGCTGGTGCGGCGGCTGACTCGGCCGAGGATCACAAAAGGCGCAAATATAGTGGTCTCGACAGAGCTTACCTATTTTAGCCTTTTGGGGTGGAGACCTTGGGTCCGTGGGGAACCGGTGCCCTCCGGGTTTTCAAAAAAATTGCGGATCTTTTGATGAGACGACAAAACGACCCAAGGGCTGGCTCTTAAGGCCTGAGAATAAGCATAGCTATTCAGCGTCGAAATGCAGGCTGTGTCTTGGGCACGCATAAAAGATATAAAAATACCTAACCATGTGATATTATTACACAACAAAGCACCCTACACTTTTATCTATAATCGTAGTTTCTTCAAGAAATAGTCCAATGAGATTTGGTTGTCCATTATTTCCATTTGAACGTTCAAAATGTGCTCGTCTTTAGCAGAACATTCTTTGCGACTTTTAGGAGGCGGCTCAAGTGAATCGGTGTATTGCGATATCACAGTGAGCAATTTATTTACCGTGACATACGTAGGTAAGGTTTTTTTGAAATCTTTGTTATGTTTTGAGTTCCAACTCTCCGTAACATTATTCCGGTCCGGACGCCATCGCAACCAAAGTTCGCAATTGGTTGCGGTAGCGGATTCAATACTCTTTATACGCAATTTTTTTTCAAGGTTTGTGTGCTCATCCCACATTACATTTTTTCAATCACAATATGGAAAAAACTTCCATATTGTGATAGAAAAAATGTAAAATGAAATATTTAGATAGAGGAGAGCTCAGACCGTGCAAGAGGGAGGTACCTAGATACAATAACGCGGTCATGGGAGACTTATTTCTCTCGATCATTACACCTCCGCAGTAGGTAGGTACACAAAGGTTACATACTCATCTGTCATTATCTACTTTTATAAACTTACCTATCCATTCAAGCTTGTGCGTTTACAGTAGTTTAGTAGGTACCTAAAAGTAGGTACCTGCCTACTGTTAGGTACCTACATTTGATTGTAGCTACACTGTTTACAAACATTCATGTGAGAATGTATCTGAAGTTCTAAAGAAATGGTTTCAATAAATGTACGTATCGAGTATCGAGTAAACCACCTCCAACCGTTCCTCGCTAGATCGTGTAGGTAAGTATAAATAGGTACCTTATATATGTTTAATGAGCTATAAAGAATGTTATATCTATGGGACAAGCACCCCTGCGTTAGATATCTACGGGTAAGTAAGTACCTAAGCAGTATTTATATATAACTGGTCAGGCTTTTGCTTGTTATTTTTTTGCAGCGAGGCTCTGAATGACCAGTCCAGTCCTGCTAGTATCGCTAGTGCGTTGTCCTACGATTCTCACGGTAACAAACAGCCGCGCCTGGCCCAAGCCTAGTATTCATAATGCTAAACCTATGCTGCCACTTCATTTATTTTTCTGTTTACGATTTGGTTGTTTTTCATTGAGTCTTGCGGTTACAATAAGTGTTTAACTTATAGTTGGATGATTTATCTATGTTTCAAATACAGAAAACGTTGGAGTTGATAAGTACCTACCTTCCTACCAATAAACGTATGAAATCGAATAAATAGAAGGATGCCTCGAATGTTCCTCTGCTAGGTACCTACCTACCTACCTACTAAGTAATTACGTTAAGTAGGTCGCCTCGAACTAAGATCTCGCGATGTCCGGTCGTGTTACTGAGACTATTTCTCAATAATAAAATTATTAAAGCTAAGATAAAAGTGCGATTTCATTACACCTCTAATCTAAGCACACCTTTTCTCAATCTCTCTTCAATCACCCAAGTGTTTGAGGATCTTTATCTTTGCAAACTCTCATTCTATGCAAAGCCAGAATTAATGTTCTATCTATGAAAGATATATTCATTATATGCAAAGCACCAATGCACCGACTGTGCGTCATAGTATAGTTATAGGCAGAATACGATACGTGAATAAGTCAACCCCTACTAATACCCCCTACTTTCTTCTGAGAACTCATTACCTATAGTAGGGGAGCCCAAGCGGGGATTTCGGGATTTACTAAAGCGCGGCAGATTAATATACAGGGGGATACCTTGTACCCGGTTAAGTACCTCCACAAAACATGAGGCCCATATATAAGGCCGCCCGTGAAGGATACAGGATCAGATTAGTAAAAAAAAATTGACTATCAGAAATTCTCGAGCGCGTCAGATTAAGGTAGGGTGAGTTAATTACATCCTAAAAAGTGTATATTCCACTAATCTGACAATTTGAGAGTGACGTAAAAAAAGGGGAGGGCAACAAAGTTGTAAAAAAAAAACGTCATCTCGACATTCTCGAGCGTAGCTAAATTTTTTTTTATTTTGAAGGAAATAATTCAAGAATAATGAAAAATATATAATCTGACGATTTCCGCAAGCCGAAATAACAAAAATTCGTCGATAAAGTTAAATGCGTGCAGCTGCGTGATGCCTACATTTCCTTCTCCGCGTTTCTATTCCTCTCTCACTCTTTCTCTATCTATTACTCTCTCACTCCGTCCCCACTCTGGTTTCTGTTGCCATGACGCCATCACAGCTGATCATAAAGACTCGTTCGTGGCATACTGTTTACAACGTGTTTCCAACGTTTTGGCTTTTTTTGCTATTTTAATATTATTTGTGTGAATTAAAGTTTATAAATATTTAATATGAGTGATATTAATTTGAAATGTGTATTTTGTGGTTAAAGTACCTTACAAAAAACAATTAAATTTACGGTAGAATCATTAAAAAAATGTGTAAATATTTTGGAATATCGTCGGAGCAAGCCGGTTATCCGAAAGTCTCGAGGAACATATGATAACCTCGAAATGTCGATGGAATCATCATTAAATGATTTATATATATATTATATATTTATATAATGGTGCCACCGCGTGAAAATTGGTTGATCCATTCAAAAGTTATTGCGGTTTGAAAATTCCAAAAATAGTGTTCTATGAAACTTCAATCAGACTTTCGAGCTGGGAGAGCTCAAATGCATAGAAATATTATTTCTTTGAACTCAGCGAGCTCAAAATATCACATAAATTATATTTTGAGCTCAAAAATGTCATAAGTACAATTTCAAGCGCCCAGGAATGGAATTAGCGGGAAGTTGCAGGGATGGCCTTTAAAGTGAACCGTTTTTCTATTTTTTTTTTGTCAGATCAGGCCAATCCCTCTAGATAATCGTCAGATTATGAGACAGTACGTTTAGAACATAAAGATGAACCATATATATCTTAATCTGACGCGCTTGAGTATTTCAAAATGGCGATTTTTTTTTGCACATTATGAAAATGGCCGCGAGTTTGCGTCCCATCGAAATCGTCAGATTAGTGAATGAGAGCTTTTTTTTGGTGTACTTAACACTCCCTTAGAAAATCTGACGCGCTCGATAATTTTTTTTTTTTTTTCATTTTCAACCCTTAAATACAACCACCCGCATCATGCAAACGATCAGATTAACATACGTACATTATTAAAAATACGTAGGGCATTGATGCTATCAATATCTGATGCGCTCGAGAATGTCCATGCAACAGTTTTTTTTTACATATTTAAAAATCTATAGCCGCTTCCCCCACCGATGTAAAGGTATATATCATATAACATTTTTTTCTTCTTATCATCTAAGCTTTGCATCCCAATAGGTCTCTACGACGCTCGAGTAAATCCCCATTTAGCCTCGTGGGCTCCCCTACTACTAAGAACACTATTCTGTCTGCCAAGCGATTATGGCCAATAAGACGTGCCGTACGTACTTTACTGTCCACCATAAAGTGGAAAGAACTCTCCAAAAATGTAAGGTTTGGCCATAATCACCAAGCTTAGCAGACAAATTGGTGTTCACAGTTAAAATTTTGTTTTAACACAGAAAAAACTACTGCCTTAAGATAGATTCAGGTATTATTTTGCGGAGATCCATTTTTCAATAAAATCCAGTATACAGATAAGTATTTAGAATCAAATCCGATAAATTTCTTTGAAAAACTCAAATTTTACGGATTTATTACTAAAAAAACACATCAAGCTTTTTATGTTATTAATTTATACTGTATTTTGCACTTAATATAGTATGTAGGTAAGTAAAAATACCTTGTTTTTGTTTCAAATAAACATTTATTATTATTATGCTAGTAGCATGTGGGGTGACTTGTACACGTAATGTAATCTGCCCACCCACTCTGACGTACGGTCGGTGCTCTGCATGGTGCTCTGATCTCATTCTGGATTTGCATAGTATTAGACTAAGCAACGAGAGAGAGCCTCGAACACAGCAAATAAAAAGAGATTCAGAAAGAGTGCTCAGAGTAAAGTGAAAAACATAAAATAATGAAAGCACACATTTATCGTTTGTTAGTTACCTACCTACTTTCTTTGTGAGAAATAATCACCGTGGGTAAATCAAATCATCACATCACATGAACAGCCCATTGGTGTCCACTGCTGGACAAAACCTCATCCAAAGTTTTGCCATAATCACCACGCTTGGCAGGCGGATTGACGTTCGCAGTAAATGTGTTGATACACGTAAGGAAGTCGCTGATTTCTTGTGGTGAGATGGCCAAGTGCCAAAACCGCCACGACACGTGGTTAGAGACCTAGCACAAACCAGACATTACGAGATCGCATTTCGGGGCGATTTACTAGTTTAAATAAAAAGCCAAATGCCGGATTTTCCAACTCGGAGATCTCGTTCGCTTCGCTCTCACAATCAAATAGTAGATAATGTATAATGTGAATACTACTGATTGACATTTGTGTCAGGAATTACTAATAGTCAGTAAGTTAGTCAGGTTCTTTTAGTGATAATGTACCTACAGACTGAAGCATTTTAAATTATTGGATTTACAGGGAGATTATTTACAGGATTATAGAAAAAGTCAATTGTTTATATAATTTATTACATCAAATGCAATGCATTGTAATTTATTGAACAATAAATAATTGGTGTGATATTATGTTACCTTGTACAAGGAATTATTTTAAAACTACCTACCTAGTAGGATATTAATGGTGCGATACTCATGAAGACACTTAACAAAATATAACAAACAAATGTTACAGGACATTAATGTGTGTGTGAACACACAAGGATAGACACGTTTCATTGGTTTGTTCTCAATTCTACAGATTTTTATTACAGATTAATGTCTCTACAAATTCCCAATTCTACAGACTCTTCATTTTACAGATTCCCAATCCTACAGATTTTTAGCACTACAGACTCCCAACTCAACGGAAGCTTCAAGATGTGTCGTTGTGGTGAACGGTTAAATATAGCTTTTTACAAATATGTGCGAAGTGTTCTGATATCTGACATCTGTTGTAGTGAGGGACACGAATATATGTGTGGTGGTGGTATTTACTGTAGGTAGTACCATCACACCACATCACATGACCAATCCTTGCATCTACGATGTCCTATGATGTGATACTATAACCCTATGAGGTGGCAGACTCTTGTGGCCACTACCAAGATAACAGGCATTGAGAAAGAGAACGAAATCGTAAAAAAACGAAACGAAAGTGTGTAACGGAAGTCAACATTAAGTCTGAATTCTTGTATTTAAAACGCATTGCGGCCCTTACTCTTATTCTATTTATTTAATTTTTGTATCGCACCAAAATATTTATATGATTAATATATAGGTATATTAAACACATCAAGGAATTTATTATGCAAAGAGGAATGATTGTGATAACGTAAAATAAAATGTTTTAAACAAAAACATCTTCTTTGGCTCCTATTTGATTAGCTTTGGATGCCAGCAGAAATGTCAACATTGTACTTACAGGCGAAACATTATTCCTGCACTCTATTATTGCATTGTAAAAACGACCTTATACTTAACTAAATTAGAATACAAATCACTGGTGCATTGGTACAAAATTATGACGATATCAACCGATCACAATAACAAGTCCCACTCTTAATTCCACTTAATAGAAAAATGAAAAATTCCAAATCAATTGCATTTGCAAGAAATACGTGTAAGTGAGAAGTAGGTTCGGAAGTAATTTTGAAAATGTTAATAAACTAAGTTTTGGCTGTATGTTGCTAGTTAGATAGCAGAATTAAGCATAGGAATATCATAATGAAACAGAAATAACAGTAGTTCCCACGTATTCCCTAAGACCTGGTCGTGGATGAATCTTATACCTATTACGGTAACGTGTCACACACGTGACATATCTGAAGGGATGCGGAGGGTGACAGTGACAGTCAATCAGATCGTCCGGTCTGAACATACCGACGGAACTGTCAGAGAGCGACAAGTATCCGACTGGTCTGTTTGCTTGCGCTCTGCATTGTCTCAGCTCCATGTCATTGTAAACGCTCGTTATTATAATGTTGAGCGATTATCGTTCATCGAAAAACTGAAGTAAATGAATGTGAGCTCGTCGACGACTGTTTTAGAGAGCCATGGGACACAAAAGTAGCACCAACGTATCAATTAATTATACATACTTAATGCACGACATTGTAAATCAATCATAACATTTCACAGCAGCAACGATATCACGTGACGTGAGCGGAAGTGTTTATCATAATGCTACCTGCATTTGGGATATATTTTAGGATATGGTTTGCTACGAGTAGGTACATTTTAATATATAAGATAGATTCGCACCTCAAGACCGATCACACATTCTAAGAGTAGAAAATATACATTATATTCTCAATGTAAATAGATATGTAAGTAGGTATTGGTAGAAATAATTAACACTAAGTGTAAGTAACACAACTACTAAATGTATTATTGAAGCTGCCAAAACACGACATACACTTCTGTTCATTTCAATTCATTTCACTAATGATTTCTGAAATAATCATTATAATTATACAATATTGCACTCCACGATCTGTATCTCTAGATTTGTATTGGTTTTGCCACAACAACGTCTACAGCATTTATATCATAAGTGAGTAGTGTTGGTATATTATGTGGCATTATACTTTATTAAATGCTGTAAAGAAGCAACGACAGTCACGGATAGACTTACACGGTGAGTTCTCCGATACAGAATTTTGCAAAAATTAAATTATTAACAACAGATATAAAACATTCAACGTTTGTTAGAATTTACAAAACTACAACTAAATTCAACGCAAACATTTCCAACTAGATACATTTTATAAAAAACCTAATTTTATTTGGTCTCATAGTAACATCTCGAAAACAGAACAAAATGTAAAACATTTACACGGTAATACGGCGTCCATTTCGAACAACAAAACGACGAAAGCTGCTAAGGAGAGAACACTCTCAAACTCCTGAGGAGAGTCGCCAGCACGTTGGCCAAGCATTCAGCTCGTACGGCCAGCGCGCTCTCCAGCGAGGAGTGCTGACCTGGTGGTCTGCCGGCCACGTGGTCGTGCAGGGTCTCCGCCATCTGAGCGCCGGCCAGCTGTCTGAAGGCGGCGGTGACGTCGTGCACTCGGAGAACCAGATTCCTCGTTTGAAGCGGCGAAGACGTGTGTCTCCCGAGAGCCTGCGAGGGGGACAGTGCATTGTCATTGTTCCCATTACGATCCTGCCTTTACTGGCCAGTTGTAGTGTGATTTATCTACGGTTTGATAACAATTCTTTATTCGAATTAATTTTGTTTTGAAAACATGGAATTATTTATTTATTTATTTTCACTAAATCCTCTTGTGCTATATATTATCAAATCTTAGCTTATGTAAATGATTTAACTTATTAACTGAAACTTACATCCAATAATAAATTTACTTTATATAAAGTATACAAAATTTTTTGAGTGTATATTACATTTTCAAATTCATTCATTTGTTTATTGATCAGTGTTTTTAAATAATGAAAACTGCTCGACAACGACGAATTAAATGGAATTGTGATGCTGAGCTAACAACAGCTTTCGTAGTTAGCATCAAAACAATATATACAGGCTGAGTTTGTTTTCAGGGCCACTGAGGTCAAGTCAGAAACCGTGAGAGTTATCGAAAAGTCATGTTAGGAGTTACGTCGATTTAAAAAAAAATAAGTTCTGCATTTAAGAAAATCTATTTATTTTTATAGTTTCTCTGGAAAAGTGAGTTTTAGAATTATTATTTTTTGCATTTTTGAGTTCTTTGTTTGATAATAAAAAAAACAATGTATGATGACTATGTGCCCAAAGTTGTTGGAACACTTTCAAAATATAAAATTTATAAATTCAACTTTATGACAAAAACAAGAGCCAGCTTTTGGGTCACGTGTCGCCTCAATCAAAAGCCCCGCGAAATTTTTGAAAACCCGGAGGGCACCTGCTCCCCACGGACCCAAGATCTCCACTTTATTCGATATATTTGCGACAAATCCAGAGAAGAGGGATTTCATCAAGTAGCATCGGTAAAGGAGGGTAGGTCTTATTTTTTGCTTTAAACTGTATCACCTCACTTTTTAGCATCGTACTTCAGACCACCCTTAGGTATCAGCCTAACTTACACAAATTTATTAATTCATTTTAGGAAGACCATCGACAAATAAAAACATTGTTGGCACTTCAACAAAGAACCATTTAAAGGTCCATCCAACTTAAAGCAGTCTCCTAAGAGCACTGATTGACGCCCTCAGGAGTACCACGACGTCTGCATAACTCACATCGTCAGCACCGAACCGATAGTGGAACAGCCGATACATTCAATTCTCTTTCTTGCTCATTGATGAAGACTATGTTCGTGAAAAATAGGCACCTGTGCGAGATCTGACAGACGCCGGAGCGGTGTGAGGCAGTCGGCGAGCGCAGCGGCGGCGTCAGGGGGGGCGTCCGGGGCGTCGGCGGGGGCGGGGGGGCGCGTGTCGCCCAGCGCGCCCACCAGCGTGCGCGACGCGCCCACCAGCGCCACCGCGCACGCCGTCAGCTCGCTCCGAGCGCGCTGCAAACGGTACAGGTTAGCTCCTCACCACATCTCACCACATCTCACGTCACGTGCAAACAGACGCATATGACCTTAAGGTCACAGAACACATGCGATATGAATATCAAAATACCGAGGAACGGTACGTTCGGATTGTATATGTTTGAAAGACGCGCTGTCGAAACGGGTCTCTCGAGCAGAAAGATACCATATTTACTTGAAATTTGTTTTCATCGATGTGTTCGCCGCCCCCGTGCGCGTGTTGATGCGCGCACTTCTGCGCCACCTGGTGCAGACGCTGCAGCAGCCCCTCCACCGCCACCTCGGTCTTACAGAGCAGGTTCTCTATCGACATCGTCACGTGACCGTTGCTACCCGAGACCTCCGGGAACCTGACGGCAGGGGGACTGGGAGGGGTTGGGATGTCATCGAGATCCGGTTTCACGTCATCCTTGAAGCGCACGTGGTTCTGAACCTTGGGGGTGGGACTGGCGCTGTCGCGCCGGAACGTTTTCCGATCGAAAGGAGGACTGAACACCCCCTGGTGGTTGCCCGCTGCTCCGTTCAGTATGTCCGGCCGGTTGCTGTACCTCCTGTTCGGTTGCGGCGAGCAGAGAGACAGCGCTGTAGATATTTGTTTGTTTTTCAGAATGGTGCTGTTCGTCTCCGAGTTGGATCGCACGTGTCTGTTCGGGAGCGTCAGCGAGCTGTAGCTGGGCGTGGAGCGGAGCGAAGGGCACTCTTCGTCTGTCAGTCTACTCTCGATTTCGAGGTTTCTGTAAGTGTTCAAGTTTCGTTGAAAATGTGGGGAACCGATACTTGCTAGTCTGACTTCGGGGTTTCTAACGGGGGATGATAGTTTGGTTTTTTTCAGTCTTAGCACTTCGATGCTTGGCACTGATGGTAGAGGAGGCTTTTTGGGTGGTAGTAACAAAGGTGGCGGTGGAGATAGAACCCTGTTCTCTAATCTGGGAGGTAGTTGGGGTGGGGAGTTTTGCATATACCGCTCGTTGATATCACATACTACTCGGTAGTTGAGTTTCCTATTAGTGAGTGTGCTGAAATGGCTGGTGGGGATTTCAACAGCAGTCAGTTCGTGGTTCGTGCAGGTGAAAGAGTTCGACCTGGGTCTCGGAGCTGGTACGGGAGGTATTTTCGGAGGTCTTTCTGGAGGTTTTTTTATTTCAATGCTTTTTCTTCTGGGAGGTGGTCTGATTTCGCATACGTCAGGCATCGAGTCGGAGTTTTGTATCTGAGATTCTACATTTTCAGATTCTTCGCTATCATCGTCACTTTTATTTTTATCTTTAGTACAACACGAAAACATACCTTTCCTTTGTATCGTGGGATAGTCTATCACATGGGCGCCGCCGTTGCCTTGTTTGTCACTGATCACACTTTTTCTTTTACCTTTAGGAGAGTCAGACTTACTCTGTACAACTTTATCTTTATTATTTTCTTTCAACAGTAAACTATTCCTAGCATCACTCAAACCTTTTGACGAGAACATATTCCTAATCTCAGTCACGCTGAGTGTTCCCTTCAATACATCGCCATTCGAAGTCTTTATATTACCATTTTTGTTCAGTTCGCTCTTAGCTTGAGCCATTTGAGCTTGATTAACATAACTTACTTGATCTCTATCTAAAGTTGATGAATTAGACCCTGGAGGTGGTGGAATGATGTATGACAAGATTTCTTCTGGAGTAAGCTCTATGGCTGGTGTCACTCTCACCGTGGGAGGTTGTATCGTGACATTTGCGATAAATTTTTCAAATTCGGTTACGTTCGATGCATTGGTGAGATTTTCATGTGAATTTGCCTTTTCATCCGCAAAAGACGGTGGCACAGCAGGTAGAATCTGAGGCACATGAGTTACGCCGTCTAATTCATCGGGAGTTTGCGGGGGAGGGATCAAAGTTAAATCTATAAGCTCTACGTCACCGTCTACAGCACTATCTTGATCGAAATATTGATAATCTACGCCAGCTTCGTCTGCATCGCTCTTTTCTCTCAGCTTATTCAAATACTCCCTTAGATTTGATTCCTTACTGTCTGTAACATTATCGGGACTGTGCAAACCAAAACTCGTACGCACAGCCTTGTTCGTGGCGGGCCTCCTGACGGGGCTGCTGGTGGGGGTGTACAGGGACTCGTTATCGCTCTCCGAATTTAGCTCATTATTTAAAGCTAGAAGAGCGTCGGTAAGACCACAATTATTTAGTATAGCACTGAGTCCTTGCGATTGCCGCGTGGTTATACCGCTAGTGGCGTCTCTACCACAGTCTGGAACGGGGAGAGCACTGAGACCTTGATGTATGGTTTCCGTCAGCAGTAGTAGAGAATCACTATGCTTCAGAATTCCAGGTGCATCATCAGCCGTAGACATTCTGCTTGTATTCGATTCCGTATCACTCCCCCCGTGATCTTGATCGACACTACTTTCCCTGCCTACAAACTCGTCCCCGAGTAAACCTTCGCGATCCGCATCATCGCGACGTTCTCTGTTCTCCGTCAAGTACTGCTCAGAGTTTTCAACAAGTTTTTTCATTTGTGCAACTCTCCGTAAAACTTCTTCGTTTTTGGCTTCGACTAACTTGGGGTTGCCGGCATTCTCTAAGAGTTCCATTGACAGAACGCTCTGAAGATCGAACCCCATGCCGTCGTCGAGGTAGCATTCATCGTTCGGATCGAACAACCTGAAGTCTTCATTTCTCTTACATTTTTCAAAATGTACATCGTGACCTGAGATGCCTTGTTTTTCGTAGCCTGTTAGTGGACTAGAATGATTGCTATGGTTCCTGTTAGCGATGCTACAGTTCATGTTCGTGTCCAGACTGGCCTTGGATTGCTCCGGCGTAGAATGATACGGAGGAGGCATGCTGAAGATTGCGAAATGTTTCTTAGAAAGGATGTTCGGATCATCGTAGTGCAAGTAGCTCCACTTTGAGGGCAACACGTTGTGTTGAGATAGATATGGTGGAGCTGAAAGCAGAAGAAACAAATTATCAGAATTAACTGCATCTCTATTGGATCTTTCAATTAATTTGAAAAATAATATTTACCAATATCTTCAGTCATTGGTTCCCTTTCGAGTTCCACATTCAGGTCTTTTCCGGTAGCTAGGCGGTAGTAACTGGAATACACGAAAACAAAAATAGTTAAAAACGAATAATTCGTTAATTTAATTGAAGACAAATTTAATAATCTGGGATAGGCATTTTCCTGGTCACTGAGAGTCTATTTTTATTTATTCAGAACAACAAACAATCCCACTCATGTACAGATAACATACAGAAAGAGCACAGTACAGTAGGTATACAAGTACACAGTAGGTATATAAGTACACAGTAGGTATACAAGTACACAGTAGGTATACAAGTACAAAGTAGGTATACAAGCGTGACCAGCCCTGTTGTCCACGGGTTACGTATGATACATTTAACGCAAAATTACATTAACATTAATTGTCTTAGTTTTAAAGCAGGTAAGTATTTATTTGATCGAGTGAGCAAAGCGAAAGAGATCTCTGAGTTATGTTAGGAAATCCGGCACTGTATGTATGTATGTAAATACTTAACGTGGTAGTAAAAATGGAACACCGGTTACACCCATGGTACGATATGAAAGTGGTGGGAACGCTGAGAGCGAAGTGCTATCAGAACTTAGAGAGTTTTGCTCGGAGGTAATGCATCGCCTAAATAATCAGCAGAAGATAATAGTAGCCATGAGAGAGGTTTGCTATGCCAGTATAAATGAACTAAAAGAACTCATCATAACTAATAATAAAATCATAGAGTATAAAAGTATGAAGGAAACCATTCTACAAAAACATCTGGAAGTTCTATCTTAGTTCAACCAGCAGCTTTATAAAATAAAATGCAATGAATAGAGCACAAACATTTCGCTTGAGACAACTGGCATCGCTGAGATGGCTACTGAGAATGTTGGGATAGAAAATACAAGCAAGGTTAATCAAAATTTAATCCCAGTTAGGAGTAGTAGTAAGAAAAAATCATTACCAGATAAAAACCCGCGGATGACTAACATGTTGAATAATACAGTAGGTGAAAAACTATCGGACAAGGACATGTTAGAATCCAAATCTATTTCTGGAACTTCAGCGGGCAAATGAAGAAGAGGAGTGAATAAAAAAAAGAAAAAAATTGTATTACAGTAACAAAAAAAACTGCTTGTAATGCCGGTACCAGAAAAAGTTCGCTAGGAGTGTCGTGGGAGGAAAGAAACAATGCGGATACGATAATTAATCAGTCTGCAAGTACGCTAGAGTCTAGAAGATCGATATAATTTAACGGTAACAAGAGCAAAATGGGGAAGATAAATATTCAGCAAAAGGAGGTAAACATTCATAATATGGATATTCAGGCAATGGAGCAGAAGAATGCATTTGCAGTGGTTTTTGCAGTTTTTCTCATTTGCAGTTTGCAGGTAATAACAAATGTTTTAAGATTAAGTATCTAGGTTTTTGATGTATCTACTTAGAATATAATAACAAATTGTGTATCTAAATGTTGAATGGATCATCAAAAAAATTAACCGGCCCGAGGTTCTTGCCTTTCTCCTTGTGTGCTGGTCGCGATTCCGAACAGGCGGTAAATTTGACGTTTCAAAATGATCCTAAAAAATCTTAATGAATAAAGAAATTTTGACTTTGACTTTTGTGTATTTTAGAGACAAGTTTTTATTTTTTTGTTGTGTTGCTAACATTCCACAGTGATGAAAATGAATACATCATATTATTTAGAGTTATAGAAAATTGGTGTGTAAAATATAAGACAAGCATAGCAATAGGAGATTTCAATTTATATTCTTGTAATAATAATGTGAGTTTTTTCAGAGAAGCGAGGTGTGGAACTGTAATAACCGGCTACTAGATTTAGTGTTGATCTCCGAAAGCTTGTAGGAGGTGAATGTGTGTGCAGCGGATGAGTCCCTGGACAAGCAGCATCCGCCACTTGCCGTGACAGCGGTGCTACACTCCGCACTACCGCGCCGCAATCCTCCCCAATCCACTTTGGATCAGTGGAATTTTTATAAAGCGAATTTCCACGGATTATACTCAGCAATAGCTGCAACGGATTGGAGTTCCTTATACGAGATACAAGAACCCAAGAGTGCCTTAGATAGCTTCTATTATGTACTGAATGGTCTCTTCGATGAGTGGGTTCCTAAAAAACGTTCGAAGAAGGCGGGCAGTAGGTACAGTTACCCACATTGGTATAGAGTAGAAATAATACGAGAAATAGAAAAGAAAGCAAGGCTACACATATTATACATATTATAAGTCAAGCGGGTTCAGCGATGACTACCAAGCCTTTTCAGAAGCTAGAGCAAAGGTAAAGGAGATGATAGTGGGAACGCAAATGCAGCATGAGGAGCAGTTCAACAAAACTTAGCTAGAAATCCTAAATCTTTCTGGGACTATGTTAGAGGGAGACGTGGAACTCGTAAAAGCAAAAAAATTACAAAGGATAGAATGACGCTGCCGGAAGTAAAGTGTGCAGAAGAGTTCGCAAAATACTTCTATTCAGTATACGGCAGCACACCGGCAACACTGGACGTAAGTGCGCACGGCACTAGCCCAACTCAAGCCTAAGCGCTCGGCTGGACCGAGCTTGAGATGGCTTTCCTGTTTTCGTTTTTAAGTACTGTCGCATGGCTTTGACTGAGCCGCTCGAACATATCTACAACTTGTGTTTTGCAGGCATCATGTTTTCCTAGGCAAAGCCGGTTCAGAGGTGAATGGATTCAGAGACCGGTGCCGGTGGCGATACTTTCTACAGTGTTATAAAGTGTTCGAGTCAGCGGTGCAGAGGGTTATGCAGAGAGAAGTAGCAACCCAATTGTCAAAACAACGATATATTGCTAGCAATATTGGCGAAGTTTGGCTGGAACACAAAATTGCTTCGATTCTTTGCAAGCTGCATGAGGGACCGGCAGCATATGTGGAATACGGTGGGTGCAAATCACAACCATACTATACGAGAACTGGAGTAAGCCAAGGCAGTAATTTGGGTCCACTTCAGTTTATTATTATGATAAATGATTTGCCAGAGGTTGTCCAGGTAGCAATATACTTGCTATTCGCGGACGACCTAAAGCTGCTTTTGCCAATAAGAGGACAAAGTTGCTGCGAGCTCCTTCAGCGAGATGTGAATAGTGTAGTGGAGTGGACCCATAGAAACAAATTGCACTTCAATGTTGACAAATGCTCAATTCTAACATTTAGTAGAGCAAAAGCACCGCTCCACTACAGCTACGTGGGAAATCAGACACAGTTAAAGAGAGTGGATTCGGTGAGGGACCTGGGAATCCGCCGATATTACATTCCGAGAGCATGTGGTTAGCGTGTGTAAAAAATCATTCAGGAATCTTGGTTTTATGCTTTGCCAAGCAAGTGACTTCACGAATACGAAAGCGCTAACAGCATTATACGACGCTTTGGTCAGAAGCCATGTAGAGTGCAACGTGTCAATATGGGCGCCACATGATCCCTTCTGTGCACTGATGTATAACAAGTTGTTCGTTCTAGGCATGGTGTATAACAAACTGGAAATTAGACGGGATATGGGACTCGCATTGTACGTATTGAGAGTGATACGGGGGCCCGCTTCTCTTCGAGGTGCCTCGCGGCAGGACCAACCTGCTGCAGAAAGTGCCGTTGACGCGCACTATGCACACACTGAATCTAGTAGCGGACAAAGTTGATATATTCCACGATCCTCTGAACGAATTTGTAAGGGCAATATTGTTTATTTTATGTTATTATGATTAGTTTCTGATTCTATTTGTAATCTAATTAAGTAATTGACTTTGACATGTTAGTATTATTATTATTATTTCAGTGAGCGATTTAATTGAGTTTACTCTATTGTATTAGGATAATCCTGTAAAAAAAACATTTTTGAATATGCACAAATTTTGAATATGCACATTATACTCATCAATAGGTATGAGATTTTTTTGACACTAGGGTAAACTTTGAAAAATAGGGGTGTTAAGTGAAACAAGAAGTTTTTTGGCGTGTGCGGCATCATTTTATTATTTTTTTTTTTATTGTACGACGGGTAAGCGTTTGGCCTTCATCTCACCTGGTTACAAGTTGAGAAAAGGCCGAAGGTGGAGGTGCACTTTACCCGGAATCCTCAACAAACTGAGGAACTGGCTTTCTAATCACTAAATGCCGGAACACAACAATTTTAGAATTGTTATTATGGCAACAGAATTAGGAGAGATGGTGGTAGCTAGCCAGGCGGACTTAAAACAAAGACCTACCACCTTAGTACCACATTTGAATGGGTGGAGGGCTGCACATTCATAAAATATAGATTAAACTTTTTAATATGGGTGGTTTTTAAAGATGAAAGGGCAAAAGATGACCATCAGATCTTGTAAGATAAGAGAGGGTATTCGAAATCTCATGAAAAGAAAATTATTGTCCACCACAATGTGGGAAAAACTTCTTCTAAAACTTTAAGGCAAACAATAGGCATGTGTGTTGCGTTATATTATTTCATTTATCAAAGCAGAAACAACAAAGGATCCAATATACTACCTTGGGGAACTCCCCGATTATTTACTCTAAATCTGGACTGAAATTGTTTCTTAATAACCTTAGTTTGGTGAGCATTATTATTACACGTCAGTCGAGTTATTTCAGTACATTTTACAAAACTTTAACTGTGCGCACCAATATGTCTGCCAAGCGTGGTGTTATGGCCAAAACTTAAAGTTTTACAAAAAGTTTTTCCCACATTGTGGTGGACAATAATATTCTGTTGACATATATGCGCAGTCAAACCCCTTGCATGACATCCTTTTAAGAATTCATGGATGGCTAGAAAACAATAAATTAATGATTAACATTAATAAAATTACAAACAAGTCCTATATTAAATATTAAATATAAATCGTCAATCATAGGAATTGTAGACTCTGCATCTTTTCTAGGTATTCAAATTGATAAGCATTTAAGTTGGAAACCGCATAATGGCCAAGTATGTAGCATATTAAATAGATTTGTCTATGCATTAAAGAGAATTAGAAAAACCGTTTCGGAAGAAGCTTCGTTAGCGGCATACCATGGTTATGTGTCATCTGTTTTACTCTATGGCTTACCACTATGGGGTAATTCTGTAGATTGGTTGTGTTCCTTGAAGGTACATAAAAAATGCGTACGCGCAGTCTATGGAGCCTGGTTCATAGACAGCTGCCCTCTTCAGAAAAACTTAAATTCTGCCTTTGCCTTGTTTGTACATAATGTGAACTAAGTTTATTCGTTAAGCAAGGTTGAGAAATACAATACAAAATCATAAACTTTACTTGCCTTTACTTGCCTTTCATGGCCATCAAGGTTTACAATAAGCTGCCAGACACATTAAAAATTTGCCATTTCTTTTGTTTAAGCTTAAAATCAAACAGTGGCTTCTCTCTCTGAAATATATTTGCACACCTGAACAATAACTGGTAGAATGTACAATGTCCTGTTTATCTTCATCTTCTCTTTATATTTATTTATATAATATAATATTATATTTATATTATTTTTTATCTTTATCTTTATCTTTATCTATTATAATTAAAAACGACATTAGTTAGCAACAAGAGAGTGTCTCGGATACTCAGGTGAATTAAGAGAGATTGAGAAAAAGAGTTCAAAGTAAGGTAAGTAAGGTGTAATGAAAGTACACTTTGATCGTTTGTTAATTACGTTTGACTTGAGAAATAATCTCCTTGGATAAATGCCTAAATCAAACCAGACATCACGAGATCTCAGTTCAGGGCGAACTACTAGTTTATACAAGGTTATAAGAATCATGTACAATGAACTACTAGTTACAATGTGCCGGGGCTATTAGACTCTACGACTAGCCACTCCCCTTTATGTATGTCCTCGAGTCTTAATCAAGTGCTACGTTCATATAAACTCAAAGCCAGATATGAATACTATAAATGACAGTCATCCACTACAGGATGCAGAGCGGTGACGTACGTACCCAGCGATGACAAGAGGCATCTCTGCAGCGTCTCGCTCGTCCATTAGCAGCGCCAACACGCGGTCCCGCTGTAAGAACACGGTGACGTCGGCGCTGCCAGAGTATTCACGTTTCACTCTGATCCCCTCCACCTCCTCTAGAGAGGCTATCGATTGTGGCTGAAATCATACATGTTATAGCTTTTTGTAACAGTTTGTAAGAAAATCATACATGGTTCGTTGGGTCTCAGCACCCAACGAACCTATTTACTATTTTTAAATTTCACTCTCTCATAAGGTTTGCTGGAAGAAAACTCTTTGCAGGGTTAAGCCCGCCTTTGCCATGCTCATTCATTTTAAGTATGTATAATATATGCTGCATTTTGTGTGTGCAATATAAAGAATAAAGAAAGAACCTTTACACCTGTAGGATCCCGTCCCGTAAAACACCCCGTGACTTTTTAACGGCACCCATCGAGTTAAAAAACAACTACCAAGAGTATGAATCGCTTGATGAGCAACTTATTCTATGATAGATTTTTGTAGTAATTGTGTATTTCTTTCTTTTTTATAATAACTTGATAATTTTGACTCTCAGTTCTGTATTTTTTTCATATATTTTTTTTTACCGTCTATAACACCACTGAACTTTTGATATCATAACTTCATATACCTTTTCACGCAAAATAACTATAGACTATAACTATAGACCGATTTCGTTGGCCACGATAGTAGAAAAAGTGCTGGACAGTCTGCTTGATACACAACTTAGTCCTTATCTGAAACTACATGATAATCAATTCGGCTTTAGGCCAGGTATTTCAACAGAGACGGCTATTTTGAGTTTGCAGACTGTCAAGTTCCACACCGATCGCAAGACTCCCGTATAAGCTTGTTTCTCGACTTATCTGAAGCATTGTTACTTATGACGTTTTATGGCAGAAGTTAAAAGAACTTGAATTGCGTACAGAACTCAACGACATGTTTAAGTTCTGGTATCAAAACCAGGTTAATGTAGTGAGATTGTCAGGCGCATACTCGGAGTCATACAGGTTGGAGTGCGGCGTGAGGCAAGGGGGGCTGGCGTTTCCAAAGCTTCCAATCAGCGCATCTACATACATGTTGAAGAGCAAAATGTATGTAGATGCGCTGATTGGAGAACTTAGTAGCACCCGTGTCGGTTTATTATATCATTAGTTATGCAGACGACATCTTGCTTTTGGATGCATCAAATTGTAAGTAGATTGACTAAGTTGCTAGGCGTTTGCGAGAGGTATGCTCACCAACATGGCCTTGAACGTGAGTACGACCGTGATAAAAGTGAATGCATGGGCTTTCAAGCCAAAGGAAGTTGTCCAGTGTCCAATATACCACCCATCAAATGATGTGGAGCTCCTCTCAGGTAGTCATTTACCTGGGCAGATGATGCTGACATTGAACGAGAAAGGAGGGCGATGTCTGTAAGAGGGAATATGATAGCCGGCGACCTATGTTACGTACCGTGTAGACGGCGCTACAGAACGTAGTCCTTATCTGAAACTACCACGGAGTCGTTACAGCTTACGAATAGGACCTCTTATTACCTCCCGAGGATGTAACAGACGAGTAAGGGAATAAAATACACCACTGGATGGGCAGCAGAATCCGTCTGAGCACGTACCACCAAAACCACTATCACCAATCCGGCAGCCAAGCGTGGTGATTATGGCAAAACCCTTCAGCCTTGGAGGAGGTTCACGACCAGTGAACGATTACGAGCTGCTACGATGTTACGTGCAAGTGAAACTGCACTGGCACAGCTAGTTATAAATAATGGCACACTGCAATAGCACGCAACGCGACGGAGAGCAGGCGGTGCAGTGGTGATGGTGATGCGACGCAGGTAGCTCACGGCGACGACGGATGGAGACATCAGGTGCTCCGGGGACTCACGATACCTTCGTAACGAGTGTGAGAATGGTATCAAACAAGAATGTTACCACGGAATGATTGTTGCTGGGGATCTGGCTGAGGCCGTAGCGCGGCGACACCAGCAGCACGCGCTCGGGCCGGCTGCTGCTGAAGCACTTCGCGCCGTAGCTCGGCAGCCCGCCCACTATGTCCAGGTAGTGCAGCTTAGCCTTAAACACCACAACTCAACGATTAATACACCATTATTATATATTATATTTATTAATATACTCGTATTACGTTTAATGAATAATTTATTTTTCAATAAAATATATTACAAATTTTATTGATTACTTCAACTTTTGTTGTGTGTGAAGACATTCAATTCACCCAAGTAAAGCTTGTGTAATTGTGCTTCGCTTGGCAAGTGGGTCGACCCCGTCCGTCTTCTAATCGTGTAGGTACTCGTTTTATGTTTATATCCGAAAGTTTATGTGCATATATGGTGGAGTGAGGATATACGGGAGAGTGAGTGAGTGCGGAGATACAGACAATAACGTGTCGCACGTGTGTATGCAAACGAGAACCGAACCTGAAGCTGTGTCAGCTGTTTCTGAGTGCCGGTCATCTGCGAGTTGAGCTTGAGGAAGTGCGCTATGAGTCGGCGCAGCTCTTTGCGCTTCATACTCTCCAACAACCCACTGGGGACGAACCGCTCCAAGCCAAACTCTCTCCTGAAAATATATAATGTACAACACTAATCTCAGCGAAAATACTTCAATAAAATACAATACACCTACTTCTCAAAGTCAATGGAAATGAAAGGGAGTTGAAGAAAACATGACCAACCAAGCCAACCTTACACAGCATTACGTCACGTCAACAGTCCGTAGCCGTTCACTGTTAGGCTTGAGCCTCCTCTAACAGTGGAGGGTTTTCTACTATTTACACACTTAACAGAAATGTTTATAAGACAGCGCCGGCGAGAGATTGTTGGCGATCGCGTGTTGATGCATGTGGAGTGCCGCGGGCTGCAGCGCTGCGTCGGGGGGTGGCTCAGGGGGTAGCTCGGGGCTACCAGGGACAAAGTAAATGTGCACTCACTCCACTGCCTTGACAGTCAGCTTCGCCGGCGAGAGGTTGTTGGCGAGCGCGTGTTGATGCATGTGGAGCGCCGCGAGCCGCAGCGCCGCCTCGGGGGGTAGCTCGGGGGCGAACCGCTCCTGCGCCACGTCGCCGCAGCACTGCAGGTACAGATACTCCAGCGCCGCCAGGTCTCGCTGCGCCAGCGCGGCGGCCGACGACGGCATGAACACCACCCGGAACAGGCAGCGCATCTTGTGCGAGCCGGGCCGCGCTGCGATCTGTAAAGCGTATGGAAACTGATCAGCAAGCAATAAACGATGGTCCAAATGTTCATACCGTTACGGGTAGGTACATACCTCATAGATCAGTCGTGCTACACTACAAACCGATTGCGATATATTCGAAACGATACGATAGTCTTCCGAATAATCGGAAACAACGGTACTCTGAAAAACTTCGAAATTATCATCGTCTGTCGAAAGTTGTATCGAATGCTCGGAACGAATGACAACAAAATGCATGGCATGGATAAAAATCTCTGAAAAAGGTGGACCTACACTTATACCGGTAATAACACACTTGTTCAATCTTAGTCTTACTAATGGTCAGTTTCCAAACGTTTTAAGACTTCCATAATCACACCAGTGTATAAAGGTGGGCTTGAGGATAGTGTGACTAACTTTAGACCAATATCTGTACTCCCTGCACTTTCAAAGATCTTGGAAAAAAATATAAATAAAAGAGTGGTTCAGTATCTAGAAAAAAAAAATATTATACTTTCTTCAAAACAATATGGGTTTCGGGCTACTAAATCCACTGAAGGCGCAGTGACCGGCTTAATCGACCACATTGTCTTAAACATGGATAAAAAGAAAAAGGTCATTGGTGTGTTTTTAGATCTAGCAAAAGCTTTTGACACTGTCTCCATACCCATCCTCATTAGAAAACTAGAACTAATTGGGATTCGTGACAACTCGCTTAGTTTAATGGCATATTACCTAACCAACCGGACACAAAAGACAAAAATTAATATGCCTTTATAATAAAGCTAATAAATTGATTCCTAATTTAGTTACATTAAATAAATTTGAATGTAAGAATGCCGTTATGAAATGGTTAAGAAATCAACTAGTACAATGATACGGAAAAATTGTTAAACATAATTGAATAATATATATTTCATTAAAAACCTATTTATATATTTATTATATGAATAATATTATATTCTTATTCTTTCTTCTTATTTTATTTAGTTCTAGTTTTAATTTGATTTTATATCTGAATTTAAGTATTATTTTTGGTTTATTTTTATTTTTAATTTTTATTTTAGTGTTTCTATTTTGCTATATATAATTAATTTATTCTAAATTATGTACATATCGTTTACACCGAATGTATTACCTATGTATAATATAGTTTTGTTGTTAGATTTAATTTATGACTATTTGAATTTGCTCCCAGAAGGCAAACAGGATCTGCAACACAAGTCGATGACTTACTGTAGATCCTGATGATGCAGAAAGCAAGCCATTCTCTTGTAGGTTATAGATATAATTTAAGTATACCTTTACGTTGCCCTTTTCTATGCGTGTTATAAAGCTTGTTGCATAATAGTTTAGAGAAATAAATAAATGAATTGAATTGAATTGAATCTTTGCTTGATTGTCTAAATCCGTTTTTTGTCAAAGTTTGTTGACTTTGTTTTTTTATGTTTCATTTTTTTAGTTACCCATTAGTGAAAGGCTAAAGTTATACACCTATACCACTTATTGTCTCTATGGTCAAATCACCAGCCAGCGCGCGTCACCATTTTGAGCTACAGTTACCATAGGTAAGTAGGTACCGATGGTATAAATTTGGTATAGTTTACTTGCGTGTGCGACATGGTGTAAAATTGGATCGGTCGATGGCGCGGAAGTACCTACGGGACCCTTGCCGACATGATAATGTAATGTAATGTAAAAAGACTCCCGTTTCCGCACTTAGACTCCTAAGTGGTCCATTGTGCGTGAGGAATGTCCGGCTAGTGTAGCCAGCCTAACTCCGACCAGAAGCGCAGAATAGTCGTGGGGTCTTCGCAGGCTTCACGGAGTGACCTCGGGTTGTTGAGGATTTCCTTGCGTTGTGCTGTTACTCCCACACATTCCAGGACTACGTGGGCAGCTGATTCCTCTTCGGTTAGACACTCTCTGCATAGGGGGCTGTCCGTTGCTCCAATGGTGCACAAGTGTTTATTTAGTGGGCAGTGGCCCGTTAGTGTCCCCACTATGGTTCGGAGATCCTGTCTCCTAAGGTTTAGAAGTCGTCGTGTTAGTTTTGGTGAATAAGTCGGTAGCGCTGCTCTGGCCTGTCGACATTCGGTGGAGTTGGTCCAGCGTTCGGTGTGTAGGTCCCGGGTGTGGTCCGTTCTCCACATGCGGATCTGCGAGAACGGCAGTGGGAGGAACGCGGACGGGCCTTCCGCGGTGGTTTTCCTAGCCAGTTCATCGGCGGCGTCGTTTCCTAGAGATCCGCTGTGTCCCTGTATCCATTGTAAGGTCACCTTGTTCTTGGTGGCGACCCTTTCCAATGCTAGGTGGCATTCGTGATGAGCTTTGAGTTACAGTTTTTGCTTTCCAATTGCCGACATGATAACATGAGCTACACGTCAACGCTTGATCATCAACGTAACATGATAGAAAACATTGTCTGAAACCAATTTCATTTACATTGTGATTGAATGCAATAAACTCACCATCATCTTTAACTTTTGAAGTTGTATGTAACCCAAAGCTTACTAGGTACCTAAGTACTTAACATAAGCACTGTACGTACCTAGGTACCTCTTACAGAAATAATTTGATTGGACATTTTGAGTTTATTAGGTAGGTGCCTAAGTTAACTTATGTAAACATTGTAGATAGGTACCTATTATACCTACTACTTAAATAATTTGAAGCAGAAAATCAAGGAATCACTGTTAAAAAAAATTGAAACAGTTAACGTACACGATAGCAAACGATGTGTCGTTACAATGTTCGTCAAGATCGGTCGAATTAACGGCTGTTATTGGTCTAATTCAAATCATCGTATCGTTTTTGGTGCTAGAGTACGATTTCGGCATCGATTGTCGAAATTAATGTCGGTCGATCTATCGTTCAAACGATACTCAAAACGATGGCACTGAGTACGCTTTGCACGATAATTGTTCCGATATATCGTTTATCGGTTTGTAGAGTAGACGTCCAGTATTCGATTACTATACAGCGAGTTAACATCAAGTGATATTTAAGTGCGATAACAGTGTTTAGTGATTCGGTAGTATAACTAAGTAGTGTTGTACTGTGTTTGAGAGTAGTTCGTTTGGTGCTGAATAAACGTGTCTTATTTTGAGTAATAACCGGTTGCTTTTAATTCTTACGAATCCCAGCTCGTAACATTAATAAGTTTTTTGAATGTTATATAATTCATTACTTCAAATTGTGATAAAAAGTTTGAAAAAAAGAAAAAAGTACCTCACAACGAACTCCAAATTGTCAATCCGTGTATGTTACTCTTTACGATGTAGTTAAAATTATGTTAGGTTTAAATGGATTTAGAAAAAATACATACAGGCAATAACATTAATATGCTATTAAACAAGCATAACGATATTGATTTGTTCTGCTCTAGTGTAGAAACGTGAGGCTGCGGCGCTGTGGAGACTTCTTCTCTGAGTGCCAACAATGTTAGAGGCTAGGCAATTATTTACATCTGTTGTTTTATACAATGTTTCATTTTTTATTTTTATCTATTGTGTTATATTGTATCATGTCCAGTTCAACCCAACTCTCTATGTATCTATACGTGAAAACTTTTAATTGGCTTTCTGTGCTATATTATTGGGTCTATCTAATATTAATGTTCTGTTGGTTTTCCTTCAAATAAATAAATAAATATAATTCTGATAGCAAAACTCCAACGTGAGATCATCAGACGAAGGGATATCCCGCCTCCGGAGCACGTCTCCACTCGCCACCCGATCGACAACGAGGCTTCTCCGTCTCGCGATACGCAGGTAGGTACTTACTCTCGCCAGAGACTCGTTGGAGTCGAGGAGCGTCAGCTTGTTCCTCTTCAGGCCCTTCACATGTTCCACCACCAGACTGAAATGCTCCTCCGCCGTAATACACAACTTGTCCTTGAGACTGGCGACCACGTCCCCCACGGTGGTGGTGGTGTCGTATTTGAACGACTTGGTTTGACCGTTCTCAAGGAATACTTTCAAAACGTTTGCCATCGGCGGGAGGCAGAGGTCGCCGAGAGAGAATGCTGATGGCTGAAATATTTAAAGAGCACGTTTAAGAACGCAAATTTTGCATTTAATTCTCCTGAATGAAGTACGCACGACAGGGTTGTCGGTATATTGCAGCATCAAAACTACTGTTATAGGTACTACACAAAAGATACAGCAACTAGCAACAATTTTTTTTTTTATGTAGTAGTTCCAACTGATTGAATCTTCTTCTTCGAGCTAAGTTCGCTCTGTGGGATCCAAGGCGTATAATATTTTTGGTATTGGAATAGGATACTTTAAAAATATTGTTGTAACTACTTACACGTAGCCTGTATAGAGGTATATTGATGAATCCCACTCTTTTGAATCAACGATAATATGTTGCATGGCTTAAAGTTTATGTGGTGGATGGAACACCGCGCTCAAAACACGGGAGCATTTCATGCTATTGAACATTTCTCAATGGATTGTTTGTAGACCACAGATAAGTATAAATAACTGACAGGGTACAGAGGCGCGCCGTTCAGCTGCACGGAGTCAGCGAACCGAACCCGCGGCGGCCTCGTCCGCAGCCTGGCTCGTTTCCCCGCCGACAGCAGCGCCGACCTCCTCGCCAGGCTGCCGGCGCGCGCTGGCTGACACACCCGCAAGCCGACCTGCTCGCTGCACGCGCGCACTGCTGATATCACGTGCTCCCTCGCTGCCAGACTCACGTCTTCGCCGTTCACGCACAGGATCTGGTCTCCTGGCTCCAGCTGGAAATATTAAAATGCAGATTTCAGTTTACAAGTTCTTCTTAAAATTTTCCACAATAATACAAAAAACTACATAAGTATATAAAGATACGCTCTCGTATTATATCGTATGTATTCAGCCGTGCAAATTCAACCTACGACAGATATATACATTTTAAAAATAATTTTACAATTCTTAAAAACCGACTACAATTATATATTAAAGTGAACGTCGTGGTACCATATTTTCCTAGACATTAAACTCGGGACTATGGCTATCTACTACTTATACAACCTTCCGAAAAGTGATTCAAGAGCTGCATTCAACCTCCATCAATCGGTACTCCACGATTCCAAGGCTTCCTGATTCAAGTGCGATAATGTCCAAATAAAATATTCTAGAAAACATTAAGATGCTTTTTTTACCAAAATAAGTATCTGACCAACCAGACAAAAGGCTTCATCGAGTTCCATTCCGTTCAACTAGTTGTTCCATTCAGTTGATCGGAGTGGAATACAATCAACTGAAGTAGCCACAATCGGTCTCACCTTGCCCACGCTGGGCGAGTTGTCGGTCACGAACCGAACCAGCACAGGTTTCTCCGAGCCGGCCACGAACCCGAAACCCAGCTCCGCATCCCTCTCCAGCACGACGTCGCGCGGCGCCGGCGGCGACTCGCACGATCCGCCTTCTGGAGCCACGTACGTCGTGGTTTTGTTCACGTGGCTGTAAGTCAGAACGAGGCAACGGTAATGTTGTGTGCGTTACTCTGGGGTTTAATACGTAGCCGTACCTTCTCGTACACACCGTGACAGTTTTAGGCCAAGACACATCGCGGCATCGAGGAGCAGAGGCGTTAAGCAAAGTGCGGTTGAAGGATACGACCGTTGGTTGTCTTTTCTTTAAAGCCTGTTGTCCTTCTGTCTATTCGTTTGCAAATAGAACTAGGTACGTTTATACGGTGCCGTGTGCTGGTTAGATGTCAATGTTAGATAAGTTAGACGAGGCTGACTCTAGCTTTTGTTGTTTTAGCAGAGTTTAACAAAAGATGTGTTCCTTTTCCATTCTGCTCGACTTTCAAATATTTGTCCGCTCGGCTCAGTTCTGCCCGGTTTATACTAAGAAGATGATGTTAGAAACTCACTTGATATAGTACGAGTTCCCTCGCCCGTCGAACGCCTGCTCCCATCCGTAGGGTAGGTCCTCTTCTGCTGGACTGAGGCTGCTTGCAGAGCTTCCATTCCTCGTGTGGACCGGCCAGCTCTCTGCAGGTGGCAGCCAGCTCGCTGTCCGCGTGATATGGCTGTAACAATGGACACCTTTATATCTTTGATGCTGGTCGCGATTACAAACAGGTAGGAGATTTAGCGTTTAAAAATTATCAAATAAATAAATATAACAGGACATTAATTTCACACAGCGCCATCTAGCCCCAAACTAAGCATAGCTTGTTATATGGGAACTAGATTACGGACATAATACTTAAATACTTTTTTTTTGTTGCAAATACATACTATATGATACAACACCCAAACACAGAACAAACATCACTATACTCATCACATAAATGTTTGTCCTGGGAAATCGAACCCACAACCAACAGCGCAGAAGGCAGAGTTACTACCAACTGAGCTATGAGGATTGTCAAATGAGGATAATATGATCTTATTATTTTTGGGTTAGACTTACCTTGTCCAAAAATAATTATTTATTACCCTAATACGAGTATATGTTACTGCCTTGGACTTTAAATAAAATTAGATGTAGTCAAGTCTTTATGTTATTTGTTTACTTGGACGATGTTAAGGGTGATCAAAGTTATATAAACCCAGTCAAGTGCAAGTCAGACTCTCATACGAAAGGTTCCGTACCAAAAACCGCCGAAAAAACACGTTTCTGGTTTGGGGACCCCTTGAACTATGTTCTAAATGACGAAACAGTTACCATTCGACGTTGATAAGTGGCATGGTGGTTCTCACCGTGTCTCAAGGCATTTTATTTTATTTTTACAATTTTAAGAAAACTTACAGCTGGGTACAATGGTTCATTATTATAAAATAATATGCAACATATAAATATGATACATAAAAGAAGGCCAAGTAAAAGTTTCCAAAGCCAGTTACAAACGCAAATAGATATAAATGTAAACAAATAAGGTAGACGATAGGTATATAAAATAAAGAATATTAAATTGAAAGTGAACATCAAGTTCACACAAACATGACAAGTGTTAAAATAATTATTGCTAAGTAAGCGTTTTAGCGTACTTGTTTTTGTATGGAATAGGTCCACTTCCATATTTTCCTTAGCTAGTATATTAAACGAGCTAGAAGCTCTCATCATATATGAATTATGCCTATAATTGGTTCTTACTATAGGTACATGAAGAATATTAGAATTTCTCAATGCAGCCCTGGTAGTACGCAGTCCTAAATACCCAAGAAGCTCTGGGCAGTCCACAGTACCGTTTGCTATTTTTAAAAGATAAGTCAAATCAGCTATGTGTCTACGTTCGGAAAGCAGTAGAAAGTGAAATTCCCGGCATCGCCACTTTGGTGACGATGCCTGATCTGATGAACGTTGTTTCTAGATTTATTCATACACAAACATTTTGTGCACTGGACTCTCGTGAACTCGCGACATTCAGTTGCCCGCGATGAGAGACACACGGAGTGGCCAAGTGTAAGCCGGCCACTCTCAATGTTTGACCTTGTGACTTGTTTATAGTCACTGTCACTGTCACTGCAGCGCAACGTTTTAAATGGCAGTTTGGTTGGTATGGTGGGATGCAATTACTGATTCTTCTCATGCAGCTCCGGTGAATTTGTAGCCTTTTTTATGTCTTCATGTGTCGCGTAAACATCAAAGTAGCAAATTAGGAGCACAGGCACCCCAACTTTTAATTAGAGCCTGTGTGTTGGCACCCCTTGTATTTCTAATGAGTTCAGAAACTCAACTGGAAATGTGCTATCGTCAGCTACCGTGACGGTGGATGGACAGGTAGCTTTCGCCGATAATCTGCTACAGATATTTTTGTCCAACGACCGAATCAGTATCAAAGTGATACTGATTCGGATCTCACCGTGTATGTACACGGTGAGCCGTGCACAACTTAGGTCAGCACGACTTAGGTCAGGTTGCAAGTTTTGTGCATCTTCTTTATATATGCATAGATCTTGGTATCGTCTACATACATAAGGAATTCAGAGTATTTAAAACAGCTACCTAAATCATATAAGTATGCTGCGTATAATAAGGGTCCTAAAATGAAGCCCTGAGGGACACCTGAAGACCACAAAGTCAGATCGACGCAGGTAGCGTCCCACACCAAAGGACTACCTATTTCCCAAGGGACAAGAGACACACCGACGGGCCGCTTACCATAATTACGTAACAGACCATTCGTCTCGAGAACGGCTGGAACATTGACACTGGTAAAAGCACGATGGATAATGTCATTACCTTTTTTTATTATTTAACCTTTTTTTATTATTTATTTTTTACTTTTCTATGCAGTAATATTGTTTAAAATACTTTTTGTTTTATTTTATTTGCTTTGGTAAGTATGTCACAAATGCCTAAGTCTTTTATTATTTTTGTTGTGTAGTATTTTTTGTATTTATTCATGGAAAATTGTGTAGGTCATACTTTAATTTAATTTTTAGTAGTATTTTGGTATCGTATCCCTGTTTTTATATTGTCACCACAGGCCCTGTGCTGAAAATCAGCGCTGTGGACTCGTTCGCAGCACACGCTGAGCTCGGGGCTTTTCACGCAGCATGGCTCACTGCAGTGTTCTATTTTCTTGTCGTCAGCTCCCAGTCACGTCACTTATGCAAATTATATATGTATATATATATATTTTTTTAATACCTTTCTGTTGATGTATAATGTCGTAACTGTTACTGTCATGTCTGTTGTTTATTTTTTACTGTATGTGTGTTTTGTGTTTGTGTGAATAAACGTTATATCTATCTATCTATCTATCTAAAGCTTGCGTGGCGCTAAATCCTGCCGGCAGACCTGGATCATGAAAATTCGTGTATAACAAGTTGATCTACAGCGGCCTCGCATCAGCACTGGTGAGAGGCGCAGCATCTTGCACCCAACCGTAGATAAGTGGCAATACGAGAGGTACATATATTTTCTTATGGTAAATTAAAATGCTTTTATAACCTTTTTGACGTTAGGCATGCAATCTTTTTTGAAGTACTGGCCACTTATAGATATAATCTTTGATTGGAACAAATTGTCGTGTTGTCAATTTGTGATATTATAATGTCATCCATTGCATCAACGATTGCTTGCATATTTTGTATTTATCATGGATCCAAAATTTATATTTAGTAACAATAAAAGAGGACAACAAACATTATTGTATAAAAACCACAGGTACAATTTGAGTGCGAAAAATAAAAACGGGACTACTCGATGGAGGTGCGTAGAAAGAAATGTTTGCAGTTCAACTTTAACATTAAATAAGAAAAAAACCTCGTACATAAGAATGACAAAGCACTTATGCTCGCCGCGCAGTATAAAAAATAAAGTATTATTGGCGCTTAACAAATGTAAAGTTGAAGTTTGTGAAAACTTTGAACCGATTCAAAAGATCTATGAAAAAAATTTTGAGGAGTTAAAAGATCAATGTTCATCTGATGACATCGAAGACATTCCTGCTTTTACGTCTGTTAAATACGGACTTTTTTCGGCTTTCATAAGCCGAAAAAAGTATTTGAATTCCAGTAATTTAGATTTCAAGAAAATTGAAGACGTTCATGTACCACCAGGCTTAGCCGGTGACTTTCTAATTTGCGACGATGGTGACCGCGAGAAAATTATTGTTTTTTGCTCTAAAACTTCAAGAAGCTTAATCAAGAATAATACACAAAAAGAGTATTTTGGCGATGGAAGATTCGCTTGTGTGCCATTGGTTTTTTACCAACTATATACATTGCACATTGATTTATGTTCAAACAGCAAAACTACTAACGTCGTCCCTGTTATTTACGGGTTACTACCAAACAAAAGTCAGGAGACTTACACACGATTTTTTACACTTATTAAGGAAAAATTGGGACTTGTCATAAAACGATTTAAGTCCGATTATGAAGTCGCGGCAATAAATGCAGTCCTGTCCGTGTATCCTGACTGTCAGTTATCCACTTGTTTTTACCATTACAACAAAAATGTCTGGAAAAAAGCAAAAGAATTAAATGTGAAATCCACTGCTGAAGGACGAAATCTGACGACGTTGGCATCTTTATTACCTCTTTTGCCTTTTAATTACATCACAGATACGTGGTTTTCAATATTGGAATTAGCACCAAAAACAAAAGAAATTATTGCATTTAAAAATTATTTCGAAAATCAATGGATTTTAAAATTAGACCCAAAAATATTGAGTTGCGCTTATCGACGACACCGTACCACTAATTCTCTTGAAGGATGGCACCGGAGATTAAACGCAAGGATTCCAAAAAAACCCACGTTCTTCGCGTTCGTATTTAAATTGAAAAAAGAAGCTATTCATTACGACTTCATAATAAAGAGGAGCTTATTTATTCCTTTAAAGAAGAACCGAAAGCTTTCAGACATCAAGTTTGACAGAAATTTGAAGAAATGGTTGACAAAATTGATAAACAATGAACTCACAAACATTAAATACCTCAAAAAGATCAAAATGTGGAAACTGCTGTTTCCCCCCACACACAAAAAAGTATTAAAGAAGTTGAAGAATATTTTTTAGCTGGAGCAGCTATAGGGAACGTTTTGTTTTTTTTTGTTGAAGAAGAATTGAGGAACTATTTTTATTTTTTATTAGAGCAGCAGTTTGGTTTTAAGTTGGTTTCTAAATAATACTTGCTTTCAATTAATACTGTTTTTAATTAAACCAAAAAAGGGTGCATTAATAGTTCTCCATTCCAAAATACGAGAAAATGACGTCAGGTCAAGGTTGGACTCCAACGTCAAAAAGTTATTCTTCAAATAGTGTTTCTTTTTTTTTCACACTGTACTCAGTGTGGTCAAAACAGGAAGTGGTGAAAACAGGAAATGGACCTTTTAGGAAGTAGTCTTTTCAGGAACTGGGCAAAACAGGCAATGGTCTGAACAAACAGTGGACAAAAAAAACTATGGTCCCTATCGTCAAAAAGGGTACAGCGGGGGTATTCAAAAACTGACGGATACATAGTTTCTTTTTCACACTGTACTCAGTGTGGTCAAAACAGGAAGTGGTGAAAACAGGAAATGTACCTTTTAGGAAGTAGTCTTTTCAGGAACTGGGCAAAACAGGCAATGGTCTGAACAAACAGTGGACAAAAAAAACTATGGTCCCTATCGTCAAAAAGGGTTACAGGATCCAAAGGAGTGCCGGTACTGTAAGGAAGTGCTTGCGGCCAACATTCTGATTCCTATTTTAAGCTAAGAGAAGAAGAGCACGATCTGTGGAGTTTGAGCACGTATGTAACAGATAGTTCCGTGTCAACTCGCACAGAGGCCCGTCCCACTGCCGTTGTACTGAAAGGTGTTTTGGGGATCGGTATGATGACTAGCAATATGCCGAGCATTTCGATCCTCGTCAAGATAAGAAATTTGGAGTGCACTGCCAGGAACAGAAGAAAATTATGATTTTAGAATTTTCTCAACCAAAAAATGTGTAGGTACTATAGACGGAAGACAAGAACGCTCGCAAATCAACACCAGAAATTTTGCGTATATATAAGCCGCCCAATCGAACAGGCAGAGAGGCCCCCGACCACGCTCATGAAGTAAGATGCTGAAATCTAGTTTACTCGTGAGAAAAGTGTATTAACTTTTCTCATGAGTAAACTAGATTTAGAGACTAGATTTTACTAGACTAGATTAGCTTAGAGCACGTGGCGAAATTTTTATTAGATGTTAACTTTTTTTGATTGAGCGACGAGGAGTAGCTTGGTCTTCATCTCAATTGATTTCTCAAGTTATGATAAGGCCGAAGGTGGAAGCGCTGTTCATCCGGAATCCTCAATAAACAGAACAACTGGCTATCTTACCTTTTCTTTGATGTAGGAAAACAACAATTTAAGAACTGTTCAACGCCGACAGAATAAGCCAGGTGGACTTAAACAAAGTCCTACCACCAACCAAACCAAGCACAATTTAGTACTCCCCCTGGGGATCGAACCCGTGACCTCAGGATCTGACACCGGTAGGACTTCGTGGTCACACTAGACCACAAAGGCGGTAAAAAACTTGTCACCCTATTTCATTCACTAATCATCTGCTGAAAATGCTGCTATGTTTATATTGCGGACGAAACTTTGCTGTTTGCAGGTTACTTGAAGCTGCGGTCCGCAGGAACACTTAGAATCCTACTTGTAGTGCTTCTGCAAGTTGTTCCCCGAAGACGAACCTTAGACTTTTATTGGAACTCTACGATTCTGTACAATTCTCGTTGGAACTTAGAGCAGAGAATTGGTTCCCTTGAGACAAGGTCCTCCATCACAAACCAAACTTTTTAAGTGAGCTGGTGGTCAAATGCTTATTAGTCGTCAATATCTATAAAAGACATTTATTCAATAATAAGTACAATTAAACTAACTATGTACAAAGGAATCAGTCAGATTACCTAAGGACCGTTACAAACGGCCTATAGGTAACTCAACTGTTCCAGACCAGTACCAGACGGAAGCGTGCCCGAGACACTGGCTGCATTGTGTAACGTTACTGTTTTTATATTAGAAACAGTAAGAACAATAATAAGAAATACTAAAGGACCTATCCTACTAGAGGTGTTAAAGAGATAGGGTAAAATAAGAATTATGAAAGTAAAAAGAAAATAAAAGTATATTAAAGAAAAGAAAGTCCACAAGTACAATCAGAGACTTCTACGTCCAACCAGTATGAGGGTCTTCAATGTCCAGCCAGTAAGAGGGTCTTCAATGTCCAGCCAGTAAGAGGGTCTTCAATGTCCAACCAGTATGAGGGTCTTCAACGTCCAGCCAATAAGAGGGTCTTCAACGTCCAGCCAGTAAGAGGGTCTTCAACGTCCAGCCAGTATGAGGGTCTTCAACGTCCAGCCAGTAAGAGGGTCTTCAGTATCTCGTACAGCAGCTTTTTAAAGACAGCCAGACAAATATATTGAAGACCAGCAACTTTCCCGGGCCACTTGACCCGGGAATGGTCTTGTATTTAATTTAGAGTTCTCCGATTGGGAGCTAATAGATGTAACTTATCTCCGCTCCGTTTGGATGCTAGATATCAATTTTTTTTCCTCAGCCATCAGCTTTCGCAAGAAGACTTTGGTGGAACGCTAGTATTCTAAATTTGATTAATTCAAATATTATACATGGCCAAAGATAATTGCTAAGGTTTTAATGCAAGTTGAGATAAAAATGTACGTGTTAGACAGAGATAGCATATAAAATATAAAGGAAACTTACGTCTATGAGCTTTTTATGACATAAAAAAGATAAATGACATTTGCCATAATTGACAACCTAAAATAATATAAACAATCTTTGAAAATCTAAGGTCTATTGATTTCAGCTAAATATTACATTTGAAGAAACAATAATAAGCTTATCGTAATAAGATAAATCCAGAGAATCTATAGATGTACTTTTGAAAGCAAAACAAGGGATAAAAATGAAAATATGAATGTACGAATTGTGAAGGAATAACACAAAAAGGTACTGTTTTAGAACTGAATTAGAACTAAACGATAAAGAAGTACATGTTTTAATGTAGAAAGTATAAAAACATGCAGATAAAAGTACAAAATCATGCAGGAAAACACAGTTTTCCTACAATTGCCACGCTGAATAGCTATGCTAATTCGCTGGCCTAAATAAGAGCCAGCCCTTGGGTCACGTGTCACCTCAATCAAAAGCCTCGCAATATTTTTGAAAACCCGGAGGGCACCGGCTCCCCACGGACCCAAGGTCTCCACCCCAAAAGGCTCAAATAGGTAAGCCCTGTCGAGACCAACTATATTTGCGCCTTTTGTGATCCTCGGCCGAATCAGCCGCCGCACCAGCCCTAACTGATGTCCCAGGCAGATGAGATGGCGCTAGGGTGTCGACTCAGGTAGAGTCCCACACCAAAGGCCTACCCATTTCCCAAGGGACAAGAGTCATACCGTCGTCGGGCCGCTTACCATCATCACGGAACACTATAAAAGTCAATCGTCAACTATTCAATGATACGAAGGACTATGACAGTGGTAGGTACCTAGGTATTATACCTAACCTATGGTACCTGGTATTTGTTTAATTTTTATATTAATTACTTCCACATGGAGCCCTCCCCCCTCATGAACTATTCATCTGCTGACAAAACTGTTATTTCCGTCTTTCACCTAAAATTGCGTAAATTTTCTGTAAAAATCGCATTCTCATTATATCTGCAAACAAAGGGCCCATTCGTGCTCATATCTACATGCGAGGGGTCGGTGCTTTCGCTGACATTTTAAACTCAAACATAGCGGTTCGTTTGCTGACACCAGCCCCCTTATTCTGTATGACCAATCGTGTCTTAACGCGCCCGCGTTACGATATGTCAATACGATGATTCCATGCAGATATCGTAACGAGGGCGCGTTATGATACGATTGGTCATACAGAATAAGGGCTCTGTTCGTTTCCTTTGAGAGGGTAAACAACCGGCTTCCTCCCTCTTATCAATTCCAACATTAAACGTGATGGTGCCTCGTGGGCCTTCGTAGCTGTGGGTAGCATTCGATAAAGTGTGAGGTTACGAGCGTGTAACGACTTCAGGTTATACACAACGCACTTCGTTTCGTGTTTCAACTTTGCACAAATATGGCTGTGTAGTAGTTCTTTCCTTTTGGCACAAGAAGAGTCAATGAGAAATGAAAATAGGGTAACTATTCGCTTGTAATTACTATGCTTGCTTCTTTCGTGCCAAAGAGTAATGGAACGGTATACATTCAAAAAGGCGTTTTTTTTTTATTATTATTATTTTATTTTTTTTGAATTTGTATTGTTCAACATTCGCGTTAAATTATACATATGGTACATGAGAGTTATATTATTATTAGATTATATAATAGGGTACATATAACCTATTTGACAAATAATGGTGACAAATAAAAAAAATTGTGAAAATAGGCTTACGTGAATACGTAAGGGTATTGTTGTTGTAAATCGTAATTGATTAATTAATTCAAACAGTAAATGGAACTTCAAGAGTAGTAAAAGCCCCTAGTGAAAAGGCTCGTCCGGAGAATTACTACCACCATACTTATTTCAGCCGCCAAGCAGCATTGCTGTGTTCGGTTTGAAGGGTATGGTTGCCGGTGAAATTACGGTTACGTAAGGATTAAAGCCTCACGTACCCGTATTTACACCTTGCACCTTTATGCCTCAAGCTGACGGGTGCAATGCAGTGCCGTGTAGGCTATGTTCTTTGTGGATACGCAGTAAGACTTTGTCATTGGCAAGAGTACACTTAACACCAGGTGCGCTACTTGCTTGTCCCGTCTGCTAGTAGTATAAAAAAAAAAAACTTTCAACAAGTGAATATGAAAGAAACAGATTCACGATTTTTACCCTCTAATCAGTACGAGTGTGGATCTTATGAGGATCCCAGTGGGGTAGAGTCAGCGGCACGTCCAAACATACGTTCGGCACACGCCCACGGTTTGCAAGTAGCTAATATACAATAGGTGACAGGTTGCAAGCCCATCGCCGTTTACCGGAGTGATCTGAATGGCCAGTGACACGCCATTCAGTCAGATGTATGGTCGTAGCGACACGCCGCCGGCTGTCTGATGATGTGATCTTCACCGTCAGAACACGTGCAAAACCGAAAAGTTCATTGGTGCACGACTTGATTTGAACCCTCAGCCTCCGTATTGAAAGACTGGCCCATACCCACTTGGTCACATAGCTCTTCCTTTATTTTAATGAATTCCTGACCCACCCGCCAGCTTTACATACTATGTTAATTCTCAGAAAATGCTGCAGTAGAAGTAGGGGGAACACTAAGCAGCTGCATTTTACGTGAAGTTTAGTTGAAAGGAATGTTTCCGAGCCGTGGCACAGAATACATAACAGAATATGAGGCCACCTGTACATATACCTACCTCGCTAGGTACCCAGCACGTCAGACGAGTCTCGCATTAAAACCATTTCAAAGGCTAAGAGATATTTGCAGCTGCCTGGGTACTACCGGCCGACCTACATACTCGTACCTACTACATACCCTTGCCGGAGATATTCCCATGAAATGTGACGGGAATGATGGAAAAGGACAAAGGATACTTCTAGATCTTAACAATGTGCTATACAGTTTCAAAATATTAATTTTAAACGAAAAATCACTGAGAGGAATACGAAAAAGAGACATGTACCTACTCGAAGGACGCAAAAATAAAAAGAGAGCTCAAACAAGTTGAAAATAGAAAGAAAACTAAAACCCGACTGCGAAATATTGAGATACCTACACGCTTGTTTGCCACCAGGCGATCTCACTAGCTACAATTCTGAACACGTTTCTTGATTCGTGAATGAATCTATTTCTGTGATACGAATCGCGAGGGCAATGTTTGGGGGAACTACTACTTAGTATTAAGATACTACCATACTTTGTAGTTCTGTGATAGGAATCGCGGGGGCCGTGTTTGGGGGAAGTCCTACTACAATACTACCATACTCTGTAGTTCGCCCCCAACACGCCTGCATCCCACCTGGAGTAAATGTCCCACATTATGCCACAGAACACCACAAAAGTCTATCACACCTTAAAGCTGATCGCGCGGGGGCGGATTTATATATAAAAGTTTAGGCGCGTTTTCGTAATTAAGGAAGAGATTACGGCGTTTTGGTAAAATGCGTGTTTAGCCGCTTTGTTGGTTTCAAGTCGTTACAGATAATGGCCGTTCAGGACAATGCTGATGAAGGAAGGTGGAAAAAAGCGAACGAAAAAGCTTGGAAACTTTCGTTTGAATTTTCACCATACAGTTCTCCCAGACAAAATCGCTTTTACAAAAGAGAAAAATAAACTTGGATTCGAAACCCAACTCTTTTTTGCCGCAACACAACTCCTCAAACATTCGAGATAAATCTTATATGTATACAAAAAAATATTATCTCGTCGAGCCGAAGGAAATTTTAATAAAATAACAATAAATTTGTATTCAGATATTATCATAAATCTATCTATCTTCTATAATTATAATAAAATAATAGAAAAGCTGCGTCTGTACATTTCACATTAAAAAAAAAAAGATGCTTCTGAATTACCTACTTAAAACACGCAACTGAGCATAAAAATCAGTTTTTAGAATTTTTGTCTGTTTGTTTGTGCACGCGTATTTCCGGAACAGCGTATCCGATTTTGAAGATGTGTTGTCTATGGTTCAGGGCAGGATCTATCGATCGATTTTTTCGAAAAAATAATGTTAACCTAATAAAAATACACAATCTACTATTGAAAATCTCATTGAAATTGTTTCAGTTCTTTCGGAGGTTAGCGTGGTCAAAGAGACGTTTTTGGCGTGACGCGTGTAATGTAAACACACTTTTAACTTCTTCTATGCGCCAAACATTGATGACGAGTGATGAGTTAAATACTAAGAAGTGTTAATTTTGCAACGCTGAATAGCTATGCTGATTCGCTGGCATAAATAAGAGCTAGCCCTTGGGTCACGTGTCGCCTCATTCAAAAGCCCCGCAAGATTTTTGAAAACGCGGAGCACACGGGCGTCCCACGGACCCAAGGTCTCGACCCCAAAAGGCTCAAATAGGTAAGCTCTGAATCAGCCCTAACTGATGTCCCAGGCAGATGACACTGGTAAAAGCTCGACGGATAATGTTACCGACTTGCGCGAAAGCCTACCACCTCATTGCACCGTTCGGTTCAGAAATTGAAGCATTTGACGAACCGACATTAGGCTGTACGGAATATTAGTTTCAAATTCTTCCACAGGAATTCAATTAAGGGGTGATGTCGATTCCAATGCTAGGGTTTCGCATAAATCAATATGGACGGAAGCATCCGCAAAAGGAATAACTTTGTCCGATTGGAATTTGATCGCTCCGATTCTAAGGAATATTCTTTTATTGTGAAGAAGGTTTTGGTTTTATTGCGTTTTACGGGTCGGTTTTATGAGTGCAATAACATATGGGAAAACGTACGATCACTTACCTGCGAGGAGTAGAAAAAAACAGATGGAATTACCTACTTTGTTAGTTTATTGTTTACTGTACGTACTACGTGGATGTGCTTGGCTTCCATCTCACGTGATGTTCAACTTATGATAAGGCCGAAGGTGGAGGAACTGGTTATCTTACCTCTAAATGCTGGAACACAATTGTTGTCATGGCGACAGGATTAGATAAGATGGTGGTAGCTAGCTAGGGCGGGCTTAAACAAACTCCTACCACCAACTAAACAAAGCACAGTATTGTACTTCCCCTGGGTATCGAACCCGGGATCTCTGGATCTGAAACCTACTAGACCACAGAGGTGGTGCAATTGAGAATTAGTGGGGAATCTCTGCTTATAGCTTCCACTGGTAGGGCTGTCGGGAATCTGTGCTATTAAAAACATTTCGACATATTATCTCACACGGATTCAAACTGAAACCAACGCTTGTCGCACCACAAAATGACGTTTCTAAATTTTCCAATCTGCGCTCAATTGTGCGGTTATTCCGGTCCGGTCATCCCGGGCTGCCCCACCTGGGAGCGGAGGGGGAGAGCGACCGCTTCCCCGGAGGGTGACCAAATTGGATGTGTGACCGACGCGATTAATCAAAGGTTCTATTTGTTTACGGTGTCCGTCATATGACTCCAATCATGTCACGGTTACCCACGTGACCGTTCGGTATCGAATATTTAGGGAGTCCGTATTACCTTTATATTATTATCAACAGCAATATTAAATGATAGGCCGGAGCTTTTTTTATAGATGTATATAATATATATCAATAAAAAATATTTCGATGAACGTGTAATCCGTCTGGGAAGGGGTCTCATGTCAGATTGTCACAAGTTGAGATAAGACCGAAGGTCAAGTCAAAGTTAAAGTCAAATATTTTTATTCATTAAGTTTTTTAGGATCATTTTGAAACGTCAAATGGTGAAACCCGGAATCCTCAACAAACTGAGGAACTGGCTTTATTGGCAACAGAATTAGGTAAGATGGTGAAATATAATTAGGGCAAGATTCAATTACCTTCTTTGGAAATGTCAAAGCACGGAGGTTATGTGAGTTACGGAAATAATGCGTATATCATTATAGGGGACTACTGGGCATCCCGCCCCCAGCATTAGTATAGGTCGATAACCATGACAAGTGGTAGGCAGATAGGGGTTATAAATAACTATAAAAATTAAGCATTAAAAAAAATCAAGAGACATGTCAAAAATAGCCCCAAATCCGAGTTGTGTTCGACTTGTGATATATGTATGTGTTCACTACTTTAGGTACTTATTAGATTAGTGGATAGGTATTTGTGGTTTTTCTAAAGAAATACACGAGTGCTCTTAACGATGTTTTTAACTTTATACCCATTTAATGTATCGCCTCTCTCACATAAAAGGTTTGCTGGAAGAAAACTCTTAACAGGGTTAAGCTCGCCTCTGTACATGCCTTTTGTTATTATCTTTTTTCTTGTTATTATTTTTGTGTGTACAATAAAGAATCACAGAATTACAGATGTTTAATTGGAGACTGAATAGCTTATATTCTACCCTCATTGGGTTGGACATATCGCCCGCCAAAGACAATTGTTTTTTTACAAAAGAGTAGTAGTAGAAATAACTTAAATTAAACGTAGCACAATTGAATTTGGTATATAATACACAGTTTGGTATATAATAAATTCAACAAAAATAACAGTAGGTAATCTAGTAAATAACACATGCATGGAAAACCCTAAATCGACAATGGTTTTATTTATGAAATCAGTTTGATTTCGCCCGCCATAGCTTACTCCTCTGGTTAATTTGGGAGTAATATTACTTGAGAAAGTGGTCTTTTAATCTCATGGTTGCCCTTACATTGAATTGTTACCACTCGAACCACATTATCTGCTCCGGGATGCAAGTCGTTTATTTTACCAAGGAGCCATTTAGTCGGGGGTAGACCTTCGACTTTAACGATTACAATATCACCTACTTTTGGCGATGGTACCGTTACTTGCCATGTATATCTCTGCTGTAGGGTATTAAGATATTCTGCCTGCCATCTAATCCACAAATATTGAGTCATTTTGTGAATGAGCTGCCATTTAGTTAGAAGAGTTTCCTTTTTTTCTGTGTATGTAATATCACGAACGCTAATCAAAGGTTCACCCACCAGAAAGTGGCCAGGAGTTAACGGTTTCTCTGGATCATTATCTATTCGACAAAGTGGGCGGGAATTCAGACAGACCTGTGCTAGCAACGTGAACATTTCTTCGTAGGTAATTTTGGTGTCTTTACTAACACGGGCTAAGTGTCGTTTGGCTGCCTGAATGCCGGCTTCCCACAAACCTCCGTACGACGGCATTCTAGGTGGGATAAATCGGGCTGTCGTCCCGTCATTCGCCAATAGCTCTGTCACTTCCTTCGTCAGATTGGTATTTCTTTTCAGGAACAGTTCCCGTAGTTCTAGCTGCAACGAAGTTTGTACCGTTATCGCTCCACAAGTGGGAGCAGTGAACCCTTCGTGCAACAAATCTTCGAAATGCAGCTATAAACACCTGCGACGATAAGTCTGTGACGGCTTCTAGGTGGATAGCCCGAGTAGCCATGCATACAAACAAGCAGACATATCCTTTAGTAGCTTGATGTCCACGTCCTTTCGATTTTCTCCTCAATATGGGTCCAGCATAGTCAACACCGCTGTTTAGAAACGCTCTATGTGGATTCACTCTCATTGCTGGTAACTGGTCCATAAGTTTATTCCGTGTTTTAGCCTTCTGAATGATACAAATCTTGCATTTTCTAATGTTTTGCTTAACTGCTGATTTCAAATTGATCACCCAGTATTTCGTTCTTGTGTAATTCAGCATAAGCTGTATCCCACCATGAAGTGTTTTCTTATGGGCTTCGTTAATTAAAAGTTTGGTGATGTGCTGGTTGCTTGGAATGATCAAAGGATGCTTATTTGTATCAGCTATTGACGCATTTTCTAGTCTTCCTCCCACTCTTAACATCTCTGTCTGGTCTAGGAACGGTGAAAGTGTGATGAGAGAACTCTTACTTTTAACTTTGCTATTTGTTTTCATATCTTCTATTTCTCTTCCATACGCCATGTTTTGGTAGAATTTTATGCACTCTAAGATTTTTTCTAATTCTTCTGTTGTTAGGGTTTTACTTCTTGGTACAGGTTTTCTTTATTTAAAAGTCGTCTACAATAGGATAGTACTCTTTTCATTCTCGTTAGGTCTGAAAATCTTTCCCAAATTGGTGTTTCTTGTAATATTGCGTGAAATGATCCCTTTACTTCTAATTCGGTTTGAGGAATATTCGTGTACTCCACCTCTTCTTTTAACCACTTTGGAACATTCTATCATATTTCTAAATCACCTAAATCGCTAGCTGGAATGCCTCTAGTTGCGATATCAGCGGCATTTTCAGCAGATAGGACATGACTCTACCGATCGTTGTCGAGAACTCGTGTAATATCCGCTACTCTAATTGCCACGAATGTTCGCCATCGATATGTAGCCACGATAAAACGACCATTGAGTCAGTCCAGGCGAAAACATTGTCTTTAGGAATTTGTAGAAGTTCCTGTAGATCATTGATAAAATCTGCGAGTAGCGCTGCAGCACACAGCTCTAATTTTGGGATCGTCAACTGTTTCAACAGTGCCACCTTTGTTCGGGAAGCTAGAATTGTCACGTGTACTTCATTGTATATGCCAAGCTAGAAGCATCTGCAAAACCATGTAGTTGAACATTGGGGTTTTTTCGGTTAGTTTTCAAGCAGCGAGGTATCTTTATGTTTTGCAAATGAATCAATTCGTCTCTGTAACAAAGTCATTCTTCCTTTAAGTCTGATGGTAGTTCATCGTCCCATCCTAAACTGCACAGCCATAGCCTTTGGATCAACCCCTTAGGTGCCAGCCATCCGAAAGGGTCGAACAAGCGAACCACATCATATAGGATGGACCTCATCGTAACAGTATAGCTGACTTCAGGTATGTTGACGGTGATATTAAATGTTACATCTTTTCTATCCCATGTCAATCCGAGAATTTTTATGATCTTATCTAGCTTTATTTCAACATTTGCTCGCTCTTCTTCTGTTAAATGCGATAAAATTCCTTACAATAACTTGACCATTTTTGCATCTCAAATCCTCCTCCTTTTAAATTGTTTTTATTTCATCACACATCTTTTTTGTTTTTTGTACATTTTCATACATTCTACATAAAATGAGTTTTTTATTACTGGTGCAGTTTCAGGATAGTTACGTTTTTCATCTTCGCTCAATTGAATCAGATTTCGTACACTTAATCGAGCTACAGCAGTACCAAACGACACGGTCGTTAGGTTGTAGCTATCTATTTCGTCGTTTATCTTTGTTGTTGTCTCTCCAGATAATTCGTTGTACAAATTATTCAATAAAAAGTACAATTAAACTAACTATGTACAAAGGAATCAGTCAGATTACCTAAGGACCGTTACAAACGGCCTATAGGTAACTCAACTCAATTCGTTGTAGATCTGTATGCTTTTCGGTACATTTTCACTATGTCACCTATAATACAGACCTTGTGTTTTCTCCAAGACATTATAAGGCTTCGAAGATCAGACTGTATGACCGGCCCTACCATCATGTTATCATTTAGCGAGTGCCCATTAGAACCTTTACCAGACGCGTCGTATACAACTCGAACTTTTGTAGTCTCTTTGTCATTAGCATTACGTATGATCCGGTGTTTCATGTGACCCATCTCCTTGTATTCATTGATCACTTTCGTATACTCAGTTTACTGAACTCAGTAGGTCTGCTCGAGTGACCGTAAACAACACGCCCGCCGTGGTGAGGGTAGGCAGTTCAGTAGGTCTGCTCGAGTGACCGTAAACAACACGCCCGCCGTGGTGAGGGTAGGCAGTTCAGTAGGTCTGCTCGAGTGACCGTAAACAACACGCCCGCCGTGGTGAGGGTAGGCAGTTCAGTAGGTCTGCTCGAGTGACCGTAAACAACACGCCCGCCTCGGTGAGGGTAGGCAGTTCAGTAGGTCTGCTCGAGTGACCGTAAACAACACGCCCGCCGTGGTGAGGGTAGGCAGTTCAGTAGGTCTGCTCGAGTGACCGTAAACAACACGCCCGCCGTGGTGAGGGTAGGCAGTTCAGTAGGTATGCTCGAGTGACCGTAAACAACACGCCCGCCGTGGTGAGGGTAGGCAGTTCAGTAGGTCTGCTCGAGTGACCGTAAACAACACGCCCGCCGTGGTGAGGGTAGGCAGTTCAGTAGGTCTGCTCGAGTGACCGTAAACAACACGCCCGCCGTGGTGAGGGTAGGCAGTTCAGTAGGTCTGCTCGAGTGACCGTAAACAACACGCCCGCCGTGGTGAGGGTAGGCAGTTCAGTAGGTCTGCTCGAGTGACCGTAAACAACACGCCCCCCGTGGTGAGGGTAGGCAGTTCAGTAGGTCTGCTCGAGTGACCGTAAACAACACGCCCCCCGTGGTGAGGGTAGGCAGTTCAGTAGGTCTGCTCAAGTGACCGTAAACAACACGCCCGCCGTGGTGAGGGTAGGCAGTTCAGTAGGTCTGCTCAAGTGACCGTAAACAACACGCCCCCCGTGGTGAGGGTAGGCAGTTCAGTAGGTCTGCTCAAGTGACCGTAAACAACACGCCCCCCGTGGTGAGGGTAGGCAGTTCAGTAGGTCTGCTCGAGTGACCGTAATCAACACGCCCGCCGTAGTGAGGGTAGGCAGTTCAGTAGGTCTGCTCGAGTGACCGTAAACAACACGCCCCCCGTGGTGAGGGTAGGCAGTTCAGTAGGTCTGCTCAAGTGACCGTAAACAACACGCCCGCCGTGGTGAGGGTAGGCAGTTCAGTAGGTCTGCTCAAGTGACCGTAAACAACACGCCCCCCGTGGTGAGGGTTGGCAGTTCAGTAGGTCTGCTCAAGTGACCGTAAACAACACGCCCCCCGTGGTGAGGGTAGGCAGTTCAGTAGGTCTGCTCGAGTGACCGTAATCAACACGCCCGCCGTAGTGAGGGTAGGCAGTTCAGTAGGTCTGCTCGAGTGACTAAACACCACAGAAAAGCAGAATACGTTTAATAATTTCGTGTATTTAGATGACATATTTTTTCCAATTTTTTTTCATACAAAAATCAAACTACTGTACTGATTTTGATGAAATTTCTATGGGGCCACCTCGGAAGTATGGCCTACCAAGCATTACAAGAATCATCAAAATATATTACGAATTGGCGGAGAAATCGAGTAACATACAAAATTTGTTTGTTTGTTTGTAATGGAATAGGCTCAAAAACTACTGGACCGATTTAATAATGTTAGTAATTATTTATACGAAAAATGTAATAATTTAACCCAATTCGAAGGAATCTCGGATCGGACATTTCATTATAAAGATATCGTGAATATTATTGATATATTGATGTAATCAAATAATTAAAACTATTTAATGGATGGCTTTAAACGAAACTTTGCATTACTATTTCTTATATCATTGGCTAGGATGTGAACTGTTATCTATAAATACTAAGCAAACTAAATAAATTATGATACATATGTTTCACGAATGATAATTATTGTTTTAAAAACATAATAAATCTATTCCCTCTTATCTAGAACCAACATAGTATGAGCTTTCTGTACAAAGAGTTTACTACGCGCGAGGAGTCTTATGTGGATACTCTTTCCAAATATTCAGAACAATTCAATTACAAATGAGTACTCGGGTTGACTTGAAGTACATATATGAATTTAGGAAAATCCTCCCAGTTGCCAAGAATGAGGTCTACTATGGAGCGAGCCTTCCGAGAAAATGCTTTGTTCACAAGTGGGCTTATATGGCCCGAAACGATAATGACAAACCTTGGCGCAAGTGTAACTGCGCTGGGTCAGCTGTTGTAGATAAATATCAAGATTTGCCCCCTGCTATAAACAAATCTATCGATTGTTATAGCAATATCACAAAGAAATATTGAGAGATGTCGAAAGTGGACGAGAAATGTCCACTTTCCTTGTACTACAGGAACTAGAGCAACACACCGGCCATTGCTTTAGGAAGACTTCAGACACACTTTCGGCTGACTCGGGCGCTGATCTGACCGCGCTAAGCGTCACGGCGGCGTCTGGAGCGCTAGCATCGTTGGCAGAAGGATGCATAGAGGCCTCTATACAAAAAAAAATAAGTTAAATTTAAATATGCAAGAGCATCGTTGGAGGGCTCAGATCCTTGGACTCGTCCTTCAACTTCCAAAGGCAGCACGATACAAAATCGTTTTGAATTGCCAATCCGTCCGTCTACAACATGCACAATGGCATACAATAAAATTGAGCAATGTTCCGCAAATTTGCCAAATAATTTAACACACAAGTTTAAAAAAAAGCTTTCAAAATTGCTAGTTGTAGTAACAGGTATACTTAATTTTAATTTTTAAAATAGATAAAAACTATTTTTCTCAAACATGCATGGAAATATTGTCATTATTTTCGTAAAAAGAACACGCGCAGTATCGCATTTACGGACAAAGAAAATCAAATCCATTGATGGAGCGTTTATTGAATTTGGAACATTACAACGCTCAAGCAATATTGTATGAAACGGCGTGCTGTAGTTAATAAATACTCTTTGATTGGATCTCTTTTATCAATCTTGGCATACCGTAAAAATTATGTTCACGTGGCCATAAATAGCCATAAATGCGTTTGTCTTTCGGCACAAGTGATAAATATAAATTGGCAGTTGAAAATTCGTCTTGATTTGTTATTTACATACTTATTATATATAAATTTAATCATTCAAATGAGCTCCGACGGGTCAGAGAGTAAAATGGATATTGATTGTACTCCACCAGATTTAAGATCAGAAGCCAAACTGGCAATGGAAAACCTGCTTCCAGCGAATTCAAAAGGAAAATACAAGTAAGTATAAATTTCGAGTTGAAAAAACGGAAAAAATGTGAAAAACTTCTCCAAAACAGTATATTTGTCGTATTTTAATGACAATCTCATTAAAATACGACAAAACCAAAAAGCCATCTGAGTACTAAAACCAAAAAGCCATCTAAGTACATTATGGGCAATTTATTCCATGCTGAAATGTACAGTTCATGTTAAAACGGCATTAACTTGAAAAACTGGAAATTTAGCTACCTACCTACTTTTCTTAAACGACAATCGACAGGGTTCAAAATAAAAAAATCTAAGATGTTTACTAGCGATAACATAAAGCAATTTTTAATTAAATCCCCATATAATAGATATTTATTTAGCGACAAAGGTTAACATTTTCTTTTAGTAATTGCCCAATATGACTACAGTAACTTTTAATATTCATTAATTTAAATGTAGGAATACTATAAAAAGTATGTTTTATTTCCATGCATTATTTTGGGAAAAGCACTAAATGTATATTATAAGCCTCGGCGGAAATTGCAATTGCCTGCAAGTCAGTGAAGTGAAGTTCAACTATCAGTGAAGTCCTCGCCCACGCTACGGCTCGTCCTTCAACATTCAGACAGATTCAGATTTATTTATTGGTTTTATACCAACACGTCACAAATAAGAAATAACAATGTCAAACTCATACTCGACCTGCAATTGCCTATTTCGGGACCTTCGCAAAAATACTATTTTTGCGAAGTAAAAAGTAAGTACTACTTTTAGATCTTCAAGACTTGCTGGTCAATCGATTTCACGCCTAAAAAAATCCATTATTCCTTTCCTTTCTTTATTCTACAAGATTTCACACACAAGTCCTGTATCCAATCAAAGCAATAGCGCTAATAAATCTCAATAAGCTAATGCCTCGAGTTGTAGCAGTTTGCTGCAGGAAGCCGGCAGGGGGCGCCACTCGCTAGCGGCCGGAACCACGTGACCGCACATTGTGGCAATGGCGATGGCGAATATGTTTTATTTATTTTTATTTTGTGGGGCACATGCAGTCAGAAATATCTCCCATAGCGGTTCCCATCCCAAATATCTCTTTTTTATAATAAACCGTTATTGTATGGTTTATTTCTGTTTTTATTATTGTTATTGGAGTTTTCAGTCTTGTTTAAAATTTGCGTAATATCTGTGTTTAAAAACGTGATATTGTAATAACCACATTTGCTTTGTCAGATTATAGTATTTTTTTGTACCTATCTTCACACAGGCTGATTGGCTACTATGCGTTAATGATACTCCGCACGATATCATGGCTTGGATTACAGTACAGAGGTCGTATTCTTAGAATTCGACGGCGGAACATATCGACAGTAGGTTTTAATGATTCTCCTCACTAGTATATTTGAATTAGAGCTGAAAGCTCCGAGTGGACAATGGCGGATTAAGCGCATTGTTCTGCTCGGCCGTCGCCGTCCGAGATTACCGCGAGCTCAAACTCTGTTTTTGTATGTACGTTACGTTTATCGCCCACACACACTCTACGTTTATAAATTAAAAGTACTTTCCCCTTTCAGAGCACAGCCTCAGGATTAATACTATTATTTAGGTCGGTTAAAAGCGTCCCGTGAATTTCAAAAATAGGTAAGTACCTATTTCAATTAAAAAGTTTACATAATGACTACAGCACTTAGCGACCACTGTTGAACTGCTACTTTATTCTAATGAATGACGGACTACTGTAAGAAATGTAATGAAATTATTAAACAAATTAATTTGCTAGATTAAAAAGTGTTCTGTTCCCGTAGGACGGGTAAGGTGCATAACCCACTGAGGAAATATCTTCGACGTTGCACCGTTGGCGAGGTGAAGCAACGTCCGTATGATAAATAGTAACGTACTGTCGATAATTAAATATGTAACGGCGTATGGCTAGCTGGGCATTTATCTCAGGGGGTGTTGGTTTATAAATGAAAGTTCGATGCACGATTGAAAGGTATATAGATAAACAGGAATATTAACACGGGACACATTAAAATAATGTAAATACAAGGCAAAACAGTTATTCAAATCCGCGCGTGCGCTCGCGACCGGCGGCGTCCAGACGGGCGTTGTTAGAACCCTCATCCTGCCATCTATCGGCCAATGACGGAGGCGCTCTGCTAATAGACTATACGTGATTACGTTCCGTTACAAATATTAATTATTATAATAAATAGCAATACGTCCGGGGGTCACAAACCGTTACCGGAAACGAAGGAAATGGGCCAGAACTAGCCGATGTGACCCGTGTAAACCCTAATCGAAGTTTTAATTGCGGCGTAAGTTTGTTTACAGCCTTGATCTATGGGGGAGTTTGTGCACACAACACAACGAAGGTTCCGTATCAAAGGAAAGTAGTTACTGTTGTGACCACGTGTCGTACCTACCGTACGAGAGGTACCTGTACTCATCTTAACCTATAAATGTACTTGGTATATGGCAGTAAGAACAGCTATCATGTTGTTTGTCTGTTTCAGGAAAACACAAGTCACTTTAGGCTTACTGTAAACAAACTCGGTAGGTGTTTGGTGTCCAGTTGTATCTCAGCAAAAAACCAGCCCAATAGCACTACCAGTATGTACAGTATGGTGCTACTCGTAGCTTCTGCAGTGAGTAAGGTCGCCAGAGTCAGCGCAAGTGTTGCTCCTGGTGTTGCAAGTGTTCATATCCCTCATTATCTCAGCAACCAATCAGTTTTATCTTAGCAATCAACCAGTTGTATCTCAGAAACAAACAGTTGTATCTCAGAAACAAACAGTTGTATCTCAGCAACCAACTAGCTTATATCAGCAACCAACTAGTTGTATTTATATTTTATAACAAAATACCGGATGCCATTCTTAGTCTGACTGAAAATAAATTAAAAAAAAACGTAAAAAGTGCACTTACTGGAAAGGCTTACTAGAGACTATCTCGAGGGCAAAGCGGTATGGGAGCTTGGCACATAACTTGACTCATACTGTATTGTAGTAGGTACTGAAAAGTATGATATTATTTTTAAACACTTTACTTGATATGTTTTGAAATTTATTGAACTGTTGTTATTATTATTATTCATTGTTGTGACATTGTATTATCTAAAAATGTTGACATTGTAAAAATTGTGATTATAATATATTGTTATAAACACTTACTTATATACTTACGAATAAATGAGTTTAATTGAATTGAATCTCGGCAACTAAGCATTTGTATCTGAGCAACCAACCAGTTGCCCTGCGCTCCACCGAGTCAAGCGCGGCAAGTTAAGATTTGCCTGAACCTACCCAAGGGGTGGCTGCAATGCCCATACAAGATCAAACTTGAGCTTTGTAAAAGGCTTAAATCACCTTAGAAGCATCAAAAATAATAAATCAGTTGTATCTCAGCAACCAACCAGCTGTATCTCAGCAACCAACCAGTGGCTGTAAAAATTCAAGACAACTCGAGCTTTTTGAAAATCTAAAGTGACCAGGATTGGGAGAATCTAACCCAGGGCTGCCACAAATATGTTTTTATTTTATGAATATCTTCTACTTATTAAGGATATAATCATGTCCTTTCTAACCACCCACGATTTAGCCAACATGAACTCTTTCAAATGCTAAGTAATCCGGATTATCCGGGTTTTGCTGGCGGCAACTTTTATTTTAGCTTCGTTTTTCTCTTGTTGATCGAGTGAGCGTAGCGAATGAGATCTCCGAGTTAAGTTGGGGAATCCGGCACTGTATGTATGTATGTATGTATGTATGTATGTATGTATGTGGCAATGTTTGTGACGGCTTAACTCTCGAACGGATTATCCGATTTTCATGAAATTGAAACTGAATAGAAATAACGTGAAAGCGTTGATTATCGCGGATAGTGATAGGGATAATATCTTTTGAATGGCTGTTCCGATCAATTCAATATTTCGAACATGCAGAGATTATATTAATACTCATGAATCGATGCGAGGATTTTTTTGGCACAAGGGTAGTTTTTGAGAAATAGGGGTGTTACGTGAGACAAGAAGATGTTTGGTTTGTGGGGTGTCATTTCAAAGAGTATCGACTGCACATTCATGAAATATATATTTTAGTTTTTGATCGTGTGAGCCAAGCGAACGAGATCTCTGATTAAGGTTGGGAAATCTGACACTGTATGTATGTATGTATGTGGCAATGCTTGTGACGGCATAACTGTCGAACGGTTAATCCAATTTCGATGAAATTAAAAATGTAAAGAGATAACATAAATAGAAATTTATTGTTGCGGGGGATTTTTGATAAGAGGGGTAGTTTTTAGATATTGGAGTGAAAAGAAATTCAATTTTTCCCCATATCTTTTGAATGGTTGATCCAATCGATTCAACATTTTAATTATGCAGAGAATATAATAATACTCATCAATCGATATAAAATTTTTGACACGAGGGTTGTTTTTGAGAAATAGAGGTTGCAAGGTTGACATTTGAAGCAGTATCATGTGCATATTAATAAAATACATATTTTACTCTTTAATATGGGTGCATTTTGTAAAAAAGGAGTGCGTTTAGAGGGTAAAACACTTGATACGTCTTGTGGGATATACTTTTAGAGAGGGTTGTCTTCAAAATTAATTTTTTTTTTTATATGCTGAAACCACCCCTGTATTGACATTAAGGGCATAAGGGGTAAAAGGGGTAAATCGAAGCCGTGAAAATGTGTGAAAACGTGAAATATCATATTAAATGGGGGTTTAGACGGCAGATTTCAAAATTGGTTTATTTACCCCTCATTAGGGGTGGTTTTTAAGATGAAGGAGCAAAGGTTGATCATCGGGTCTTGATTTTAAGATCGTTAAGAGGCATTCGGAATCTCATAAAAAAAAAGGTTTTGGGGGCAATTCACAAATACAGATTGATGTCTTTCATGTTCATGTTATATGGAGTGACATATTCTCTTATAGTATTCTGAAACCACCCCTGTATTTACATTAAGAGTTGCAAAAGGAGTAAATAAAATTGATGTCTTGAAAATGTGTTAAAGCATGAAATATCATATGAAATACAGGTTGAGACGCAGATTTCAAAATATGTTTATTTTGCCCTTATTAGGGGAGGTTTTGAATATGAAGGGGGGCAAAGGATGATTATCAGGTCTTGGAAGGGAATTCGAAATTTCATTAAAATTGGTCTATTTGTCTAATGTTATTCACTCAATAAGTAAGGGTGTCGATGAAATCCGAGAATTACTTTTGGGGTTTAATGCAAGGGTTTAGAATGCGCAGATTCCATATCAACAGTATATTATTGTCCACCACAATGTGGAAAGAACTTCCTTTATAACTGTAAGGTACGGCCATTATCACCACGCTAAGCAGAGATATTGGTGCTCACAGTTAAAGTCTAGTTTACACAAAGAAAAAACGCTGCTGCTTTTTTGGTTGACTTTACGACATCTGTGGGCTGGAGGGGTAGAGTTTACTAGAGTTTATTAGAGACCACGACAACTAAGGCAACAGTTTTGAGAGCACTTTTCAAAGCGACATCAAGTTAATTTAAGAAGATACCGTACTTTTTTAGTACCACACCGCTATTTTCAGTTTCTTTTCATAATGTTTGTTAGCTTAGTCATTAGATTTTATGGGACGACGCGACGTGGTCGCTAAGCGACAAAGTCATTTTTCTTAAGAATAAAAAAAAACAAAACCTTAGTTCAATGATAGTAAGGCTATTACATATTACACGAGAGAGCCTCGAACACTCAGGTGAATAAAGAGAGTTCGAGAAAAAAGTGCGTAAGGTGAGGAAGGTGTAATGAAAGCACATTTGTCGTTTGTTAATTACATTCTATTTGAGAAATAATCTCCGTCACAAACCAGACATCACGAGATCTCAGTTCGGGGCGAAATACTAGTAAGAATACAAACTAGATAGTTATTTTATGGTTCTTATTTTTTGTTAATTCTTAAATTTTGAACCTGCAGAATATATAAAAAAAACATACAATCGAATTGAGAACCTCATCCTTTTTTTGAAGTTGATTAATAAGAAAATATAAGTAAACGTCAGAGGCAGTTGCCTCTGATTGGATTGTAGTTACAATCCAATGTATTTTGTGCCTAAGATATGTTTACGTGGAGCATTGGTACCTGCCTATGCATGTCCAAACAGTATATTTAATATTTTGTTGTAAATGCCGCCACATCTATTGATGAATGAGAAATATTTCTCTACCACCTACCGCGAAAGCGAGAAGTTGAATGAAAAAGCAGATAATAAAAAAAAACCTGATAAAATGGAAGGCCGGATAACGAAAACACGATTAATCAATACGCAGTTATCACACTCGTTGAAATAGCCGCCCCACCTCACGTAATGAACTACAACGTCCGTAACTGAATCATTTGCCGGACGGACGCACGGACGGATCGAATCGAGTTACCCGGACAATACGGACATCACGGGAAATCTGTGCCCTCACTTTAGTTTCGCATTTCCAGCCCATCGAACTTTACGTAGATATACATTATTCTTCGTTTCGACCATGAAGGTGGTTTGTATTGCGCTGTCCATTCTGGTCATGAATAATATCATTATTGATTAATTTATTTCGATTAACAAGGAATCATATTTGTGGGTTTACGCATTAAATATAAATAAAATTGCATGCAAATACTTCAGAAAGGTATTCAGAAACTGTAATACATTACATCACAGCGACCACAAAGTGACACGGCTCTTTGTTGTTTCTACGTTACGAAGGTATTCAGAAACTGAAATACGTTACACCACAGCGACCACAAAGTGACACGGCTCTTTGTTGTTTCTACGTTACGAAGGTATTCAGAGACTGAAATACATTACACCACAGCGACCACAAAGTGACACGGCTCTTTGTTGTTGCTACGTTACGAAGGTATTCAGAAACTGAAATACATTACACCACAGCGACCACAAAGTGACACGGCTCTTTGTTGTTTCTACGTTACGAAGGTATTCAGAAACTGAAATACATTACACCACAGCGACCACAAAGTGACACGGCTCTTTGTTGTTTCTACGTTACGAAGGTATTCAGAAACTGAAATACATTACACCACAGCGACCACAAAGTGACACGGCTCTTTGTTGTTTCTACGTTACGAAGGTATTCAGAAACTGAAATACATTACATCACAGCGACCACAAAGTGACACGGCTCTTTGTTGTTTCTACGTTACGAAGGTATTCAGAAACTGAAATACATTACACCACAGCGACCACAAAGCGGCAGGACTGCAATATCCCAGCTATGCCGGTGGCAGGGGCGGCGGCGGCGGCGTCCTGGCCAAACGGTATTTAATATTGCCTTGCTTACCTAAGTCTGTAGAAATACTCTGGTTATTAAGTGAATAACCAGAAACCATGATGTTTGCTAGCATACCTATCAAACTAGTAGTTCGTTCCGAATTGATCTCGTCACGTCTGGTTTGTGTTAGGCATATAACCACGAAGATTAATGCTTACAAAGAATGTTATTAACACTACGATAAAAGTGTACTTCATTACACCATACTTCACGAACTCTTTCTCCACACCTCTTTATTCACCTGAATGTAGGAGGCTCTCCCTCGTCCTAGTTCTCATTCTATGAAAGCCAGAATTAGAGCAAAGCATCATGACACTGACCGTACTTACACGTTACAGTCGCCTCTTACTAACATGTACCTGAAGGTTTATTTCGAAATTTTGTAAAGTGCTAACGAAACCGTTGCCTTATATTCGTGATTTAAAAATTTACCCCTCCAGACCACAGATGTCATAAAAGTCAACCACTTCACTTTTTTCGCTTCACTTAGTTTTAGCTTTACCAAAAAAGCAGTACTTTCAAAAAATGTTAACTGCGAAAACCAATCTGTCTGGCAAGCGTGGTGATTATGGCTTGACCTAACAGTTGTAGAGGGAGTCTCTTTACATTGTGGTAGACAGTAGTGGGGTGTTTATGTGCGCAGTGGAACCCCTTGCTACATCCCAAAAGTCATTATATAATGTTATTGACACCTTTGGCTTTCCGATCCTATTGAGTGAAAAAATATTAAACTAATGGACCAGTTTAATTTAACTAAGTGACATTTACGTGACGTAAGGGTAAGTATATTGCAAGACCTCACCTCATCCTTTGCAGTCTTTAATCTTTAAAATCACCCCTGAATAAACCTATTTTGTAATCTGCTGTCTATGCCCTGTCTTATGACATTTCACAAGACTTCAATCTAATTTACTCCTTTAGTAACTCTTAATGTCAATACAGGTGGGTCTCAGAAATTAAAAAAACATACAGTAAATTGTGAAGTCAACCCCCTTTATCATTATATCCTACAAGACACACTACTAATCATTTTAACCATCTTAACGCGCCCCCATGTAACAAAAGTCAAGTAAAATAACCTTATATAAAGTGTGCAGTCGATACTCTTTCAAATGACACCCCACTAGACATAGGTATACCTTCTTGTCTCACTTATTACCCTAATTTCTCAAAAAATACTATTATTTTTTTAATACTCAATTAAAAAAATATTTTTACTGACTAATGAGTGAAAGTATAAACTGATTGTTTAAAATCCAGATTTGTATCAGGCCGCCTGGCTAGCAACCACCATCTTACATAATTCTGTCGCCATAACAACAATGCTAAAAATTGTTGTGTTCCGGCATCGAACATGTTATGAAATAATTAATCTGTCGCGCGTGCTCTCCATGTTTTATAATCGTCAGGTAACCACAAGCTAAAACACACAAGATCCTTGACAGCTTGCTTGATAACATAATGATGCAACACTCCGACTGCATGAAGCCCAGTTCGGTCTTAGGGCTGGGCTCTCGGAGAGTGCGATCTTGTGTCTGAAGCAGGCTGTCGGGAGCTACACACCACACGGGAAAGGAAGACGCCGGTATACGCTGTTTGCTGGATCTGTCCAAGGCCTTTGAAAGCGTTTTGTATGATGGGTTTTGGTACAAGTTGGAGACTACGGGTACATCGGCTGAAATTGTATTTAAGTTAAATAACTGGAATCAATATCAGCGAAACCAGGTGAGATGGGTGGGTGCGTTGTCTGGTGTCCCAACTGGAGTGTGGTGTGCGGCAGGGAGGGATAACCTATGCTGTTCAACCTCTGTGTAAATGATCTGATCGGCGAGCTCAGCAGTACCCATTGTACTAGTTGTTATGTGGATGGAGTGTGCGTCAATAACATCAGTTACGCAGATGATATGCTGGAACCGTCGGATGGGCGCAGTCCGCAAGCTGGTCTCGATTTGTGAGACGTATGCAATGGAACATGGACCGAGGTATAACTCTTAAATGAGCAAAGTTCTCGTGTTCAAGAGTGGGGAAAGATAACCAGTCCGTGTTCCGCCGATTATGCTTAATGGCTCTGCGGGTATTGTATAGTTTTAAATACCTGGGACATATTGTGACTGACGATTTCAAGGATGACGCGGATATAGAATGGGAACGCAGAGCGTTGGCGGTTCGGGGAAACATGCTTGCCCGCAGGTTTGCTCGCTGCTCGAGGGAAGTTAAAGTCACTCTTTCCGAGGCCTTTATTTTATTGACTGGCAGTCCTTCTTCTCGAGCAGCCTATTATAGCTATACCTATACAATAACATCTCTAGGATGCTGATGAGGCTTCCTCGCTTTAGGAGGCGCGCACGGACGGCTTCATGCGATTAAACGCAAAAATGTCGCTTCCCTACTCCAGCGTGTGCAAGGCAGTAGCAACGGTATCCTGCTGATTGTCGCGAGAGCGGACTGCCCTATCCAAAATAGGTGGATAAAGATTTTGATGGGCTTAATTTGAATTTAGTATTATCATATATTTAATTCTTTATTTAATTGTAATGTATTTTTTTACACTAACTCCACTTAATACATATCATGCTTCTAATAGAGTACCAAATAAGATTTGACTCTGTATTAAAAAGTTTGATGTAACCCATTAACTAAACCATTAAATAATTAGTTCATATACCTACCGTGTAAGTAAATCCCTCATCAAAAGTTTTCCAGCAAGAAATTGACTCTTGCAACTTGCAACTTTGGTATACATTGATTAGCAAGGCGTCTGTATCGTGATCTTTCAGTAGCATGACTTGCAGTCTTAGCTTACTACAGCAAGGGTATTATTGGTGATAATAATAGATGGAATACTTGGCTCAAGTTTCTTATCTCAGTTCGAGTTATGCTCCACAAAATGGCGCAGCGGACCGAGAATAGTGCGCTCAGAAACTTTTCAATGAGATACATAAGTTAATAAGTTTACAGCGGGTACGTGTCGGGTGTAGAGCGAACCAACCTCCCTGATATCCACATTTCAATATTATTCCTTTAGTTATGCTTTCAAGGCAAGTGTGTATCTTCCTACATGTTAACTTGTCTGCATTAGGTGGTCTAGGTAGGTTTTTCAAATAATTCATGATTAAAATTAAATTTGAATTCCCATCAATAAACTAGCTTACTTTTAATGTAGATCAACATGTAACCAATCATTTAAAATAAATCGTAAGTCAATATTCACTGTAGGTATCCAAATATTTCGCTTGAAAATTTTGAAACGTACCATTTTAAATAAATATTTTTATAGATATTTTTTTTCTGCTATTATGCTTTCAGCTTACCTTTAATGTAGATAGGTACCTGAAGTAATATATGTATAAAAATTAGACTCGTGACTTGTTCAGAAGTACTATAATTTTCCATTGGAAAAAGAGGAAACGTCTACTGACAGGGCCTTAAGTAATACTGTGATAAAGAAGTATTTTAGAAAATGTTCATGTTTCGGCAGGTTTGCACCAGCCTTAATGTTAATGACATTAAGGCTGGTGTAAACCTGCTCAAGCGTCGGGAGTTTTTTTTTTTTTTTAATGATACATATTTATTTATTCAATAAAAAGTCCAATTAAACTAAATATGTACGTTACTAATAAAATATAAATCAAATTATTTTTGTGTGAACAAAAAAATAAGTCTTCATGCGATTTATTTTCTAGAACATCAACGCGTCACATTCGCCACGGTAGGATTCCGGGGACCTGGGCGGAGGTAGCATGCCACGGTAGGATTCCGGGGACCTGGGCGGAGGTAGCATGCCACGGTAGGATTCCGGGGACCTGGGCGGAGGTAGCATGCCACGGTAGGATTCCGGGGACCTGGGCGGAGGTAGCATGCCACGGTAGGATTCCGGGGACCTGGGCGGAGGTAGCATGCCACGGTAGGATTCCGGGGACCTGGGCGGAGGTAGCATGCCACGGTAGGATTCCGGGGACCTGGGCGGAGGTAGCATGCCACGGTAGGATTCCGGGGACCTGGGCGGAGGTAGCATGCCACGGTAGGATTCCGGGGACCTGGGCGGAGGTAGCATGCCACGGTAGGATTCCGGGGACCTGGGCGGAGGTAGCATGCCACGGTAGGATTCCGGGGACCTGGGCGGAGGTCGCATAGAACTTTTGTTAGACAGCGGTCTATAATATTGTACGAGTAACACAATTACAAAGATTACAATTGATCGACAAAGCTAATGTCAAACGACCATTGACTCCGAACCGGGGATGAGTTCAAAGAAGATAACATACCTATTAAAGCTATTATGATAAAAAAATATTAGTGTTAAAATATGACGAGAAACGATATTCTATTATATAATATCGTATAGTCTACGATGCATCGTACGTAGGTATACAAAACAATGTGGACATTGTATCGTATTAGAGTTATTGAGTTTCTCATGTGGAGAGGAATGTTTCGTTCGTAGCTAAAAGCTTTGTACGTTTATCACATCAGCCGGTCATTTCACGGGCGAAACGTAACATTTGAGCATTTCGTGACCTTTTTCATCCGTATCGTTTTCAATTTGGATTCTCGAGCTAGCAAGTGAAAGGTCAACTGACCTTTAGCTCAATTTGCTCAAAGCGTATTAAATTGTTTGTACAGCTAAGTAGGCATTCATATAAACGCAGATAAAGGCCATTGTATGTCTTATCAAATAAAATAATATCTATCTATCTGCTTCTTCTCCATAAATATATATAACTCAAAGGTGACTGACTGACTGACATAGTGATCTATCAACGCACAGCCTGAACCACTGGACGGATCGGGCTGAAATCTGGCATATAGGTAGATGTTATGACGTAGGCATCCGCTAATAAAGGATTTTGATTAATTCTACCCCCAAGGTCATAAAATAGGGGATGAAAGTTTGTATGAATCTTTGTCAATTTTAAACCGATCGGGCTGAGACTTTGCATGCATAAAGCTACTATGACGTAGGCATCCCCTAAGAAAGGATTTTGAGATTTTACATTTGTTTTGTTTCGGTTTAGTAGTTTTGGTTATAGACTCTGCTTTGTATTTGGCATTTGTTTTGTTTTCGTTTGGTTTAAGTATAGGTTTTATCGGTTAGACTTTTTTAAAATGGCTAAAGAAAATCTGAACGTTAATAGAGAAGTTGAAGAATGTACTGTCGTATTTAAGTTTTGTAGGACCTAATTGTTTACACACGCTAAGCAAAAGTAAAGCCGCAAAAACTATACCTAATTAATAATAATACTTCTTAACGCGAGCGGAGCCGCGTAACTAGCAAAAGCTAGTTAGGCTATAATTTGAAAAAGTTTCTGCAAAATGTATCAATGTTCCAAATTGTTTTAACCTCGGAATAATTTTGTCTAAGCCAATCTTCACAATTTTAAATAAAAAGCTCAAGAAACGTCTCCCAAATGCTACACCCATCGCACGGATGTTATAAAAGCGTGAGGGTTTGTGTGTGTACATGTAGTATAGTGTACGTATGTTTTTTACTTCTTCACGCCTAAACTTCTGAACGGATTTGGATAACATTTTGTATGAAGATAGTTTAAACGCTGGATTAACTAACACAAGCTACTTTTTATTCGGAAAAGTGCAATGATCTTATGCCAAGATTAACTCACTAGGCTTACAACTTTTTATCCCGAATAATTGAACTCCATTGCGATTGTTTATTGCACTCTCGGTCTCGGTCTCGGTCTCGGTCTCGTGAACCAGAACTCGGGTTGAACAACATCACATTACAACGGAAGGTATCTGACAACGACAACAGATGTGAAGTGTGTACTTAGGTACGAAAATGTATTATTATCGCAGACATATTCATGTAATATGACATACACATGTCCGCCCTTCATTACCCTCATTACATCACGTCAGCACATTCGAGTAACACGCACGTCACATTACTGTGTCACGTCACGTCACGGCGACGTCACGCTCGCCTGTCGTGTCGTGAGCTCATATTATATCTGCCATACGACATTACGTATCACACTTCTATCAATATGGTAATTCTATAAAAGTATGGTAATCAGTTTGGTGCCGCTTGATATGGTGTCTTGCCAGTTACACATCATTTTATCAACCATTCGTTTCCAGCTCTCATTAAGTATTTATTTAATGTCAATGATGTGTGGATTTAACATAATAGTTTGGCCGCACTATGCGTGCCCACTGTCGCATCTACTTCTGATGTTTATTCAAGCAAAAGCAAATCGCACATTGAGTGCTCAGCCCAGTAAACCGGAGGCACTCAACCATCCGAAAACACAAGTGCGTAAGTCCTTGTGTACTCTCAAAATAAATCTTTAAACGATATTACAAAACAAAAAAATCCCTAAAAATAAGTGAGTATCAAAATGATTTTCTTCGAGATTGTCGCACAATTGTAATGATGTAATTAATATTGCCCCTGTGCTGCCCGGGCAGTGCCGACATTGACATCGGAGGATGGCGGGTTTCTCGAATGGCGGGTTTCTTGAGATGGCAGGTTTCTCGGGATGGTGGGTTTCTTGAGATGGCGGGTTTCTCGGATGGCGGGTTTCTCAGGATGGTGGGTTTCTTGAGATGGCGGGTTTCCCGGGATGGTGGGTTTCTTGAGATGGCGGGTTTCTCGGGATGGTGGGTTTCTTGAGATGGCGGGTTTCTCGGATGGCGGGTTTCTCAGGATGGTGGGTTTCTTGAGATGGCGGATTTCTTGAGATGGCGGGTTTCTCGGGATGGTGGGTTTCTCAGGTTTCTCTTTCTCTTTTTACAAGCTTTTATTTAACTTGCAATGTATGTATGTTCGGGTGGAATCTTGCTACTCAATTTTGAATCGAGTTTCCTCATCCAATTGGGCTGAAATTTAGTAAACACATTCGGTTTGGATGACTAATACATGGTTTACTGTGATGTTGTTCTCAATCCAATACGGCAGCACATACAAGATGGCCGACTCAATATATTTGATGCACTCCTACAGTACGGGTTACAAACTAAGGGGCTTGCTAAGAGTAACTCGAAAAAAATTAAGTGACATTACTCCAATACTAATATTTCGGACTTCTAAAGCTTAAAACTCTATTTTGAAGCAGATACATTCAACCGTTTGAGCTAAAATTGTGTATACACATTCGATTTAGATGAGACAATACATGATTGTGTAACTTTATTCTAAATCCAACATGGTGGAATGCCCAAGATGGCGGACTAATTAATTAGAATGTTTGCCTACAATAAGGGTATCAAATGCAAGTACTTACAGAGAATACAAATGCGAGTTTTAAATTAGATGCTAAACATAAACGATATGAAATTACAATTAAATATTCATGAAATTGAACGACCTGGCAATAATGACGCGTTGATGAGGAACGTGTCTGGACTCTGGACTCTAAATTCCTGCGCTCAAAGTAAAGGGTTCCGAAGAAACAAACAAAGTAAAGTTCGCACTCAAAGAGAGTGGAGCTCGCGCTCAAAGTACAGTTGCATTGCAGGAAACGCGTTAAACTAATTAACAAGAAAGAAAGTAGTTTCAGATCCAGAGGTCACGGGTTAGATTCCCAGGGGGAGTACAATATTGTGCTTGGTTTGGTTCACTTTGTTTAGGTCCGCCTGGCTAGCTACCACGATCTTAACTCATTCTGTCGCCATAACAATAATTATTAAGATAGCTAATTGATTCAGGCTTTATTTTGCGGAGATCCATATTTCAAAATAAAATCTGAAAACAGAAAAAAAAAATAGTAACAAATCCGCCAAATCTCTATGAAAAAAAAAATTGTTACTTAATATTTAGTAACAAATATTAAGTAACAATTTTTTTTTCATAGAGATTTGGCGGATTTGTTACTATTTTTTTTTCTGTTTTGATTTTATTTTGAAGAATTATTAAATTGTTGTGTTTCGGTAATTATAGGTAAGATAGCCAGTTCCTCATTTTGTTGAGAATTCCGGGTGAACCAACTTGAAAACTCAGGTGAGATGAAGACCGAGTACATACCCGTCGCGCATAGAAGCTAAAAGTGTGTTCACATTACTCGCGTCACGCCTATAATGTCTCTTTGACCGCTAATCTCAGAAAGTACTGAACCGTTATATGCATGCATTGAATCAAAATGCAAGAGGTTCATATGATTTAAATCAACACAACCTTTTTATGAAAGAATAGTTTCTATATATTTTTTCGAAAAATTCGATCGTCAGATCCTGCGCTGAACCATACACATCAAATCACATCCAAATCGGATAAGCTGTTTCGGAAATACGCGTTCACAAACAAACAGACAAATAGACAAAAAAACTAAAAGCTGTATTTTTATTATCAGCTGCGTATGTACAGACACAGCTTTTCTACGATTTTATTATAAGTATAGAAGATAAATAATCTAGAACGGACAGCGGAGTCCAGCGTTCCACTAGTGTGAGAGAGAGGGAGAGAGAGAGAGAGATCATTAATTTGAATTCAGATGTTCATCAGGAGGGTTACGATCTGTTGATGGTACACTTGGTGACTCCTGCCTCCTGCGGATATTACACTCAGCGTCCTCAAATGTGTTTGTTTTACGTTATTTGTGCGAGTCCGTTTCATTTGTGTTGCCTTTGTAGGAAATATGTTCACATTATTTTGTTTATGAGAATATTGTGTGAGGTGAAGCGAACATGTGTACTTAGTGTGTGTGATCTGAACTCACCGACATAAAATAACAAAAGGTACGTAGGAATGCCAAACTGAGTTGAAACAGTCAGACGAACACGGCAACAACTCACGCCTTTCTTAGAGAAGTCATTACCTAAATATCTATAAGTAACCCACTTTGATTAGAATACCATCTTTACTCATATCACTAAAACATCCGAATCATTATAATAGATCGTTCACCTCCAGGATAGGACCCTCGCCAGCAAACTAAAGGCACATTGAATAAGTTTCCGTTCCCCCCGGAGGCGAGCTTCATTAAATTCCTGTGTAGGAGTAGTAGAGAGTATGTCTCCGGGAACAGCTGCTTGTTCAAACCATTTCTTGAATGTCACAATAATGTTCATGTTTTAAGAGTTCGGTGCGATGTTCCTGTCGTCGTACTCGTATCGTGCATCTGATAACGATACGCAACTTGAATCCTGTGGGTACGTTTTAAGGCTATACCATTCTAAATGTGAATATCCGTAAGAAAACGAAAACTTCTCTCAGAATTAGCTAATTGGAGGGAAATGGGCAGGTTACTCTCTGCTAACAGCAGAGCAGCAGCAGCCTGCCCACTGCCCTCCGGCTTGCTCATTCTGAGAGCAGCCTGCCCACTGCCTTCCGGCTTGCTCATTCTGAGAGCAGCCTGCTCACTCCCTTCCGGCTTGCTAATTCTCCTAATTCTGCTGCAAAAATAGCTAGAAGCATGACTGGGGTTCTATGTTGTCCAATGTTGAGCAGTGGACTTACCGTATATAAAATGATCATGATGTTTTATCCTAATCCTACAGGCATTATTAACACGTTGCTTATTTTTATCAGATGGAGATACCATAAACCATACTAGAGCAAAAACAATTTAAACATTGAAATGGTTAAACGTGGGGACATGGCTTCTAGAACACCTCTGTGAAAGGAACCGTACGAGTAGTAAGTGGAAATATTATTATCTGTGCCTCCCACTTTGGTAAATAGGCGTGATTGAGTCGATATGATTGTGGTTCAACTTAGCCTGGTTATTCTCGCGAAGGTTTCTTTTTTAAACACACGATGAGTTAATCGATGGCGAGTGAAGCTACAGCTCACCGAACCGACCCTGGCACATCCGCCGGTAAAGTTTTACTTAAAACCAGGACATTTCACTTCCATAAAATAAAAATCAAAGTGCACAGGAATCTAAGACCGAGAGAGCGACCCAGTAATTAAGTTGCCTCACTAATTACTGTGAGTTAATGACTCCCAGTGTGGGGCGAACTGGGCTACGTTGCGGCTGAGGTAGGGTAGGTACCAGGGTGGGGACAGTTTACCAGGGAGATACTCTTGTGGAAACTCGACTTGGCGATGACGTTATAAGGAGGTTGTCTACCTTCACAAACTATTGTAAAGGGGATGTGGTGTTGGCACAACTGACACATGTTTGTTGGACTTGCAAGTGATGAGTAAAAAATATGAATGATATTGTTAAGGACAAATGTACCTACTTGTACTTGTACTTGCCGTCAAGCAATAGAAGAACTCCTCACTTCCTTACTTTTGAAGTTCTCAATGTTTTTTTATTTTTTTCTAATCTATAGTAGATAGTCTACTTAAAGCTCCACTCAGATTATTGTGTTGTTAGTGACAAGTCGTAGATATGTAACGAAGCTCCTACCTACTTACAGGTATACAGGTGTTTTGCTTATAGAAATGTTTACAGACACTCTGTCCAACACTTATATAGATATAGGTAGGTATGTCGGAACTTTGTGCATTCAGGTCAAATCTGATTTTATTTTTATGGGTTAAATTATGATTTTAGAAAAAACCTGATATAAATATGGCATACATAAATAAAAAAGTTCTTTATGACACCGATCTGAAACTTGAAATCTTTATCGAATCCGAACCAACACTAGAGTGAACCCAAGCCCAGCGCTCAAATAAATCAATGTTGCTAACAGATGCTAACTTATGCAAATATCTCGATTTACGCAGAGACCGTCACTTGCATTCACATCGTACATTCCGGGATCAGCCCCGTTGTGCTGTCCCGTTGTAGACAGAATCCCGTTTGACCAACTTTCGGTGGTTCAGTCCCGATCCTCAGGATCGCTGCACCTCGTCACCTCCTCCCCTCCTCCCCTCGTCGTGTCATTCTGATTGTTTTACTTTTGTTGATCCGTTCAAATACTTGGATTAACTGTTTACGGTTTGTATGATCTGTTACAATGTATATTTGTTTACCTACTACCGTGGTATTTTCATTATGAATATGATTTTTGATATGGATTTGGTATTTTAAATTGGATATTTGCAAAGTCTCACATGAAACAGTTATCTAAGTATCTATCTACTACATAAAGGAACTAAGATAAAACTTACGACGAAGTCTACGGGTGTAGTACAGACACCAACTTACCTGAAAAATAAAACAAATTTGATCATAGTTCAGTATAAGTGATTTATCGATATCGTGTTTCATATACCAAGACAAAAATTTAAATTATCAACTAATTAAAGAGGTTTTGGTAAGCTTTGAAATGTATTTTGTCATCAAACAAAGTGATTTAAAAACACAGTATTTTTGAATGCAAGAAAAAAAACCTACCTCTACTGACGCACTTTACCTTAAGTTCGAATTTACTTTTCAGTTGCTTATTTATTACAGCTGATATTTAAAAAATACTTGCTTTTTTGATTGCTATAAATAATACATTTTTTTTAGTTCCAGTAGGTATCAGTACTCACATAATTTTTGTATTTCAAGTTTTTCACTTGGTCATAACATTGACATATATGTTACAAAGACACAGAAATTGACAACCCAAAGGGATTAAAACCCATCAGAGTATCGATATGACATTAAATTCGGAATTTGCGTCAGGACTCTCGTGGCTCAGTTGGTTGTCGCGTTGTGATTTTTGTGTCATTATAACATTTGTAAGAACTGAGATAGTTACCTTATGGCTGCTGACAGTATAGCTGACATCCTCGAACATCAGATGCAGCTGTGTGATGCAGGGCGGTCGCTTTGCCATACATTTACTCGTAGTTGAACATTTGAACGTGTATAATAACTATGAAATGCTTCGTTATCAAAACTTCGTCAATTTTTGCTCCAAAGGGCGAAGCGGGGTAGGACTTTCCAAAATAAAAAATATTTTTATTTGATCCGTTCGAGTTGAAATTTTGTTTATTTGTGTTTATTATAACTAGATGCTTATTTACAAAACATGTTTCAGAAAATCTTACTATTTTGGAATGGGGCAAACATGCATCTGAAATCTTTATAATGCGATTTGGTTCAAATATTTTATGTACTACATATTTGTGTTTCAAAGACTATAGAAATACTTATAATGTATTTTTATTATTCATCTAAAAGGGTGAAATGGGGGTAAAGTCTTAAATTTTCTTGAAAATTAAAAATCTTCAGTTTCATTCAATTGAGTAGAAATTGTGCATGTATATGTAGTTACTTTGAAATGCTAATTATGAAAAAACATCTTTAAGTTTCTTCTTCCAAAAGAGTGACATGGGTCAAATCTTTTTGTGTGCTGATATCATTTCATTTGATCCATTCCAGTTAAAAATTAGTACGTGATTTTATTATAATTTAAATGCTTATTTAGGAAAAAACATTTCAGATTAGTATAACTTATGCTATTAAAGGGTGAAAAACTCTACGTTCCTTGAATCTTTATAATTTGATTAATTAAATATGTAATCTATTGTGATTATAATACAAATACTTTAATCTCTCTAACTCTCAAAGGGAATATAAAGGGAAATAGGGCAAATGTCTTGAAATTTAAAATCTTTAGTTTCTTTAGTTATGTTAAAATTGTTTATGTGTGATAAGTATTAGATATTAAAAATAAATTATTATATTTTTTGGAAATTTGTCCCCTCAGAAGGGGAAAGGGGATAGGTTATAAGAAAAAAATGTTTTTTTGCTTCTTAACGATGTCGTCTTGATATATCCTTATTGTCATTATTATTATATAATATATATTGTCATTAGTAAATGGTCGTGTCTTCGTCTCCTTCTCAATTCAAACTATTCAAAACATTAAAAACCTCTTCGATCAGTACTAAGCAACCTCCACTGCTCCATGGGGCATAGCAGGCAGGAAAGTAGGTGGTCCATACTTTCCTGTATGGGAGCTCCACACTAGCAATGTGTGCTCGAGGAGTATATAATGTCTGGCTAGATTTTTACTGCAGTGGCTATCTTGAGTCCGTAGTCGGTTCAGTGATTTCCGCCCCAGCCACTGCAGATCGTGTTCAGGGCTGGTGGCCAGCTGGGACGGCCGATACCAGTACAAAGGATGATGACTGTCTGTTTCCTACTTTCTTTTTTTGATTCAGCATTCTGAGTGGAGTCGGTTATAGACACCCAGTAACGATGCGGCAACTATCAAATGCAAATTTACACGTATCAAATGCGCATACAAGCATATTGAAACAGCAAAAAGTTCAATGGTACACGACGGGTTTTGAAACCGTGACTTTCGGATAAAATATATGAAATGAGATTGAGATAGGTATTTAGATAAAAATAAATTAAGACTTCCTAATAATACAATTAATAGGATCTGGACATAAGATTGCAGAATTACCGGGACGGGCCGTGTAGAAACTAGGAACCCTGTCGTTCTTTACCCCCTGTATTATAGCCAGGTATCAAAGCCATTCCGTTTTTCTTATTTTCCCGTAGCGAAGCGGGTATTTTCAGCTAGTATATTATATATCTTGTATTTGCTCCTAAATGATGGTATGTTGAATGCAACGGGAATCCCTACAAACGTTAAAATTAATAAATCAAAATGAGTTCAACTAATCCACGATATAATATTTCAAACTATCTTTCGTGACTAATGAAAGAATCGATGCACAATACTGAAAGCATGTTTTCAGTCGTAATTCATAGTGCAGTGCGGTGTGGTGCAGTGCGGTGCGGTGCGGTGCAGTGCGGCGCATTGCAGCAGTAGTAACGCGATTGATTCGGTTTCCATGAACCTATTACACTACCATTATTTCAAGTAGACACGCTCACTAACCAAGTCATTATTCAGTCGGCTAACATGTTTGCTTGGTGGTGTGGTGTGGTGGTGTGGTGTGGTGGTGTGGGGTGGTGCTGTGGTGTTGTGCTTCATGCAACCTGCCTGTAGCGCAAAATCCTACAAAATCGATGTGATTTCCATAAATATTCAGACCATTTTTGAGCTGTGAACCGTCTGATTGGGTCTTTGATAGCGCGAAGATCGCAACTCATTGGAGTTGTTATTTTAGTCGATAGGAACAAGTTAATTTGGTCCATTTAATTTGATTCGCTCAGCTAATGCCAGCTAATGAAACATACAATGCGTGAATGATGCGGTCCAATTCGATATCGGAGAAGAAAATGTAACATTATCTTCGTCGTCGTTGTTTAAAAGAATAACAGCTGATCGACACAGAATACCTTGTAGTTAGTAGGTGTACGTTTCGAGACACATCTGTCGAGTCACGTGATAGATGGAGCCCCAATCAGGGCCTGGACCCCTGGACGAAGACTAATGCTTTACTTTGGGTAGCTCCGGTATGGCTTTGGTAGCGTTGTAAGCGGCCGATGAGCCGTAAAACTAGTGTTTTTATTGGAAAAAGGTAGAAGGTAGAAAGGTGTTTCGATCGAGTCATGTAGATTTTATCGTCATTGTAAAATAACAAACATTCTGAAAACTAAGCTCGTACGCGTGTGTGTGTATGAAAGTGACGTGTGGACATGTAATGTGAAGTACTTACACTGTCACACCGCCGACTGTATGAATGTGACGTGTGGACATGTACCGTGAAGTACTTACACTGTCACTCCGCCGACTGTATGAAAGTGACGTGTGGACATGTACCGTGAAGTACTTACACTGTCACTCCGCCGACTGTATGAAAGTGACGTGTGGACATGTACCGTGAAGTACTTACACTGTCACACCGCCGACTGTATGAAAGTGACGTGTGGACATGTACCGTGAAGTACTTACACTGTCACTCCGCCGACTGTATGAAAGTGACGTGTGGACATGTACCGTGAAGTACTTACACTGTCACTCCGCCGACTGTATGAAAGTGACGTGTGGACATGTACCGTGAAGTACTTACACTGTCACACCGCCGACTGTATGAAAGTGACGTGTGGACATGTACCGTGAAGTACTTACACTGTCACTTCGCCGACTGTATGAAAGTGACGTGTGGACATGTACCGTGAAGTACTTACACTGTCACTCCGCCGACTGTATGAAAGTGACGTGTGGACATGTACCGTGAAGTACTTACACTGTCACTCCGCCGACTGTATGAAAGTGACGTGTGGACATGTACCGTGAAGTACTTACACTGTCACACCGCCGACAGTCTATCAGCTTTTAAATATAAAAAGTCAACATTATGGGAATTCAACTTTTAAAGAACTCAACAGGTCCTAAAGAACTAAAACAATGGCTTATCGGGCAGAGATTCTACTCGTATGATGAATTTATACTTTGTAACAAAAAATAATTAAAATTATGATTATTATTATGTTTTGACTATGTAAATAATTAGATACCTACTTATGTAGTGTGTTGTCGCATACCCTATTTAGGGTAGAATAGGTACCTACATAACTGCTTTAAATGATGCTTCTAGAGTCAGCAAATGTAAAAAAAATATCGTACTTTGCTATTTATTGCAAAGTACCTTGCAAGTTTTAATGTTCCACAAAAGACAAACTTTGTTAATTAAAAGAAGATCGCCTGTTATGTTACATAACAATCAACAGCTTATTAAAACTAAACAATGAACTAGTATCTCCACCCGAGAGTTCGTGGGAGTTTGCGGTGATGTGATGTGATGTTACTACTTGCTACTTACTACTTCCCCTGCACGGTATACGGTATACGCACATCCTAAAACTTTATCTGCAGGAAACATGTTCAGGCGATATTTTATTTTTTGGTGTAACCAAGAAGGTGATCTTTGCAATAACCGTGTAGTCAATTTGAGAGTAATCCGAAGCCCCGCCGTAAACGACCGGTTTTTATCAGTTTTCGAGTCGAGAAACCTCACGTGTAAAGTGTAGCGTGTAGCGTGTAGCGTGTAGCGGAGCTCAGTATAAAGTAAACAATTGCCGTGTGACTGATGACATTACAAACGGTCTAGTGGTATCTAACTGAACTGTTCCAGACCAGGGACCAGACGGAAGCTGTCTGCATTGCCACCGTCGTCGTGGGCCGCTTACCATCGTCACGTAACAGACCATTCGTCTCGAAAACGGCTGGAGCATGGACACTGGCTGGTGTCCATGCTCGACGCTCGGCGCCGGCAGACCTGGTGCGGGAACGTCCGTATCTTCTAATTCTATTATTTGATTTTCTAGCGGTAGTAGAAGCAATTAAACACGCATTGTGTAAATGTCAACTGTTACCTATTACGGTTCATGGAATAAAGCCCGCTATCGCTGACTAACAGGGACCTCACAGCTTCTTTGGCGTTGGTTTTTTTCTATGCTAAGATAAGATAAGATATTTCATTGATAAAGTAGATATGTGTATGCTGTGCTATAGGTGGCGCTATTAACAAGAAATTACAAATAAAATTCTTGAATATTCATTATCGATTCGTATACATAGGAAAAGGAAGTAAAAATCAGCAGTTTTCTGATACTTAAGAATAACCAATGAAGAAATCCTAAAAAAACAAGTTTGTAGATATAGATAGTGGTAGGTAACAGCTTTACGTTTTTATAAATTATTTTCGTGAAGCCAAACCTCCTGCGTTGTACTCCACCGAAACCGGAGTAGGGTACATATACAAAACTTTGGAACACAATTGTTTATGTCCTTAAAATATAAATAATCGATAATTTATTAATTTGATTAATTAATGATATATCGTCGCGGAGAAATGGACCTTACACCATGCCTAATTTCTGTCTCTAAATTCAACAGTTTTGAATACAAACGTGTATGTTTGTGTTATTTATGTCAATGTCAATTAATTATTATGTTACATATGTTTTGTTACATAATTATTAATTGACCGAGCGAGCGAAACATCTCAGTTTCGAGATTGGCCAGAAATGCTTTTGTCCGATGTCTGTCGGCTGTCGGTTTGTTCTTGCCTCATTTTTTCACGGTCGCATTTTTTAACCGATTTTGATGAAAAATATGTAAATGTTTTTAGTCGATCTCTATTTTTGATTTCTGGGAAAACAGGGGTGAAAAAGGGCGGAAGTTTGCTTTAGCATTATTTAACAACGGATTTAAATTAAATTTTAAAAACACACTAAAAATTTAATTCTACACAAGATGTTGTGAAAAAAATAAACAAAATGGGTAGGTGGAGGGGGAAAAGGGGAGAAGTTGATGACGTATTTTTTCCAATTATTTTTATGACAGATGGACGGATAGACAGATACGACGCGTGATCCTATATGGGTTCCGTGTTTTCTTTACTTTTGAAGTAATACAGCCAAATCGCTTCAAGTGTGCCTTTAATATTTGAAGAGTTCCTTCGATTTCTCCAGGATTCCATCATCAGATCCTGACTTTATGACGATGGGACCACCTGTGAAGTACACCCTTTCAAACAAAAAAATATTTTTTTAAATCGGTCCAGGCGTCTTCGAGTAATCGGGGAACATACATATAAAAAAAAAAAAGATTCCGACGTATTGAGAACTTCCTCTTTTTTTTGAAAGTCAGTTAAAAAATGAAAGAGGATAGCATCGGTTATTGCTTGGTTACAAAGGCTCGCGAGGTTCTACTGCGCGCACAGAACCTCTAGTCATAATACTAGTTCATTCAGAGTATGTGTTTAGTGTGTAGTGTGTAGTGTACAAGGTATGTATTTATTATTTACTGGCAACTCTCAATTTTAACGTAAATCGAACCTTCACTTTATCGGATAAGGTTGCTTTCAGAATAATGGGTAATTTGTTCTAGGATTATGAACACAAATCGAATTGTTTTCTCGTCACGTACCTACTTATTTGTTCATTATAATCACGTTCCGAGTGATTACATTTTGTGGAACTCGCATTGAGGGAATGCTATGTTATAATACTCACTGTGCCTATGTACAATTATCAATTATTACATATTAAAGTAGGTATAATTATCGATACGTCCGTTACCTCCTAGCGAGCGTCGTCGCTACCTACGCAACTCTCTCTCTCTCACTCTCACACTAAAGAAACTTAAGTACGAAGAAACGTTTGCATTCAACTCTGAAAGTACCTACTAACATTAAATATCTAGATTTAATTACCATAGGTTACATAGGTACTCATCGTGTTGCTTTTGGCTGAAGTATCTGGCAGTCAGAATTTAAATCAAACCCAGAATAATAATTTGAAACAAAAAAGTCTAGTCTCGTGTTATCAAAACGAAATTGAAGTTAATAAGGGCTGAAACAAAGGGTTGGCGAAGGCTAAAGGGTTACAGGCTTAATTACTGAATTTACTGACTTACAGACGGTCACGCAGAGCTTCACAGGATGACAAAACGAACCAGCTCTTTAGACATAAATAAATAAATAAAATAAAAAGAGCTGTAATATCCACACAAATACAAGAAATATACATAATACTTAAATAACTAATCTAAGTTTAAATTTTATGTGGACCGCCCTGGGCGGTAAAAGCCTCCTCCATGGATCTCCAGCCATCTCTATGTCTGGCTTTTTTTGGTATTTAGACATTGCGAGGCGAATATAAATGAATATAAATGTATATTTGAAGAGTAGCAGAAGCCCCTAGTGAAAGGGCTCGTCCGGAGAATTACTACCACCATACTTATTTCAGCCGCCAAGCAGCATTGTTGTGTTTCGGTTTAAAGGGTATGGTTGCCGGTGAAATTACGGGTACGTGAGGCTTAACACCTTTATGCCTCAAGTTGACGGGCGCAATGCAGTGCCGTGTAGGCTATGTTCTTTGTGGATGTGACCTATGCAGTAAGGTTTCGTCATAGGCAAGAGTACACTTACCACCAGATGCGCTACTTGCTTGTCCTGTCTCCTGGTAGTATAAAAAAAAAAACATAAAACAACAGCTGTTCTGTATCTTTTACAAAAGTGACTTACGGCTTTGGTACTTTGGTACAGCGTCCATTAAATCTAGCCTTGGGTGCTTTGTCCTGTCTGCTTAGTTGATAAGTTCAATACAAGTTTTCTTGTATTATGTCTTGAGACTAGATCAATATGTGTAACTTGTACTCCCATTTATTAATTACACACATCGGGGTACTAAAAAACTACGAAGAGAAAGCTTCCACCGGGATACAACACCCCTTCAACCGATACCTGCACCGAACCCAACAATCCGCCGAGTCAGTCTACTAAAAGGGCATAAGAAAATGCAATTAGCTGATCTTAAGGTCATTGTTGTTCTCGGGTTCTCGTCCAGCCCTGGGGGTGGGGGGTGGGGGGGAGGGGCTGCTTTCACTAACTTGTGAAATTAACTCGATGGTTTCCTAAACTGGAGCGTTTTGTTGGCCTTGTAAATGAAGTTCACGCTAACCCCGACTTTAATAGGATGGGCGAAAGGGGGAACTAAAATAAAGGCTATTAGTATAGATAGATACTCAACGGACCACGATATCCACCCACAAGGGAGAGTTGAGCAGCTTAGGGAGGGTCCAGTATACTCGTGGTAATGATGATGTGTTAAGCATTTTAATATGTTTGAAAAGGAAACCCTAGCGTGAATGTTAACTGCTAAAAGTTAGCAGCTGATGGGTTACGTACGCAGCAGACTGTATCCGTGTCAGCCGAGTAGCTGTGACAGACCGGCAGGTCTTTGCGATAAAACCACGTTTCTTGGAAATGGATGCCTCCCAACGTGATTTTAAAGAAATGCTGCTCCTAGGTCTAGCGCGAGTCGGACTCTCGCACGCGGGTAGCGTACACAAAGCGCGAGTCGGACTCTCGCACGCGGGTAGCGTACACAAAGCGCGAGTCGGACTCTCGCACGCGGGTAGCGTACACAAAGCGCGAGTCGGACTCTCGCACGCGGGTAGCGTACACAAAGCGCGAGTCGGACTCTCGCACGCGGGTAGCGTACACAAAGCGCGAGTCGGACTCTCGCACGCGGGTAGCGTACACAAAGCGCGAGTCGGACTCTCGCACGCGGGTAGCGTACACAAAGCGCGAGTCGGACTCTCGCACGCGGGTAGCGTACACAAAGCGCGAGTCGGACTCTCGCACGCGGGTAGCGTACACATTTGTAGGTAAGGTAGATAGTGTAGCAACTATTTCATAGTAAAGTTAGTACCTAGCAGTGTAAAAAGTAGTACATTAGGAAAGCATCTAACATTATTATTTTGCCGTTCGACCCTTTTAGTATTCGGTTATTGCATCAACCGCAAGTAATAAGTTTGCAATAGTTAATTATAAAAAATCTCTCTGGCGTATGGCGCCGACAACTTGCCTTTAAAATGATTTGAAGACCACAAGGAAGAGTCCTCATTGAACCGAATGGCCCCGCGTAGTGTAGGTAGGTACGTGCTAGGTACGTGCATCAGCAGGCTATTTCGGTTTGGGGTCCTTTTGATCGCGCCGCACCGGGCTACCTTCTTTAAGAATTTGTATAATCTATCTATCTATACTTATAACTTATAACTTAGTTCGCCCCGAACTGAAATCTCGTGATTACTGGTTTGTGACGGAGATTATTTCTCAAATATAATGTAATTAACAAACGATAAAAGTATGCTTTCAATACACACCTTACTTACCTTAAGTGTTCGAGGCTCTCTCTTGTCGCTAACTTATTATAATATCCTTACTAAGATGAAATCTGCAGTCAACCCCTATTACATAAGGTATTTCATGTTTTCACATATTTCCAAGACTTATTAATCTTATTTACCCCTTTTGCAACACTTAATTTTAATACAGGGGTCGTTCTATCAAATCAAAAGTAAGTTAATTGTGAAGTTAACCTTCCTTAACTGTCGATCCTACAAGACATACTAAGCGTTTTAACTCCTTAACTTAACTTAAGGGGTGCCCCTTTGTTACGAAAACCACCCCTAATAAAAAGTAAAATAAATATTTTATGAATGTGCAGCCGATACTCTTACAAATGACACCCCAAAAGCCAAAAATCTTCTTATCTCACTTAACACAAAAACTACCCGAGTGTCAAAAAATATAAAGATTGATGAGTATTATTATAATCTGTACATTAAAAAAAAATGAATTGATCGGATCAGCCATTCAAAAGATATGAGCGTTAAATTGTATTTAATTTCACCCCAATATCTCACAAACTACCCAACTTATCAAAAATCCACCGCGACAATCAAATTATATTTACGTTATCTCTATTTAGTTTACTTTACATGAATACCGGATAATCCGTTCGAGAGTTATGCCGACACAAACATTGCCACATACACACATACATAAAACATGGGTATCAGGACACTTGCGCGAAAGACGTTTGCGTGAAAGACACTTGCGCGAAGGACATTTACGCGAAGGGACACTTGCGCGAAGAGACACTTGCGCGAAGAGACATTTGAGCGAAAGACACTTGCGCGAAAACATCATAAAATTCCTAATATCTCTGGAAATAATGGTCGTAGAGAGATGCAGATTTCACTATTGTGTAGATGAGTTTTCCTCCTTTCTTTTGATATGTTTCACTTATCCCCACCCCGTCTTCTTCCCCCCATATAAAGAAATATATTTTGTCGTAGAGCTTTGTAGAACGTGCTACGGTGCTACGCCGGATCCGCATAGCCATACATCCAGCTGGGGTTGTTAAATGTGGAGGGGGAGGGTGTAGATTTTTCTACATCACAGATTTTGCGACTATTGACTTAGTAGGTACCTATGACACAAGAAACTCTTTCGACTCTTCGAGCGGGCATGAGATGACCTATCTCGTACAAGTGATGATGACTGGCTGTTTCCTGCTTCCTCTTTTTAATAAATCAGTTAATCTCACGGTAGATTTCAGGAGGGGCAATGCCCGGCTAAGGGTTACAGCATTCTCAATGGAGTCGGTTTTACCCCAGACGTTACTGGGTGTACATGCCGCATCGTAATGCGTAATACATGCCCATGTTTTTGACAGGTTGCAAGCCCATCGCAGTTTAGCGAAATACTATCTAGTGACACATGCTACTCAGATTTTTGGTCGTAGGGACCCATGTCTCCATGGTCAAATGTACCTAAACTAAAACGATCTAGTTTGTTTGATTGCAACTGTTCTCTTGTGACCGATTCGACATCGGACTATTCGTCCACAGTTTAGCTCATTTGATCAATAAAATGTCATTAAAATTTAATAACCCCTTCGAGAGTTATGCCATCACAAACAATACCACAAACATACCTACTGCAGATACTATAGTGCCGGAAATCCCAACATGTACCCATAATAACAATTCTCTAAAAAAAAATGTTACATTCAGATCTAAGATAGCCAGTTCCTCAGTTTGTTGAGTATTACCTTCGACCTTATCTCAACTTGTTACCAGGTGAGATAACGGCAAAGCGCTTCCCCATCGTACAATAAAAAAAAAACGTATCTGACATCACACGGTACGCTCGCTTTATCAACATATATGTTCACACCAAGTTAAGTCGACTCCAGAACATTACCAGCAGTCACTGAATTTACACTAGCTCAGGACTTCCAGCAAGATAACAAAAAGGCTACAGATCACGAAAAAAAATGTTTATACATTTTTTAATAGCCGTTAGTTCTTCTAAAATTCTAAAATAAAGTAAAACATTGCAAAAACTTCCGCAGAAAGGGTACTACAACATTTTTCAATAGTATACTCAGAGTGCAATCATGCCGTGGAAATTTAGCATAATCATAAATTGGTGTTTTGGGTTAATATCGTCCAACAACCTGTCTTCTACATCTACCTACTCTCGAAGCTCTCTTAGAAACAACCTCAACATAATTAATTTTACTCAAGAGAATGAAATATTCTGTATGCTACGCGGCTCCAACGTAGACTCGTAGCACGATGAAATTTATTTTGTCATTAAGCTCTACGATGCTTAGTGACAAAATAAATTTATTGAAATGGAGAAAAAATTGCATGAATTGGGAGTAAGAAAGTTATAATAAATGAAAGAAAAAAACTCAGCTACACAACGGTGATATTAGCATCTCTCTACGATCTTTATTTCCAGAGATATTAATTATTTAATTCGTTGTAGAAAAGTGCGCGTTGAAGTTTTTTGTATGTTACGCGGATCCGGCGTAGCACTGTAGCACGCTCTACGAAGCTCTACTACTAAATATATTTAATTATGTTGGGGGAAAGGAGGAGGGGTGGGGATAAGTGAGACATACTTAAATTAAAGAAAGAGAGCTCATCTATACAATGGTTAAATCCGCATCTCTCTACGACCTCTATTTCCAGAGATATTAGGAATTTTATGATTTTTTCGCGCAAGTGTCTTTCGCGCAAGTGTCCCTTCGCGCAAGTGTCTCTTCGCGCAAATGTCCTTCGCGCATGTGTCTTTCGCGCATGTGTCTCTCGCGCAAGTCTACTAGACCCATTATTAATGTTGTAATGAATAATGTCAACCCAAATATTACACAATCTACCATTGAAAACCTCATCATTGAAATCCACGCTCTGAGTAGTGATCGTAGGTGAGTCCTCGAAGGGGAAAAAGTGAGTCTGTTTATTTATATTTTATTTTATTTAGTACATAAGTGAATACTGCTGCTTTTCCAGATGCCTTTTGTTCGCTTCGCTTGTTGATATGTTCATATGTATTGGGCAATACGGATCATTTTTGTTAGTAAAGTTGTTGTGCACCGATTTGGAATCATTAAGCTTGATCTTATTTGTTATTATAAAGTTCTGATTAACCTTTTTATCAATCTCTCTATATTGAGTATTCAATATATAATTATAACAAATAACACTGACCGAACGTCATAGTTGATGGGCAGATTACAGTACAGATTAGTAATGTAATGTAAAAAGACTCCCGTTTCCACACTCAGACTCCCACGTGGTCCATCGAGCGTGAGAAATGTCCGGCTAGTATAGCCACCACTCTCAACTCCGAAGCGCAGAATATTCGTGGGGTCTTCACAGGCTTCACGGAGTGACCTCGGATTGTTGAGGATTTCCTTGCGTTGTGCTGTGACTCCCACACATTCCAGGACTACGTGGGCAGCTGATTCCTCTTCGGTTAGACACCCTCTGCATAGAGGGCTGTCCGTTGCTCCAATGGTGAACAAGTGTTTGTTTAGTGGGCAGTGGCCCGTTAGTGTCCCCACTATGATTTGGAGATCTTGTCTCCTGAGCTTTAGAAGTCGTCGTGTTAATCTTGGTGAATAAGTCGGTAGCGCTGCTCTGGCCTGTCGACATGAGGTACAATTGGTCATTAAGTCCCTTACTAATGTGAAGCGGTTGATATGTTTTTTTTTTAGTTTTCAACATGCAAACGGCTTAGGTGTGGAATACGTTGCCCGTGTCTGTTTTCCGGGAATATTTCAACACGAGTCTCTTCAAGTCGAGAGTAGATAGGTGTCTTCTATCTAGACTGAGTTTGTTTGGTTTGCTAGACGTAGCGAGCAAGACTAGAAGACGCCATTCACGGTACGGCAACGTCGTCGTGGTCGAACGTAGGCCTAAAGGTAAGTATTGCTAATTAATGTTACTAACATTAAAGTTCTATTTGATCGTTTTTAGTTTTTTTTGACAGAATGTTTAGCTGAGTTTTGTGTCATGAACACCTAGATCGATGCGATTGCTGTCTCAGTCGTGAGTTTTTTTTTTTTGCTGTATTATGGTTACAATTTATTTACTTTGGTGTTCAGCTGTTTTGGAGTGACTCATTAATAGCTTCGAGGCAGAAGATTTTTTGAATGCCCGTTTTCGTTTAAAATTATGTGACAGATTATCACAGTTCATAATACCAAGATGCCTACCTACTTATTATGAATTTCTTTAAATGACCTAAAAAGTATTTCCGTGTATCATACCTAGGTACCTCCTTTCGTTTGTCCAAGAGAACTCTGGAGTGGGACAAGGCGGTCACTAGTAGTGTTTGTAATTAACGCATTTCCATATTTTAGTAGAATCCATAACTCATTAAAAAATTTTATAATAAAGGAGCTATGAGGAGACTCCCAATTCCAATTCCCTGAAGGTACCGTCGACAAAGGCACCTAACTTTTTCAGTGTTCTGCAGGAATTTAATAACTCGTTCGCGAGTGTTGAGTGACCCTATGCTCATAACTAGTGAACGGAAATTATTATTTTTGCTAATCATATCTTTTTTTTTTTTTTTTTATTGTACGATGGGGAAGCGCTTGGCCTTCATCTCACCTGGTAACAAGTTGAGATAAAGCCGAAGGTGGAGGCGCACTTCACCTGGAATCCTCAACAAACTGAGGAACTGGCTATCTTACCTCTGAATGCCGGAACACAACAATTTTAGGATAGTTGTTATGGCGACAGAATTAGGTAAGATGGTGGTAGCTAGCCAGGCGGACTTAAACAAAGTCCTACCACCAACCAAACCAAGCACAATATATTGTACTCCCCATGGGAATCGAACCCGGGACCTCTGGATCTGAAATCGGTGGGTTTCACTAGACCACAGAGGCGGTTAAAATCTACCTATAATCATAACCTGAAAAACCTACTTCCCCAAGAGTCCTCTGAAATTTGCCGTAATCAGATTTCCACGCTAAGCAGGCGGACTGATGACCGTATCACTGGTGTAAAATACTCAAGTTTAAGTTCTGCGGATCTTCTACCGAGCAGGCATTTCTTCCTTCGATATCGATATCAATCTCGAAATGTTCCTTATTTCAATAAAAACTTACCTTTCATTTATAATCCGTGTGTGTTGCTCCTGATTCTAAATAAAATGGTACGCTCTCTTATAAAACATGTTCCAGTCGAACGGTTCACAAAGAAACTATCCGAGTCCAATGTTCGCCCATCGAGATAGAATCCGGCAGAGCGAGCCACCATTGGAAGCTGCGAGATGTCTGCAGGTCCTCTTTACATCTGACTCGAGGATCCCGTACCTCCCGATACCGACATCGATCGATGGGATTATAAGCACGATAAATACTTGTATTTACTTATCCTCTTTGATTTCGCTCGTGTCTCTGTTTAACGCGCGTTGTGTGATCGTCATATTTGTTACCATTAGTTTTGGTAATTCAAATTATATTTTGAAACCCTCTGTATTAAAAAATGATCGTCGATCGTCTTTTTTTTAACTTTCGCGATTAAAATACATTATTTTAATTCTAAAAACGGGTATTTATCGCGTATTTTACCTGTTACCCAACGTTTCGGCGGGGTTGCACCAGCCGTGGTCAGACTGACTCAGTCTACTATACCCGTTTTTAGAATTAAAATAATGATCGTCGATCGTTGTGAGTATCGACCGTGATCGTTCCAGCTTTGGACCACATACCTTCAGAGAAGAACCGAGAAGGTAGAGGAAGCACGGTATATACTAAGTGCTAAGTAGTAAGTCGCAGTCTGCACCCGAGGTGGGTATCACTCAACTAGCTCGGAGAAGCTTTCCACTTGACCGAGCTAGGGCTCCGGTTTAATACTTGTATGAATACTTGGAGTGAAGTTGGCTGCAGATTCCGTTACATTTTGCAACCATTTGGTTACTTTAACCAGAACGTTGGTTGGAGTAGTTGGACACTCCTCACACGTGACCAGGACGAGGTCTCCATTCAAGAACTCCACTTCCACTTCCTTTTGGGTATTACAAGGGTTATGTCCGGTAACTTACTTCTTTATGTTTGTGTTTCTGACGTAATCTTGAAGTGAAATGGCTTCAGGGCTTGGTAATCGCATCTAATACATTTTATTTATGCTTAAAGGCTGTAGGAGGCATTAATACATCGACAATTAAAAACTGCCCTTTTGTGTAAATAGACGGAAAAGGCTTACTAAAAATAAAGTAACGACAAAATACAGTTTTGTAAGTTCGGGTACGTTACAAAACGTGATCAAACCTAAATCGGCTGTTTATTTCGGGTCGAGGATCAGCCCTCAAAGTTGGAAACTTCCCTTCGTATTTGAGTTTGCATCTCGATATTCGGAAACTGTCTTCGAAAGAACTTCGTTTAACTTATAACTTGCCTACCTTCCTAAAGTTGGACTTAGGTACTTCTGCCGCACGTAACAGAATCTGGTGATTCCTTATTCATACATTCAAATAAGATAAGACGGCCCATTGTATATACATTTTTTTAGTTATCTAGTTCTATTTTTAAGATGAGCAATCAAGTATTTTCATTCATTCATTCGTTAATTCATTCAAAAAGCAAGCTTCAAGAGTGTATTAAGTGACTGAAGAGATAGCGAGCCCTCTGTTTACAGTAGTGGAGAAGTGGAACGCGTGACGAGGGAGAATCTAATTGTATCTTTGTGTGTAATGAATGTCTTTTAATTCCGGTCACCTAGTACAACAAATAAACACTCATCGTAAATCACACTCTCACATCACATTCTAATAAAATATTTCATTTAAAAAAAGTGACATTTTGTTAGGATGTTTGGATGGGAATGGGACGTCTTACAAAACTGGTTGTATCCTTTGCTCCTTCACACAAAAACAACAACGGATTGATCCGAAGTTTTGCACAGATATCATTCTGGGCCAGGAAAAACATATTGGCTACTTTTGATCCCACGCAGGCACAGTCGCAAGCGTGATAGTAACTTCTAAAATGTTATAACAAGAGATTAATCAGTTCATATTGATTCGATGAATAGATGTCTTTATCGAAGCTATGTTCGAGGTGACGCCACTTGTTCAAATAATATTCGATCACTACGGTATTGTCCCCCTGGTCTTCGTCGTCGTCATCACAAACAAACAAACAAACAGCGATGTGAACACGCAAACTCTGAACCGGTCTCTCTTCTCGGCAACTACGGAAGCATTTCGTCGATCTCATCGTTAATGGAGGTCACTTAGGTAATAATAACAATTATTAAACTTTGTCCCCTTCGCTCGTTCCGAGAAAATTACAAAATCCTTTATTCCGTTTTGATTCAAAATCAATTTCAGGAATCGAGTTACTCGTTGATGTTATGTTGCGGCAGACATGTTGCAAATAATAAAAGTCTGCTAATGTATCGCAATAAACATCGCATTATAATAAAATAATACCCAATCAAAATCAATCGCTTGATCTTTCTCAACAACACTACCTTTGACCCTCCTCAAGTACAAAGGACTCGGAAGAGCCAACTATTTGTATATTCAAGCGTACTCGTCAGCGCTACGCACGTGACGTGACGTGAAGCCCGCACTGCACCGGGCACCGAGCTGCTGCCTCCAGGGGGGGCACGGGTATACTGAGCGACATCACATTTGACTACACTTCATTTAACATCATTTGTGGAGTGAATATTAATTTCTGACTGTACTTAAATTAATATGAAATTTAATTTCTAATGACATACGTCATTAGATATTAAATTTAGCAAAATATGGAGACCGTAAAAAATCAATTTAGAGAGTAGATTCCTTTTGCATTATAGTAGTACCTATACTGATAGGTGGGTACTCGTATCGCCAACATTACATTAAATGTTTCCTCCTCCATGGTCTTCGTACAAGCGCGTTGTCCCCCCCCCCCATCTTCCCCCAACCCCCGTGGCGTTTACGAGAGCTACATTCATAATGACAACAACAATCCCAGCGCATGTATGTACACATGCTTAGTGTAGTACTGCCACTTGTATTTGAGAAACATGTATCATTTTGTATTATTAATTGTATCCATATTGAGTGTGATCACGTGTGGAAAGGAGTACGAACATAAATTAGGTAAGTTCTATTAATGACGAAAGGACGAAAGTTGTACGAGTTCTGTTTTATTAATATTACAGTATTATTTATTGGGTCGAAAATATTTGTGTCCACCTTGTTTTATTGTTTTTAACCGCCTCTGTGGTCTAGTGGTTCAACCCGTTCAACCCACCGATTTCAGATCCAGAGGTCCCGGGTTCGAACCCCATGGGGAGTACAATATATTGAGCTTGGTTTGGTTGGTGTTAGGACTTTGTTTGGGTCCGCCTGGCTAGCTACCACCATCTTACCTAATTCTGTCGCCATAACAACAATTCTAAAAATTTATGTGTTCCGGCATTTAGAGGTAAGATAGCCAGTTCCTCAGTTTTTTGAGGATTCCGGGTGAAGTGCGCCTCTTGTGACCAGATGAGATGAAGGCTAAGCGCTTCCCCGTCATACAATAAAATTTTTTTTTTTGGTTTCGTGGTAGGTTTTGTGTTTCAAATATGATTTCATGTTAATGTAAATTCAAAAAGTATTTCCACCAGGGTGAAGTATTTCCACCGGGGTGAATTATTTCCACCAGGGTGAAGTATTTCCACCAGGGTGAAGTATTTCCACCAGGGTGAATTATTTCCACCAGGGTGAAGTATTTCCACCAGGGTGAAGTATTTCCACCAGGGTGAAGTATTTCCAGCAGGGTGAAGGCACGCGAATGTTGAGCTGCTGTTAACACAGTGAACGTCCGCGTGAGCTGCCGTCCCGGGGACCGCCCCGCTGTCGTCGGGTTGATCTCTCGCTCGGGTGACCTGAAGGTCCTTCGTGATGACCTTTCTTAACCAAGTTTCCTTCCAGTAACTTAAGATTATCAATGAGCTTATATGTCGAGGGCACTTTGCGTTTCAATTTCAAGAATTTATTTTATTGTGTAATACTTACATGTATGAGGAAATCGATAAATAATGAACAGCATCAACAACCAACCGTATAATAATAATATGTAATGGGCATGAGAGACCCGAGACCGTTCGCGTCTCACTACACCCACAACGTCCACGGACACTAGACGGACCACCAGGTGACGTCATTCATACATTCGGTTGCAAAGAAAATTGTTTCCCCAAAATTCGTTGAGCTTCGAAACAATCCCCTAAACGACGAAATACGTAATGGAGTGTAAACGAGCCGTGTAAAGAACATGCGACGTACGTACCTACCTATGCATATATTATGTATATATTACATAGGTAGATACGTAGTACCTGCGGCAGGATGATCCGGCTGCTGAGAAGAGTTGCCGGTGAAAGTACGGCCGGATGAGACTTTCCTTTGTTTCTCAAATCGACCATTTACGTAAGTTTGAGAAGCTGTATGCCCGTGCCCGCTGACGCCGTACGAGAAGGACGCCCTTAGCCTATTAGCTGATACTATTATTGCAAATAAAGATAACTTATTTTGTATACTTAACTTCAAAAATATTACATAAAGATTATTCGTTTTTAACGCAGGTAAACAAATGACGGTTTTGCGAATTTAGTCGGAAAATATTCTAAAGCCGGATGATAACCGCCTCAGCCTCACATGTATTGTAATATTCAAGGATTTCAGGGCTCCGGGACCTTAGGGCGACGTTTGCATAAGTATCCGGCCCTTCGACGGCGGCGGCGGGAAATACTTTCGAGACATTGTTCATGAGTTTTATTAATTTTCTTACAAGAGAAATGTCACTGTTAATAAAGTTTCTCATCGTCACCGGGAGATTTTGAAGTGACAATTGGCTCGTTCCTAGATTCATGTCAAGATGCTATTACTTTATATTTTGCCAAAAATATGAAATAACTTCAATATTTTTGTGTAAATTAAACAAGAGGTGCGAATTGGATATGGTTGTGGATGTCTGTGTTCTTGATATAGATTTACGATCAAAATAAGCCAATTAGGATACCTACTTAACTTCCAAAGCACGACTTATTGTAAAATTGGAGTATTTTGCCATTACCTCCATGCTCGAACGGCAGATTTGTGATCGCAGTCAACGTATATGTATAATACATGATAATTCGCAGAAGGAGAAGGCTGGCAGCTGTCTCAGTCGCGAGCTGTGGTGAGAGCATCGCGACACAACATGATGAGACGTATTTAATTAAACTGGCATGCCATTAACAGGATATAATTAGAATAAACTGTGCAAGGAATATTGAAATGGCTATATTCGTACGAGACAGAAATTACGGAAAACGAAAACAGTTTTAAATTGATGAGCCCCGTCTCCGCAGCTCTCGAGCATTCTACTACATTCGTTCGCGGCATCACTCATCCTACGGCGATCGATAACAGCTCTTTGAAACGGGGTTTGAGCGAAGTGCTCGTAGTGCACAAACGAATTAACTAATGATTGCGTGTAAATTGTAAAACTACAAAAAAACAGCCAAGTACGAGTGGGAGACACTCATCGAGGGTTCCGATGAATTAATAAGAAAATGAAAATGAGTTATTACCTACATAAAAAATATACAGGTAAATAAATAAAAAGCTAAAGCTAAATGTGCTAAATGATCTCATCAAGATAACCGAAGGATAATACAAGTTTGGTTGAAAGTAGGAGTGTTGTGGTGCAAACATGTGGAGTAGGAGAACTAACATATATTACAGATTCGGAAATATTGATCTCTGAGTTAAGTTGGGAAATCCGGCACTGTACGATGTATGTATGTGGCAATGTTTGTGACGGTATAACTCTCGAACGGATTATCCGATTTTCATGAAATTAAAACTGAATAGAGATAACGTAAATAGAATTTGATTGTCGCGGAGGATTTTCGATAAGTGGGGTATTTTTTGAGATATTGGGGTGAAATTTTTCGCCCATATCATTTGAATGGCTGATCCGATCAATTCAAAATTTTGAACATGCAGATATTAATATTAATACTCTCATCAATCGGTAAGAGGATTTTTTTGACACTAGGGTAGTTTTTGAGAAATGGGGGTGTTAAGTGAGACGTGTATTGTGGGGTGTCATTTGAAAGAGTATCGCCTGCACATAGATAAAACATATATTTTACTTTTTATTAGGGGTGGTTTTCGTAACAAAGGGGCGCGTTAAAGGGTTAAATCGCTTGGTATGTCTTGTAGGATAGACTGTTAAAGGGGGTTGACTTCACAATGAACTTTCTTTTGATTTGCTGAAACCACCCCTGTATTTACATTATGGGTTACAAAAGGGGTAAATAAGATTGAAGTCTTGAATGTGTTAAAGCATGAAATATCATATGAAATAGGGGTTGAGACTGCAGATTTCAAAATAAGTTTATTTTTGCCCTTATTAGGGGTGGTTTTTAAGATGATGGGGCAAAGGATGATAATCAGGTCTTGTAAGATAAGAGAGGGTATTCGAAATTTCATTAAAACTGGTCTATTTATCTATAGTTATTTACTCAATAGGGAAGGGAGCCGATAAAATCCGAGAATCACTTTTGGTTTCGTGCAAGGGTTTTGAGCATATTCAATATCAACAGTACATTATTGTCCAACAATGTGAAAATAACATCCTCTATAACTGTAAGGTACGGCCGTTATCACCTCGCTTAGCAGACAGATTGGTGCTCACAGTTACGTTTACACAAGTTTTATTAACCTTCACAAAGAATAAAGCTGTTACCTTTTTGGTTGACTATACCAAAGCCAAGCCAGACGGGGCAAGAGTAGTATGCAATGGAGACTAAGTAGGTAAGGGGCAAGCCAATGCCAGACGGGACGCCTCCGTAACGCGCGATGAGGCGGGTTTGTAGTGATAAAGAAACCCTATGAATATTCTTCGAATCTTTTGTGTCCTACGTCTCCTCGGTATGTCCAGCTTGCACCTGAACATGTTCTTACGTCGGTCGCAGTGATCCCATATACTCGTAGCTCGCCCCTTCTATTTGAAATTTCATACAATTGGATTCCACTCGACTGATTAGTTAGGAATTTGTATGTTTCAGTTTATTTAGTGGTGCTCGGGTACTTCCCTAATTTACAATAATTCTGTTGATGAAACGGAACTGCAAGTCACGAGCATTCTTATCGAACTCTTAGTATTCTGAGGCTCTAGTGCCAACTGATTTCAAGTATTTGTTTTTTTCTTCCAGACCGCATCCTCTTTGCCTGCCGCAGTACCGATTTGAAGTGCTTCCAGCGACAGTACAGGTCCCTGAGGAACAATGTTCTTCTGGGAAACGAGCAGCTGAACCTTACCGGGTACGAGCCTTACGTCTTCAGATACGGAGACTCGGGCACCTGTGTGAGGATCTCCGGGGTGGAGGAGAGTGAGCTGGTTGCTATCAGGTTGGTTCGCAAGCGTTTTATGCTATTTCATATTATTTTATTTGAATACAAAACATATGCGACCGAAATGATGAGTTATGCTCGAGTTCGAATAATGGCTTCATTTTGTAATCACAGTTATTAAAATGGAAAGTATCGGTTAAATGTTATTTGCCGACATCCATGTTTTTAATTTTATTACTATAATTTCAGTATGGACAGCAACACCAAGGAATACTTGATGGTGATAGAGTTACCGATTAAGGTTCAGCAAATTTGGAACACATCAGTAACATGCGTTGCTCCTGATACCGGTAGGCGCACATCATCACATGTAGTATGTACTCCCACATGCGTTGCTCCTGATACCGGTAGGCGCACATCATCACATGTAGTATGTAATCCAATATACTTCATTGGCGAACGTGGTTAGAGCGTCAGATAAACACGAATTCGTGAAGCTTCAAGTAAAAAAAATGTGTTAGTCTATTTCTCGATCTCGCCAAGGCTTTCGATACCATCTCCTTCCCAATATTGTTAGCCAAGCTACAATTGATGGGAATCAGAGGATTGCCATTAAATTGATTCAAAAGCTACATTACACGAAGATTGCAAAAAACAAGAATTGGAGAAAACTTGAGTAGCAAATCTGTTACTAAATTTGGAGTGCCACAAGGCAGCATCCTTGGCCTAACCCGGTTTTTGGCATATATTAACGATCTATGTACCAGATACTCAAATCATCACATATGCTGATGATACTGTACTTCTATTTCATGGGAAAACATGTTCAGATGTTCAGAACTTAGACTTAGACTGGCTAAAGAAAAATTTATTGATTATGAATGTGTCAAAAACTAAATATATTGACTTTAGTATCTCCAAACGAACTCAACCAAAGCAACCCTTAAAAGCTGAGAATGCATAGCCCTACCTGCATACAAATGTCACAATGCTTGACCTGACCACTCCTTAACCTAGTGGATAATATAAGGTACTTAGAAGTTATCCAGGATAAACATTTGACGTGGGGGGAACAAATAATATACTATTTCTGTCGCACTCAAAAGCTGATTTTGATATTAAAAAAACTGCGAAATGCTTTTAATTTAAAATCGCTAATCCAGGTGTACTGTGCTCTTGCACAGTCTTATGCATCCGTGTGTGGGGTGTTGCAGCTAAAACTTACCTAATACTATCAGAGAGGGCACAAAGATATACATTTGAAACCACGGAGGTACCCCACTATATCCCTTTACAAGGAATGCTCAGTTCTCAGTATTAGGCAGCTCTTCATCAAAGCTGCTATAATTAAACAACATTCAGTAGTTATTGTAGATATTCGGCATCTCGGTTATACAACCGAACTAGCCAAGACTTAACAAAAATGTCTGCAATCTCAAACGTATATTATGGGCTTACCTTACTAAACGTAACTACGAACAAACAGAGGTTCTAATAAATACCCTTAAAAACACACCTAGAGCACCTACTACACTTGCTACTAACTTAGACTTAGATACAAACTTAGATAATTCTCAACGCGACTCCTTTCTTATACTCCTCACACACAACACTCACTCATCTATACACAATACTCACATATCTATACACACTCCAATACCACCTAACACCGCACTACACTTTCTTCTATATGACACTAGAACCTTTAGACTTAAAACTTATATTTTACAAATTAGTTTTAAGTGGACTTTTCTCCATTTGATGTAATGTAATGCTCTGCATCTAAATTGTTGTCTGTTTTAATATTTTTTTTAAACTCTGAGAGTTTAAGGCGAGCTCAATCGAGATCTAGTGCGGAGAGCAGAGCTAGACAAGGTACAATCGTCCTATCTTTTATGAAACTTCCATTCTATAATACCTACATATTATGTACCTGATACGTAAAACAGTTTTATGTTTAATACACTATATTTATTTATTTAAAAGTTCTCGTGTGCATGATCTGCATGACTCAAGCCGTCCGAGTGTCGCCGCGTGCGCTGTCACCTACGTAACGTAGGTTTTTAAATCGCTAACCAACCTGGGACGCTACCGCCGACGGCGAAGCCGATCTCCATTGGCTTAAAATTAGCTTCATGAGAACTAGAAACGATTTTTACCGTCAAATGTACTGAACGGATAGGTTTCATAACATGTGTACACTTTTAAGATGGGAAACGCCATTTTGGATATGACACATACCCGGTAGTAAAAATCGTTTCTAGTTCTCATGAAGCTAATTTTAAGCCAATGGAGATCGGCTACGCCGTCGCCGGTACGGTCCCTGCGCTTTAAATCAATTTCCATTTAATAATATATTTTTTTGTTGAATTCTTGAAAAAAGTAAAAAGCGATTCTCAAAGGACAGCATTTTAGTGTAGAACTACCATGATATGTATTAGATCATCTCGGATAATGAATTACTTAATAAAAGTAAATAATAATGTAATACTTTCAGAATTCGGAGACATTCCTCCTCAAGCCGGTAAGTGTCGCCATCTCTGCATTCTTCAGAATGACTTCACAAATATAATTATTGTTTTATTGATTGCAGGTGCTCTGAAGAAGTTCTCAGGAAATGGTAAGCATTTTTGGTAAACGCTAACTTTTTGCCGCTCCTCGCCTGGAGTTCTAGTGTAGGTACTTAGTACCTGCGCCAAATTTCATTATGATTCCGTGTAGTCGTTTCAAGGTTATAAACAAACACTCAGCTTTGAATTAATAAAATACAATATATGTTGTTTTTTACTGGTGATCCGAGCGTCTGTCCACCAACTCACCAGCTCACTTGTCCACCAACTCACCAGCTCACTTGTCCACCAACTCACCAGCTCACTTGTCCACCAACTCACCAGCTCACTTGTCCACCAACTCACCAGCTCACTTGTCCACCAACTCACCAGCTCACTTGTCCACCAACTCACCAGCTCACTTGTCCACCAACTCACCAGCTCACTTGGAATCCAAGGGCAATGTGGCTGACATAGAGCACGCTTGTATTAAAGGAACACATTCACTTTGGATTAACATTTTGTTTTTAAATTCTGGAAAATTGTATAGTTTGAAGTTTATTTGTATCGCTTGGGTACATTTTTTTTTACCTTAAATAATGTTAGTATTAGATAACTTAAAAAAAAAAAACAATTAAAAGTACGATTACCTATAACTCAACTGTTCCAGACCAGTACCAGACGGAATCGTGCCCAAGACACTGGCTGCATTGCCACGCTGAATAGCTATGCTAATTCGCTGGCCTAAATAAGAGCCAGCCCTTGGGTCACGTGTCGCCTCAATAAAAAGCTCCGCAATAATTTTGAAAACCCGAAGGGCAGACCCGAGTCTGCTCTCTTCAAACTTGTAAAGAGTAAGATTAGCGATGGTGATATTAAGGGTGCCTCCCGTATACTTTTTCCTAGTGACACGATAGCTCCAAATTCCGTTGCAACCCTCATTTCTCTTGAAAGTAAACATCCGGCCCCGGGGCCAGATTTCCACCTCCCCGATGCACCTCAAGATAGTGATTGCGCTGTTGAGGCGACCAGTCAGGATGTACTCAGTGCCGTTATGTCCTTTCAGAGTGGCTCAGCCGCTGGCCTGGATGCTGTGTCTCCACAGCATCTAAAGGACCTGCTATCTGGTGGGTCTGGCCATGCGGGTGATGTCCTTCTTGAAGAACTGACGGCATTGATCAACCTCATGCTGTCGGGTCGAGTCAACAGCGAGATTACAGAAATCTTGTATGGTGCTAACCTTTGTGCTTTAAAAAAAAGGATGGCGGGATAAGACCCATAGCCGTAGGCACCACCTATCGCCGCCTTGCAGCAAAAGTCTAAAAAAAGCCGCGTATCTAGGCGACTATTTCCGCCCCGTGCAGCTAGGCTTTGGTTTGCGAGGCGGTTGTGAGGCCGCGGTTCATTCTTTAAGAACCTTTTTAGATCAAAATAACGGGGAGGTTATTCTAAAAGTAGATATCAAAAATGCTTTTAATTCGGTTGACAGAGGCGCCTTGCTAAATCAAATCAAATCCAAAATTCCCGAAATTTATCCTTTTCTTTTTCAATGTTATGGTTCGCCATCTAAATTAATTTACAAGAACCAAACTGGTTCAAAATTGAACAAACTGCAGTTGGCTGTCAGCAAGGTGACCCTCTTGGCCCGGCCATTTTAGCCTTGCGATTCACCCAATTATTCAACGCCTGAAATCTAAGTTGAATGTTTGGTATCTAGATGACGGAACCCTAGGTGGCGATGTGGACTCAGTATTTGGCGATCTAAAAATTATTATAGATGTATTTCGCGCCACGCAAGTGTCAATGTGCCAGCCGTTCTTGAACCGAATGGTCTGTAACGTGATGATGGTAAGCGGCCCGACGGTATGACTCTTGTCCCTTGGGAAATGGGTAGGCCTTTGGTGTGGGACGCTACCTGCGTCGACACCCTAGCGCCATCACATCTGCCTGGGACATCAGTTAGGGCTGGTGCGGCGGCTGATTCGGCCGAGGATCACAAAAGGCGCAAATATAGTGGTTACTACAGAGCTTACCTATTTGAGCCTTTTGGGGTGGAGACCTTGGGTCCGTGGGGAGCCGGTGCCCTCCGGGTTTTCATTAGATAACTAAGTAAGAACTTAATATAATAGTTTAAGTAGAAGGTGCCTATTTTATGTTGCTAGCAACTTAACACCCACGTAGTAGAAAGCATATACCCATATTTTAGTTATAATTTACAATTTTTTTACATGAATAGCCTTCCAGTTTATTAAACTGGACAGTATTTCGTTATTGAGGTTTTTCTGAAAAGAAGCCTTTACAGTAAACACATTAACTTAAGCGATTCTAAATCGATCCGCGAATCCAAGTTCGCGGATCATCCCATACATAATCATCAGTTCATCATCAAATAACTTTTTCGATGTAAAAAAGGCACCTTCGTTAACAAAGCGATCAGAAGCCACCAGCCCCTTTCACTGACGAGTGTCGGTGTCGTACAAGGCTGATTATGATTCTATATATGAAGAGACTAAAATACAAATGTTCTGTTAATCGGACAACCGCATGATTTTCAATCCACCTGCCAAACATGGAAATGATGGCAGACCATCACAGAGAGCTCGTGCCAACAAATGGTTTCGATACTTTCGTCTAGTTGTATATGTACACACACACCTATAGTGTTTCATTTATTTTTAAGAGTATTCTTTCTTGTGGTTTAAAGTTATGTTGTTATTTCACATAAGGTTTTTGGACTATGTTTTAATCGTTTAATCCTGCTGTGTAGTGTACTATTGGAAGTGAATAAAATGTTATCTATTTTAAATATATTTTCCAGCTACATTCGTCCTGTCGTACCCGTACTCGATGGTCACAAAGAAGAACAAAGAGCACATGTTGCTGGGAGAAGAGAACTTGGATCTCGTGTTGGACATCGCTGACTTTAGTCACTATGATAAAGATAGCGAACTTGAATGTAAGTCGGATTACAATTATTTTTTATTCTGTTTCCTGCCAGTAAAAGTGCCATCGAAATCGGTTCATCCATTGTTGAGTTAAACCCGAACAGACAAACTAACACAAGACGATCATGTTATGGATGTTAACGCTGGCTTCATCAACACTATAAGTAGGTAACCATTGGAACGTATTGTGTAAGTCTTTAAAGAAATGTTAATATCCCATTTAAGTAATGACATTACATATTCCACTTAGATCTTTGATTTATAAATAAAATTAAATAACGTAGGAGTAGAGTACGTAGGAGAGAAAATGTAAACGCTACGATGTGAAGATTATTTGTGAAACGGCGCGGCGCGGTCATGTCTGCAGTAGCATCGTAGCAACTACGGCGTGAGCTACGGCGTGAGCTACGGCGTGAGCTACGGCGGCGGCGGCGGCGGCGGCGGCGGCGGCGTAGCGCACTTCAAGGTTAAACAAAAATAAACATAAATGTCAGTAAAATATACGTACATAATATATACATAATGACAATATCCGTCGAGCTTCTACCAGTGTCAATGTGCCAGCCGTTCTTGAACCGAATGGTCTGTTACGTGATGATGGTAAGCGGCCCGACGGTATCACTCTTGTCCCTTGGGAAATGGGTAGGCCTTTGGTGTGGGACGCTACCTGCGTCGACACCCTAGCGCCATCTCATCTGCCTGGGACATCGATTCGGCCGAGGATCACAAAAGGCGCAAATATAGTGGTCTCGACAGAGCTTACCTATTTGAGCCTTTTGGAGTGGAGACCTTGAGTCCGTGGGGAGCCGGTGCCCTCCGGGTTTTACAAAATCTTGCGGGGCTTTTGATTGAGGCGACACATGACCCAAGGGCTGGCTCTTATTTAGGCCAGCGAATTAGCATAGCTATTCAGCGTGGCAATGCAGCCAGTGTCTTGGGCACGCTTCCGTCTGGTACTGGTCTGGAACAGTTGAGTTACCTATAGGCCGTTTGTAACGGTCCTTAGGTAATCTGACTGATTCCTTTGTACATAGTTAGTTTAATTGTACTTTTTATCAGCAATATATATTATTTTTGTATACTATACATAGCATTAACAATTAACTCATCGGACCGTTGCAAAGTCAGGGTGTCAAATACGGTAAATATATCGTTTCAAGACGATGCGTGTCCCAGCATCCCGAACACCATAATCGCCCCCCAGATGAAGTACAATGTCACGAAACGTTACCTTAACAAGCATTTCAAACATTCGTCAGCGACTCGTGTCAAGCCGAGCGGCGGCGGCGGCGGCGGCGACTCGGGCGTTTGCTTACATTGTTGTAACACAACATCGGAACTACTGGGAAGTACGTTCGTTTGGAGTTACTTGTGTTACAAATCTGAACTATTTCAGGTTACATTCTGTTTTATTTTAATAATTGAGGCCGCTTCATGGACGTTTGAGTAAACGCCACACGCAGCACATTTATTTGAAAAGTATTTCTACATTCAGCTTTGTCGGAGGTGAGGTTTGTTCTCGTTAACACAATATGGGAATTATACAAAGTTACTCTTAGGAACTACGGTGCTCGTTTTAAAAAAAAAAAAAAACTTCAGTACCCAGCATTTAAATAAACATAAAAAATAGTACTCATTTGTATAAACCGAAGATTCTGAAGCAAAGTTGCAATAAATGTCTGTAAACTTTCATTCTAACATTTTGGCACACCTTTTTAATGTAAAAAAAAAGAAGAGAAAAGGTCGGCAAGACTTTAGTACTTTATTATCTGTGGCAAGACCAACCGTGCAGGCAAACTTTTACACTTCGGGAAACGTGGAAAAGAATCCTTCCAAGTAACTTGTAAAGTAACGACAGCTAACGTCGGTACCGTGGACACAGTCGGTGAAACATTTCCAGTGCTGACTCTGACCGGGGCGATACAGATTTTGTTAGAATCAGCTCCAAATACAATTGAAACTGTGGTGCTAACTACAAACGCAATTTGTACACTTTACCCAAAGTTTACTGGCTAGATACTTGAGTAGGAAGTTAGTGGCAAGTAGCAACTTACTTCAGTTTTCTGCACACCATAATGGAATATATTTATATTCCAAAAATTCATTTATCGTCAATCAATAACAGCTCGACATTTTACTTATTTTCAACTGGTTGGCTAATCATTCACGTACCTAGTTGTACCATTGAGGTTAATATGACTTTACTATCGATAATAGTGAAGCGATTGATACCCAGCTCATTTGAATTTAAAGCAAGTGAATATTTGAGCTAAGTTGGAGCACGTTTATCTAAACGGAAGCGATTCAATCGTCCAATATCTCCAGAAAATATTTTTGTGTTTTTCAGCAAAACTGTACGAGTGTTCAGAATGGGCATTCGACATGGTTCAACACACAGACGTGGCTCTCCACTGCTTGGTTCCCTTCTCTGGCCAGCTGAGGACGCTCATGGAGAGACTACCTTTGGAGAAGTAACTTAACCAATGTTATATCTGTTCTCTAGATATCGCTATCGGCCTTGTGCTGTTCTCACTGCATCCACACAGGAGACACGATCCACCACCGATCGGTGGACGGCTCATATATACATAGGTGTTTATGTTTGGAGTCACGATCCACCACCGATCGGTGGACGGCTCATATTTACATCGGTGTTTATGTTTGGAGTCACGATCCACCACCGATCGGTGGACGGCTCATATTTACATCGGTGTTGATGTTTGGAGTCACGATCCACCACCGATCGGTGGACGGCTCATATTTACATCGGTGTTTATGTTTGGAGTCACGATCCACCACCGATCGGTGGACGGCTCATATTTACATCGGTGTTGATGTTTGGAGTCACGATCCACCACCGATCGGTGGACGGCTCATATTTACATCGGTGTTTATGTTTGGAGTCACGATCCACCACCGATCGGTGGACGGCTCATATTTACATCGGTGTTGATGTTTGGAGTCACGATCCACCACCGATCGGTGGACGGCTCATATTTACATCGGTGTTGATGTTTGGAGTCACGATCCACCACCGATCGGTGGACGGCTCATATTTACATCGGTGTTTATGTTTGGAGTCACGATCCACCACCGATCGGTGGACGGCTCATATTTACATCGGTGTTGATGTTTGGAGTCACGATCCACCACCGATCGGTGGACGGCTCATATTTACATCGGTGTTTATGTTTGGAGTCACGATCCACCACCGATCGGTGGACGGCTCATATTTACATCGGTGTTGATGTTTGGAGTCACGATCCACCACCGATCGGTGGACGGCTCATATTTACATCGGTGTTTATGTTTGGAGTCACGATCCACCACCGATCGGTGGACGGCTCATATTTACATCGGTGTTGATGTTTGGAGTCACGATCCACCACCGATCGGTGGACGGCTCATATTTACATCGGTGTTTATGTTTGGAGTCACGATCCACCACCGATCGGTGGACGGCTCATATTTACATCGGTGTTGATGTTTGGAGTCACGATCCACCACCGATCGGTGGACGGCTCATATTTACATCGGTGTTGATGTTTGGAGTCACGATCCACCACCGATCGGTGGACGGCTCATATTTACATCGGTGTTTATGTTTGGAGTCACGATCCACCACCGATCGGTGGACGGCTCATATTTACATCGGTGTTGATGTTTGGAGTCACGATCCACCACCGATCGGTGGACGGCTCATATTTACATCGGTGTTTATGTTTGGAGTCACGATCCACCACCGATCGGTGGACGGCTCATATTTACATCGGTGTTGATGTTTGGAGTCACGATCCACCACCGATCGGTGGACGGCTCATATTTACATCGGTGTTTATGTTTGGAGTCACGATCCACCACCGATCGGTGGACGGCTCATATTTACATCGGTGTTGATGTTTGGAGTCACGATCCACCACCGATCGGTGGACGGCTCATATTTACATCGGTGTTTATGTTTGGAGTCACGATCCACCACCGATCGGTGGACGGCTCATATTTACATCGGTGTTTATGTTTGGAGTCACGATCCACCACCGATCGGTGGACGGCTCATATTTACATCGGTGTTTATGTTTGGAGTCACGATCCACCACCGATCGGTGGACGGCTCATATTTACATCGGTGTTGATGTTTGGAGTCACGATCCACCACCGATCGGTGGACGGCTCATATTTACATCGGTGTTTATGTTTGGAGTCACGATCCACCACCGATCGGTGGACGGCTCATATTTACATCGGTGTTGATGTTTGGAGTCACGATCCACCACCGATCGGTGGACGGCTCATATTTACATCGGTGTTTATGTTTGGAGTCACGATCCACCACCGATCGGTGGACGGCTCATATTTACATCGGTGTTTATGTTTGCCAGCATCAGAGAGGAAACACTAACATCCAATAGGAAGAGTCTGTAACGTGGAGTCACCTGCGGATCGAGAAGCGTTTGACAACTGACAACTGACAACTGACCACTGACAACTGACAACTGACCACTGACAACTGACAACTGTTTCCACTAATAGATACGTACTACGTTATTAAATTAAATTTCAGTCCAAAGGTGTTTTTAGTTAAGGCGTTTGTTTAGTTAAGACAATCTAATAATTGTTTGTTTAACTATAAACATGTGTTTGTAGATTGATATCGCTGTACCCGGGAGAACAATATTCGGACGTACGTTTGTCGTTTGTAGAAATCGTTCCTGAATTTAATTAAAATCAAATTCAACAGTAACTGCTGCTTTTATTGATACTCATATGCAACAAACTTTTGAGGATTTGCCAATCGTTAGTCCTTACTTAAAAACGAGTGGCGACGTGGCTTGAGATGGAGCTCTGGACTTTAATACTCCAAGTTTATACTGGTGCACAAGCCCAGACGAGGGCAACGTGTTCCACTTTTTACAATATGAAACAACAATTTAGTTCGAAGCATAAATGGACGTCATTCACAGATATGACAAAAAGTTGAAGTTGTAGCTAGCCAGGCGGACTTAAACAAAGTCCTACCCCCAACCAAACCAAGCACAATATAGTACTCCCCCTGGGGATCGAACCCGGAACTTGTATATCTGACACCGGTAGGCGAACCACTACACCACAGAGACGGTTAAACAAAAACGTTGTGACTTGTGAGGGCGTGATAAGATCACTTCTTGGACTTTTAGGAATCTACGCTCTCCATAATAGCATTTATGTGGTTTCTAGGGAAAAAAAAACTCAAAACGTTACCCGGTTCTCTCAAGTTTCCATCTCTGCGAGATCACCTCCTGAATATATTAAATCCAGCTTTAAGTAAATTAGCGCAGAAGATGACGTCGATTACCGGCGATCTCCGCCGTCGCTGCGAGATTGCCCATTACTGAGGGCTATTCGTTTCGGATCATAATTAAAAACACCGGATCCGGGACGAAGCGGTTATTCATCCGGTCCGGTGCCCCTGACAAAAATAGCCGGTTGTAAATGAGCAACATTAATATAGGGTGTTGCCCCGATGTGGAGACGTGGCGTGCTCTTTATATAGTCAGTCGTCGACACGACCTGAAGTCCTAAGAAACGAAACTCTTACTTATGTTACGATAAATTAAAACATTTTATCCCATTCCCAAAAATGGGAGGAGCCTCGCAGAGGATCGCGGTGACTGACGAAGGATTGGTTCTATTTATAGAAAGAAAAAAGAAGAATTGTGTGGTGAGCTTCAAACTGTTTTTACACATTTTTAAAAACCTTGGTTTTGGATTTAAATAGTCAAAACTAAATAAAAGGGAAATTTATCGACTTCCTACATTAAAAGGAATGTCTATAAAATAAGCTAAAGAAATAAAGTTAGAAATGTAAGTACCTTCCTTCAATTAGGTCAAGTGTGATGTGTGTTGCAACGTGTCCCCGTACGATCTCTGCATCGCCTGAATGGGTTTTTTTTTTTATATTGGTGTGAATTTGCATCGTTTCATGATTGGTGATTGGATTTTACGAGCTGGGCCGATCCATTCGATATGCAAATGTAAGCCCACATTCAACTTCAAATGCTTGCAAATAAAACACTCACATTCGATTAGTAGAACTCTATGAACAAAAATATCTGCTATGAAGATTAAAAAAATATTAAAGACTCACTACTTTTTCCCCTTCGATGACTGAACAAGCATAAAAGCATTCATTACATTACATATTGCAGTTTTATTACTTGTTTATTAAATATTTAGCCACTGTCTAAACATTTTACATATCACAGGGTTGAAATAAATCGAAGACGACAGCTCTGTCTTTTGGTAATGCTTATCCACGCGCACCTAAACTGTACAACGTCAATATGTTCGCTCGATGCCGCGGCTCGCAACAAGTTGACTTCCTAATATTATAAAGCTATCTGTTGCTCAATACCAACATTCAGGTACCACCCCACCACACACACACACAAACACACACACACACAAACACACACACACACACACACACACACACACACTATAACTGCATAGAGCTATCCTCAGATAGCAGCATGACATGACATGACTCGTGTGTTTGTCTCCCAGGCGGCGCTGTAAGAATGGCCAACATTTAGCAATACGCATAAAGCGGAGAGAAACTTATAAAATGTTGCGTTGGGAGCACGTCCGCGGACAAGCAAAGCACTTGCAAAGTTAAATTGTCTGTTTGCAAGTTGCCGGCAACTAATGACGCGGCCTCCGCTACTTTGTAACTGAATTGATTCCAGACAAGTTTGTGGGCTGATTTGTTGACATTTTCGTGGTAAATCGGTCAGACCTCTTTGTGTAACAAATAAACGAGGTATTTTTGTTGTGAATTCAGTTAGGTACTTACCTAGGAGCCTTATTACATACCTACGAGTACGTTATACAGTCATTGTTCGCTATTTACGAGCAATGAGGTATGAAATTATATACAGAGACAAGAGGAAATAGGTTCCTGATTTTGGAAGTCGATTAAAGAAAGAAATAAAGTAAGACACTTTTTTTTTATTAAAAACCTACGATGACCAAGCTCTATGGACTCAACTGAAAGAGGAATCCTGGGACTCAAGCACTCTCAACACGCTACTGTCTAGTACTATAGTACTAGACAATACTATACTATAGTCTAGTACTATAGTACTAGGCAGTACGACAGTAGTCCACGCGTCATCCCGCAATGGTATACCATTGCGGGATGACGCCTTGACGCTAGTGCTTTGCACACACTCCAACACTCCAACGCGGTAACTACCAACTCTATTATCGAGACTACCTGAAATAACACATCACCTTGGAACTGATTGTACATTGTTCGTGATCTTTCTTCGGGAGTGCGTGATGTAAGTATACATAGTTACCGCCGTTACCTCGGCCACGATCTGTTGATCTTCAATTGTAGAACGTAGCTTATCCTCGGGGAATATCGGTATTCGAATATTTTAAGTTTCTGGAGATTTATGCCTTTGACCAGAAATCATTTGAAGGATATATATATGTATATTTAAAAGTGAAATAAATATTACAGGACATTAATTTCACACAACAAAGCATAGCTAGTAATATGGGAACTAGATTACGGATAGCTATACTTAAATACTTTTTTTTGTAAATACATACTTATCATACAATACAAGACACAAACACAGAATAAACATCTATTTTCATCACACAAATGTTTATCCTTGAATGAAATAGTGAATGAATAAACACCGCATTGAACACACCTCATCATTTCATCGAACTATACACACATCAGTAACATAGCATATAATTGTACAAAAGGCGGTTTTATCGCTGAAATCGATTCATTCCAGGCAACTTTGGAAGGAGAATCAGAAAATAAAGATTAGGACAAATTTGAGTAAAGTCTCTGTTATACTAAAAATAGAATAACTTATGCATAAAAACATTAAATCATAAACGAATACATACAACAACAACGAATTAACCATTATATATGATATATTATATGATATGAACAGGTATATTTTGCAATAGACTCAGGTAGTACTATTACGAGTAAAACATAGTACAGGTACTCACAGTTGTACGTTCAGTGATCTCAGTTTAACGTTGCGTTAAACTGGCATTAACTCCACAAGTACAGAACTTAACTGACAACAATCAACAAGTGTAAAGGCCAGCTGACCTGGATCTGACTGTTGGACGTCCTCGATCCCGACATTACACCATTACTTATGTTTATGTCCTCGGCTGGGGACGGGGCCGGGGACGGTCGTTCACACTTTAGGAGGCATTTTATTTCATGCAAAGCTTTGTCTGCATTTCTGGTGATTTGATAATCAAGACGCGATGTTTCGGGAATGTGAACCATGTTGAAAGGTGACGTGTAGGTTTAGTATACGACAGTGAAAAGGGAAGTGCGTCTCTATGTGTCGATGTGGCTACAATAACTCTTGGAACCAGCGTTGCCATATGGAGCTGGCATGAATTCTGTATTTTCGTTCAAAAAATCCGTACAAAATCTGTATGACAATTCTGAGCTAAATTCCGTATAAAATCCGTACAAAAATCAAGCAACTATAAATTTACTTATACATATGTTTATTCATCATCTTCAACATGTTTACATCAATATTGAAATTAAAACAGGTGATTTCCCTACAAGTTGTTTTGAAAATAACAAGCCTGCTATAGTTTTTGTGCATACCCTTTGTCGTCTTCGTCTTCATAATATTTATGGCGGAGAAAATACACACTCGAGTGAGACAGTGAGACATTCTCCCTTCTTGCTTCGTGTGAGCCAAGCCTTGAAAGAAGTGTCCATCAACCAATCTTGGTTGAAGCGCTGCATTATGCGAGATTTTTTTCCCGTCCCCAGCTATTGTTTTCAGTCCTATACGATATTTTTTTTTTAATTACAGCAACGGAACACCGTCAAGATATAAAAAATTGTTTTATGATTATTAAATAAGTAAATGAAATTATAGAAGATTGAACTAATTATCTTCTCTTTCATATCACATTGAAAATAACAAAACAGAATGCTACAGGTTTTACATTGCAACACAAATAAGAACGTTTATTATTGCAGGGGTTTCCCCACACCTCCTCATGTAGTCCTGTAATGTTGCCATGAAATGAAATAATCTATCTGTATGTTATTACATTTAAAATTGTTATGATTTTAAATAGATCATAAAAAAACATAAAACCGTATAAAAATCCGTAAGCATAAATCATCCGTATCATCATCATCATCATCATCCGCAGCTTGATTTCACCCACTGCTGGGTATAGGCCTCCCTATGTACATGCCGCGCCCAGCGGTCTCGTGCCACTCTCATGCAGGTGAGGTTTCCGATGCTGGTAATATCGTCGGCCCATCTTGATTTCACCCACTGCTGGGTATAGGCCTCCCTATGTACATGCCGCGCCCAGCGGTCTCGTGCCACTCTCATGCAGGTGAGGTTTCCGATGCTGGTAATATCGTCGGCCCATCTTGATTTCACCCACTGCTGGGTATAGGCCTCCCTATGTACATGCCGCGCCCAGCGGTCTCGTGCCACTCTCATGCAGGTGAGGTTTCCGATGCTGGTAATATCGTCGGCCCATCTTGATTTCACCCACTGCTGGGTATAGGCCTCCCTATGTACATGCCGCGCCCAGCGGTCTCGTGCCACTCTCATGCAGGTGAGGTTTCCGATGCTGGTAATATCGTCGGCCCATCTTGATTTCACCCACTGCTGGGTATAGGCCTCCCTATGTACATGCCGCGCCCAGCGGTCTCGTGCCACTCTCATGCAGGTGAGGTTTCCGATGCTGGTAATATCGTCGGCCCATCTTGATTTCACCCACTGCTGGGTATAGGCCTCCCTATGTACATGCCGCGCCCAGCGGTCTCGTGCCACTCTCATGCAGGTGAGGTTTCCGATGCTGGTAATATCGTCGGCCCATCTTGATTTCACCCACTGCTGGGTATAGGCCTCCCTATGTACATGCCGCGCCCAGCGGTCTCGTGCCACTCTCATGCAGGTGAGGTTTCCGATGCTGGTAATATCGTCGGCCCATCTTGATTTCACCCACTGCTGGGTATAGGCCTCCCTATGTACATGCCGCGCCCAACGGTCTCGTGCCACTCTCATGCAGGTGAGGTTTCCGATGCTGGTAATATCGTCGGCCCATCTTGATTTCACCCACTGCTGGGTATAGGCCTCCCTATGTACATGCCGCGCCCAGCGGTCTCGTGCCACTCTCATGCAGGTGAGGTTTCCGATGCTGGTAATATCGTCGGCCCATCTTGATTTCACCCACTGCTGGGTATAGGCCTCCCTATGTACATGCCGCGCCCAGCGGTCTCGTGCCACTCTCATGCAGGTGAGGTTTCCGATGCTGGTAATATCGTCGGCCCATCTTGCTGCTGGACGACCGGACGACCCTCGTGCCACTCTCATGCAGGTGAGGTTTCCGATGCTGGTAATATCGTCGGCCCATCTTGCTGCTGGACGACCGGACGACCCTCGTGCCACTCTCATGCAGGTGAGGTATAGGCCTCCCTATGTACATGCCGCGCCCAGCGGTCTCGTGCCACTCTCATGCAGGTGAGGTATAGGCCTCCCTATGTACATGCCGCGCCCAGCGGTCTCGTGCCACTCTCATGCAGGTGAGGTATAGGCCTCCCTATGTACATGCCGCGCCCAGCGGTCTCGTGCCACTCTCATGCAGGTGAGGTATAGGCCTCCCTATGTACATGCCGCGCCCAGCGGTCTCGTGCCACTCTCATGCAGGTGAGGTATAGGCCTCCCTATGTACATGCCGCGCCCAGCGGTCTCGTGCCACTCTCATGCAGGTGAGGTTTCCGATGCTGGTAATATCGTCGGCCCATCTTGATTTCACCCACTGCTGGGTATAGGCCTCCCTATGTACATGCCGCGCCCAGCGGTCTCGTGCCACTCTCATGCAGGTGAGGTTTCCGATGCTGGTAATATCGTCGGCCCATCTTGCTGCTGGACGACCGGACGACCCTCGTGCCACTCTCATGCAGGTGAGGTATAGGCCTCCCTATGTACATGCCGCGCCCAGCGGTCTCGTGCCACTCTCATGCAGGTGAGGTTTCCGATGCTGGTAATATCGTCGGCCCATCTTGCTGCTGGACGACCGGACGACCGACATTCCGATATCCGGTTCTTGGGAGCCATTCTGTCATCGCTTTGCTCCATCTATCGTCCGTCATTCTCGCATCATAATCATAATCATAATCATCCGTATAGGACTTCCAAAATCCGTATATATACGGAAAAATCCGTATATATGGCAACACTGCTTGGAACGGTATTATTAGCGGTGCGAGAGTGTGATTTGGCTTTTTTCCCGTACGTAAACGAAAACTTAAAAGATTTTAAAGATAAAAACTTTTATTGTTAATTATTTATGTTTCGTGTAGGCTTTGTGTGTCGTTGTCGTGGTCGTTGTCAAACTTAAAGAGCGGCATATGCTTCTAACATTGCGGTAGTGGCGATCAAACATGGCGATAGTCGAGATTGAAGGCTGTACGTGCTTAAATCAGGAAACAATGCCATAGTTAGGAATTGAACCAAGGTTCTCTCTCTCATTGAAGCCACTCTCTTTCACCAGACCAAAGGTGTCCTCGTGACGCTTTCTCCCACCGGTTCTCGGTCAATCTTCACCCAAGTGCATCAAAAGGGGTTACATTTTTCAGAATATGTACCTATGTCTATTTCATTAGCAAGCTCATCATCATTTCATTAGCCGATTGATTTGCACGTTACGTTTAGTAGGTACTCCTATCTAACAAAATAAGTACCTAGGTAAAATGTTGTATCTGAAATTCTGAATATAAATTTCTCTCCAGAAATAGTTTAAAATGTCGGCAATCCATGAACGAATGATATAAATGTATTATTATGGACGTCCCTTATCGCGGTGCGTGAGAAGTCAAGTGCTCCAACACTTGACTTGACGCGGCGACGCGTGACAACTCCGGGAACCGAACCCGCGACCGAGTGATGCCGCAGCCGGACGATGGCAACCATACCAAACGAATACAAAACTACTAAACGAATCACTTAACTATTCCGAACGAGGCGAAAATTAGCTATTTCATGAAATTAATTAATGTTTCCATAGAAAAAAGTATTGGCTTTTTGTACATGGCTATATTGCTTACTTCAAAGGTTTTTGAGATACAGAAAATACTTTTCTTACTCTTTTGAACCTACTTAGTTATTTAAGAGTACGCAAGGATCAAATAAATCTAAGTACAGACTACAACATTGCCCCAATAATATCTCATCGATGAAAATCTGATCTGAATTATTTTCTTCTTTTTTTCTATAAAACGAAGTGCTGGCGAAGTTTCGAGAGGCAGAAAGAAGTTGTAGCTCATTGATGTACTCACTGCGAGCTGGACCTGAGCATTTACAACTCTAGTGAATGTGTCGGAAAGGCGAAGTGAACTCATTCAATGTATCTATCCCAACTCTCGAGTGAGAGATGAGCTACCGTAGACGAATAGTCATAATAGTCACTTTGAACACAATGGCGTCGCGCACGTAAGGTTCGAAAGGAACTTACTCCCGCGAACTAAAACATCGTGAAATGATCTTCCTGCTGAGGTTTTCCCTACTCGCTGCAGGAAGGGATTTTTGAAAAGAGCGTTTTGAATTTTTTTAAGTGTTGTCAACGTGCGAGTGATGCTTCTGATGTCACGAGCGTCTATGGGCGACGGTAGTCGGTTTTTTTTTTCTGTTTGCCTGCAGTGGATAAACAAAATCCATTCAACTAGTAAGAGTATGCTTATACTGTACCGTATAAGTACATCGCTTCTCAATATTTATAGACAAGTAATCGTCTAAGGCATCGACAAAATGGCATCACTCCTTATGTCTTAAGGCACACGGACGGCTCACCCGGCTGAGTCGGAGCACGGACACAATGAGGTCCACAACCACACCACCACGCGACCACGCGACCACTACCGAGTACAGCGATGGGACCACAGGTGGCTACAGTAACGTCTGACGTGCCCTCTCCCGGGTCGGCCTCGTGACTCGTGCCCATTCCTCCGAGCGTGCTCTACCAGATACCTTTGAGTTCGTAACTACCCGCTCGCGATACGATACTACGCTAATACATCTAGATACTCGTAAGTACAGTTTGCAGCAACTTGTGGTAAACACTCCTGTCTGCCGATCGAGTCGTCTGTAGCTTGTAGCTCAGCACGTAAGTACCGGAGCTGCACGTAACGTGTCCGTTCGAGTCGTCTGTAGCTTGTAGCTCAGCACGTAAGTACCGGAGCTGCACGTAACATGATACGCACGCACCCTGCGGCCCCGTACTGAACTACTGACTCGTGTCGTTACAATGTAAGTACAGAGAGTCGTCTGTTCCCGGCCCGCGCCGCGCCGGTCTGAAGGAGCTTTAGACGTTAGTCAGTCGGGGCCAGGTGTACTCGGGACGTGCTCGCGCTTCACTCACGAAACAAACGATAGCGCCTCTCGGATCGGAATACCAGTTGGTAAATCGATCAATTAATCCGTTACATTTTACACAGCTGCTAGATTTAATGATTTACTGAAAGCAAGGGGTTAACGTTGGTTTTTATTTATGAATTTATATGATGTGAGTGCATTTCGTTTTAGATAATCCGAGATTACGGTTTTTTGAAATAAGCTCTCAGACGAACACACAAAACCGTTTGGCGGCGGACTTCGGCACAGGTGGATCATATAATCACATTACTTTACTTGAGAAGGCTCCAGGTTCCAGAGAGAAAGAATAAATAAATAAATAAAACATTACAGGAAATTTATTTCACACAACGCCATCTAGCCCCAAACTAAGCATAGCTTGTAATATGGGAACTAGATTACGGCTAGAATACTTAAATACTTTGTAAATAAAACATTTATTCAATAAAAAGTACAATTAAACTAACTATGTACAAAGGAATCAGTCAGATTACCTAAGGACCGTTACAAACGGCCTATAGGTAACTCAACTGTTCCAGACCAGTACCAGACGGAAGCGTGCCCAAGACACTGGCTGCATTGCCACGCTAAATAGCTATACTAATTCGCTGGCCTAAATTTGTAAAATAATTTTAAAGTTAAAAATTTAAAGTTAATTTCTTTGTAAATACATACGTACTATATGATACAACACCCAAACACAGAACAAACATCTATATTCATCACACAAATGTTTGTCCTGGGTGGGAATCGAACCCACAACCTACAGCGCAGAAGGCAGAGTTACTACTACAATTAATCAAAGCCATGAATTGATTTCTCCTGTTATGTTTATTTTCACCACTGAGGTAAGTTTTTGCTCCGTTGCTTCGTTGAATAGATAGCCTCCCACAGATAGAACTAGGAAATTAATTAGCGAAGTCTGCGAGATTGCCGCAAAGGCTGAAGAATCCTCTCGAGCGAGCTGTCTCGGTTATTAAATTGCGGTTCCATCTTTCACTCTCACAATCACACAAGACAGATCTGCAGCTGCGAGACTGCAGACGAAACTTTACTTGTCAAATATCAGTTAGGCAAACGAACGAGCCGGCGCCTGCCTGTCTACGAATAGCAAGAATCTTTGATTGCAATCGTTCTACCAGCATTAATCGATATAATGACGTCACTTGTGGGTTCGACGTTCGATAAGCGCGTGGTATTAAATTAAAATTTCCTGTAAGTTTTCTTCATTGATATTACAGGACATCAATTTCACGCAGCGCCATCTAGTCTCAAACTAAGTAAAGCTTGTAATATGGGAACTAGATTACGTAAATATTACTTTTCGATTTGATTGTGAAGTTTGGTGAGCTTGGAGTGGAAACGATCAATGGAGAATCGACTGGAACCGAGGACCCCGTGCTGCCCCAGGGGGTCGATGATCGAACCCACTAACTACTTCTCAACGTGCTCGAGATTGCCTTCCGGATCCTTCAACACATACCGATTTGTTACTTCGATTCTTTGACTTTATAAACCGGTTCAGCAAAATGAATAGTCTCGGCTGAATAAGAAGCAGGACAATGGATCTGGCTCGGGCCGGCTCGAGTCCGGCCGCCGCTGAGCTCAACGAGAACTGCCATCTCCTCGTGGTTCTCTGAAAACACCGCGGAGATAATATCTCTGTGGAGTGCGGACCGGCGGCTGTAGACATTGACCTGGATTTGTCAACGGAGACAAACGAACGCGACCCGCGCCGCGAGCTGAACTCACCCTCAAATAAACCATTTTACACATAAGAGCAGACGAGACGAAGCACCCCACACGAGTGACGGTACTTTACATGTTATGTCGGAAACGAGTTCTTCAGAGAAACCGCGAAAATGCGAAAATTGTTTGTTCGTCTCAAATCACGCCGAGCTACTTCGAAGCGTAATTCTGCTTTACATGCGTCACACTCGGCTGCATTCACGTATCAAGCAGATTTTTATTTATAATATTTTTATCACAATGTAATTTAGTCCAGTGCTTTACCCATTAGCTAATTTTTATTTTCAATGTTTTATTTTTAATGCATTAACATTTATTATCAATGTTTAAATAACTCAGCATTATTTAAACATCAAATAAGCTATGGGTTCTTTTCTCTCATTCGTTAACTTTGTTTTAATTTTACATGGAAAACAAAGAGCTTATATCTAGCTGCGTTGGGTGGGACACGTGGAGAGAACGCGCGAAGATCGTGCTGTCGAGACGACAGGGCATCAGGACGAACCCTCGGCCAGCTGGCGTGGGAAGCGCAGTCCCACGCCAGCTGGTAGCTCGTTAGGTCTTCGACGAGTTTCGAGAAGTCTTGTATCGGAGGTCAAGATCCACTTCGTCAAAAAGGTTTTGTTGATGATGTTTATAATACATTTTGCCGCGTATTGTAAAGGTCGGCGATTTATCAGTGGCTGTTATTAAAAGTATGCATAGTGCGTGATAGGAATGAATTCTGACGGTAATTGGTGGAACATGCGATGTAAGAAAGTTTCTGCGAACTGATCGTCGCGTCGTCGGGAGGAACTGATAATTGAATCCCAGATAGGAGTGAAGGACTGTCAACTAGACCAAGGGTGATGTGGGTCAGTAGAGTGAGGCCAGCTGCTTCCCTTCTCCTCTCATCTAAAGTGGCAATAGGTGATTAGTGTCTGCACTGGTCGATATAGTCAGGAATGCAAATCTTATTTATGCGATTAATTAATTTAAGAAAATTATTTCACCATATGTGCCGAAATTATTTTGAACGCTAAACGTTGTAACGTTTTCACGGATTTGAATTAGCTAGTCGCTTTGCAGAGGACCATCTTCATCACCTTGGAAGTCACTGCTTGGATTTATAAAAGAACCGGGAGTTCCGCTTTCTGTACGACTGTAGTCATAACTGTGTTTACAGAGGAGTACAGTGATGAAAAGCGGAAATTTGGAGCGCGTAATCTGTGCAGGCAGCTCCTTGCCAGCAGGTAAATATTTAAATTGTACCTCTGCGGGTTCCGTAATTAGGGTAAACCTGGGGTAGCCTGGAACCCTTACAAATTAATGTTTTTGTTACTGAATGAACCTCTAGGCGCAGCGATTAGGGTTGACCGCCACTTTAACTCGGCCGTAGTTTATCTGTGAACATAATGTGAGGCGTCGAGGCTCTCAACGTTTTGTTCGAGTTGCAACGAGTTCCAAGTTTACAAGTTGATTGTGACGTAGTGAACCGATAGCGTGGTTCGAGGACAATGTTCTCAACTGTGTGTTATGTTCCGGACGTGCCTGTGACCACCACCAAGCATTTCAATGTAATCGTTCAGCCGATCGGAGGTATCTCCGCAATAAACTCAAACATCAGTGAGGACAAAAAATAGACAACTGTCTTTCCCCACTCTTGTTTATTATTTTATCATAAAATTTATCAATCGGTAGTTATTCCGCTAGATAACAAGCTCACGCCTTTTCAAATTGTCCAACGATCAATCAAGCTAATGGAATCCTAGGCAACCCTAGGTAGTACAACTTCTTGGCTAAGTGTACGTACGTACGTACTATGAACGCAAGCTCAGTGTGCTAGCCTGCCTAGTGTCCTAGTGGTGTACCACGGGCTGCGGTTACGGCTGTATGACCACAACACTGGGAGTAGGACCTGTAAAGGCTCACCTGGCCAGCTCTCCTGCCGAAGTCAGACGCCTAACGGTTTGCCGTGATGTGATCGCCAGAGAGGGAGTCGCGGTGCCAGCTGAGAAAGCTCCCTCCTACCTAGACCTCATCAACGCTGGTCTATAGCATTTATAAATAACATTTGGCGGGAATGTCGTGGACCATTTTCTTCACATGAGCTTTGCAGATGTCAGGTGCACGCTACGGCTCGCTACGAAAGTGCTACGGCGTAGCACTTGATCGTTTACTTTGGTTTTGTTTTGATCGATCAAAAACTTTCTATAATAAGTATCCTACTCTTTTTTTAAATAATCAGGCCCGTTTAACGTTTTCCTGTCATTCCTTAATTGTTTGTTTCTTCTATAACATAAAAGACATAACATAAATTCGAATTAATTACGAGGTCAATATTATGTCCGCTTCATTCACAACCCCTGAAACTTTGTTGCTTCTTTTATTCTAACACAAACGCCAAACAGTCTCATAATAGTATTTTTTGCTGCAGTCTAGAACAGAGGCTTGATAATTAGCTGGCAACACTCCAAACTCGTTTAAACTTGTGTTGCCCGCGGGAAAAGCTTAAACTGCTCGTGATTTGCCACTAACGGGATGCAACTCATTTATTTAACTTTAAATTACACTATTTCGGGTAACTAATTAGTTTTCATCCCAAAGAGAACGCCACACCAATACACCCAGGAAGCAAACGACGCTTCAGCGTCCCGCGATCTTGTCGACTCGACACGACACCACTTCACTCGACACGACACCACTTCACTCGACACGACACCACTTCACTCGACACGACACCACTTCACTCGACACGACACCACTTCATTCAGCAACGGTTCGGTATGATCCCCCCGGCCAGGGCCCTGATTCTGCTAAATCAAACGCTTCACTATGACAGTGGTATCATAGCAGAATGGCCACTAGAATACCAAAAGCCACCCGCAGTGCAATTCCACGACGATACCACTGTCACCGCCATAGTGAAGTGAGCCTTTGAGTAAAGCAGACGCACAAATCAGATGAGCGGGATCATTTAGAAACGTCAAATGTACAGATGGCACGGGATCGCGCCCATCACACAACGACCAGGGCAAGAACCTGCGACACTGGGGACACGTGACACGTGACCTCCTGTCCTCGGCATGTCCCCGTCGGTCCTCGACAGTGAGGCTGCACGGGTCACGTGTCTCGACCGACTACATCGGTCGGTCACGTAGTGTCCACACCAAGTAAGTGAGGACTGCAGCCGCCACCGGACACACACAAACCTTGGCGCGACTCCAACTTATTCCGGTTAGAGATAGTGTGGTTACACTTTAATATATTTACATTCCCCTTCGGCCGCCTACGAAACCGGAGCTTCGTAACCAGTTACGAACTAAACAAAATTCGTCCTCGTACGGTACCAGTTACTAGAAAACACGTATTTTTACTTACAGGAAACTAGGTTTTAAATTCGTAACTAGTTACAGCGAACGAATAATCTTTAGTTGTACGTATCTACATGGACCACGGATTATTAATAAAAAACATTGACATCATCTATTGATAGAGGTAATAAATACTCGTATATGTCATTCATGAGGTAGTATCGCATGTTTATTTTTCAAGTATTAAAAATATATATTCTTGTTTTAACAAAACTTTATTTCAATAGAACAAAATTAAATTAAAAAATATCCTTCTACTTGGTAAAATCAAAAACGAGAGGTACACGCTATAATTTGTGGTATGACGTTTTCCTAATGTATTTATCTGATAGGCTTGTAAAGGAGAATAATCGTTCATAAATAAACTGTGATTTATCTGTAAATTTATAACAATAGCAATTATATGTTAATTACTAGCTTTTGCCCGCGTGGCCTACAGAGAACAAATAGCGTAATTGTATTTCTACACTGAAAATATCCCAATCGAAGCAACAACGACGAAGTACTCCGTTAAACTAAACTTGGGATGAGAGTAGTATATTAACAGAACTCAAAGCACTCTAAAGTTTAGGTACGTTTGGCCGGACCTCCTCCGGGGAGGATGACGGCGGCGGCGGTAGGTTGGTACCTCGCCACTCGGCTCTCGTCTCGGGTCGCACACTAACCGTGACGTCACCGTGCATTATTTTTGGATCAAACAATTAGTATGACTTTGAAACATAAATAATTCGTATAAAAGATACTGTGACGTACCCACTTAATTATCTACACACCCAGTAATAGGTGCGATGTTTGTAGTTATCTATTCAGCGATAAATTCTCTATTAGGTGAAAAGCTATAAGTAGGAACAGACAGGAATGTTTTGTCGATAAAAAATCGGTTGCAGGGAACCCCGAGGTAGCAATACGCTTGCTATATACAAAGCGACAACAGTTCCGGTATATGATTTTCTTATGTGCTCTAAAGAGTTTCCATATCATATCAATCTCTAAAGAGGTTTGCGATAATCTAACTGTCTAGTAACGTCTGAAGTATATAAAAGTATCCTTCTGTAACTCACTGCTAGTTTCTATGTACGAAACCTAGTTTCCTGTAAGTAAAAATACGTGTTTTCTAGTAACTGGTATCGTACGAGGACGAATTATGTTTAGTTCGTAGCTGGTTACGAAGCTCCGGTTTCGTAGACGGCCGAAGGGTTCCATTCAAACCACAAAAAAAATTACATGTAGTTTTTTGGTTTATGTTTTTTTTTTTTTACTGTAGAACGGGGAAGCGCTTGGCCTTTATCTCACCGTAACTAAACGTAACTAAACGTAACGTAAATATTAATCCTATCCTACTTATGTTATGATAACACAAACATTCACATTACCGGTATCTATCGGTACGCAGATGATGGCACAGTTGTTTATAGATATTTTTTGGAAAAACGATGGCATTCTAGAGCTTAGCAAATAGTAAATCAAGGGTATGATAATACAATAGGAATAAATCAATACCGGGCGTCGAACCTGCGAGCGCCTGGCGCTCTGCCAACCTCCGCTGGCGATACGCCCATGGAGCTACAAACTGCCAACCTCCGCTAGCGATACGCAGCGATACGCTAGCGATACGTGGAGCTACAAACTGAACCAAACAGTGGGTACACGCCTCGTCCCCGTTACATACTATACTGTACACCGTTGCGTACATACAGACATACAAATCATTTCCATTCGAGGACAGTTTTAGTATTTACTTATTAACAAACAATATGTATTTTACTTCACTTTAACCGCTTCTGTGAATTGGTTCACAGAAGCTCACCGGTATGAGACCCAGAGGTCCCGGGTTCGATCCTCAGGGAGTAAACTATTTTGCCGGTTTGGTTGGTCGTTAGACTTGTTTTAAGTCCGCCTGGCTAGCTACCACCTTCTTACGTATGTATATGTATGGATATGACATATCATAACTTGATAAATAATGTATCGTTGGAAGCGTGTTTAGTATCCACCGGTTATAGGTGACCTGGATGCTTCGGTGAGTGTCTGTGTAGGATCGGACGCGAACCGACACCGCAATGCCACCATAGCGGGTGGGACCAGGATTCCACTGGGCATACACTCGAGGAATGCTCGGCGTGGAAGGAAGAGCGGCGAATCCTGGTCAACAGGATCGGGCAGGCCCTCTCTCTACCAAGCGTAGTAGAGGTTATGCTGGTAGATAGAGAAGCGTGGCTGGCGGTGGCCTCTTTCTGTGAGACTGTTATGGTCCAGAAAGAGGCGGCCGAGCGGGATCGTGAGAGGGCAATGCGCGCCCCGCACCGCCTGTCAGGGGACCTTTCGGATCCGTGGCCAGTTGGAGTGAGGGCTCTGGCTGGCTATTTATGGATCCCGGGAAGCGAGCAGATGGGGCGGCTGAAATGCTGCCCCCAGGGATGTATGGCAATATGCGGGGAGGCACAAGAAGAAGTTTTAACAAATATCCCAGTATATACAGTAAATGATTTCCCCTCAAAAAAATCTCTATACGAGTATAAAGTTCGGTAGATACCTAAACTCGGTAAGTAGGTACTTCTTTGTCACAAAATATTTTAGTTTTGAGTTTTATTACAAACGATGAGCCAATGCCGATGAGAGAGAGTTGAATGGATCATCAAAACATGAACCAGCCCGAGTTCTCTTTCTCTCTCCTTTCTCCTCGTGCGCTGGTCGCGATTCCGAACAGGCGGTTCACTTGACGTTTCTAAATGATCCTACAAAATGTTAATGAATAAAAATATTAGACTTTGGCTTTGAGGCAGACCTTTAAGTACGCAACATAGATGCAGTGTACGATCGAGAGACGCCACACGCCGCCCAGCCACACGCCGCCCAGCCACACGCCGCCCAGCCACAGCTTCGCTTCTTGTATCGTGTGGATTCTCGACGAGCTCTATGGACGCAGCTCACTGCTGATTGCTGGACCATCATTTATATTATTTTCGCTTTTACATATGAATACTAAGAGTCTACCTTTTTTTATTTGTATATGCCGGAAAACAACAATTTTAGAATTGCTGTTATGGTGACAGAATTAAAAGCTATATTTTACGAAAACTAAAACAATTCCATAAAGGTCGATTTGGAGTGACTTTGGCCGTAAATTATTTCAAGAAACTGGGAAAAAAGGGTCGGTCCAGCGTTTTTGTTTTTAACCGACTTCAAAAAATAGGAGGTTCTCCATTCGTCGGTTTTTTTTTTTAATGTAATATGTTTCCCGATTACTCGAAGACTAGGCGTCTTGACCGATGATCGCGAACGATGACGAAAATTATTTTTTTGTTTATACTTCACAGGTGGTCCCATTGAAATCAGGTCAGGATCTGATAACGGGATCCTGGAGAAATCGAAGAAACTCTTCAAATATTATATGCACATTTGAAGTGATTACCTGCAAATTAAGGAAAAAACGGACCCCATATAGGATCAAGCGTCTGTCTGTCTGTCCATCTATTTGTCATCATAAAATAATTGAAAAAATAGGTCATCCAGGTAAACGAAATTGTATCACATTCTTCATTATTACTGGGCTTTTTGATCGCCATATTGGTGATAGCAAAGACGAAGAAAACTTAACGTCTATGGTTAGGTTCGGTTACAGAGATGTTGCTATACTATCTAACCCTTGGTGTATTTATTCCTTGAAATGCATCAGTGCTGTTTGAGTTGACTGTCAGCTGCCGAGGTATTCATTAGCAACATTCAAAAAAAAGTCAAAGCTCATTGAATTTGGGCAAGATAATGTAAGCTCTGCTCAGCACTGCGACTGCGACTGACTGCCTCCCTCAGCGTCGGGTCGGTTTTCTTTACCGGAGATATACTTATATAAGTATATATATATTTATATAAGTATATACTTGCCAAGACGAGTCTCGAGATCAGCCACATATAGTTATAACCGCAAGCTTCCAGAATGCCCCGGTAACCCGGACTCGGGGCAAGTGGGACTTGACACAAAACACGAGACGGTTCGTGTGTGCGGACGTTGCCGGCGTCCCGCAGCCGCGTCGAGGATACGAGGGACAGTTTGCAAAACAAGCCACATCATTCTCCTTTCTCGTGTGACTGATGTCGCCTCAGTGGGACTCTTGTAGCTTGCTACCAGAGAAGAGGCAGCACTCCAACTCAACTTACCAAATGACGGAGTGTAGTAGGATACCTACGTAGAGTAGGATAGATAAAGTCGGGCCGAGTGTGCATTTGAAAATAAGGAGAATAGAGATGATATCGATAGAGTTAACGCAGCAACAAGTTTAAGTTGTTTTGTTTCAACATTTTGTTGATCTGGGGACTTTACACTCGACTGTAAATATCTCCGCCCGTATCCCACCTCTGGATAATTATAAGCCTCTTACATCCAACACGCCATTTACATTGACAACTGGGGCTATTTCTGGAAACATTTTTAGAGAAAGTAAGGGCAGAGTAGGATTTCCTATTCACTAATTGAAAAGCCCGTCTGGAGAAGTACCTCCCGCTTACAGAAGATTGCAGCTAGTGATATGTTTTATTTTTACTTTGTTTTATTTATTTGGAAAACAAACAGCTTCAATATAAATTAGATAGCTTAAATAAAAAAATTATTGTTAAGCCAAACTGTTTTCGCTTATGGGTTTACAGGTTGTCCATAAGATAGGTTTCATTAGGTATGAACTCATAGGTAGGTACATTTTCTAAAATACATTTATAAAATTAACTAGTTCAAATAGGATTGAAAAGGAGAATGAAAAAAACTAATAGATAAGTAGCACGTATTATATCTACGCAGCATTCAATAATTCATATATATTTATATACATGCATATAAGTAACTTGGCAAAAATGCGGATAAACCATGAATGAATAAATTGATTACTGATAACAAATACGTTAGTAATAATGTGAATAAATATAAATGATAATACATTATTGGAAAATAAGATTAGCAATTTCTGTCTTGAAATGATTTGGCCTTGCTGTAAAAATGTCAACTGTCATAGACTAATGCGTGTTAAACAGATTAGCAGTACGTACGAAAAAAGAGTTCTGTCGATAGTTAGTTGAGCGCGGTTCGGAATAGAGTTATTTTTGTCTATACTATATTTATTTATGTCTACTATCAGCCTACAAAAATATTGTCCTTATAGAGATTGTGTGTGAAATGTGAAAGTTGATGTGTGCCTGCGTTCATCATCTAAGAAATATATGATGTGTGTAAAAAAGGACGGTATAAAGTCTACGTACTTCAAAACGGCTGGATCTTCTCAAATTAGCCCAGCGGGTGATCCAGTCAAGTTTGGTAGTCATCAGATCAACAGATCTTTTTTGGCGACTTTGTGCAGGTGTAACTGCACCGGGTCAGTCAGTTTTAAATAAATATATTAAAATTGACAAATTTTGGATTGTTTTTTTTTCATTGTTTCACTCGAAGTGAAATATAACTCGGGCCAAAAACACAAATTAATAGGTACTTGGTACCCATTAAACAACCTTCGTATAATGAGATATTATTTAATCGCATAATTTTAATCAGCGTCAGTTAAGAAAAAAAATCAACCAACAAACCAGGTTGTCGCTTAAGAAAAAACATTACCAACCGACCAACTAGATGGACAGCCTGGTTGGTCGATTAGTAATAGACGGAGTATATTGTGTTAATATTAAGACAAAATTAATTTCAAATACAATTCTGAAATTTATGATATATTTATGAAATAAATGAAATGAAATCGTGAATAATGTGTCGTTTGGTCCCTTGGGTAGTACGTACTTCTCGTTGAGCCAAGGAGTGGCTTTGGCTGTAAGACTAATATAGCGAAGACCTTCGATCGGGTCTGGCGCCGGGGTCTTCCGTCGAACTAGCCATCTCACGGACCTTCGCGCACCCCAAGGTTCAAGAGGAACTTCTATTCACCGATCGTTATCGATGTCATCTACTCACCGACGACCACTGATCGTTGTCTACTCGTGTAACACAAATTCATACGTTTCCGGGTACGGTACATACCTGAAACAAAACAGAAGACATTCAAATGTTATATCAACTTGTTCATAAGAACAATTTTTGCAACTAGTACAACACACACACACGCACACAGCATCACCCTCTCTCACACACTGACACACTCCACTCCACGCATGTCACGGTAAGTAAGTACCTACGCTACGAGGGAAGTGTGCGCTTATCTTAAACGCCTCACTTGTTTTGTCTATGTAGGCCTAGGTACCTACTTGTCGCAGTAACTTTAGATTAGACGACGATAGGTAGGAATTAATACCGCTATTATTTTTTTAGATACCTACAAGATATACTGACTTGACATAAAATTGGTAGTGT